>JARFIW010001303.1:4947500-6147500 GCA_036346225.1 Platerodrilus igneus
GAATACCTCTAACGTAACTCAATTATAAAATTTTTGAAGATGAAATCTCAAACAAACGAATGTCCTAACTATATAAAGAAGAACTCACTATAAACTGTAACAAACTTTAACAAAAATGAAACTAAAAGAAGACGTTACTAATATCAAAGCAAACCTCAGTCGGTGAATATAAGTGTGATGAAAATAACTACTAAATGTTCCAGCCTCTAAGTGAAATTATTCGAGCCTCTAACTGAAATTCGAGTCTCTAAATGAAATTCCAGCCTCTAAATGAATTTCGAGTTTCTAAATGAAATTCCAGCCCCACGTTGCGAGCGCAAGTGTAATAGTAATAGTTTTAGTTTTAAAAAACGGGGGTAATTAAAACTTTTGTAAGTTTATTACCCTTTATCCTCGTGACTATCAGCTATATACTAAAACTCTCTATTTTTAATCTGATGTCACTAGGTCGAGATTTTCTTCTTTAGACTCCAAGCCCAGGGTAGTGTCAGATGGAAAACGGCTTTAGACAAAGAAAACTCTTAGGGGTTAAACGGCTAGTAGAGTGTTAGCTCTGGGTAGATCATGAGCATGGGTCATGGGTGGATAATCGACCAAAAATATTTTTAATAGGCGCCACCGTATTTTTAATACAAGTGCCAACAAAATTTAACTGTGTTTGTATAAGGGAATGCGGAAACCTTATCTTAACACCACTATCATAGCCATAAAATTTGAATTTCACTCTTTATCACACACTTACCAAAACCTCAACCACCAGATGTCAAACAGTTGTCTCAGCTTTACCTGTGAACAAACAAAAACACCACATGGACACCATTTGTGTCCTCAAAAGCATATGCCAAAAATAGAGTAAATGAATTTAAACATCTGTGAAATACTAAAGGGATTCATTTTCATTATTCTGTCTTTTACTTAATGAGGGTTTGCTCTAGTTTTCTTTTCTTAATTTAAATGTAGAATAATAAAACTTCATTCAAATGAAACAAAATGAATTCTATTCATATGTAGAAATCGGATATATATACATGTGACTGCAATATATATGCTTACTATCTTGTCATTAATTTTTTATAAAAAGAATTTTAGTGAAGTTTAACCTTCTAAATAAATATTTATAAATTAATCATTTCTATAAAATTTTAGTTTAAGCAAACATATCATAATTTATTTGTTCATATCACAAGATTTTATTTTTACTATAATCATTGAAGCGCTTCCTTGACCATTTACAACAAAGATTGATCATCAGAAAATAACGATCATAAAATGCAACTATTCAAATTTAACTGTTGTCTACACAAAAATATACACGAATATCAGCACCAATAAAAAGCTTTTACATGACCTTAATTGTTTTTAAGCAAAATGTGAAAATTAAATCAAGACTGCATCTGGCGTCTAGATTAGGAAACAGAATCTATACTATTTTTTATCTGACACAAGTTGTCATTCTAAATATCTTGACACACATTGAATGCGTGTACAAATAACTGACAAACTAAATATTTATTCGGTGTGTTATTAACTTTAAAAACTACTTTAAATTTGTGTTATTCTAATAATCAACGTAGGAGATCTTATAATAATTTATAATACTTTCAAAGTTACGGAAAGTTTCAAACACTC
Organism: Platerodrilus igneus; assembly: GCA_036346225.1. Classification (NCBI taxonomy): domain Eukaryota; kingdom Metazoa; phylum Arthropoda; class Insecta; order Coleoptera; family Lycidae; genus Platerodrilus; species Platerodrilus igneus. The sequence continues at coordinate 4,949,130 of JARFIW010001303.1, forward strand.
ACGTGTATCCAAATAAATTGCAGGTGCAAAATCATGACGTCAGCTGTTGTATTTTTCCAGCGTATTAATCATCTGTAAGTTTGAAGTACCAGGATTCTTTGTTGAATAAACCATTTCTATGCGGCGTATTAAATAGATAGAACGAAACCATAACTGCCTGCTTTAAATTACTGCGACGAAAATTTATTATAATTTAACATTGAAAATTGTTGTTGTAGATATGTCCATTAGATATTGCACTAAAGTGAAAGTATTAGTTTAATTTATTGTATTAATCTATACCAACTGTCTTAAATGATGTATATTATCGTTCCATGTTCTCAACTCAAGCTCTTCTTCCTGACTCTATTAGACGCCTCGTGTTTTAGTCGGGACATCTTGACTTTTATCTCTAGTCTACAAAAAGCGACTTGATTCTTCGACGTTTGAAACAAAAGTGCTCATAATTAGCTGGACTACGCTTGGCAACAAGCCACAGAATATAAATCTCCTAGATTCTATGTGTTATTGTGAATATTATACTTTACTTTTATTGGCTGAATATTTACGAATTAAATGCTTTAAAATTTATCTGTTTTATTATTAATTTATTAGGCTTGGTGCAACAAGAAAAAAAATACGTTACAACACACACACACACGCACGCACGCACGCACGCACGCACGCACGCACGCACGCACGCACGCACGCACGCACGCACGCACGCACGCACGCACGCACGCACGCACGCACGCACGCACGCACGCACGCACGCACGCACGCACGCACGCACGCACGCACGCACGCACGCACGCACGCACGCACGCACGCACGCACGCGACGCACGCACGCACGCACGCACGCACGCACGCACGCACGCACGCACGCACGCACGCACGCACGCACGCACGCACGCACGCACGCACCACGCACACACCACACACACACACACACACACACACACACACACACACACACACACACACACACCACACGCACGCACGCACGCACGCACGCACGCACGCACGCACGCACGCACGCACGCACGCACGCACGCACGCACGCACGCACGCACGCACGCACGCACGCACGCACGCACGCACGCACGCACGCACGCACGCACGCACGCACGCACGCACGCACGCACGCACGCACGCACGCACGCACGCACGCACGCACGCACGCACGCACGCACGCACGCACGCACGCACGCACGCACGCACGCACGCACGCACGCACGCACGCACGCACGACGCACGCACGCACGCACAGCACGCACGCACGCAGCACGCACGCACGCACGCACGCACACACACACACACACACACACACACACACACACACACACACACACACACACACACACACACACACACACACACACACACACACACACACACACACACACACACACACACACACACACACACATACACACATACACATACATATATATACATATATATATATATACATATATATATATATATATATATATATATATATATATATATATATATATATATATATATATATATATATATATATATATATATATATATATATATATATATATATATATATATATATAATATATATATATATATATATATATATATATATATATATATATATATATATATATATATATAATATATATATATATATATATATATATATAATATATATATATATATACATAATATACATACACATACAACACACACACACACACACACACACACACACACACACACACACACACACACACACACACACACACACACACACACACACACACACACACACACACACACACACACACACACACACACACACACACACACACACACACACACACACACACACACACACACACACACTTCAATTGTTTGTGACTTTTAATGTAATTAGGATATGGCTTCTTGTGAGTTATAGGTCAGGTGATGGTAAGATTACTCTTGTAAATTAAAATCTGAAAATATGTGTAGATTCATATGCAAAATATTGACTTGACAGGTGTCATTTCTTGATTAATGTGTCATTCTTCACTTACTTTGTTTCATTAGTTATTGTAGGCTGTGTATAATATTTGTGTAATAGTAGTGTACATGTGCATATGGTTGTGAATATGTTCGTGATTGTTTTCAAATAATATAAAAGCTATGGCTTATTTTTATATTTACTATGTTTTTGGGAATGTAAAACTGGGTATTACTCTTTGTATATTTATCAAATTTTTTGTTTTATTTTACTTTGGTTTTATAACTTACTTTAAAATTTAACAGATATACACCTAAGGTTACCTGCTTTTTTATTCATACATTTTGAGTTTTTGTAAATATAGCACATTTCAATAAAAGATCTTTTTAAATCGTCATTTCCATTTCTATAATTTTTGGATTTTTTTAAATCTAAATAATGGTCGTTATCAAGAGCATGAGTTGCCAAAGCACAGGCTTGAGGTTTTTTTATACCCTTTTATGCTGCGTGACCCTTTGATTTAAATTTTGTGAAGTTTGACCTATGTATGAAAGATCACACTTTAAGCAATTTATTTCATAAATAACATTTCTTGTCAGCAAAGTAGGATCTTTGTCTTTAATTTTTGTAAATAAATCACGAACAGCGATTAAATTCTTGTTTGAAAATTTTTACGTTATACGGCAGAAATATTTTGACAAATTTATGTGTCAAATCTGAAGTAATGCATATTTTATGTTTGTACTGGGATTTGTGTTTTCTTCTTTACTTTTATTAATATCGAAGTCATGATTATTTTTTTGGTTAAATAGTAATTTATTGTTAGAGTATTTGGGTAATTATTATGAATTACAAGATTGCACAGTTTCTTTATTTTTTTTTGTATAGAGATGCATGTGAAATTTTTTGTATTTTGTTTCTAATTCCTAAGATAAAATTAATATTCATGTCAAATGAATGATAAGAATTGTAATTTAAGTACCTGCCAGAGGTGGTTGGTTTCATATACCAATCTGTGATTATTTTATTGTTTTTCTGATTAAAAGAGTATCTAAAAATGGAATTGAGTAGTTGTTTTCTATTTCGATTGTAAATTGTATATTGTGGTTATAATTGTTAAATTGTGTTAAAATCTCATCTGCTTTATTGGTTGGAATGGCTGTTACAATGTCATCTACAATCTATCCCGTCAATGATATGGTGGAAGACTATAACGCACGAGAGAGAGAGGTTACTGACACCAAATTCTATAAATTAAGTCCGTTGAAACAGATGTAAACAAAAAACAGTTAAAATTTCCAAATATTTATTGTCGCTACCCTGTATAATATAACTGTACTTCCTTGTCATTAAAAAACAAATCTCTTATTAATTTTATGATTAAATTTCCTGTGTGTAAATATGAAAACAAATGCGATTACGTTTTCTGTGTATTACTGAAAACAAGTTTACATTTTTAAAATATAAATGTAATTGATTTTCTGTGCATAAAGTTGCATCGGAACACGCTTCAATTTCCGTAAAAGCGAATCTAATTGCATGTTCAAAATCAGTCATTTATTATAAAAATACACCTTCCGTGCATAAAATATATAATGTTGTGTATAAAAACACGTTTTATTTAACCCAAAATTACAATTATTAAGATGCAAATTTTTTTGCATTTGCAAGCAATTGAAGCTTTAATTACTGAAATTCGTGCTCTTATTTAATGTTCTTTAATGCTTAATACTAATCATTTTTAATTTACAAAATATTGAATCTCTTATAGATGCAATGCTGTATGCCTTTATAGATGTATATACCACTCCATCAATTTTACATTGTTATTCAATTTATAATTGTATAATTCTATAAATGAATCGATACATATTCTATAAAAAATTTCCATCTCAATATTTTATGTTATGGTCAATTATTAAAAACTTTCATTTAATTGTCGTTTCATATTATATGAACATTATATTCCAATAAATATACGATATTAATGTATAAAGATTTTCACTTCAATCTTTTTCTTTCAATTGCGTAATGAACACACACTTTGACTTTAATATATTGGTTTTAAAAAATAACCCCCTAACTTAAAAAACATTTTAAAATAGAAGTTTTTTGAACTTGGCTCAGGTCATTATACTTTGAGAGTTAAATTGTTTTCTCACACCTATTTTAAAGTTATAGAACAAAGTTTACATAAAACAGTTGTATAAAAAAACATATCAAAACAACATATCATGTTTTTGTGACCTAGCAAAGTAAACTCAGCAACAAGGAACATAAATACGTAGTTAACTAAACCTTAATTTAACTGTCTAAAATTTATAGTTTTAAAATGGGTGGATTAATGAATTATAAAAATATTGTATTTTGCACAGGATGCAAACTATAAGCAATAAAGAGAAATTAATCAACAACATTTTCAAACATGTAATCAAAATGATCAAAATTCGAAGTCGTGGACCTTCAACTATCCTTTTTAACTTGAGAAGAACCAAGGAAAAAGGAAATACACAAAGATTGCGTATAATTCATAAAAAATTTACAAAGGATTGTAAAAAATCTAAAGTTTCGTAAAAAAATAATCTGTTAATATTTATTGGCACTCCTTACGTGTTTGTGTCTTGCAATTGAACTTCTACAAAGAAATAGAGCTCTTGCTGTAGCTTCAATAAAATAATAACGTAATGTAATGATGATACCCAGTATTCCAGAATTAAAAGAAACAAAGTCACGAAAGGAACAATGAATTGATTGACAGCTACAGGGGTGTATTTAAAGAACCCATAAACAAACAAAAGAGCGATTGGAACATAATCTAGAAACTTCTGGTATAATGTAGATGCTTTAAATTCGATATATAAAGAGTATGACTAGCAAGGAGTTCAGTTCAGTTCCGAATATATAAATAATATGAAATAGATGTTTCTGTGAGGAGTTGTTAAAAGAAATACGCTATAATGTCTATATAAATTAGTATATGTTCATTTGTGCTTGTGTAAATAAATTAACGGCACATAGTCGAAGTTAATAACAACTATAATGTAACTGTCCTGTGTTGAAAAGGAATTTAGTGTAGTGAATATTAAAAAATTATGGTCAGTGATCACTGTAGCGGCAATTAAATGTGTTAGGAATTCTTTGTAGATAATTGTGAATAACCGGGCTTATATTGGACTAAATAAAGAACGGTAACTTGAAATTTCTAATAGTATGTTCAATGTTGTAGTTTCAGATCGGAAAAATTGTTTTGAAAATATAGTTTTTGTCACTTAATATGAATTAGTATTGACGGGCGGAATTTTAAAATTGTTTGCTTACGATAGAGGTCTGTATTAATGTAAAGGTTCAACCTTCTCGAAGCTTATACTTAATCGGTATGTTTGAATATTGTAAACAATTTCTACGAAGATCGCTAATAAACCAAACATACCAATACATAAAGGCAACCAACCCTTACATTAGAGCAACTTGATTAGAGACATTTTAGTTCACCAAGGGAAAGCGCCAGAGCTTGACTGCGTTTTCATCCTAAGGGCGACGTTTACCTCCCTGTTATTCTAAAAGGGGAACTACAATCAACGCTAATGATAGTCTACAGACACCGCACTAAACGCTGAATGTTGTACATATTCTGTATGGATCGTTATCTCTCTATGTTAGTCATTAATATAAATTTAAAGTGTTTGTTTAGCTTAATTACGTTATAAGCGAATTCCTCCAGTTGCTATTAAGATTTTATTATACAAAGTTCTAGATCTTATTTTCTGTTAAATTGAAAGACCATGTTTCAAAACAAGGTATTAACCCCAAGCTTCGCATTTCTACTTTTATCTTGCAAGCGTGTGGTAAGGTCACGTGACTGTGTTAATTAGAGGAACTACGGGATTAAATGGACTTTGTGAGGTTTAACCTGCAGAGATGCATTTGCTACATGATACGTTCTTTGTGATAAATGCGTTTTGTTGGTATTTATGGGGTGAGTTTCATTTTAGATTGAGCTACTAGTTAATGGAATATTGGAGTCGAATGTCAATTTTACGGGGAAAGTTATTATGTTGGTAGATGTACGGCTGAATTGGCCATTTTCTCCAGGGCATTATTGTTGTATACAATGGAAATGGAGAATAGGGGTTGATTTTGTACGACTGACTTCGATGAAGGAATCTAATTTTTATAGAATGATTTCTCTTTTTTGCCAACGACCTGATTGATATTGAATAACCTTTTAGTTTAGGATTATTGATATATCAAACTTTGTTTTTACAGTGATTATATTTCTACTAAGGCACATAAAATTCTTGTCTAAGTTGTATAATCACATAATGAGATAAGTCACGCCACTTTGATTTACAGAAGCGTTGAGCAATCTAATGCGTAAGTGCAAGAAACAATTTTTTATTGAGACGACTACATCCCAAAACAAAATATTTAAGACTCCCACTCTCCAAAGGTTTACAAATACAGAATAGTGTGCAATACGAGGGGAATATGTAAAAGCCACATGACACTAGATAAATTGATGTAACATCATTTAACGTCCACTTAATTTTATTAACGCATTTTATCTAACTACCTCTTTAACCAATCGTTGAGTATATATTTCAAATTCTCCTGTATATTTGTGCTATTTACGCCTATCTTAGATTTTTTCCACTTATCACTTTTCGTCCTTTCTTCCTCTAATAAATCCGCGATAGAATTATCTACTCTAAGAAATTTCATATCCTGGTCCATTTATTTCTTTTACACTTTAAGATATTGATGTATGAAGCGCTGAACAATGATTTTCAAGCTATGCTTGCTTGTGTAAAACTTAAATCAGGCTTCGATGGATTCCGAAAGGATTGAGTACCTTTTCAAGCAAGCTTGCTTTAAGTGTAACCTGCCGAATTGAATATCCCGAGTTAAACGGACTAATAGTCATAGACATATATAATGGAAACAGCGTTATAAACATATCTGCTACAAAAAGTAATGAAAAAGTATGTTCATGTGAGTAAAAAAATAGCAAAAGATGTAATAAATATTTCCTCATTAAAAGTAAGGAGACTGTTGAAAATAAAATGAATAAGAGAAAATTGAAAACGGCTTAAGTTTCAAAAGCTAGAAACAAAGCTAAGAAACTTATATTGTTATCTATTACAATCTTGTCATTTCCAATCAATACAGTTTGTTATAAATTTAAAACAGTTCCCTTGTAGTTTTTCTCTACTTTATTTTACATCGCTCTATATATTGTTTTGGTTAGTATTTTTAAACAAAACATCTTAAAATGTTACAAATCTCCGATTTTTCATTTATTGTGAGTACCATCAACAAAATCTGAAGGTAATTTTACCACATTATATAAGACTTTCATAAAAGGGTTTATGCATCGTTTTCTTTTGGTTGATCACGTTTAATTCATTACAATATAATCCGTTCCAGGAGAGGACATAGTAGCGGGCAGGTTGTACTGAAAACCATTTACACCACTAGAATATCATGAGTGTGACATTCAAAATAGTTACTTAACCTTAGTTTGGAGCGGAGACTTTAGGGTAATTCATATAGGATCAAAGGAAGAAAACTCAAATATGGAAACAGTTATGAGAAGAAAGATAGGACACTGTGTAGAAAATTACCTTCAAAAGAACGAAAGAATACCCATGGTTAGATTAGAATCTAAACCGGTAAATACAGTAGTAATACACATGCCCACCTCCAGCTACAGTAACGAGGAGGTAGAAGCGATCTACAAAAATATCGAAGACTACTAAGATCCGCAAAAGGATGACATAAAAATTTAATAATTACGGGGGATTTTAATGAGGGTAGGGTAGGAGTGGTAGTAGGTTTATTTGGTTTAGGCACGAGAAACGACAGGAGAAATAGACTGGTAGAATTATGCAACAAAAACAATTATAAAGGCCGCTCTTAAATATAAAAATTTGAAAAACAGGAACGGAAAAAGTCACTTTGACTTTGAGAAACTAAAAGATAAAGATACCCACGAAAGGTTAAAAAGTCAAATAAATTGCTGAAAGATATCGGAAAAATTTCTTATACTAAGGAAGTAGAAACAGAATGGATTAACATTAAATCCAGCCTAGACATGGCGGCCAAAGATATTCTGGGGTATACACAAAAAAAGAATAAGAAACCGTGGATAACGAAGGATATCCTAAATTTAATAGAAGAAAGACGAAAATACAAAAATAGACCGGATAAAGCTTAAAGAGAGCTTTCAACCAATATGGATTTTTTGTTCTTGTAGCATACCTAAATATAATTTTTCACAGAATTTTATAAAGCGATGAGCGATTGAGGTTTGATAGACATTATTAATTTTGGCGTAACACCTTTTGAATAGTGGGCAACTTGTTACGTGCAGTTCATGCACGCGAGTATTTTCGTTCTTCATGATACAATTTTACGTTTATTACTGCCTATTCACAGTCATTTGAGTATTAATTAAAAATTTCAATAGCCGTCTCAAGTTAAACGATTACGTATTCATCATCCTGTAGAATTCTATTAAGATATGCAGTTATAATTTAAAGTACCGCAATCTACTTTATTTTGACATAGCGTTTAAATGCTGTATTCGATTATCAGAACATTTGTTTTCGAAAATATTACAACGAGGTATTTACATGTTTTATACAAGGTTATTTCTGACTCACTTATCTTTGCACAGCGTTATCAATTGATATGTTAAATTCCTATAATTTTATGCGAATAGTTAGGCAACTAATCCTACGCGTTTTTTAAGTTATTTTAAGATTATTCATTGCACAAATGGAGATTATCGGCTGCGGAAATTGAACTTACTTTGCTCAAATCGTCGAAATATGCTAATGCGGCAGCCGTTGTTGTTTGAGTATGAATTTTAAAATAAGATTAACAATTAGTGTCCATAAAATTTTTTATATAAAAAATTTATAGGTACATTATAGTTTAAATTTGACGTTATTACCTAATAATTGTTTTTTACAGCTGCTGCAAAATGCATCTCGGATGGTAAATTGTTTTTCCCCTTATATTGCTGTTGTCTACTATTACATTAATTTCATTTTTTTTGGTGTGTACTTATTAGGAATTACTGTTAAGGAGTACTCGTGCACACTAGGTAAATATATAATTTTTTATGACTATTTTTAATATAGGAGAACGTCAAATATTTAAAAATCGTGGTATACAAGCGCCAAAAAGAATCCACTATATATTGTTTTGTCGTTTTGCTTAATTTTGTTTTATCTAAATATTAGAGTAGAGGTTAAAAATAAGTTTGAGGTAATTAAGGAGTGCGTTAATTATTTTTCCGAAGGTTTTTTTGTACTGTGCAAATCCTGCGGGATATGTTGGCTAAATATTGTTTTCTTCGTGGGTTGGTTTTTATTTTTGTAACATGTTTTTTAGAGGTTTTTTTTTCTTTCTTTGTGACCCACCCCACTCAGCAACGTTTTAGATAGCACGACATTCTTTGAATTCCTTTTTCTTTGTTGCGATACTCGGTGCGGGCTATTTTTTTGCCTATTTTACTTTTCTTTCTTGTCCGCACGGAATACGGTAACAAATTCATTACGAATGTGGAAGGAGTGAACATATCTACGAATTGCTAGACTATCCATTTTGTCAATTTTTTGTAGATTATTGGGCGCCCTTTTGTTTTAATAGATGTTAATGTCCTTTTCTTCCGTTTCTTTGATGATACCCTATACAGTGCTTTGACCAATGCCAAGTTCTACTGCAGTCTGCGTTACGATTGCGGGTTTACTAATTGTTTCAACAAGTTTTACACACAGTTTGTATACCATTAGCTTCTGCCCACTTTTGATGTTTCCTTTTGGAGTCCTTGAATGAGTGCATTGCTTCTCCTAATTCTTATTTTTCACTGTTAAACTTCTATCATTCATGTTTTGTAGATAAATGTACCTCTTATATAGACGTCAAAAGCCGCCCAATACTTTATTTTCTACAAAGAAAATGAAATATACCGTAGACACAAGCAGAGCACTAACGAAAAGTTAACCACTTTATGCATAGTCTAAATCAACTTAGTAAGGATTGCGATTTCAAAGCAACGAACAGTGTTGAAGAGAATCACGTTGATTACGTTAGGGATGCTTTTGTAAGCGGGTTGGATCCACAACATATTTGACAGCGCCTGCTGCAAAATGCAACTCTTACCCTAGATACAGCTGTTACACAAGATTTATTTCTAGAATATGCACTTAAATATGCTGAAGCTTATGTTCAACCTTTAGATAATTTAGGCACCTTACCTAACGAATCTCATAGCGCTGGAGAAAAGTCGTTAAAACCTAAGAACTGCAATAATGACTCTCTTTTAGTCTAGTATGTTATTTTTGTGGGAACATGCGTCGTTCATCGTATTACTTGGCCTGTAAAAATGCGGCTTGTAGGAAATGCAAAAAATGGACATTTTGCTAAAGTGTATTAATGGGGAAAATATGGATTAGACAACCAATGCTTGCTTCGTCGATGATTCTAAACAAATCGTACCAGCTGGTTATCAAAATCAGTAGTAAAAATTATAGTAAAATAGTTTTGATGTTGACGCTTTGGTAGATACTGGAAGTTCTAAAATTTATATTGATAAAACTGTTCCCCTTTTTAATATTACCACGTATCTCAGTTCACGCCTTTTATCAATGGCTGCAACTTCGTATCAATCTATGTAGTGCACTGTTTTGTTGCTTTGGAGGTATTATATCTCAAGTACACTGGAGTTAAAGCTGACCATCTTTTCTGAGGTTGGTATCGATATTATAATTAGCAATGATATACTTATACTGTTTGGCGACCGTTCAATTTGGATGTTCTAAGACCAGCTTAAGCATATGTAATACAATCTATGCTAAAGTAGATCTTACTATTTTATTTTCTAATTTGACCTCGAAGTGCAGGCCTATCGCTATAAAATCGAGGAAGAAATTCCTATGTGGATGAGAAGTCGGTCAAAAAGGAGGCTTGTGTTATTGTGGAGGTCTTGAAGAAATGGCAGCACTTCCTTATTTGAAAACACTTCCAATTATACACCGATCAGGGGTCTATTTCGTTCATATTTGACCAAAAGCAGTTGTAATATAAAAAGTGAGGAAATTGCAAAATAGGGACTCGAGATAGCCTGCTATAATTTTGATATTATGTATCGGAAAGGAAAATATACTGTAGTTCCTGATGTTCATAGTAGAATGTGTAGTTTGGTTAACAGTCCTAAATATCTTTATGAACTATATCAAATTTTATGTCATACTGGTATTACAAGGATGGCGCATTGCGTTCGTTCTAAGAATATGCCTTACTCTATAGAAAAGATTAGACGGGTAATATCCTCTTCTCCGGTATGCGTTGAACTGAAACCTCGAACTTGGTTAAAGTTACCGTTCTCTTTCAAACATTGAATATAGATTTTAAGTGGCCCGTTCCTAGCATGAATCGGAATAAATATATATTAACCATTGTTGACGAGTGCTCTCGTTTCCCTTTTGCCTATCTTTGTACCTACACGTCTGCTGCTACTGTGATTATATGCTTTACTAATCTGTTTCTAATATTCGGTCTACCATTATATGTACACTCGGATCAAGGGTCTGCGTTTATGTTGGATGAGCTAAAAAACGTATTTAGCATTGCTCGGTGTTGCTGCTAGTCGCTTTTCATCACACAAACCACGACGGAATCGGCAGGTCGAGGTACAGTTGTGTAATTTGAAAAACAGTTTTATTTGCCCTAAGGCCAAGGAGGTTATAAACTTCCCAGTGAGCGATGATTTTAAAAGACGCTTTATTCTCTGTCAGATTATTGCATTGTCCCTCGGTAAGCAGCACTCCTGATGAGAAAATTTTCCAATACTGCAGGAAATGTCAGATAATGGCAAATCGTTTCCTTCTTGGTCATTAGTTCCAGGAACAGTCCTTCTACAAAAGAAATTTAGTAGAAAAACTAAGTACGAACCGTGTAGATAAAGTTAATCTTATTAATACTAATCTCGAATGCGATTCTATTAGATATCCCGATGATCGAAAAGCTGTAGTATCCCTAGGCGTTTAGCATTCATGGGCATTACGCTTTGTGAAAGGGAAGATCTAACTGAAGTTTGGGATGAGGATAATAATAATATTAGTTGTGTTAAAAATTGCATACAACCACTAAATAGGGCAGACCAATACAAAAATTATGACCCGAATTTAACCTCGACGATGTCGCAGAAAACTATGATCGTGGCGTTATAGACCGCTACGCAACACCTGCACTTGTTCTTGAAACATTTGACACTCTTAGTTTTGTTCAGTGCGTGAAATGTCTATACCTAAACACTTAGGGGACAATGTTCTTTAATTAACTGGGGTAGACGTAACAATAAAGCAGTTAATTGCTAGATCACATCACCTTTCTAAATTTCTAGTTACTAGGGTACAGCATGATTTTTAATCTGCCCAAAATTACATGCAAAGTTGTTAGTTAATTAGAACCTTATAAAAAGGTAGAATCGTTATTACATAACTATATTATCACATTTCGCAATTTTCATAATCAATCCGCAAGGCAGGCCTACCCTAACTCATTGAGTGTATAAAAGTTGATTACAAAAGGGGCCTCTACATCAGAAAGCAGACGCTTCTGACGACCACTAGCTACGACGTTGGCTTGAAATAGGAAGAATTTCAAAACCAATTTATCTACATACATTTGTAGTAGACGGCGATAGCAATGTTTTAGAACAAATAGCTTTTTACAGTACCAAATGTTCCATGTTTACACATTATGCAATGGTTTCAAAGTCCTGAATGTCAAACGCTGGATGACAAGCAAGCTTATGCTTAAAAGCGTTAGTAGATTGCATCTTACAATTTAAAAAATAGAAACATAGTTCATTATATACAATGCGGGTCCGTGATTGTTAAATATATCAAAATGAAAGGACACCATGGAGATTAACTAGGGATGGATAAAAGTATTAAGACTGAAATACCAGACTCCCAATTCGATTTAATGTGGTTAAGAATATTAAAACTTAGTTTCAAACTTCGGGGTAATTGTGATACTATGACAAGATTTTAAAAACAGCAACGATAGACCCATCCAGATGTAATCACAGAATCAGTGGTCAAAATAACTGGCATTTACATACTTTTAAAAAAAATTTCAAAGTTCATAGGTTTTTAGAAACAGGGTACGATGCAATTTAAGCACCAAGAAATCGTATTAAGTTTTCTGTACCTTATACAAAAATATATGCTCTTCATAATAAAATAATGTAACAAACGCGTACAAAGGGTACAAAGGTCTTAAACCAATAATAGGCTGATTGAGAACCACATAGGTGCATTTAAAGACCCGACGTAAATCATTCAAAAGCAAAGAATTTCAGAAAACTTCGAAATCAACTGATAATTTCTAGAAGACTGATGAAAGTTGTGTTAATTACGTATATAAACCGTCTCTGCAAGATTTTCAGTTTCGGTCGAAGTATGAATTATCAAGTATTTGTGAAATGCATCGGATATATCGTTAAAATAAATAGGTTTCGGGTGTATATAAATTAAATGCTTGTATAAATAACTTACGTTGACGAATTTAGAAATAAATATAGTGCAATCGTAACGATAAAAAGGAATTTAGTGTTAGTAACCGTTGCAGTGACTATCATATATTTATAGGGCCATCTCAGAAGGTTAAGGTTTCTGTTTTTTTTAGTAATCAGGCTTATATAATACTACATAAATAAAGATAAAATGAAGTTCGTTAGAATAATGTAAAAAGTAAGAGCTCCTAGTAATGATCCTCTCACTGCTTTAGATATATTTCAAATCTTTTAGGAAGTTCTACAAGTACGTTCATAAAACTCACACCCACTATACTTAGTAGATTTTTAGACAACCTGCTAGAAAAGAGCTTAAAACATTCATTACATCGTTCAGTAATTAGGGCTTAAAGCTTTGTCTGAATGGGACTAAAGTAGGTATAAACCTTATGGTGCACATATTAACGCCTACGCGATGCTTCATCATAACGTCTACAACTTTGGATAATTGCGCTGTCATCCAAAGCACCCTTATCGTCATATCACCCAGAAAAGCTGTTCTATACACCCCAGTACCTTGCATATTATTAAAAGCTTCCAAACCTAAACTGCGAAAAAATAAACTAGTACCCATAGAATTAACTTAATTTTGTATTGCAATCGCCCATCCAATTACAATTCTAGAGGTGTTCGTTGGAATATATTGACCCGCGCTTTAGGGGTCGCGTAATATATACACATACTACAGAAGTGGATGGAAATTGAAGCTGTTTAAATTTGGCAACGCTTGTTGAATTAATCAAGACAATTTTATCAGCCAAATTAAACTGCCTACAGGAATACGAAAAAGTCCCAACAAGCTTAAGTTGTAAAAGTTTTTATAATTAGGTTTAGTTGTTGATAAACGACATCAATTTAAACATGAAAAATTAGCTTTCCTGTTTTTAAGCGTGCTTACTTTTATTCTAACCCCTTTTCCTCCATTATAAGTACGATGAATGAGGTTATCCTTCAAGGCGTTTGTTTTTTTAATTACTTTTGCGTTCTCCTTCGGGTTTTTTCTGAAACGGTTTTGGGATATACGTTATGTTGTAAGTTAAATAACACGAGATTTATATTGAAGGCGTTTACATCCCGTGCGCTGTTTTGTGTACGAGAACGTGAAAATATGTTTCGTGAGATGTAAATATTTAATAACTCGGATACGAAAATATTTACAGTACATTCAAGAATTGATTATACTCTATCTCTGTGATACACAATTCAACACACGTTCTGTTGAATTTGCAATATTGTGTATCGTGCCATTTTCATGGTCTAAACAAATTCTGATGAATACATATTTGCACAGAGGGTGCATTTGCGGGAAGCTAGTGACCATGTATTGATTTTGTGCACCCTCATTTTCTTTCCCTTGCATATCTAGCTATCTCTAGCGTCATACACACCCACAAATGCAGACAGGACACGTTTGGACGCTGAATGTCTAATCAAATATTCTGTTCTCCTTGTTAATATATTAGGTTGCTGAATATTCAAATTATCACGTAATAAATCTCTATTTCGCATAAATAACTAGCTGAAATGCAGTAATAAGAAATACTGCAATGTGTTACAGTGACGGCTTACGAGATAGAATCGCTACAATACTTAAATTGCAAAAAAACTGCCTAGTTTTTAATACTGACACTGTCAAGTGCATTTTTTAAGATGATGTGATACCAGGTCAAAGCTGTTTTTAGTATTAAAATGATACCTAGACACATGTATGTGTGTGTATAATTAGGAATACACGTGATTTGGTGTTAGATGCTTATTGGTTAGGTCAAACGTATCATAATTGATACACCGGCTTTAAATCATAGCAGTTTGAAATTCCTCACAGATACCAGCAAACGGTAAAGCCGCACCTTTTCTAAATCATTATTGGTTGATATAGTAGTTTGATCCCTTTATCTAATACAACTCATTCACCTTGGGATGAAATTTTTCATGTGAGCAGTGTGATTTTGGTATTACCTGTTGTAATTAGAGTGTTTAGAAAACTATGTATAGTGATTAGTAAATTATTCTTGAAAAATGCCACGATATTCTACTGAAAAAGAAATGGCTAAAATGAACGAAACTGGCGACTATGAAGACCTCAGCGAAGAAGAATTCGATGATTCCGATGCGGATCCACACTATATTTTAATGAAAACTCGAGAACGGATGAAGAAAGTGATAAGAATGTCAGAAAAAATGTCTTGCGCCTAGAAATATTAGTTCGCTACCTTAAACATCACAATTTTCACCTATATACTTTGCAATCTGACATCAACTTCACTACAAGACTCTCACCACACTTATTTTACGCCAATATGGGGAAATTATGTAGGAAAACAAAAAGAATTTCCTTTTACTGGAATTTTAGCAATAGCTGATTTTAGTGATTACTATGCCTTATTTCTCACACCCGAGATTATAAATATAATGAAAGAGAAGGCAAATTTCTATACGACGCATGTTCCGGAAACTACTGATTTAACACCTTGTACAAGCCTACATTTGTGGACGCCTACTGATTGATGCTGAAAAAATGAAAAAATTTCTTGATTGTTTGGATGGGGATGGGTATGGTAAAAGTACCAAACCAGCTGATTATTGGAGCAGAAAGGTTTTATATTCATTTCCTTTACCTAAACGTACTATGCCACGCAATCGATTGCTTCTTCTACAATTTTGATATTTTGCAGATAACATTCAACGGCGGCTTCATGGCGTAGTTGGTATGCGTGTAACTAGTATACCGAATGTCCCGGGTTTGAATCCCGACATGGTTCGCTTGAAAAATGTTAGGCGAGCATTTTTCATAAAAATACACCCTCGTTCAGATGAGAGGTAAAATGGAGGTCCCGTGTGTGAGTGTTGTCACGTACGTTAAAGATTCCTACCTTGCTTGGAACAGCAAGGGTTCGGCAAAATTCAAAATTTTTCAGGTAAAAAAAATTTGCTTACTGGCCAATGCAGAATCTTCGCGTGGAGCCTTGGAAAAATTAAAAATGTAGTAAGGACATTCAAACTAACCCCCGAAACCGTTTATATAAAATAGAAAAAGTACTGCAAAAATTCGTGAATAGCTTTCAAAGTACGTATTCCCCAGGATCAAAAATCTGTATTAATGAAAATACGAATCCAAGGAGAGGACGGTTGAATTTTTGACAATTCATTCCGTCAAAACGCCATCGTTGTGGAATGAAAGTATATAAACTCTGTACGGAACAAGGTTACTTATGGAACTTGTCGGTATATGTATGGAACGACAAACTACTTGGGGATTTGCCGGTTTCTGAAAACGTCATAAAATTCTGTAAAAGCCTTCTAAATGCATGTAGGACGTTGTATATTGACAAGTATACTACTTGTGGTATGGTTCCTGACACAAAAAGCTCATATTGTTGGAACATTAGGTAAAAATAGGAAACAAATTTTAGAAGTCATAAAAAGTGCCATGCTTCAACGAGAAGCAATAATTGCACAAGAATACCAAGAAGGCATCACTGTTCTATAATGGAAAGATAGAAGAAATGTTTTGATGTTAAGCACATGCCACATTGGTACTGACACAGGAATGTGACGTCAAAATTTGGCCGATAACAACAGAACCCAGTTGTGTTTTGGATTACGATGCCGGAAAGTTTTCTGTTAACGTAAGTAATCAACTAGTTACGGTATACTGTGTTACGTTCATTTTCGTAAATATTGATTACTTTATATGCAATAATTTTTAACTTAAATTCCTTGGCGTTAAACACGAAAATTTATTCCGTAAATTAAACATAACCCTTTCGGGTATTAAAATTTGTATTGTAATTAATAATAAACATGCAATATATTTTACTTGATAAATCTTTCTGCTCATTAAAAATTAATATCCTTTCTAAGAATTTCGTACCGTGTAATTTACTCCATAATTAGATAGGCGACTTTCCAAGTATTTCACTAATTAAATGCTGGTGTGTTTTTCCTTTTTAAAAGAATTCAGTGAATTTATTTCAATAAAATTCGGGTTTTCCTGTTTTATTTCCTTGAGCTTTGGTGCTTTAACTAAACAAATGTAATATTCATTTTCTGTTCGAATAGCAACAAGAAAACATCCGTCTGCTTTGTTTCGTTCCGTTTTTTTTTGCGTTATGCGAAATTCTGGCACGCATTATCTAGCGTGGTGAGTATATAGAGTTTGTATAAAACAATACTTTTCGGCTTCAATAAATTAATTTATTGTTCGTAATTATTCTAGCTTCCTGCGGGGGACACGTTAATCCCTTGAGCTGTCGTTTCTTCTGGTAATGCGAGGTCAAATGCGCTCTGCGTGGGCGTAAGCCTGCCTACTCGCTGACGTAGACCAGCGATTGGTTCTACCCCGATGCCAGTAACTCGAGGGTGAGTTCTTTTTTTCCTTTGCATGCGCTTCTTACTTCGGATCCAGAACGCCTGGGGTTTTACCGTGCAAATATGGCATTTCCAAATTTAATTTTTACATACGAAAATTATTGAACTATTTTGGGTATTTCCTGCTCTTTTCGTACTGCTTTACTATTTGGTTATAAATTACTAAAACTATACTAATTATTACTGTAAAAACTGCTTAAAGACTTGCGGGTACATTTGAAAATGTTGTCATTATGTATGTACATATAGTTTAAATTTATATTTACGATGATCTAGAGCTGTGGTTTTTAGGGTTGCGTTTGTTTTTCTTTTTTCTAGTTACTGTTAGGGGTAGTTGCCTAAAAACTACAGCTCGCCATTTTAATGAATAATTTTTTTACTGTGTTGTGTACATATTTTGTGTAATTATAAGTTCTTTCTTTTCCTTTGTATGTTTTGTTCTGAGTGTGAATGAGTGAGTGTTTGTATATTTTTTTTCTCTATTTATTTTAATTTTCTTTTTAATTTATCTATAGGTATAAAACCCCGCCTATTCACCGATTGAGTCCGGTCATCCTTTCTTTCTTTCTCTTGGTTTTTTTATGTAACGTCAATGCACGTAGCAACCGAGCAGACAAGAAAAAAGTAACGTACGCAATGAAAATAGCCCGCAATGAGTATCGCAACAAAGAAAGGAATCCAAAGAATACCGTGCTAGGTAGAAAGTCGTAGAGTGGGTGGGTCACAAAAAAGAAGAAAAGAATACCTCAAGAGAGAAAGTTTATTTACAAACCTTTAATCAAGAAAACATGTTACAAAAAGGAGAAGCAACCCGCGGAGAGAACAAAATTTAGCCAACATATTCCAAAAAATTTACACAGTACAAAAGTCTTAGCAAAAATAATCAATACACTCTTTAATTATATCAAACTAACTTTAACCTCAATTCCAGTATGCACATAAAACAGAAATTAACAAATAAATATTTCAGGGATTGTTCTCAGTCGCTGTGATAATTTCGGACTATTTTTAATATTTAAAGTTTGTGTTGAAAGACAAAGTTGTTTCTCCTAAATGTTATAAGTAAGATATTGTCTATAAGTGAAAGGGCGTTGTGGATGGAGTAATTAGTATTTGAAAGATTGTTTGTAAAAGAATATTTCGTGTCATTATAAATCTGACGTCTGATTCTAGTGGTTTTATTTTGGAGAGAGCAAATTAAAAATATTAATCTTTTATTGAGGATCACTTAGAACCTCTTCGGTTCACAGCAATGGTTATTGACGCCCAACGTTAGAATAATTTCAGCCCACAGCACTTTAATTGGCTCCTAATGTGAATCTCTTAACAGTAATGTGTGTGTGTGTGCGCGTGCGTGCGTGCGTGCGTGCGTGGGTGTGTGTGCGTGTGGGCGCGCGCGCACGCGCGTGTGCGTGATAAATTCTTTAATTTATTTTACGACATGCAACAAATACATTTTGAGTAATTTGTAATCTATTCTGTTGGCGTTCCCAAGTTAACTCTGACATAATTAAGCATAATCATTTTTAAGAATACCACGAAAATTAAACGATCGTCGACATAAATAATCTCGGTACAAGAGCAACCGCTAATGTTAATATATTAAAAATAAATGTACTTTGTAAGCTGATATTTCTAGGTTAAGGCCGACTGGGAATTGAGATTTGAAATAGAACCAGGAAGTATTCAAGGCTATTAATTGCAATGGAAATGATAATTTTATAAGCGCTATAAAGAAGTATTTGACAATACCAATTGCAGGTATACATTGGTTTTCTTTTGTAACCTAATAATTTTATAAAAATTAATTGTTAAAGGGATAATTCCCAGCAATTTTGAGGTAAGAGTTCAAAGCATTTTGAACTTTATTAAATTTGCCAATTACACTGATACGCGGGGTAATAAAAAAGATAGGTAAATTATGCCGAAACTTTAAAGAGAATTTTGTACCTCATATAGGAAATGTTTGGTTCTGTAATTGTAAACAAGAATTGGATGAGAATAATTTTAATAAGTAAGTAATCATTAGATAAAAATCTCTGTCTAAACTTAAGCTGTAAATTGTTTTTATAAACATTATTTATATCTATTGAATGTATGAAATTCTTTAGAAAATGAGTATAAAGGAAAGGTGTTTTTGAATACTTAGAAGACTGTTCATGGATGTTTATTGAAATTTCTGTGTTTCATTTCAATTGATAAAATCTACAATATATTTTCCGCTGAACTAGCCAGGCAAGGAACATGACATGGTAAGATAATAATTTTATATTTTCTATTGCATCCCTATTAATACAATTCGGCTGTACCGAAGTCACAGCATTAATTTGTATATGCGGGTTACAGATATATACAGGGTGATTCACGGTGAATGGCCTATTAGACGTTTACGGAGAACATAGCGCTTTGAATTTTTGGTCACTTATGTAGGTGAACATGCTCTCTCGACTTAAAATATTTTCAACTATGCAGTGTTGCCAATTCTAATATCCTATATCTAATTCCAGTTTTCGATTCCTTGTTTATTTTTGATTAATTTTTCTTAATACTGTCGTATACTTATCTGTCATAGTTTTAGAGATTTTCATTATTTTCCGTTTTTTTATTAGGGAAACGTGACTTCAATTAAAAGTTGATAAACCTATGCTTTTAAACTCTAAGAAACTCTAGCTTAGGTTGGGGATAGTTAAGGCTCAAAAGCACGACATCCTGTAACCAAATCCTTCAGTAAACATACAGGGTGATCAAGGCGCAATTATTCTTTACTTAATTAAAAAAATCATTAAATGTTCGGATTTTTAAATGGAACACCCTGTATATTATTTGCAATTCACAAAATTGCTAAAATTTACTATTTTCCTATTACCACGCTTGTCAGTGTAATTGGCCTATGACGTTTCACATATAATTTATTAAACGTGAAGGTGCTCCGAACTCTGACCTAAGAATTTGTTGGAAATTACCCTTATTACAAATAAAATTTATTCTAACAAGTATTTAAATGTTCTTATCAATTACTAACAAAAGCCAAAATTTATACTTGCGATGGTGAATTGCGCTTATCAAAATATTTCCATTAGTATTAAATTGTTTTTATTTCCAATCTCCATTTAGAATATGAGTTTACAAAAGTGCAATTTCTCTTTTTGATTAATAACACTTAGCAGTAAGACTAAACGTTCTTCGATACAAGGGTATCGAAGAACGTTTAGTCTTTATAGTATTATACAAATTTATGCTCAATCAAATAATTGCGGTTGAAAACTTCTATGTTACCTTGGAATGCCAATAGTATAGATTTCATTGCTACTCGAAACGTATGTTTCATGTATGCTGGTTGACTTAAGAAATAATGAGTCTTGAATACTGAATGCAATCTTACATGACGAATGTTGAAACAAATCTCGAATTACGAATTAATCTTTACATGGTCGATCTCGTAAAATTTAAAGCCGTACCTCTCTTGTTTTCCATTCGTTCATTAACGTGTTGGGATGACACCTTTTGCCTTTATCTTTGTGTATTCCGGAAATTTTACCAATTGTATAGTTCAAATATTCGGATGAATGCTTGACTTGTCACGTATTCATTCACATATCATGGTATTAAATTGAGAAATCCCAAGACTTTCCGTTCATTAAATCACGTATTCAGTGTTTATTACTTATTCTAATCTAAACCAAAATAATCAGGTGCTTGTTTATTTCCTAGTTAATATTGGATTTTTGAACAAATGTAATTCTTTATGTCACGTACGATTTTCAAATAATGTATAATATAGACTGCGTATACGATGATATATTTAACGCACTTATTAAATATTTATCAAGCCAATTCATATAGGTTTCCCGTTGATTTAATTTTGATGCATTTTGTTGCGTTTTCAAATCTTATCTTAACTTGTACTTCTCTTGAATATTTCTATATTCTTATGTATTTAATCTCATGTATTTTTATACACAGTGTACTCTCAACTAACAATATGTATAGTGACCTATTTACTCTTATAATATCTGTAATTATGTGCTTTTGTTAACTGGAAGTTGCTTTTATTTGTTCTACGACCCCTGTGACTTAACCTACCCCTAAACTACCCTATAATTATAGCAATATATATGATATCGTTGCAATGACCCAGTGCCTTCCTTTTTCTCTAAAAAAATCATTTTAATTGTAATGCCTCGGCTAACTCAGTTTTAACCACGTACGGAGCTTGCGACCATACGACAACAAAGAATTCCTAATCTCTTTTATCTCTACTTCCTATGTATTTGAGCTAAACACAATTAACCACAATATGTGTAATGCTCTCAATATATACAAGGTACAAAGCGTTTATAATGTTGTTGAACAGAACCTCTTTTATAAAAGTGAATTAATTTCTCCCAAAAATTATAACTCCCTTTAATTGACCAAAAAGCCAGCAAAAATCATCCTTTTTATTATTACTTGAAATCCTATGAACGTTCATCAGTCTTCCTTAAATTTTTACGTAAATTATAACGCATGCCAAAACGATTTTTGTTGATCCTCACATAAATTTTTGTGAATGTAATATTTTTAAATATTCATAAATAAAATTATCAATGCAACAAACATTTATAATGGCTAACCTGTTGTCCCTTTTTTGGTGTGTCTCGTTCCCCCAATTCAGACCAGTTTCTGCTCCAATTATTCGCTGGTTCAGCTTCAGTTTATAGTTACTCCTTGAGTTACGCAAATAGGATTTAGAAATTCTGCATCAGGTGGATTTATTTAAATACTCCAGGTGGATCCAGAACTAACTTAAATTATTAATTATAAAATCACTTACAATTATTTCACGTAAATATTATATATCAGGTGATGTGGACCGTCCCTTCATTAGAGTAAAACTGATTTGTTTAAGAAATCCTATTGTAACGTATTTTTTTTCGTAGTTACACTTCGTTCATTAATATAAAATAAAACGGCAATAATATAAAAAATATAATTAGTAAAATTCCGTACGATAAAAATAATACATAAAATTAATAATAGCATATAGACTCCTTTACCTTTGAGGTCTAAGATTCGTTACTAAGCTTCGTCGAGTTGTCAATTCGAGCACATTGCTATCAACGTTTGAAGGGGCAAGCTGCGATAAGCGGCGTAGTAAAGTCAAGAGGATCGTGTCTAAACACGTGGCCTGTAACACAGTCCGAAAAAGAAATGGAATTGATTGAATCTTGGTATCTGGAGGTTGTTTCCTAGCGGCTTTAGCGTGATGATATTCTTTTATATGTTCCGCCTAGAGCAGTTCAGTTGATCCCTGCAGGCCTAAGGAGATGGAAGCTCACCCTCATCATTAATACAGTTGGTATAACTTATTTAAATAAATTTTATTAATATTTTCCCTATAGTGCAATATCATATGCAATGTCATATACAATATCATATATGGTAATATCAAATAAAGCAGTATCAAATAATGCCATATGATATGAGAATATCATATACAATTTCCTTTTGGTTTTGGAGTACTAAATTTTATATGATGTAAAATCAAGCAGAAGTTAGTTTCGTTAAATACTGGTTTTATTCAGAAGAGTTCTCGCAATTGCAGTAATAATTTCGTAAGTATTCACGTGGCTTCTATTTGTGCGTCGCAGAAAGCAGATGTTAATGGAATTTCCGACAGCTGAGATTATAGTCCGATTTATTTTGTTCACAGCAGTATCTCCACACGTGAGTGTTTTTAGCATTTAATCACTTTCAATATTAGTTAAATTGCAATAAGAAAATATTAGATTGAACTTTAGTCACGTAAAAATCGTTTAAAGAATGAAAGAATTAAGTAACAAACTTATTGCTTGTCAGAATGATTGCACATACAGATAAAGTTAACTAAGCTAAAAAGTTGTGAGTGACATATTATGTCCTATTTAGACCTCACATGTCATGTTACGTTAATTTAAAAATATGTTTAAATATTTTGAGGTCATGTACCTTGATTTTAGTCAACATGAGGAATTTTTTTAATAACTATTAAGTAAAAGTAACTTTAGGTTGATACATGCTAGTTTATCTGCACTTAGGTAATTAAATTTCATTGTTAAAGTCGAAGTAGTGCTACTATGACTTGAAGAATATGTAATATGAATAATTAAGAGAACTCAAATCCTTACATAAAAATTATTAAGAAAGATTCATTTAGAGATCTTTATGTTAAATTTATTAAGAAAGATTTATTCAGAGATCTATATGTTATTGAATACAAATCCTTATTAGTATATTTCAGTTCTATAAAAAATTATTAGTTGAAAATATTATAGTAAAATGAATCAAGAAATTTAAGCAAATAGAATCTATTGTTTTTGCATGACTTTTTTTTATTATTTGAAATACAAGTCATCCCTGATCAGAAATTGTGTGTAATGATTACAAATACCCTGGATGTATACTTTTGAAACCTAAATTCTATTATTTTATTTTTGGTAAATATTTTCGAGTACACAAACGGTGTCCATGTTGTGCATTTGTTTGTTCACAAGTCAAGTCGAGACATCTGTATGACATCTGGTGTTTGAGATTTTGGTAAGTGTTTTAAAAGAGTGAAATTCAAGTTTTATGGCTATGTTAGTGGTGTTGATATAAGATTTCCGCATTCCCCTAATACAAGCACAGTTAATTTTTTGTAGGTTGTTGTATTGAAAAATACGGTGGCGCACATTATTTATATTTTTGGTCTTTTGAGAACCCATGACCCAAGCTCATGATCTACCCAGAGCTAACACTCTACTAGCCGTTTATGTCTAAAGAGTTTTTCTTTTCCTCAAGCCGTTTTCCATCCAACTTTACCTTGGGCTTTCATTGTTAATAAGAAATTCTCGACCTTGTGATATCAGGTAAGGGTTTAGGAAATATAAAGGTGCAATTTATTAGCTGATAGTCACGAGGGTAAAAATAAAACAAAAAACAAATTGTATTCACTATGGTATCTAAAGAAAACGCCTATCTGTTTGTAAATGGTCGGTTAAGCGCATAGTTCGTTGATTACCGCCTTGTACCTTGATTTTCACATGCAGGCTTGGGTATCTCTATGAAATTTCCATGTGTAACAAAGTCGAGACGCTCTTAATTGCACGTAGGATTTCATTTTATTTGTATAGATTAGGTAGAAATTAACATCTTTAATGGTCTTTTAAATCAGGTACGTTTTGTTTGTACAGAAAATTTGTTGAACTTTGCTTTATTCTCATGCTGTTATTATTTCCAAATTATCAAGGTGTTGGATTTTCATACCTTTTTAGTCACGTAGGTTTGTATTTATTAAAGTACGAAATTATATGCGTATATCTGTTTTACGCATTGACAAACCTGCTCGTTTAAATAGAATTCCTTGTATAATAATGATGCACTACTCACGCGTATTGCTTTATAGCTTCTGTCCATGTGGTTTTATGACTTGCAATGTTGTTTAATTAGTTGAATCTTTACGAATATTCTTCCTTTCTTTGAATATTATTATAATTATAGTTTATATACAGGGTTGGTATTTGCCTTTTTGCCTAATCGTCAAATTTTGCATTTTTCTTGGTAAAATATCTAGTTTACTGGACTCTCATGATATTCATATAAAGTGTACTGTCCTAGTGATCCTATATACTCCTAAATGGCCCCATTATCATAGAAATATATATATATATATATTTATATATATATACACATATATATATATATATATATATATATATATATTATATGGGATATTTAGATATTTATTACAAATATAATGATATTTACTAACCCTGAACTTACAGATAGAGTCTAGAGTTCATTTTCTAAAAATATAAATATAATTGCACAGGAGATGTAAATATTTTATTGTTGATCATTTGCTTCTTGATAAGGAAATTTTAGAATAAAATTTATTGTAGAACAATAAAATGCGTTTCAGAATTAAATTTAGCATGTAACATCTATTTACCATAGTAAAATCATTTATTTACAAAAATTGCTATTTACTAGAATGTTACTTTTTACTTTCACTTGAAGTCAATTCATCGCTAGACGTCTCGTACATTCGTTCGATTCCTTTTGCATGGCGTTATTGGAAAGAGTATTTCATGCACATATATGTCCTAGCAAATATTTGCATTTCACGAACATTATCCATCTAAAAAGCATCCGCTGAAGTTGCAAACTTGGGAATGCAGCGACAGCAATTTTAAAGAGTATTTGAAAAACCAGAAAAGACTCATCTAAAACAGCTTATGTGAGTTTTACGACCACTGATAGTCATTTAAATAGAGTTTGTAGACTGCAGAATTTCAATAATCCTAAGCACAGAATTAAAATTCACTAGCGCAAAGATGTAATCGGGAAGAATCAATAAAATGGGATGTACGTGTAAACCTAGAAGTCAACATCAACGACCTCAAACAAAGGTATTGCTGGAGGCTTTAAATCGTGTTGTCTAGATCTAATATAGTTCCTGTTCCTTATGCTGGAGTACGTTGACTGAAGTTGTTGACGTTGTTCTTGTCTGTAATACAATGTAAATGTGTTCCATTTCAAATGTTTTGTATTTAGATGTAAAGGTTTAACATATATATCTTTCATTCATTGAACTACACGTACATGAAAGGAAATCAACCGCTCAATCAGACGATATTCAAAATTATAAGGTGTATTGACAGTTATATAGTGGCAAAGCTAGGTCTAGAAAGCTTTGGAATCATTACATTTGGATTACATGGAGTAAATGGCAGGAACAATTGGTTTACTGTCGGAATACTACGATAAGCTACTATGCCGGTGAATTGTAAAAAACATACAAAAGCATGCAAAAAATTAATTGGAAATGTTTCAGTAACTTTCGTATAAGAAACCAATATTTAATTCGCTCCAATACGCCGGAGGCAGATATTTATATTAACACAACCTATGATATCAACTACGCCATATTTAATAAATAATTTTTTCAAGTAATTTAGTCGGGCTGGTATCTTTAATTTCTAATAAAGCTAGTCTTATTATTTATATAGACCTTTCTAAAGATAATGTAATAGTAGTACAAAACAGCCTCTTTATTCGTTAAATGTGATTTTGCATCATTTGCAAATATTTTAGATGTGTAAGATGTATGTTGAATCTATGGGTGGGATTCACATAATATCCAAATCGCGAATATTTCAACTAGATTATCAGAAATGCATATATTCCATAATTAATAAGCCATTTCATTTAATAAAAATATTGATAAATGTCATCTTTTTAATTACACTAGAAGGTTTTGGAAAGAACTTCCTATAACTGTTGTAACGGTTAATTTCTTACAGTTACAATTTTAATTTCATACACATTGATTTCTTGGTTAAATCGTTCTTTTGTTGGCATGGATCAGTTGAGATTGATTCTTACATTCTATTTAGAATGTAGCTAGTAAAATCTGGTCGCCTTCATATCTCTACCAGGAGTGTAATTGTGTAACTGTCATTATCTATAAAAATGACAGACTAATTTATTGTTGTATTTTTCTTTAATTATTGGAGCAACCATTAGCGTCAATCGTATTTAATAAGGAATAGGTTGGTTTCAGGTAATTATTAACTTCCTAGTTGCTCACTAAGTTGAGCTTTTACGTAATTAACTTGGTTAGGTGCCACGAAGACGATGCATTCTGTGTGAACGTGCACTCAAGGTGCGAATCTAATAAATTGATTAATATAGCTTTGTGTAGTCTTCCTACTCTATTTATATTTGGTAATCTATAATCTAAGACCTAACTAAATAGTCCCTCATGTCTTAACTGGTGACCTATCATTCTATCTCTCCTGACCTTTAATTGTTTCCACATACAGGGTTCCTCACCTATCCTTCTATAAACTTCCTCATTTGTTACTCTATCTATCCAACTAATCTTTAACATTCTCCTATAACACCAAGTTTTAAAAGCTTCTATCTTTTTCTTATCTACGTCTTTAATTGTCCACGTTCCACTACCGTATAATAGAACGCTCCATACATACGACTTTAAGAAACTCTTTCTATTATCTAAACTAATACTATTAGCTATTACTATATAGTATTTAAATTTAGTCTACAGGAAATTATCTGTATAAGGTATAGAAGTCCAAGTTTGATGATAATATAGAAATGGGAAGTCCGTACAATTTTTAGTTATAATCTAACGATAATATATTTTTCATTTTACCAGTTTATTGCTTGAATGTTTACGCGAAAGTATAATCCTCGTTGGAAGTCATTAATTTGCAATGATTTCATCCTTGATCATTCGAATAAAAATATTGTGCAATGTTGTATTACATTTACTTACTCCATTTTGAGTTTGATAAAACTGATTTTTCGTGCTTTCCAACCTGTTTTTCGAAAATAAGATAAGTCGATTATTTTATTTAATACTGTTTTATTTTTCTACTTATGAACCAAATTTAATTTATAAAATAGACTACTAAATCCTCCCGCAAATTTGAAAAGGTTTCAAAAAACTATGTCAGATTCCTTTAACATATTTTTAAGTATACACAAATAATAGACCTTTAACCAAATCAATTTCCAATTTTATAGTCACCCAAAGGGCTTAAAGCAAGTCTATTTCACAAACTAAGTGTTACATTCGAAAACAAATTTTATCGTTTTTTATCGTTCTTTTGAGTTTTTATTCATTCGTATAAGCGTATGGGCTTGGAAATCGGACAGATTTTGCCATAATCTTGATTTAGCTTAGAGGATTTGAACTCGAATATTTAGTTCTTAAAATAAATACATTTAAGCAGACTGCTAAAACCCCATACAAATATTTCGAAAAGATTTTAAAAACTGTACCAGATTCTTTTAATATGGTTTCAACTAAGCAAAATAATAGGACTTAACTGATTCAATTTAATAAAAACGCCAGAGAAATAGTTCACTAAAATTCTCAAGGTTTTGAACAATTGTAGAAAATATTTTACAATTTTTAAATTTGGTATTAAGTTATGAAAAATAATAACAACTGAATCAATTCTGAAACTCAGCATTCTCATTAAATTATTGTACTAATGTACGATCTAAAAGATTTTGCTAGCATACATTAAATAAATCTAGCTTTTAAGAAATACTGAAAATATTTGAAAAAGTGCATCACTAATCGTTTTTTAACGTTTAGCCAATGCTATACATCCAAAATGAAAGGACTGCCTCGAACATGGTCTTGACTAGCAGAAGTAATGGACTAGGCGCTCTGGGTATATACTAGAGACGTGTGAACAATAGCACGTTTTTGTAAGTAAACGGACAATGGTATCTGTATGCCATTTCTTGCATCGTCAAAGGTACACAACTCGAGCGAATATCACATACTAAAATGCGTCTATATTACACTACCTAATGGGTGATGTGGAAAAGTGTATGCAAATATGTTAACTACATCATTGTTTTAGCACATTTCTAAAACTTTTCTCTATTAATCAGATTCCTAGACCGTGGACGATCCGGCTTTATGTTATAGCTCTAAGGATAGCTCAGGCTGGGATTTTTTATTTTGCAATGTATAATTTTACTGCTCTGTATATTTTTTAATGTATTGTTACGAACTATTAGGCAACTCGTCAAACACGCAAGTTGCATAACCGAAGTGTATTCTACAGAAGTCTAGAACATTCGAGCAAACACCAGACTATGAATCATCTATTTAATTTTAGGGTATATATAAGTTCGGTGATGAGTGTACATCAATTAGTTTATATCCAAATGCCGTATATAAATTATATCGTGTATAGTTAGTTGGTTATTACGTTTTGAAAGTCCTATAGTAAATATAAATTTGTGAACGTGCATATTGTACCGCCAGCTTGTACATAAATAGACAAAAGGGTAATAAATAAATTATAGTAGTGTTAGTGTTGTTAAGAAGACTTGTGGTTAAGGATTTAGTTTAAGAAGATATTAGTGCTTGTAAATAGCATTAGTGTGATACTGCTTCATTGTTAATTGGACTGAAAACATCTATAAATGAGGCATATATTGTTAATTAGACTTGTGAATAGTGAATAATAAAAACTTTTGTTATTACTTGTTCTAAATTGGTGAACGCGTTAATAGTAGCCCGCTACAGTATGTAACAAATGTGTTATTATTGTAAAAAGTATACCAAATTGCTGCGTGCACGTTATTTTTTAAAACTATAATTGCAACATCATTTTACATTCTTCCAGATTCAATGCTAATATTGCTATTTTGTATAAAGAATATCTAACATGCTTATTGTTTTATAAAGTATACGCGACTGTGGTCTAATGGCAGTGACTCTATTGCTGAAAGTCCCGTGTTCGCTCCTTCTCAAAGTCTACGTCTCTTTATCTGGAAATATGTACATAATTTAAACAAAAAATGGTTAAAGGATTAAGATTTAAAATTAAATGTTGTAGAGTATACCATGCAAATATGGAGAACATGAACGAATATAGGCAACACGTCGAACGTATGTGGTGAAGTTTAGATGAACGAAGTTCTGATATGCCATAGATAATAGACATATTAAAATAACATGATTATTTTAATTTATAATATGCTACATATTTTTTTACCTAGTCATCTTGAAAGTTGAGGTATTTGTCATAACGAGAGACTAGATTTCTTATACCCTTTTCAAAAAAGAATTTTGTACAAGGAAGACCTTAAAATGTCTGGAAATCCTATGGACAGTTCACTAATCGTAAACCTTCGTTTCTCCCGAATCACTTCGTCAACCAAACTTGCTGTAGCGACCGATTTGCGTCCTTGACCACTTGCGTCAAGAACGTCTGTACGAACATCCGCAAATTTCCTACACCATTTCCTGACAACACAATCGCTCATACAGTATTCACTATACACTGCACTCATCCTTCGATGAATTTCAGCAGCACTACATCCTTTAGCTTGAAGAAAACGAATCACACTCCGCAACTCACAATTTGCGGAAAAATTGATCGTAGCGGCCATTCATACTCGCCCGTAGTTAGACAACGACTGATGAATAGGAGTCGGCATCGGCATTGGTTGTTGTGGGGGAGTTGTGCAATTGCACAACACACAGTCCCACTTTTCGCGACTACGTTGTATACTTTGAGAAACAAACGGAGCTAAAAAACAGCCCTCATATTCATAATTAGTAATTTATGTGTTGGCGCCTTACCAAATTTATAAGGGCAACTGAGAGGGTTTGTAATGGATTGTAAAATAGGGGTGTAAAGGGTTGTCATATACGGACGACACAGAGAGATAAGGTTTCAAATCACTTATCCCAAGCTTGGCTTCTGGTAGCACAACACTGATTGTTATCTAGGTCTAGGGTAGGTGGATAGGAAGTGAACGGAGTGTAATTTGACCTGTTTGATTTATTTTAGTAGACAAGAACGTGATAATAAGAAGTTTATTATCCCGCGGTCCGTACGGAACTCTCGTCGTGTAAAGGAGGGTGCGGGGATCCCGAACGGCGCGTACACACCGCCCACCTTAAAATGGCATAATTTTAAAGAGAAACGAAAGAAAGAAAAAAATTAAATGTGGAGGAAAATGGCTAGGTATTTCCTCCTAGACGTGAAATACAGTTTATATGCCGATACTCGGGAAAAGCAAAAAAACGCCAAAAATAACCAAATTAGAGGAAAAAAAGGAGACAAAAAATATACAATAATACCTATTCCTTAGGAAGAGGCACTAGTTTGTTGACCGGCCGAATTAATTGACCGTTCGGAATTTTCACCGCGGCCATGCAAACCACTCCATTGCTGCCAGGGAAGAGCCTTTCTATACGACCAACGGGCCAAGACAACGGCAAAGTGCTCACACCCGAAATATACAACGTCCCCCACAGACAAAGGAGCGGTTTCACGATTCCATTTAGTCCTCTGACTAAGGGTGTTTAAAAAGTCACGAGACTAACGACGCCAAAAATACTGAGTACTTTGGCATAAACGCTGCCAGCGGGAACGCAAACTGTCGTACAAGCAATCTAATGCATCGGAAGGATCGTCTCCGGGTCTACGTCCCTAAATCCATACGCGTTTCCCCCTATGATGCTGTTTACTACAAAGAGACCCACATACGGTAAATGTAATGTGGCACATGAATTAAGGTGTCTTTTTCCCACTCTTAAATTCTTTATGACTAGCTTGTCCCCTATTAGAAAGATGGTTCTCTTTTTCACCCTTTTGTTCATTTTTTTTGTATACTTTCGTGCCCTCTCTTGTAGCCTTCTTCCGGCCGTATTTTTGCTTCAAACTCATCATCCCTTGGCATAATTTCCCACGGTCGATCGGGATGCACCCCTTTCATCAAGCTTATGGAAGATTCCTCAGTGTCTGTGTGTGGAGCATGATTAATAAATAGTTCAACCTTAGGTAGATTGATCTCCCAACTTCGGTGGTCCTCATAAGATGCAATGCGCAGGAATTTACATGTTTCCTGTATGTACCGTTCCGCCGGATTTCCCTGGGGATGACGAATACTGCAGAAAACGACCCCTATGTTCTGATTTTCCCAATGCGAGACAAACCGAGCATTATTAAAGTAGGTGACATTGTCTGCTATAATTTTCTTAAATGTTCCTTCTTCTAAGTTGAACTGTTCTAATTTGTCAATAGTTCCCATCGTATTAATCCCTGGTGGGAAACAACCGTGTATACTGCGAGAAGACATCCACTGCCACTAAGACATGCTTATTTCGCTTCCTACTGGGCACTAAATCGCTTAAGTAGTCTATCACAATCAAGTCTAACGGATTGTCTACTCGAATGCTTTTAATAACATTTTGGTTAACGTGATTTTTATATTTTCCCAAAATGCAAAAATGACATGTGCTTACTACATCTTTAATAATTTTCAAATCTCTGAACATAGAAATTTTCTTAAAATAACAATCATAGCTTCCTGACCCCCCGTATCCATGTTTAATATGCAAGTCTTTAATAATTAATTTTGGAAACTCCCTGGCCAACACATATAAAACTTCCCCAGTGTTTTAAAGAAAGCCATTAACAATCTTAAAATGTTTATGGTTAGGAGTTTTCCTCAATTTGTTTTTAATGATTTGAAAATATTCACTATCCTCTTGCATTGCCAAAATCCTCTCGTATGAAAATATTGTACAATCTCTTAATAAATTATGCATAGCTACAAAAATGTCGTTTGATTTTAAGTTTTCATTAATCTTATTTCTACTGAGAGCATCGGCTACTATATTATTTTTCCCGTTTATGTACCTGATCTCAAAATAAAATTCCTGTAGCAATAGACCCCATCTGTATACTCGATTATTGGTAAATCTCGTGTTAAAAAGCGAACACAGGGCGGAATGATCTGCTTCTACGGTAAAATGTCTTCCCATTAGACAGAATTTGTGACTGCAAAGACCACTGTTGCCATTTCTTTTTCACAAATAGTATAGTTTAATTCATGTGTTTTTAGGTTTCTAGAAATGAATGAGATGGGTATCTCTACACCATCCTGAATTTGATATAATTATGCGGCTAATGCACAATCAGTAGCGTCCGTGCATACAATGAACTTCTTTGTGAAGTCCGGTTGTCTCAAAATAAATTGTTCATGAAACCGAGTGATTAGACTTAAATATGCCTATTCATGAGCCTCACTCCAAGACCCTCTAACCCCTTTCTTCAACAAAGCAAATAGCGGAACAACTTTATGCGAAAACGACGGGACAAACTTTTTATAAAAATTCATAACTCCCAGAAAAGCTCTTAAAGTTAGGATGTTCCTTGGTCTAGGATATTCTAAGATTTCCGATAACCGATCTTTGTCTATGAACATGCCTTCGGTACTAATCTGATATCCTAAGAATTTTACCTTTTCTTGGAAAAAGGCGCATTTCTTAAGATTTAATTTTAAACCTACCACACTTAACTCAAGTAAAATCCTTTCAAGATGTACAAAATGTTGCTCAATACTGTCACTGAATATTAA
This sequence comes from Platerodrilus igneus, assembly GCA_036346225.1. Classification (NCBI taxonomy): domain Eukaryota; kingdom Metazoa; phylum Arthropoda; class Insecta; order Coleoptera; family Lycidae; genus Platerodrilus; species Platerodrilus igneus. The sequence continues at coordinate 4,982,986 of JARFIW010001303.1, forward strand.
AACGTCATTCACGTAATGGATGTAAAATTCTTCATATGGTCCTAAAATACTTAGCAAACCAAAAGGGACTACTTTAAATTGGTATATATGCCCTTCTACAGAAAGCCCCATATATCTCCTAGATTCTCTTGCTAGTGGAATTAGCCAAAATGAATTTTTAAGATCTATCTTACTAAAAATTTTCTTATTACCTATCATTGCCAAGATACTATCCATGGTTGGTGGAAAATTATATTGTAATTTAGTTCTCTGATTTATTTTCCTAACATCCAAACATAATCTGATAGTATCATCACTTTTCTTGACAACTACTAATGGATTAACAAAGTGTGTACTCGATTTCTCAACGATACCTTCTTTTAACATTTGATCAATTTATATCTTTACTCTATCCCTGTACGTCACTGGAATAGGATACAATTTTGCACTGAACGGTTCCGTATTAACAATCTCCAACTTATGCTCGTAACCTGTAGCAATTCTAGATTCTGACCCTATCAGTTCGGAATATTTACTCAGCAATGATTCTACATCACTCTTCAATTCACCTGGACACTTAATTTCCCTCTTCCTTCACCTCATTCGTTACTTCACCTTCAAACTGATTTATATTCAGACAGTCATTTTCGACTTCTGCTTTAACTTCTTCATCCCGCTTAATATATTCCCCGTTACATATTAACTCCTTGCTTTCAGGATTTATTTTTAACGCCAACTTATTTATAATATCCACCCCAAAAATAGCGTCCATTTTCAATCCAGGTACTATCATAAATTCATTTTCAAATTTTATACTGCCTATTTCACATTTCAGAATCGGCAAACTGTTTATACTCGCAAACTTTTTACTACTTCGCGCTGCTAAGTTACACTTTTTCACGAGTATCATTTTATCGATTAATTTTTCATGTTTAATAAAATCTTCTGAAACGAGCGACACCTCCGCTCCTATATCAATGAGTATATTAATCACATTATTTTCCACATTCAAATTAATTATAGGTAATAAACTTTTATTTTTATCTAGGTCATTTTCCACTTCAAATTTAATAAATTCCGGTTGATGTTCATATTGGTTTATTCTCATGGGCTTGTTTGGTTTGTCTTTTCTTAAAAATTTTGGTTCGACATAGATGGGTCTGCCTGACTCGTAATTTCGGAATATGTGCGATTAGTCCTTCTAGGATCTGGAACTTGTTCCACCGGAACTTGGTTATTTGTATGTTGGCTTTCATGTATCTTTGACGTGGGTTATTTTGTTTTGTGGTCCTATTATTGTTGATTCTCTCCGTCTCTCGCCTCGGCGTGTTGTTTGCATTCCAATTATATTTAAAACCGTTGCCATTGTTATAATTGTTATTACCCCGACTGAAATTTCTCTTAAAATTGTTGTTGTTACCGCGATAGTTAAATCGGTCCGTTCCTATATCTCTCTGGGTCCTGACAAAATTTACTGATTGATTTCTTGTCCTATAGTCCGTCCGACGGTTCAGTCCCATTTCATCGTACCGTTGCAGATATTCTAAAAGTACATCCCGGTCCATGATATTTTGAAGTGCTATGTATTGTCTCTTTTCCTCCTTAAAATACCTTGCTAAATATTTTATTATTTGTTTCTCCTCTAGTGGAGGATCTAGTTGTTTCGCGATACTAAATTTCTTTACTGCATATAACTCCCGGGTTACTCCTAAATCTTGGTTGTACTTGCCCATAATTAAGTCATCCCTCACTCTAAATTGTTGGTTGTCCCCCCAAAAGTGTTTTAAAAATTTATGTTCAAATTCTAAAAATGTTTCCAACTTGCTTTCTATTAAACCAAACCATGTTTCTGCGCCACCTTTTAACATCGATCTTACCAAATTTAGTTTATACTGTTCATCCGATGATCTCTGTATTAGTGTTTCGACATTATTCAAAAATATCTTTGGGTTTAACTTATTATCACCGTAAAATTTTGAATATTGATCTAATGGTATACTTGGTTGGTGTATTCTGACGAGTTCACGAGAATTTTGTACCGCATTTCTACTAAAATTTTCTATGTCCGTTTTCAAACTTCCTAATTCCCTATTGATCGTCCTAAATCCTATCTCACAATTTCCCTCGACTTCTTGTACTTTTACACGTAAATGCCTAATTTTTCCGTTGGTTTCCATTTCACGTTTCGGATCGTTCTGATTATAAACCGGTACCACGGTCTAATCTTCCTGAATCTAAAAGCTTGCAACAGGTAATTTCCCAAGATCCTAACCCTCAAATATAAAAATTCGTTTTTCTTATCAAAACTTTTTACTAGTTCCGGCTGACTGTGCAGGCACAAATCGTTCATACCCCACCCTATGCTGCTCATCATCAAAGAATTTATTTTGTCGGTTAGTTTCTCCCTATTGTAGTTAATCAATAAAAATTCAATTTAGAAATTCAATACTATGACTCGAAAATTCCAAAATGCCAAATATATTTGAACCAAAAGGGCATTTTGAGGGCACTAATGACGTTAAATTATTCTAAGCATATTGTCAGTTAATATTACCCAATACAACGTCTTTTTAAATTATTGTTGGTTCCCAAGATACATTAAAATCTCTGAATTTGGTACTTTAATAAAAATGTCAGGTATTTCTAAAACAGCGAGCAAAGTTTCAAAAATGTTTTGCAGTAGTAAGATACATATCTTAAGGGCCTTCCGACTTTGTTAAAACTAATAACTTTTAATACAGAGCCATTGACTGATTGATTGACTACCAGACTCTCAGAAAGCAGTAAAACAATAGCACGCGTTTACACGAAAGCGAACTGAAATCGGTGAAATTTCGAAAAATTGTGTTTATAAATAAAAGAATAGACACGAACACTGCTCGATTTGTAACTTTTCCAGCTAATATTATCTGTACAACCCGACAATCAACCGATATTTGCAGCTAGACGGATTTGTAACTTACATAACAGTTCTGATGTCTAATGATAGAATTAATTCTTATTAAATGCCAACCGCTAGTGGCGCAATCATCTGGTTGTATATTTATCATTAAAAGCTCTTGCAGTGAAAACTTTCGAAGTCCTCATCTATCTTCTTACAATGCCCTGTTCAAGTACGTTCTCTTCCTTTCATTGCGTTTTTTAACCTTCATTGTTCACGCACGTCTTTCAAACCATTGCTTGCTTGTTTCGTAAGTGTACCTCTTGAGAACTTTATTAAATGTCTTAGTTTTACTAAATTTGAGGTTAGTTGAATAGCCAATTTTAATTCAATATTCAAGAGATTTAACTTTCGGCACTCTCAATCGGTATAAATAGCCTTTCAAGTAACGTTATACAACCCTATTTAAGGTTTTATGGTGTTAAATTTTATTAATATTCCTTCAAGTCAGAAGACTTTTTTCTGTTTGTAATATAAAAATCTGATTTTTAAGTGATAGCAACTTTAATAACAAAGTGAGCTTAATATTTTGCGCTCCCATTTTTCAATATTATTTAAAATAGGAAATGATTATGTAAAACTAAAACCCCTTAATGCAATAATAACGCCAAAATCAGTAAGAAGTTGCCTGCTTAAATGAATTAGTAAGTGTAGAAACTCAGAAAGCATATTTCAGCGAATAATAAAACTTTTTAATTAAATTTTATTTAACAATTAATTTTACCTAACAAATAATTATTAGTTCAGATTCCTAATCCTTGGTGGAGAAAATACAATACTCTTTAGAATAAACTTAAATATTATGTCAGCTGGGAGATTAAAATTACTTAGAGCATTATAAAAGAGGCATGTTGTGAGTAATGGTATACTGTAAGTAATAACCTCTTTTTGCAACTATTTCGATTTTAATTTTTCTTAGGATGAATATTAGAATTATGGGGCTTCACAAATTTATAGGTTCGTAGCAAATTCTTGTTTTTAGAATTTTTAGCAAATCTTGGTAAGTGAGCTTAAATTATGCTGTACCACACGCGCTTTTATTCCATATCTGGCAAAGAATTATTTGACACTTAAAGTTTGTTTTGGTCGTATAATCAACTTTGAAAGTTACTCTATAAAATTAATAGTTCAAAGTTCAACACATGTAAAATAGAAATATTAAGAGAAGTTTATATCCACTTTATATAAGTCTTTAAATGTTCACCTGTAATATTGAACGTATTATTTTAATCGAAATCTAGGAAAAGTATTTACATCTTTTGAATATTGTTTAGTATCAATTTTTTTATACGTTATTTTACAACTTAAGTACTTGATTTGAAAAACTAGTTGAATTCAAACATAGCTAATAATTATAAAATTTTGCATGCATACATAATTTTAAAAACTTTTCTGTCAGCATTCATAAATGAAAATGCTAATATTTTTGAAAATACTTTACAAATAATTTATTAGATATTTTAAAGGAGCTATTATAAAAAGTTTGGTACATATAAAATAAAATGGTTTGTTCCGATATTTAGCTTTAACCCATTAAGTTCTAAAATAAGTAGATTATTTAAATTATCATATTCATGTGTCATTTCTTTGTTGTTGAATAATTAATTAACAATTATATGCATGAACTAACAATGAAAATTTTATTTGCAAACTATGCGTTTGGTGGTTGCGACGTACCTAGACGTAGCCGGAAGAAAAGTAAATACCAGGCTAACTATCAAACGCGGAGAGTGGGGGGATTTACCTACATACCTTGAAAACCAAAAAAAACATGTCGCCCACGATTATCTATTAACAAATAAAAATAAATAAAGGATTCTATACAAACAAGCAAAAGCAATAAATAAAGCGTTACTATTTCAAAGCAAACAATTATGTGATATGAACAATTTAGTACTTTAGATACAAAGTGCGCATCTCGTATTTTACACAAAATAAAACTAATCAGTAGAAAATAAACAAGTGAAAGTTTTTCAAACGTTTTTAAGATTGCACCTAATACTTTTTGTAAAATAAACTAATAAGTAGGTAAGAATTAACGTGTGAAAGCTTTTGTCAAACATTCTTTTAAATTGTACATAGTGCCGTTTGTAAAATAAACCGATCAGTAAAAAAGAATAAGCGTGTGTCTGTCAAACATTTTTAACAATGGTACATCATACCTGTAGAGCGATAATATCGATTCGCAGCAACAAACAATAGTTCTACGATGTCAAGTTTCTTATTACGTAACTACACCAATCGCTGATACGGAATATGACCTTAATATACACAAAGGAAAACAAGTTGTATACCTGTATGTCTGGATACTTAGCTTGCAAGGATCATTCACCCTGCCATCGTAACTGCAGCGGCGGTCTACAAACGAAAGCAGTTGGTCTACATCAACGGGCAGTTGGGCCTACATAAAGAAAGAATCAATTTGGCCTCCAGCTAACAGCAATACACGCAAGATACCTCTTACTTGTCGAACAAAAAAAGTGCATTGCTTTTGAAGTACTGTGACGAATAATGTAGAAAATATTTCAACGCACAAGCTGAAGAATCAAATTCAGAATGGGTTCAAATAACACGAGTCCGAACTGCAATCCTCCCGTTATCGAAAGCGCGATTAGCAAACTGGAAAAGACGCTATCAAATAATAGTAGGATCTATCATCTCGATAAGCCTCTAAATGGGAAACACAAGAGAAATCAATTATACGTCATCGGAATGTTAAACAAATTAACAGATACTTAAAACAAGACATTGACTATTTAATTTATCGAATAAATTTTCGTTTTAGAATGAACAGATTTGAAAGAATTGTTATGATTGCATGTACTATTATAACGAAGTAAAAATACAGAATGAGGTTTTGAATAGAAACAGAAGCTAGGTGAATGAAAAACCAATTACCACAAAAAGGACATATTTGAATAAATATAATTGAGGTCAGAAGTTTGTAGGAGATACCAAATAGTTGTTGGGTAGTGTATAATTATTATGTAAGTAAAAGTTTAGAAGTTTTATATAATAAGGATTTAGTATCTTTTACTGTGAGTTGCAAGTAGTGTTCTCGGGTTTGTATTTCACTAATAAGTGTTTCTTTCATGTATACACTTCATGTTCGTGATTATTGATTGTTATTACGATACCTGCCACTATGGTTCCTGCACTAACCCTAGATTAGCTTTTTATTCTAACTTGTTTAGGTGCAGTGGCGCTCAACATTTTTAACGTCTTTGTTTCCTCCATTACCACCTAACCCCCTGCTCACAGCTCAACTGCTGAAATGAAGTTCAGAGCTAGTTCGTAAGGACATTTCCATCACCCGTTCACCGGTAAAAGTACCTGGAATTATTGTTCTACTGATGATTTATACCAACAACAATAAGGAAAAGTTAGCTGCAATATATCTTTTCCAGGTAGACGAAATATTAGTAACATCCTTATAGAATACTAAAAACAATAATTTTCAAATTGGAACAGTTTTCAACAACGACCGTTTCCAAAGGATCCAGAAACAAAGCGATGTTTTTTAAAGTTCCATTACTCATACATAAATATGGATAATATAAAAATTGTAAGTTTATGGTTATGTTACTCTATTATTTTAGAATATATTGCCACTTTTATTGGTTGTTAGCAGATCATCAAAGCAAATTGTATTCCTCTACATGGATTAATGATGTTTCCCATTGAAGCAATGTTACACAAAAATAATTGATCATGAAAAATCACAGCAACATAGGGACTCGGCTCTACCTTATAGTAATTGGTTTCATGGAAATACAATTAATATTTATTTCGAAAGCAAAATTAGTAATAAAATTGCATTCTAGCAAAATGTTCTTCACGGTCTAATTAATGGTGTAATTACAATTGCTATTATCTAAGTATGATCCTGTCTTAAAAAACTTCTTTTAAAACTAAAGGGCGACGTAAATTATTTGAGCCCCACGATTCAGAATGCGATAATTATTTTGATTGAAACCAAAGATAGGGAAAATATTATTTTAAAAATTAACGAAGTTACTTTTTCGTCAATTATTCTGGATACAACACAAGTTCTGTTAAAAATTGACCAACTTTCTGTAGCTTTTGATAAATCTCGATAACAGAAAAATAATGTACCTAAACAAATAACAATCTGACAGTCATTTCTGGAATTTAGATCAGTATCCGATTGTATGGCAGTAGAGCTTAAACTGAAATATTAGATACAATCGTAGAATATGGAATTGATCTGTTAGGGGACAGGGTTATGATGGTGCAAATGCAATGTCGGATATATATATATATATATATATATATATATACAGAGTGGTAGAAAAGTCCCGGAACGGTCAAATATTTTGGGAAATACTCATCGCATTAAAAAAAGAAAAAATACGTGTTCAATATTTTTTTAAAAGCTATCCAAAGACACCAAAATTGAACCCCCACCCCCTGGGGGTAGGGGTGGGGCAACTTTAAAAGTTTAAGTGGAAACCCCCATTTGTTATTGCAGATTCGGATTCGCCACAAAATGTTAGTAATAATTTTTTTAGGTTTTTTGCAGATGGCGCTGCAATCGACAAAAATTAACTATTTCTAGAAAAATTGATGGATCAGAAAATAAAAGAAGTAAAATAATAAATTATTTATTTCATACATAACGAAATTACCGCCGAAGGTGTTCAAATTGACCACCTCTCGTCGCGCTTTTAGGTCTTCCAGATCTTGGTTCATCCTTCACCGAACCAGTTCGCTCAAAACGATTCACTGTTCGACTCACAGTAGATTTAGAAATCGGTTGACGTTCCGCATTGACTTCATTGAATAAATCTGCGACTTGCTGCAATGATCTTTCTAGGCGGCTCCGTGGCGTAGTGGTATGTGTGTGACTACTACGCCCAAGGTCCCGGGTTCGAATCCCGACACGGTCCGCTTGAAAAATGTTAGGCGAGCATTTTTCTCAAAAATACATCCTCGTTCGGATGAGAGGTAAAATGGAGGTCCCGTGTGTGAGTGTTGTCACGCACGTTAAAGATCCCTACCTTGCTTGGAACAGCAAGGATTCGGCAAAATTCAAAATTTTCCAGGTAAAAAAAACTCGCTTCCTGGCCAATGTAGTACCTTCGGGTGGAGCATTGGAAAATCACATGTAATGCAATGATCTTTCTTTATCTCCATACCCCCGCATCATCAGGACAATTATTCTTTCTCTTTCAGACAGAGACATCACGAAATAATATCAAAAGCTAGTAACGAAATGAATACTAAAAATTAATGTAATTCTGACATTTTTCGATTTCAAATGTTTTTGTACCCTATTTTGGTTTTGTCAATTACAACGCTTTCTATCATCCAAAATGGCTTGTATCGTAGGTCAATTTGGGGTAATTTATCCTGCGGAATCCGAATCTGCAATAACAAATGGGGGTTTCCACTTAAACTTTTAAAGTTGCCCATTCCTACCCCAAGGGGGGGGGGTGAGGGTTCAATTTTGGTGTCATTGGATAGCTTTTAAAAAAATATTGAACACGTATTTTTTCTTTTTTTTAATGTGATGAGTATTTCCCAAAATATTTGACCGTTCCGGGACTTTTCTACCACTCTGTATATATATATATATATATATATATATATATATATATCCGACATTGCATTTGCACCATTATAACCCTGTCCCCTAACAGATCAATTCCATACTACGCTCCTACTGTCTATAATTGATATACTACACTCCTCTACTGCCTGTCTCCCTCCGTTCTGCTATGTGTTATTTTTTTAATATCTCAGGGTTCTATACTCAACTATTTACTTTCGATTTCGACCCGCGTGGGTTCGTTGCAGAGCGAAATCTACTCGGTGTCTCCAACAAGAATACTTACACGCCCTCTCGTATGTACAGACCTTTACTACGCCTGAATCTGCAAGGTCGGTATACACCGTGCAGATCGTGACGTTACCGCAACACTCAAAACTAAAATGGTTGAAGGTTCGCTTACCCTATTTATTTATTCAATGATGCAATTTATCAAAACAAGAATAAGCTTTTAGTTTAAATGGAATTTGGTACCTGATATTCGTTCCAACTGATGGTGGCCTACTCGCCGTGATGTTAAATGCTCATGGAATGCCAATTGATGTAAGTAATCTATGGAATAAATATTGTGCTTTAGTCTCATGAAATGTTTTAGAATTGAATTACTACTATTACGAAATGTATATAAATAAATGGTGGATACTCTTTTTTATACGATCCTGTCCTTGGAATACGTTTCACGGTGTTGTGAAAGCTATCTTCGCTTGAAGTTGACCGCACGTCCTACTGCTGGCTTGTTTATATGTGTGGGTCCCCCTTTGTAGTTACTAGTGCTGCGTCGAATTACCTGAATGCTCCTGTAATAACTTTGGCTCCACTTTGTCGTTACCTTTTTTAATTAATTCTGAGGTACTGCGTTTCTCTTTCTTAAATAAATTGTGGTATGCTCTTTGGTCTTTTAGATACTTTTAACTTATTCACTTTTATAATTTTAGACCTTTTAAATTAAAACTACAGAGCTTGATAGAACGACCTCTTATTTATTTAAAATATTTTCAGCAAATTCCCTACATAAACAAACTTGTCACCTAGGTATTTAAATCCATTTTTTCAAGCACTCTTAAATATTAAATTAATGTTTTGGTTATTCTTTAAACACACTACTTCAAAACTACCTTAATTCGGTATTTTACTTTCAATTATAATTATATTCATTTAAAAAAAAAACACAAAAGTTGTTTGCCTTTATAAATCCTAGCATTGAAAATATGATTCATATCTGTCATCATGATAAACATAATTTAAACTTCATTTCCTATATAATGATTCTAAAACTACTTCTAAAAATACTATAACTAACAAATATATACAGACATTTTACAGCTGTTTTGACCCTAAATTTTAATTTAACTATTTTATTTTGCATTTCACGAGCATTTCAACTTTATCAATTCTACTACTGGCATCATCAATGTTCTGCTTGGATTTTACCATCGTTGGACACTGTACCTGTACTTATTTTAGAGCTTAATAAACCTTGTAATTGCATCATTGAATACAATCTTTCTTAGCTTTAAGTATGCGTGTAGTAAATATGAATAAATGTTCCTTATTAGACTTGTTTTTATTTCTGTGTGTGGACATGAGCCTTCTGGTGATAACTCACCTGTTATTAAAACTTTTGGTCACTAGATGCGTCACATAATATATATATATATATATATATATATATATATATATATATATGTGTGTGTGTGTGTGTGTGTGTGTGTGTGCGTGTGTGTGTATGTGTGTGTGTTTGTGTGTATGTGTGTGTGTATATTGAGGTAATAAAGAAGTCACGAAGGGTCATGCAAACAAAAATTCTATAAATAACACCTACCCAAATAGAAGAAACCATAAAAATTAAAATTTCCGAATATTTTCTTTTCTTTAAATTAAGTTATTTTAATCGTTGATGATTATTTAGTAAAAACGAGTTTTAATCATTAGGGTATAAAGCCATTCATTTCATTACCGTAAAAATACAATTGCGGTTAAATTCTCCGTGTATTAATAAAAGCCAGTTTTCATTCTAAATACAACGCCATTGAATATCATTGTGTAAATAATTAATCGTTACGTTAAAAACGAGCTTCATTTCATTACCATAAAGATATACACGCTTTATTCGCCGTATATGGTACTGAATAGTGTTAGTTTAACGTAATTTTATTTAACACAAAGTTACATTCATTTTATTCAAAATAACATTTTATGAGTTTTTAAATATTAAACCACAACCTTCGTTATTCAGAAACGAATGCGTCACGATTACTAAGAAACTATTAAAAATAGCTAATTAATGATTAAATGCCGATACAAAGAAACTCGCTACTCTTGAAAAGTCGTAAAATAAAACCGAGATAGATAAGAAATAATGTATGGCTTTCCAGGGCTACTATAATGTAGAATGAGGCGCGATCATTAATTTCGTACGTTAGAAGAGGATATACGGTATTACTACATACATAAATCATAGTTTGATGGTAATTAGACCATTAAATCCGTGGAATTCACGGAAATATTGCATCACGTAGGTGACTAATTCTCTAGGTGGATACGGAAGAAACTCGAAAATGTTACGTATAGAGATAATTTAATATAAACGCAGGAACTTGATTAGAACCAGGCATTCGGTCCTAAACCAAGCAATATGTAACTTTGACTATGCATTCGAATGCATATGTTTGAGCGATTTATAATATTACGATATGCAATAAGCACCGTAGAACTTTGCATAAATATTAAACTTATGAATTTGAGTAGTTTCAAACACAGAAGTTATCGAATGCGATTATTTGATGAAGCATCATATGTTTTGTAAAAATACTATGAAGATTGAACATTCTTCGATACCAGAACTGCTCTAAAGCTGGTTAATTAAAAATAGAAGATGCACGTTGAGAATTAATATTCTAAATGGAGATTTAAAACAATATGGATTATCTTGTACAGAGATTTTAACGTCAATGTAAAATGGAATGAGGAGGTATTTAATATCATTAATTCGGAGATGAGGTTTTGATAAGCGCTATTTTTCGTAAGTATAAAACTTTGATTCTTTGTTTGTTAATTATAAAAATAATCGAATATTTTGTACTTTAAATTTAGAATAAGTTCTCATTTTATTATTTGTAAAGGTGCTAATTTAAATCAAATTTTGAGGTCAGAGTTCGCAGTATCTCGACCTTTAATAAATTATACGTAACCGTTATTGGCCAATCACATTCACGAACGTGGTAATAAAAGATCGGCGAATTACCCACCTATTAATTAAAAAAGATTGTGTAGCAGTTAGCAAAGATTAGGTAAGAATTTTAATTATATTCTCTATAAACTGAAACTGTGTTTTGTTTTATAAACTGTTTTGTATAAAAAAAGTTTTTGAATGTACAGATGTTTTCTTGAGATTGCCGTGTTTTATGTCATTTGGTAACTTTCACAGTAAAAATTTCTGTTGAGCTAGCCAAGCAACGAAAACCCAAGAAAGGTAAGATAATAATCCCATAATTTCTTATTGCATTTCCATAAATAAAATTTAATATTCCTCAACTCCACCGTGTCGTAGTACCCATTATTGACTGCATTATTTTCAAATATATTTTTCGTTGTAGGTGTTTTTGTATATTGGTTTAAAAAGGGCCACCAAGAAATTTTTATACAGGGACCACTTAGGGCTAGCTACGCCTCTGTGAATAACGGTCATTTTATTAAAGTACATTAATAGAATTATAAATAGACGAGTGATGGCGCAGAACATATGCAAAATAGACCATTTTTTATAACTTTGTCACGCACTTAACGGAATGAAGCCGCAAAAAACACAAACGTATACGCTTAAGTTCAAAATAAACTTCTTAATATTAATGAGCCAGAAATTTGAACAACAAGGGTAAAAATGAATTAATAAGTTTAAATAAATTCTTCATAACGCAGAATTCTTTATCAAACAATATGTTAAATATAGCAGCTACAAAGTGCTCATCCTGCTAATGGTAATGCTATAGTATAGTTTCTAAAAAATAGTTGATTACAGTCGCAACAGACATACAGAGCATTTGTTATCAAACGATTACACATAAGTTCTTCGTACTAAAATAAGGTTGGCTTTCCTCTAAATAAATTATAGTTTCTATTTATAAATGTAAAGGCAATGAATACATTTTTTAGTAGAAACAACAAAAAAATATGCAAATTACCTATATTACTAAACACACTTACCCCAAACCAAATGTAAAAGAAAACAGAGGACACAGTTTTGCTTACCTGAAACAAAAAACTTTGTTAGATTATAGATAGCTCGTACTAAGCTTTTGAAATATCGTATGCATTCTAAACTATGTTCGGGTTGTGTTGCAACAACATTTAAGTTGAATTGGTGTAACAATTATTAAAAATGAATAGCAAAAATAAAATGATGGTATATCTAAACTAGTAAAACGATTCTTTTGTAGTGTAAAATTGGGTATTTTCACAAGAGCATATGAGATTTCAGGTTTCAACCAAATGCCTGTGAGGACCACAATAGCAGGATTCTTTTCCTGTATTTCAATTATAAGGCGGTTTAATTTTGACAAAATAGAATTTATGTTAGTGTATAATATAGGAATATCGATGTGTCATTTGTGTGTTAAACAATTTGTTTGCTACTATAAGTTTTTTCTCACAATTCTGGGCACTTCTCGTATATATTTTATTGATAAGTTGGTTTCTCCTTTTTCCATGTGGTTCCTTAACGTTTCACGAAGTCACTTAAATACTTTTTTTGAGTTGGTGTCCGATTTGAGATAACATTGATAATTGTAAGTTTGGACTTATTTTTTAATATTTCAGTAGCAGTATGATATGAATCCAATTTAACTTTCAGTGACCTTTTTATATTAGAACAGGTCTGTTTCTAAAAATGAAAGCACTTCAAGTGGGGTGGTGCTCCTTTACTTGTTGACTGCTTAATAATTTCTTTAACTTTTAATAAGTTTTCTTCATTTCTTGTAGTTGTATCAGAAGACCTAGGCTTTTCTAATTTAAATATGACAATATTTCTAACCTTGAGTATCTTAATTTCGTTATTATACACTCGTTATCAAATGAGTTAATTTCTGTCGTATCCGATTGAATTTTTCAGACAGCAGATGTTTAATTGATCACATTTCTTCTTGCAAAAGAACAATCATATTCTTTAAATCTGGTATTTGGCTAATACTAGATTTGCATTTCTTTGAAAAAGATGTTAATACTCTTGGATCTTTTAAATCCATTCATTTTAGTTCAGTTGATGACATGCATGAGCAGAAAGCACGCAGTGCTTTATCACGTCCATTACATCTAATTAGTTGATCTGTGGTACAAGCTTGCTCAGGTAACCAAAAGTATATCAGGAAAAGATGGAACTAATCTCCAATAAACCTTTGCCAGAGGCGACAGTCTAATACGTAACGTAAAGTTGGTTGAGAAACGGCTAATAATAAAAAGAAAACTTCCTGTAAGTTAATGGGCTAACTGTGGAACTTAAATCAGCATTCTTGCACGAGAGGGGATGGAGAGCCGTTTTTGTTTTAGCACAAACACAGACAAAACTTAAAGGTGCCATAGCATTTAAATTTTTAATACCAAAAGTTCTGGGAAAACGCAGAAACCCGTATGTTTCAAAAAGCTTAATCACAATTATAAAAAATAACTGACCCGTTAGTCCCTTCTATTCCAAACCTGTAAAAAAGAATCTATTATTAATCAAAAATAAGACCACCGGTTGTGGTTCTCCATCTAAACACAAATACGTACAAAATAATTTGTGAAATCAAAGAAAATAAGTCAGATGTTAACTTAAGTTTCATGCATTAACCAAAATTTGGTTTCGTTAGTTTAAGATGTTTATAATAATAATATACAAGAAATTAAATTGAATACCTCAAAATTTTTGATAGATATTCAATAATTAAACTCGGTCAAGTAATATTGATTAATAACTTACTTTATGAAAAAGCAAAAATTACAATTACTTCTTTTCTTCTCTTTCTCAGATCTGTTGAAAGATTACATATGTTGCTTAAAAATGTGAAAATTCAAAGTATAATTATTCAACTAATTATTCTACAAATGTTCCACAGACTTTACACATTTTTAAAGTACAAGCAAGGCAAGTCATATTGAAACAAAATTGTATCTAAAGTGTTATTTAAACTGGTGTTTTAAACTGACGTACAAACTAATATTGTCGGAGGCTTTCACGGCCGGAGTCATTATAAATATTTATGGGTCCGGGTAGGGACCGTGTCATTTTATAAACTAAGGTTGACGTTTCGCCCACTTTTGTAAGGGGCTTCATCAGGATAAGAAAAGAGTAATAAAATAATAATAAAGATAAGAATGATAATATTAAGTAACCAAGTTAAAATGTAAAGAGTAGAGTTAGTCCTAAACTAGCAGACTCGCTATCCCATTCAAAAACCAAAAGGTGTCTGGTGGCGAAGTAACTGGTAAAAGTAGCGAAAGTGGTGGTTTATATAGGACGAGAACTTGATGCTTGAGTGATCATGAATAGAGAGGAGTGTCGTAGCGGATCAGTAAACGTCACGGTTCCGCTGTTGTGAACATAGGCTTGTTTTGCAAATGGGGGGAAAGGTAGTAGCCATCGTCTTTGTTTAGATTATTAGAATTTTTATTGATTTCTATGGATTCTCTAATTTTTCTATTGTAGAAAAATTAAATTTTGGCAATTAGTTTTGTCTTGTCAAAGTTAATGGTATGATCTGTTTAATGTTGGTGTTCGCCCACCGCTAAACGTTTGTACTGGCTTGTTCTTAAGCATCGCTTATGCTCGTCCTGTTTCTCCTATGTATACTAAACCGCAGCTGCAAGGTATGCTACAAACGCCTGGGGCTTTAAGACTATTTTCGGAATCTTTTGGGGTTGGTAATGTTGGCGTCGCCGTGGATCAATGTAGTAAGCGTAAGACTACGGATCCCAAGGTCCCGGGTTCAAATCCCGACACGGCCGACTGCTTGAAAAATGGCAGGTGAGCATTTTTCACAAATATTACGCCCTCGTTCGGATGAGAGGTTAAATGGAGGTCCAGTGTGTGAGTGTTGTCACGCACGTTAAAGATCCCTACCTTGCCTGGAACGGCAAGGGTTCGGCAAAATTCTAAATTTCCAGGCAACAAAAAACTCGCCTCCTGGCCAATGTAGTACCTTCGGGTGGAGCATTGGAAATGTAAATGAACGGTTGGTAATGCTTGTGAAATTTTATTAGTGGGTTCATAGATTGTTTTGATGTTGTGTTTACGTAGAATTTTGCCAAATCGGTCTATTACTCTGTGTAGATATGGAAGGATTGCTAAGGATCGCGTATCGGAATTACAGCATGGTTTGGGGGTTTGTGTAGATTTATTACTCTGCCAATATCTGAGTTACGATAGCCGTTTTTTATAAGACTAGTTTTAAGATGGGTCACTTCGTTAGATAATTGTTCAGGTTGTGAAATCTTAATTGCACGGTGGACTAGAGAGTTGATTACCGATGATTTTTTCAAGGGATTACAAAAGTGGGCGAAACGTCGAACTTAGTTTGTAAAATGAGACGGTCTCAACCAGGGACCATAAATATCTATAAAAACTAATATTACGCTAGAAAATACTAGTTCAGTGTTAAAATTCTTACAAATGTTCTGACAAAAAATTGATTTTAATAACAAAAAATTACAAGTTCATAAACTTCATCGAGCGTGTTATAAACGTCCTATCTGCTCGAAATTTTACAAAATATTATTTATGTAACCTATTCAGCAAACGTAATAAATAACCTTGATAGAAAATTTAAAGCAAACACACACTTACCCCAGGAATAGCATAATGTTAAAATTTTCTTTTTAAGTAGTTACCCTTGGTCAAAATGAGTTTGTTTTTATGACTTGGAAGAGTCCTTCATCTAACAGCAACCATCTGCTTGACAACTGCAACGCAAAGCTTTTTCTGAAATATCTCCTTTATATAGGAATGCAATATTTCATCGCTAAAGTTACAAATTATCATCAAAATGGGCGTTGAAGTTTTCATAAAAGTTGCTCGAAGCTATCAAATAAGTTATCAAATAAGTTTTTGAAGTTGCACTAATAACAGAGACATAATTTTATATCAAATAATGAAAGACTAACATATCATTTCCATTTCGAATGGACCTGCACCTTGCCGAAGTTCTAAATTACTAGAACAGGTGAAATGGCTTGCGTGTTCTAATGAGCTAAAGAGCCAAACTACAGGTCCAACCAAAGTAGTAGGGTCGTTAGTGAGGAACCAGACTAAGACAGGTCCCCGAAAGAGGGCAGCGGCTCTTTCGGTACTTAGATTGGCAGAGACCATAGGGGTCGGTATGGCAGTCTAAGACACACTACCGCGATGTGGAAGGCAACGGGAAACCACCACATTATCTCCCAAGTACACAGCGTACCTAAATTATAATAAAATGATGGCATTCTCTGGGGTAAAAGATTCCGGAGTTAAAATAGTCCCCCATTCGGATCTCCGGGAGGGGACTACTTCGGAGGATGCGATCGGAAAGTTAAACATAAGAGTCGGGAACATTCTGCAAGTCGGAACGTGGAATGTTAGAAGTATGAAGCAAGTAGGTAAGCTAGAGAACCTAAAAATCGAAATGAATATGTTATCACTAGACATAGTAGGGATCAGCGAAGTTCGGTGGCCAGAGGCGGGGGATTTTTGGAGTGGAGACTTCAGGGTAATTCATACAGGAGCAGAGGACGGAAATTTGGGTGTGGGGATAGTTATGCGGAAAAAGATAGGACACTGTGTGGAAAATTACTTACAAAAGAACGAAAGAGTACTCATGGTTAGATTAGAATCTAAACCGGTAAACACAGTAATAATACAAGTATACATGCCCACCTCTAGCTACAGTGACGAAGAGGTAGAAGCCATCTACAAAGATATCGAAGACATATTAAGATACGTAAAAGGACATGAAAATTTAATAAGTACGGGGGATTTTAATGCTGTGGTAGGTGAGGGTAGGGAAGGAGCGGTAGTAGGTTTATTTGGTTTAGGCACGAGAAACGACAGGGGAAATAGGCTGGTAGAATTTTGCGACGAGAACAATTTCATCATCACAAACACATTATTTCAACATCATGCTAGAAGACGATATACGTGGAAGATGCCAGGAGATATAGGACGATATCAAATAGATTACATTCTTGTTAGACAACGGTTTAGGAATCAAGTAAAAGACTGTAGAAGCTACCCAGAAGCAGATATAGATACTGACCACAACATCGTAATTATGAAGGCCGCACTTAAATTTTAAAATCTGAAAAAAAGGAACGGAAAAAGGCACTTGGACTTAGAGAAACTAAAAGACAAAGATATTCAAGTAAGATTCGAAAAAAAGTCAAATGAATTGCTGAATGATATCGCGAAAATAGCTGAAACTAAGGAAGTAGAAACAGAATGGAATAACATTAAATCCAGCCTAGACATGGCGGCCAGAGATATTTTGGGGTATACACAAAAAGAAAATAAGAAACCATGGATAACAAAGGATATCGTGAATTTAATAGAAGAAAGACGAAAATACAAAAATAAATCAGACGAAACAGGAAAACAGAGATACAAAGCCATAAAATGGGAAATTATTCGAAAATGCAGGAAAGTTAAAGAACAATGGATTGATGAAAAGTGCAAAGAAGTACAAACTAAGATGGAAATAGGAAAGACAGACGAAGCATACAAATTAATTAGAATGAATTTTAGGGATATAAAACCGTATAGCAAAAATATAAGGGACGCACAAGGAAACGTCATTATAGAAAACGTAGAGAAAGTGGGTACATGGCAAGAATATATAGGAATTTATATGCAGGAGAGGAACTAACTGCATTAGAACAGGAATCAGACATTGAAAATGATGACTTGGGATATCCTATACTTCGAGACGAGTTTGAATTAGCATTAAAGAGTCTGAAAAATGGTAAGGCGCCGGGTACAGATAAGGTGCAAGCAGAAACTCTAAAAGCCGCTGGACAAGCAGTAACAGAACGTCTCTTCCAACTTGTAAGCTATATGTATGAGACAGGCGAGATACCCAAAGATTTCAAACGTAGCATCATTGTAACTATACCAAAAAAGAAAGGCGCGGATAGATGTGAAAATTTTCGAACAATAAGTTTGACAGCACACGTGTCAAAAATATTAACTAGAATTGTGCAAAGACGAATGGAAAAACGAGCTGAAGAAATACTAGGAGAAGACCAATTTGGGTTTAGGCGAAACAGGGGAACACGGAAGGCTATTTTAGCTCTGAGAGTGATAATGGAGAAAACAATAGACAAAGGGGAAAGCATGTATATAGGGTTTGTAGATCTGGAAAAAGCATTCGACAATGTAAATTGGAAAAAATGTTTGAAATACTCAAAAGGATTGGAATGAGTTATAGGGATAGACGAATAGTACATAGCTTATACAAAGAGCAAACAGCAGTAATAGAATTAGAGCAGGAACGTAGAGAAGTAAACATTAGGAAAGGGGTGAGACAGGGATGTGCCCTATCCCCATTGATTTTTAACTTGTACATAGAAGAGGCAATAAATACTGTCAAATGCAGAAAGACATTTGGAATTACTATGCAGGGACAAAAAATTGATATGCTTAGATTTGCAGATGATATAGCGGTATTAGCATCTAGCAAGGAAGAGTTGGAAGCGGCTCTTAATGAAATGGAAACGGTTCTAACAGAGAGATAAGGTATGAAAATTAACGAAACTAAAACTAAAGTTCTAGTTTGCAAAGGTGGGGAAAATAAATCAAAAACAAGAATACAAGTATTTAACACGAACTTACAAGAGGTTAAGGATTTCTGCTACCTAGGAAGCCAAATAACGCAAGATGGGAAAAGCACAAAAGATATAAAACAAAGATTAGCACAAGGTCGTGCTACATTTAACAAGAAAAAGCAACTATTGTGCTCAAAGACCACAAACATAGAAACAAGGAAAAGATTGCTTAAAACATATGTGTGGAGCACAGCACTGTACGGCTGTGAAGCCTGGACAGTAGGAGAAGCGGACAAGAAAAGGTAGAAGCCTTTGAAATGTGGTGTTACAGGCGTATGATGAAGATATCATGGACAGACAAAGTTAAGAACGAAGAGGTACTAAAATGGTAGGGGAAGAAAGAAATATGTAGAAAACGGTAAAAATAGGAGAGATAGGATGATAGGCCACATACTACGGCATGAGGGAATAGTGCGGAATATTTTAGAAGCAGAGATAGGAAAAAAGAGAAGAAGAGGCAGACCTAGATTAGACTACTGCACACAGATAGTAAAAGATGTAGGCTGTAGAGGTTTCAGGGAGATGTGTAGGCTAGCCCAGAATAGAAATCAATGGAGGTACGCATCCAACCAATCCCAAGATAGATAAACTAATGACGAAAAGATAACTGTGCGTAAACATGATGATTATTATAAGTAACTACAAGAATTGGTTGGGCAATATTCTCGAATAATGTTAAGTGTGTGAAAGGATTTACTAGAAAACCATTATTTCGGCAAATGTCTAAGTGTTGGGGATCTTGGTAGCCACAGGTTGCTTAACCTCCTTCACTGAATCTCGGTAAAATAGGTTATAAAATTAGAAAACAATAGAAAGGGAACGAGCTGAATACACATACTCCTGAAAAGAAGAAAAGAAGAAAAGAAGAAACCACCAAAAACGCAAAATCAAAGAAGCTGCTTATATAGCCCTACATAAAAATAACTGCGTTGCAAACGAATCCGTGATTTTCAGTAAACAATGGATTCCATTACTAAAAGAAATAACAAATGAAAATCAAATGCCCACAATATCTAGGTAGCATTGCAAGTTTTTCCTGGGTTTTCCTTGCAATATTAACATGAAATACAGCCTACATACATGATTTCTATTTATACATAAAATAACTAATTACATAAAAATAAGCATATTAACAATCCTTGTAAAACAGCATTGGTATCTGACAAGTATAAATCCACAATAAGGTTACCTCAAAACCATATACAATCTCCGTTGAACAGTATTGGTATCTGACAAGTGTAAACTCGCCATAGGGTCGCCTCAGATCCATATACAATCTTCATAGAACAACATTGGTATCTGACAAGTGTAAACCCGCCATAGGGTCGCCTCAGATCCATATACAATCTTCATAGAACAGCATTGGTATCTGACAAGTATAAATCCACAATAAGGTTACTTCAAAACCATATACAATCTCCGTTGAACAGTATTGGTATCTGACAAGTGTAAACCCGACATAGGGTCGGCTCAGATCCATATACAATCTTCATAGAACAACATTGGTATCTGACAAGTGTAAACCCGCCATAGAGTCGCCTCAGAACCATGTTAAAATCTACCAAAGAGGTAACTTAAATCATAATGAATTTTCCCCCTCAAAATAAATATAAAAAAAAACGACTACTTAAGCCTTTCAATAATGCAATCGCACACTTCTTTAATAACCATCCTCTCAATTGTATAAATAGAAACAAGTTAAAAAATGTTGGCTGAAATGCAGACACAAAAACGGTAGCAGTCTTTTGAAATGCTCCAGATGTATGAGGACGATAGCATGGACAGACAAAGATAATAACAAATAAGTTACAGAAATAGTATGGGAACAAGGATATCTGGGGAAAAGAGAAATAGTAGGGCGGAATACGTTCTAAGGCATTTTGGGGAATAGTATGTGATATATTACAAGCAGAGATAGGAAAAAGAGGTAGATGTAGACCTAGATCAGACAGTTATAGATGCAAACTGTGCATATTTCAGGGAAATCTGTAGGTTAGTTCAGAATAGGGAACAATGATGGCACGCGTCTAACCAGTTCTAGGACTGAAGACCTAATGATGATGATGAACATATCATCGAGGAATTTCGTGTCCAACAAACACGATGTAGACCAGGTCATAATTCTGTTCAAACCATAGATAAAACCACACACTAGATGGGTAACATTTATGGCCTTATATATGATTTTCCAATGCTCCACCCGAAGGTACTACGTTGGCCAGGAAGCAAGTTTTTTTACCTGAAAAATTTGGAATTTTGCCGAACCCTTGCTGTTCCAAGCAAGGTAGGGATCTTTAACGTGCGTGACAACACTCACACACGGGACCTCCATTTTATTTCTTATCCGAACGAAGTGTATTTTTGTGAAAAATGCTCGCCTAACATTTTTCAAGCGAACCGTGTCGGAATTCGAACCCGGGACCTTGGGCGTAGTAGTCACACACATACCACTTTCACTTTCACGGCCGGTGTCATTATAAATATTTATGGTTCAGGGTTGGGACCGTGTTATTTTATTAACTAAGGTCAACGTTTCGCCCACTTTTGTAAGGGCTACATCAGGACAAGAGAAGAAAATAAGTAATGAAATAGAAAAAATAAAAAATAAAAAATAATAATAAAACGTCGACCTTAGTTAATAAAATGACACGGTCCCAATCCGGAACCATAAATATTTATAAAGTTTATTAAGTTGGTACCTTTTTCAAAGAGAAAATTTGTAGCTTATAAACCAAAAATCAAAAGGTTTTGAAGCGCGAGCAAATTAATTTATTCCTGAAAAAAGCTAGTGATGCAAATTATTTATTGTGGAAAGTAAATATTACATAGTGGATCTATTGATTGTACTATTATTGTTATATATAGGTAGTGGAGCGGTTAGCATTTATAGACCTCAACATGAAAAACAAAAAATTAATAGATATGACCTAAAAACGCAAACTTTTAAAGAAGACTTAGAAAAGATGTAGGTTTCGGCCCCATTTAATGACTAATACAAAAAATTGATATGATTTAAAAACACGTACTTTTTAAAAAGACAGAAAAATATGCGGGGTTCGACCCCATTTATAGTTTTAGGAATTTGATGGGAACGTCCCCCTAATAAAATTCAAGATACAATATATTCCTACAAATGAACCTTAAATTCTTAGTGATTTTGACTTCAGGAATGTAAGTTGAAAATTGGACACTATTTTTGCATGTGTACCCATTCAATTATTTTATCTAAGTAGTAAAACCTCTCGGCTACTAACCTACATTGAAACCACTACACTATTTTCGCCTCAATTTTCGTCTCAATACTTTTTTCCCACATGTACCCGTCAGATTATTATGTTTTAGTAGTAAAACATTTTGACTACTAACCTAGCTTGAAACTTCAACACTATTTTCGTCTCTAAACTATTTTCGCACCCATTCCTTTATTTTGTCTTAGTAGTAAAACATTTCGACCACTAATCTAAGTTGAAACCTCAATATTATTTTCGCCTCGACACTTTTTCGTTTCAATACTCTCTTCACACATACATCCTTCCGATTATTGTGTCTTAGTAGTAAAATATTTTGACTACTAACCTAATGTTGAAACCTCAACACTATATTCGCCTCAACGCTATTTTCGTCTCAACATTCTTCCAGATTACATTGATGAATTTACGTGGCGTCAACACTTCGACAGGAACAGTGCAACCCAAACGTCAAATAATTTAATTACTCACGTTCAAGAACGTTACAGAGTGTAATAGTATACAAATATTTCAGTAACGTGCAAAATGGTGCATTTTGAAAGTACTCAATACTAGTTTCGCGCAGATACCAGTTTCCGCTTATATCCTTAATACTATGAAAGGCATGTGTTGTGGTGTTAATTTGGCATTTTAAGAATTCCCTGTACAAGGTTTCCCATAAATTAAGATGTTCTAATCGCAGCAGGTAGTAAATTCACTATCATGCGCTAGTTTGGTTTTAAAATTTTTGATTTTTTAAAGTAGTTAATAAAAACCCGCATTATTTATTGTATATTTAGTATGTCCACATCCATAAACACAGTTTTCACCTAAGTAGAAGACCGCAATAGTGGTCTGTCAAAGTTAACCGTTGCCATAGGTAATTTTGGTAATGGGAATATCAGAAGCATTACGACGAGACGAATTAGAAAAAATTACTCACGTCGATATTCAAGAAATAGACGTTGTGTTAGTAGTAATGGTTCCTGAAACAAAGACTGGTAACAAACACACATTTGTATTGCTAACCGTCGTGTATTTTTGAGATATGAAAATGGAAGTATACTGTACAAATTGTTGGAGTGCATACGATTGCAAAAATACCCAGTATGATTGCGAAGTATCTTGGATTGCCAAATAGCGAACTATATACGAGCCACTGTTTGACAGGAAGTTCTGCTACGTTGCATGCTAATATGGTTCAGATGCCTGTTCTTAAACGCCATGGTGGATAGAAGTTTGCTACCATTGCGAAAGGATATGTAGAGAACTCCATCGAAAACAAGAAAAAAAATTACAACTCTATTTCTGGAATTACATCTAGTTCGAGTGTAAAAACTTATCCGACAAATATTAATAATTATTCCGAGACACTAGATTTAGTTGCAACAATTTCAGGAATTAAGGTCAGTAATAAAACAAATTCTTTAATTAACATTAATATTTATACTTAGTAAGTAATACCTTCTTTTTGAATTTGTAAATACCCATTACATAATTTTGTTTAATCAAATAATTGTATAATAATTTAATTTAATAAAAAGTAAAAACATTTTGTTATTATATTTTAGAAATGCACAAGCTTGAAGTGACTAACGTCAATATCCTATAAAAGTAACAATCGTTTTGTCGGCCGTTAACAAGAACAAGGATATTGGTTAAAATGAGGATAAAACCTGTACGGGAAAGTATTTTCCCGTACTGTTTCTTGACTTGCACTGGAACAGTGTACTTTGACACTTGATAGTAAGCTGACAAAGTAAACATTCCTGTTCTATTTCAAAAAAAATAAATTTCGCGTACTGTGTAGGGAACACGAAATGCCCACTTCGCGTATGGTTGCACAAAAACTTATTTCTAACAATCAGAATTCAGAAACCTTATAAAATTTTTGCGCCCAACCTTAAATCATGCTGAGAAAAAACTCCACATGGTACATAACGGCATCCCTGAAACGTTCATCTACTAAAAACTGATAATACCATATGACCGGTTATGGGTTATTAATTCTATATTTAACTATTTCTTGTTCTGGAAACTTAAGCATTTATGAGAAAAACTACTACATCAATTTATTATTAGCGAAAACTTGTTCAAGCTTTCAGTATCGTGCTGCAAGTACAGCGAAGTGTATTCTATTAGAGGAATAATTCTTATTTATAGAGTAAACTGCAAAAGCACATTTTATGTTATTTGTTTGGTGCTTATGGC
Source organism: Platerodrilus igneus (assembly GCA_036346225.1). Taxonomy (NCBI): domain Eukaryota; kingdom Metazoa; phylum Arthropoda; class Insecta; order Coleoptera; family Lycidae; genus Platerodrilus; species Platerodrilus igneus. The sequence goes on from JARFIW010001303.1 coordinate 5,007,740, forward strand.
AAAATGTCAAGGAAATGTCAAGGACCCAGAATACATTAATTTAATCGATAGCAACAGTTAATTTACTGAATAATGAATAGTTTATAAAAGAATAAGGAACTTACAGATTGTAATGAAATGTCACGCAAAGCGACACGATGCTTTTCGTACATTTCACCATTTCAACATTCATTGCGTGCAACAAATTGTAAAGCTCAAATTTTACATGGATTTGGAATAATACAGTAATCACGACATCCCCAGCGTTGGATGAAAATGTGGTTGCATGTTAAAAAGACGCAACAACACTTATTATCTGTGTTCAGACATACAACTAAAGAAAGAATTAGAAAGCTGATTTTCCGTGTACTTACAAATAAATGTTAGAGAGATATGACCAACGTAAACAGGATTGATGGTAAAAACAGAGGGGTTTGTAGCGTGTTCACTATGTACTCGCTTTATGTATAGCATGCCCTAAAATGTTTTAACTACATCTATAATTTGACCTTATCAAAAATCTGACGGTATTATGTTTCTACATATAATTGATACAACTTCTGTTTATTTTTAATGCCGACATTGTGCTTTCTGTTAAACGCTATGCAGAAAACATTCCTATGAATTCTACCATAAAGAATACTTACGGAGAAACATAACAAAGGTAAAGAAAATCGCAAGTATCACATTAATAAATCTTTATGTTTTTCAATTAACTAAAAAATAGTGAGTTTATTGGTACCTTATCATAACATAAAACTTTAAATTAAAATTTCCGCATTAAATTACATTCTTTGGAAAACAGGTAATTTCTAGAAAAAGTGCACCCATGATGTTTTCTATGTGAGTAAAACAAAAAGGCCGAAATGAGAACCGCCGCACGCTCTTTGGTAACTACTAAGATCCTATGAACATCAAAATTCCATTTTCTATTTTCAAATTATTCGGTATTCAAAGATATGTATAACGCAGGTTTTTTCAGCTTTCATTTGTAGTTGTATATACATTGTGGATATACAATACAACGTATCGTTTCCAAAAAGTCGAGGTCTTAGATTTTATTTCCCGTTCAGTTTTTACTTTGGTCTATACCTTGCACCCTCCGAAAACCAGAAAACGTTCCTCCAAAAACTTTTAGTATGTGATACGTCATTTCTCAAAGATCGAAGACCCTGACTGCAATTTGAACGAATTTTTATCCTGATACTCTGTCCTCACGTTCTGAATGGACATGCGCGCTGAAGACGTTCTAGTTTACTGGAACGGGTGGAACGGCTTTACAGTTCCAGTGATCTAAAGAGTCGAACTATCGGTTTAACAAAATTAGTGGGTTCTTTAGTGACGAACTAGACTAAGACGGACCTAAAGGGGGCAGCAGCTTTCTCGGTACTTAGAGTCGCAGAGATCATAGAGGTCGGTATGGCATACTAAGAAACACTACTGCGACGTGGAAGGCAACGGTAAACCACCACATTATCTCCCAAGTACACGGCGTACTTAAATTGTAATTAAGCTGATGGCATCCTCTGAGGTAAAAATTCCGGAGTTAAAATATTCTCCCATTTGGATCTCCGAGAGGGGACTACTTCGGAGGATGTGATCGAAAAGTTTAGAAAAAGATTCGGGAACATTTTGTGAATCGGAGCGTGGAATGTTAGAAGTATAAAGCAAGTAGGTAAGCTAGAGAACTTGAAAATTGAAATAAATAGGTTAGCATTAGACATAGTAGGGATCGCAGAAGTTCGGTGGCCAGTGGTGGGTGATTTTTGGAGTGGAGGACACTGTGCAAAAGGACCTATAAAGAAACGAAAGATACCCATGGTTAGATTTGAATCTAAACCGGTGAATACAGTAATACTACAAGTATAAATTACCACTTCTAGCTACAACGAGGAAGAGGTAGAAGCGATCTACAAAGATATCGAAGACATACTAAGATACGTAGAAGGACATGAAAATTTAATAATCACAGGGGATTTTAATGCGGTGGTAGGTGAGGGTAGTGCAGGAGCGGTAGGTAGTTTATTTGGTTTAGACACGAGAAACGACAGGGAAAATATGTTGGTAGAATTTTGCGACAAAAACAATTTAAACATCACAAACACATTATTTCAACACCATGCTAGAAGACAATACAAGTAAAAGATGCCAGGTGATATAGAAAGATATCAAATAGATTACACTCTTGTTAGAGAACGGTTTAAGAATCAAAGACTTTAGAAGCTACCCTAAAGCAGATATAGACACTGACCACAACATTGTAACTATGAAGGCCGCTCTTAAATTAAAAAATTTGAAAAAGAAACGGAAAAAAAATTTTGACTGAGAAACTGAAAGATAAAGGTATCCACGAAAGATTTGAAAAAAAGTTAAATGAATTGCTGAAAGATATCGGGAAAATTTATGATACTAAGAAAGTAGAAACAGAATGGAATGACATTAAATCCAGCTTGGACATGGAGTATACACAAACAGAAAATAAGAAACCATGGATAACAAGGGATATCCTGAATTTAATAGAAGAAAGAGAAAAATACTAAAACAGACAGGACGAAGCTGGAAAACAGAGAAATAAAACCATAAAATGGGAAATTATTTGCAAATGCAGAAAAGTCAAAGAGCAATGGATTAATGAAAAATGCAAAGAGATACAAACTCGGATGGAAATAGGAAAGACAAATGAAGCATACAGACTAATTAGAATGAATTTTATAGATATAAAGTATAGCAAAAAAATAAGGGACGCGGAAGGAGACATCATTTAAGAATATGTAGAGAAACTGGATAAATGGAAAGAATATATAGGGAATTCATATACAGGAGAGGAACTAATAGCACTAGAACAAGATTCAAATATTGGGAGTTTTGGCATGTTGGAGACATTTAGTTGTTTCAAAGCGAATTAGGTTGGTCAGTCTGCTAGTTCAGAGGTAACTCTTCATACTTTTTAGACCTTTTACATTTGTCTAATTAATATTTTATAATTTTTATTATTATTATTTTATATTTATATTTCATTTTCTTTTTTGTCCTGATGAAGCCCCTTACAAAAGTGGGCGAAACGTCGACCTTTGTTTATAAAATGACACGGTCCCAACCCAGAACTACAAATATTTATTATAACTACTTATAAATATTGGCCACTGTTCCAGTTCGCCAGTGAACTACGGTAAGTCACGTGGCATTACTTGCCTAGCGGCTAATTGCTCTGAATTGAGTCTTTGAAAGGTTGCACTTCTCTTCTTCTCACAGGTAGCGAATATTTCGCATATTCGTGATCAGAACACGCGGAATCAAAATGACGCCGATTCGTAATCGTAGAATACACAGGAGTTGTATTTAATGGTATGGGATGATCACCTGCTTTTAACAACAATTCCTTTCCGGCTTCACTACGACTTTGAGCGAAACGTAGACTGGTAAACTGGCCGGCAAAGTTCGCATCAGGCGTGACATTTGCTTTGTGAAATAAGATATCGTTCTTTCTACCCTGATTATTGTTATTTTTTCCCTCTACAGGCACTTTTAGAACAACGTGACGTTTAGGGATGGCTCTTTCGTACTGAATTTGAGAACAACACGACTCGTCCAGACGCTGAAACTGTAGTTGCCATATCCGCTAATGCTCCTTAGTTCTTGTAAGTCCTCCACTGAAGGGTTGTGCTGCTGTTGAAGTCTAACCATTTTATATTGTAGTGAACGAAACGACTGCTGTTCTGCTTCCGGTTTAACGTTAGAACTGGGATCCTTGTCCGACGGTACGTTCTGCTGTGGTTCTACATGGGTTTTACCCATTCCACCTACAACGTTTACTTCCTCGTTCATAAAATTATCAGTTAAGCAAACCGAGCAATCAATTTCAGACAGTCTCGCGTGCGCTAAAGGCTTTAAACTTCGATTATTTGCGTATTTAAGAACCTGATTCTCGACCCATGCAGCAACGTTTTGTACTCGTTTGCGACATTTAGGTTCTGCAATGAAGCTGCAGTTATCTTCTTCGACTATCAAACCCTCTTCTAGTAGTTCATATTTCTCTTGCATATATCGTTTTTCTAATTCCTGGTATTTTTTCTCTAAAGCGTGTTGTTCTTCCAAACGTTTTAATTTAAGTTCTAATTGCGCTTTACGTTTAAAGGTACTAGACCGTTAAAACAAAGCTATTGTAGGAATAGGAACGCATTTTGTACAAACCCAGGCTCAATCGATTATAGATTCGCTTACACCCGCGCAAGAATAGTGCCACCATTTATCGCATCTATCGCAGGCAACAAGTTATCTGCTGCATCTGGCCTTTTAGATGCAACGCAGCTGAAGCAAGAGTTGAGATTCATATTATTTTCTTGAATAAATCTTGAAGATTTTCTTCGAGCAGAACAAGGGACACAGTTTTGATAGCAATTTCCTTTATTATTAATGAGAATAAAGGGTGCGCTTCAAACTACAATTTTTAACGATTTTAATAACTTTCTGTCCACTGCTTACATTTAATGCGCCTATTTGAATCCCGTAACTATTAACTATAAATATAACAGGTTATCCAATGAAAGAAATCTATTTATTACTATTTATATCTACACTCATTCCCAGTCTTTCTCGTTTGACGGTGGGATTGACATTATTCGCCTTGTAACGGGTTTGTACTAACATCTATACTAATATATATTGTACATGACACTTTAGCCTTGAGTGTCTTAAGGATTTTATTTTACCGATTTATTATGTAACCATGATTGGTAAATTATCTTTTCTAGAAAATATCTTGGAGACATTATCGTATCTTATCCAACGCTTTAACCCATAGATGATTAGGTGTTTATCGTTATCTTTGTCTTTGTCTTTATCTCTGAGATGTTATCTTTACCGTGCCGTTACCGATAAGTTAATTACCGATATATTTTTTTAAAATAAAATACCTTGAGAAATCACTGTATTAATTTATTGTTCCGAACCCTTGGTATTCATGACCAAAAGTAGGATTTATTATTATTGCATAAAGGTGCAAACTCGCACTTTAGTATTGTACTTGATAGGATAGGTCAAGGAATTAGGTATTATAATTTCAGTAGCATTCTCAATTTGTTAAAGTAATGTTGCAGCTGCCGCATTATACCTGCTTTATTTTGCTGAATCTATTTTAAATTGGTTTAGCTTTCGAAAATGTCTTTAACAAGACAGATAAAATTTACACGTATACATAAATTAAAGGTGCAAAAAAATTTTTTGTAATTAGCTTTATAGTATAGTAATAAGTATGTGAGTCTTATGTCTCCTATGAAATTTATGCGGCCGGTTATGTAACAAACAAGATCTGTGCGCACTCAGTTCGAGTAAGCCTTAACATCGAGTGGCTGCTTAATTCCGTTTACTGGTATTGCAACTTTTGCTACGATTTAGAAACCAGGTGGCGCCTATAAACAAAAGTAGTTTAGGTCCCCGTGAATATGTAAGCTCACGCATAAAAAACTTTTTCTTTTTTTTTGTTTTCTTTTTGAAGCTTTATAGCGATTGCTACGTTTTATTTTAAAGTTTTTAGGAATTAAACGTGTTAATTTAAAAGTTCAAGACTTTATTTTAATATTTGTAAAAATCCCGGTTAATTAGTGCAATTCTGTCGAGTTGTGAAACCCCGGGATTAGTAACGTTCACACAGATTTCGGCGTCAGTTGCTTATCTTTGTAAACGTAAGCGCTGACGTAGGGTTCTGGCGTGAGAAGAAGTTCCTCTTCCCACGAACGCGGGCGGAAGCACATCAATCTCGGTTGGTGCGAGAAGTCATTTAACGCAAGGACCACCAACTACTTCGGCAGATTATATCGCACCGCCACATCTACCTTACCGATAGACTTATCGTACCGTTACAGGGTGGTGCTGACGCAAGTGCTTTCGTTCCCACCCATTTTCAACCTATCCTACCGTCTCGTCAGGGAAGCCCTACCTGCAGAAGCAGCGACTCAAGCACTGAACAGTACCAAGCATAATGGACCGCGCACCAAGACCAACAACATTTAATAATTCTCTAGGGTAAGTGTTTGTAATCAATTTATTTCATTTGTCCGAGGATTTATTGTAAGGGTTGAGTATTATAAGCGATTGTTATACTTGAAACGTCATTATTATAGATTAAGGGTTATATGATCTGTTGTAAATTACGCAAAATTGCGTAATATAGAATCCGATAGAGATAAAATTAGTATTCAACCTCAAATCTTACTGAATAACATACGTAAAAACGCATAATAACGCTATGAAGCTTAATAAACTCGTAATCCTCAATACTAGGACGTTCTTCAAGAAAATCTTGAGGGTGGGATTTATGACTATCGGCAGATTCCGTTGTACGCATACTATAAAAGATCAAGAAGATATACGAAAAAGGCAAAGGCAGGAAGGAATAAGTTAGAGGTCTCATCAACGGAACTCGATGGCGGCACCTCACGACTTTAAGGTATAGGCAAGAGTATCTAATTCACTTCCAGGAAAGCCACGACATTCCCTGTTAGCGGCAAAAAGTCAATCACACCATTCCCAACATAAAGTTACGTACATGTCCAGAAAAGGCACTTAATTAAAAAAAAAGTATGGTGAAATTATGTATAAAAATTAATCACTAAAAAAAATGTTAATACACGTCGAAATGACACGCAGTAGAATATAAATATTATTGTTTCAGTATCGTCGTCGACTGCAAACAGGCAAATTGCTATGGGGTTGAAATGGAAACAATATAGTGTTTTTCCGAAATCTTCAACTACTAAAAAACCGATAATACCATGGATACATCCGCTTATCAGTGTTTTTAATCATTTCTGTTTTTGTAGCGTAAGTGCATAAATATCTAAAAGGTTTTGGCAGGAAAATTATTGCGTTAATTCATTACAAGTTAAAATATTACAAGCTTTCTAGTATCATACTACATGTAAAGCGAAACGTATTCTATAAAGATGAATAATTCTTATTTATAGAGGAAGCAGTAAAAGCACATTTTAAGTTATTTATTTGATACTCATGGCAAAATGCCAATACCTATCCGTGATACGTTAATTTAGTCGACAGCAACAGTTAATTACCAAAATTATGAATACTTTATAAAAGAATAAGGCAATGGTTTAGTAGTGTTGGAATGTCACGCAACCCGTCACTCTGTTTTTCGTACATATCAGGATTTAAACATTCATTACGGACAAGAAGCAGTAATGCTCGATTTCTACACGGATTTAAAACAATACAAAGCAATCAGAACATCCCAGTTTGAGATCTAAAGGTATTTGCATTTTAAAAGATAAGACAATGCTTATTATTACTACGAAATCAAAAATTTCTATCTGCAAAAAAATTGGAAGCTGATTTTCCTTACTCTAGGAAAACAATAGTAGAAAAAAATGTTTGAAAGCTGTGCAGTTGTAGACTATTTGCAACACACACAGGATTGATAATACAAAACGGAGGGCTTTTAGCGTGCTCATTACTTGCCTGCTTTATGGAGTTCGTGCCCATTAAAATGTTCAACTACATCTATAATTTGACGTTATCGAAAATCTGACGGTGTTTTGTTTCCCTTTGTTTATTTTTAATGGCAGTTTTGCAATTTCTGTCTAACGTTATGAAGAAAGCCTTTTCTTGAATTCTACCACAAAGAATACGTACAGAGAAATTGTAAGCTGGAGAAACAAGGTAATTAACACCTTTATTATTATTATCCTTTATTACTCTACCACTTACTGCGTGGTGCCCATATCAATAATAAAAACATTCAAAACAAATATATCCTAATTCTAGGCCGTTTTAAACTACAGAGTGGCCCATTTAAACTGCAACTCTATATTGAAAGTACTCTATGTTTTGATCATCGGTAAAGCAAGTGTTGTTACAAGCAGGTGTATAAAGGATGAGGCATTAAATAAAATCTGGGGGCCGTAGTACGTTCAATTTAATAGTTGTGTAACCATCCGTGAGTAAGGGTGCTTAATGCGATATTCAGACAACCAGCGTGTGTTTATCATTGAGCATTACTTTTCAACTAAATTCTATGCAGCTGTTCGTGAACGTTTGCAAACGCATTTGAAGGTGTTGAACCGCCAATTAATAGTACCATTTTAGGTATTATTAACAAATTTCGAACAGAGTTCACTGTGCAAAACAAACAAAAAATCGAATATTAACCGCAGAAAAACATCAAGACATTCGGCAAAGTGTGACGAGGAATCCAACCCTATCAACAAGGAAGCGAGCTCTACAAATAGGTGTGAGTAGAGCAACGCTGCAAAGAAGTTTCCGTCTATTGAAGGTGCGCCCCTACTCCGTATTATTTCGGTGCAGTATGAATTGAAAATCCCGGATTTTACAAAGTGTCTTGCAGTCTCACGTTGGCTGCTTCGTTTAACAGCAGCATGAAGTTAGTCGCGACTTTGTAAGCACTAATGTTCTTATAGGTGTTGAAAGTTAGTGCTTCCTCAGTGCCTTTAGTGCTTTATAAAAGAAAATCGCCGATTAACGTCTCTCCGAAAATAGCAATTCATAATTTTTCGGTAAAACTTCACACTTAGCCGGAGTTTCTTCAATTTAAAAACTTTTTACAGCCGAAAGTTAGTGCTTCATTAGTGATCTTTAGTGCTTCATATCTCAGAGGCGTAGGACAAATAATAAAAAAATGGTGGCCCCTTACATTTTTGTGGCTAACTTCACAGCTGGGGGGGGGTGTTTCAAATTCAAAAATTCGTTTCAACCGAATGCTAGTGCTTTGTTATTGATCCTTAATGCTGCATATTTCAGCGGCGTGCGACTTCTAATAAAAAAGTTATGGCGACTTATATTTTTAATTCTAGTCACGGTTTGTTTCAATTTCGAAAACTTTTGCAGCCGACCGTTAGTGCTTCGTTAGTGTTCTTTAGTGCTTCATATTTTAGCGACGTACGACTACTAATAAAAAAATTGTGGCCACTTACATTTTTGCGACTAACTTGAGAACTGTGCTACGTACAATGACGTAGCCGGAAGAAAACGTAAATATACCAGTAAATAGACCAGACTACCTATGCGGGTTGGGGAGGGGTTCCTAGCAATACAAAAATAATACATCGCCAACGATTTTCTATTTACAATAAAAACACAAACATAAAAATTTCTATCGAAACAACAAAACAAAATTAACTAAGGTTACTATCTAATAAACAATTTTACTCTATGGACAAATTCACTAATTGTTCCACGAAGTGCGCAATTCGTAACTAACATGCAATAAATCTAATCAGTACCAAAAAGAATAACGCTGATACTTTCGTATAAGCGTATGGGTTAATTAAAAAAAAAACATTCAATTTAGAAACCTTTCTAGTAAGGATTTTACCATACGAAGCATGTTAAAACTCTAATCAGTAAAAAATAATACTGCTGATACTTTCGTATAAGCACATGGGTTAAGTACAAAAACCAAAAGCATTAAAGTTCGAAACTTTTCTAGTAAGGATTTTACCAGAACAAACATTAGCGTATCTAATTTCAAATTGGGTTTATCCCTGGGTATGTTAGAAAAAGAAAACAAGTCACATACGTGTGTCGGGATACTTATCTGGTCAGCCCTCGGAAGCGAATTGACACAACATCGCCGCGGTAATCAGCAACAACTAACCATGCTACTACCGTAATTGCAACGGCGGTCTACATGCAAGAGCAGTTGATCTACATCAAGGAATAATCGGGCTACGCAACAAGCAATTTAGCCTCCAGCTAAGAGCTAAAAAGGAAAATCTTACTAATATTAACAACTTAGGAGCGCTAACCGATCTACACCAAATCTACACATTTTTATAGAGGAGAAACGTGCATCGCTCTTGGAGTAACAGAACAAGTGGTTTTTACAAGTGCATCAACGCATAAGCTGCAGAGTCAAAGTTTAAAAGGAGTTCAAAATAACACAAACTCGAAAAGCAAACATCCGCGTTATCGAAACGCGATTGAAACTGGAAAACACGGTTTTACCGGAGAATAGTAGAATATATTATTTCGACAAATCTTTAGATGGAAAACCCACTAGAACGCAATTATACGTTATTGGAAGGTATAACGCGCTCACGAATACCAACAACAAGATCTTGCCTAATTTAAACTTTATCATAAACTTGATGTTTCCAAACAAATAGATTTAAGTTGAGAAATTATTCGTATTTATTGTAGAAAAATAAAATATACGGGATGTGAGAATAGCAACGTAGTTGATTTAACAAAATTATCGTAAAGCGGACTTATGAATTAACAAGGGAAATTTTTAAAACAAAATTGGAACGTAACAACTGGTCGGAGTTTGTTTCAAATTCAAAGATTCGTTTCAGCTAAAAGTTAGTGCTTCGTTAGTGCTCCTTAGTACTTCATATTTCAGTGGCGTGCGACTTTTAACAAAAAAGTTATGGCCACTTAGCCGCGGTTTGTTTCAATTTCAAAAACCTTTTGCAGCGCTTCCTAAGTGCTCTTTAGTACTTCATTTTTCAGTGACGTATTTCAGTGGTATACGGCTGCAAATAAACAAGTTACCATCACTAACGAAGCACTAACTTTCGACTGAAACAAATTTTGAATTTGAAACAAACCGCGGCCAGTTGTCAAGTTAGTCGGAATAAAATAATTGGCCACAACTTTTTTATTATTCGTACTACACTTTTTAGAAACGAAGTACTAAAAAGAACTAACAACGCACTAACTTTCAGCTGCAAAAAGTTTTTTAAATGATGAAAATCCGGCAAAGTGTAAAGTTTCGCCGAAACATTATGAATTGCAATTTTTGGAGAGACGTTTATTCGGCGACTTTCTTTTATAAAGCACTACAAAGCATTAACGAAGCACTAACTTTCGGCACCTATAAGAACATTAGTGCGTACAAAGTCGCGGCTAACTTCACGCACCTTCGGTTAACTGTCAGTCTGCTGCAAAAGTTTTTCTTTAGCGATGAAGCTAGTGCTATCGTAGTGGATACATAAATTTTCAGAAATACCCCGTTTGGTCTGCTACGAATCCTCATGCGTACTGAACAACCGAGGTACATCCTAAAGAAAGGTGAGTATGGTGCGCCATTTTTTGGCGACGGATCGTTGGACGGATTTTCTTTACGAGTACCGTCAATTCAGAAGTACACCAGGACAGCACGTAATATATAGTAAACTTAAAACTATTTAGCAGAACTTATTTTATTTTGTATTGTTTATGAACCACTAACAGCTATATTAGTTGCGTTTTGAATAGGCCACTCTGTACTGCGCTTAAAATATATTTTGCTTACCAGTTAAACTACTTACAATTTAAATTATACCTTTGCAAAATTTTTCCACGCTTATTTGATTTCCAATCCTCAAACGGCAAAAATTGTCTAGTGTTCATCCAGGAATCTTCCTGTCCGTAGGCAAGTAATGTGTTTCGTCGCAGGGTTTGGCATGTAACGTGGTGTAGGAACTGGCAGAAAAATGTGGCATGGCATGTGTTGGAACTGGTAGCATCTCCATGGAATGAAGCGCGGCAAAGTCTGATAGGGTTGCCATGTAGCGATGAAAGTGGTAGAATACGTAGGACACATACATGGCTTCTCATTAAACTATGATTACTTACATTTATTGATTATAATTACACAAAGACGACTAAGATAATTTACATGTTGACGTAAAGTACGCATAGCGTCCTGGCATTCTTGACTGTACGATTGTTCTGCATCTTAATCGGTTATATTATATTACTTAGTTATGGATAATTGCAACAAGAAACTTCTACATTAACTGATCAGATATCACTTTGGACCTTTTATAATGGTCAAACTTTATTGGACTTTGACCCAAAACAACATTACAGTATCCATTTACACAAAAATATCTACATGTAAAAATCTTATGCAAGCTTAATCTACTTAAAGTAATTATATCACGAAATGTCTTTTAAAAATTTGAAACAACGCTATACTTGCGTGTCGAACATTAAATCTGGCAGGCATTTCGTTAAAACAGATTTTTGATTCCAATTTCCATTTCCAAATTACTTCCATTTAGAATAATTTTATCCATGACTGCATCGGAAAATCCAGTGTTTATATTTTCATTTATTTTAAATACATTTTGTATGTGGAAGTTATATCCTGTCCGTTTCAGTACTTTATTTTTTAATAAATATTAAAATATCGAGGTGACCTTGCAACAAAATTTAAGTTACAACTTATATTGGAGCAGACCATTAGTAACTTCGTCGAATGAAATGCGTTTATAAACAGACAATTCGTATCGCTTCACCAACTATTAGTGAACGAAACAATCCTCCTAATTATTTATCGGCTTTTATATAATAAAATCTTCAATACGTCACAGGTTCTCGAATTTATACACTTCTTTAGGTGATATGACTCGTCAGGATGATGTAATAATTAACTGTAATTTCATTCATTTTACACGTGTTTCTTATCTTAATTAGTTGTCATTGTAATTTATGAGATCGTAAAAATTTTCTGTTTTCTTTAATTAGTTTTGTTTACAGGAATGAATGTAAAATACACATTCGTTATCGCTTCTGTTGTAGATTATGGTCATTAAAACGTACTATCTTATCAGATTTATAGCCTTTAACTGTCTTATTGCGTTCTACTAATTGGGCCGTTCATTCATATTGCCTGCTATCGTACAAAATAATTACCTGTCATTAGAGATTTATGGGTTCATTTGTAACCTGAGTTTTATGTTAACAAATAAAGCTATGGTTAGAAAATTCTCGAATAAAAGTAGCTTTTTTCTAAATCTGGATTGGTTTTCAAATAGTACTTTATTGCTCAATGCATTATAGAATATTAATTAGCATTTAGAAAGAGTATTTGATACTTCTATAAGAGGACGTATTTTAGGACTCGTTTTAATCAAAAACGCCGGTTTCACTTATGTGTTAGAAAATACTCTACTAATTCTATCGTACTACTAGAATATTATATAGGGTAGAAATTAAATATTTGAAAATTTAATTTTCTCGGTTTTGGAGTGGTTTTATTTACAGAATGTGGTGGTCAATGATTTTTTATGACTTCTTATCACATCAGTATAAATATAGTGATATGATAATGGGTCATGTAGAGGTCATTGAGTACCATTACCCTGTACATACAACACTTCAGACCCAAAGAAGTACTATAGTACGTAAGTTCAATATCTGTGCTTCTGCTTAAAACATTATAAAATCGCGTTCACTTTATTTCATAACAAGATTAAAATTTTATTTCACTTCATGACAAGATTAAAAGTATTTAATGCATAACATACTTATCGTGTATTTTAAATCAAAAGACCACTTCATTTTTCTAGATTGTACAAGAGATTTCAATCATTCATCGAGTACAAAAACCCATAGACCAAGCAAGTAATGACAACTATTAGTCAAAATAACAGATAAGCATTTTAACGTTCATTCAATAATTATCCCAATTAGGAACTATAGTATGGCATTTAACGATGTAATAAATTAACTAGATAACAAGTAGTGACCGCTTTTAATCAAGATAACAAATGAACATTTTTAGGCGTTCATTCAACAAGGAGTCCAACTAGACATTTAATGATATAATAAATTAAAGATAACAATAATTCAGCATGTTAAATGTATTATTCAACGCCATTTTTGCGGAACATTACATCATTTACATGAATGAAATCATTCAGAAATTTATAATTTTTCAGATTTTTATGATATAATGAACTTTGTATTGTATAAATCGATCAATGAAGAGAATCAAGGTTAAACTGAATTGAACTGAGTTTATTTCACGTTGTGTCGTATTACACGTTTAAAGATATCTGTCAATAAATAATTATGAATTTTAAAGTTATGAATGTATAGCAATTGCCGTTGAAAGTTGATTTTAATTTGAGTATATGAACTATGATTTGAACCGAATAATGGAATTAGTTTAAAGAATGATTGGTGATAAATTCCTACCAAATAAAAGAAGAATGATATGTGAATTTTTCGAAGGCATTTATTGGTAAATTACTTTTAAAAGAATAGAACGATATGAAATATGGAAGTAGAAGTTTAATTAACGGTTTTGGACCTGTACAAGTTTATGCTCCCAGTATAATCCAACGGCAAAAGCAATATATCATTGTTTTAAAATCTTTTTAAAAGACGTTTGGTTTGCTCTATTTATTTAAGTGGGTTAGATTACATAAGAATTTTGTGAGTATATTATTTTTTTTTGTAAAAAGCTTATTTGAAATTTTTTTTATGAGGACGAGTTTCGGCAAAATTTGGTCATTATAAAGGGGTTTATTGAATGTATTGGATCAGTTACGTTTGACTTCTATTTAAGGATTATTAAATATTATCCATTATCGTTTCTAAAAATTTGTACATAGTGAGAAGATTTGTGAAATACTAATTAGAAAAACAGATTTTATTAACTCTATTTTAGTATCTAGTAGTTAAAACTTTTTTTTCTGACCTAACATAGGCTGACGATATTGATATCTATTTCTAAATGTATGTTAAAGAAAAATGTATGTGGATGTAGCAATTGTTATTTAAAGGATTGTTTGTTAAAGAATATAACATGTCATTATAAGTTGAATGTTGGATTCTTATCGTTTCATTTAGACTGAGCTGAATAGGTAATTCGGGCATCTTCAGGCTATAGTTCAAAGCATTAATGACGCCCAATCATATTTTACACGCCACAAAGCACAGAACTTTATTGGCTTCCAACACCGGACCGCATTAGCTACAGAACACAGCACTTTTATTGGCGCCCAACGTTGTTCTCATTTCATTATTTACTTTATACGGTACAAGTCACGGCAATATATATATATATATATATATATATATATATATATATTCTATACACACACGCACGCACGCACGCACGTACAAACACACACACCCACACCCACACCCACACCCACACCCACACGCACACGCACACGTACACGCACGCGCGCGCGCGCACGCGCACGCGCACGCACGCACACGCACGCGCGCACGCACACGCACGAGCGTATGCGCACCAGCACACACGCACGCGCGCACACGCGCGTGCGCACACACACACACACACACATATATATATATAAATTAAAATTAGTTCAAATGCGTACATATTATTGAATATGAAGCTTTGCGTAAAAGAATATAACCTTAACTTATTTATTCAAACGTGAATAAAACCGTTTAAAAACAAATAAGATAATTTTATTCTCATTTTAAAATAGTGTAAAAAATATCCCAACATCTTACTTCACCACAATAAATGAACCATAAAGCAAAACAAAATAATTTAAAAATTTAGTTGTTTTTTAGTTATTTAGGTTTGTTACACCCTTTATGTTAGTTATTTTTTATGGCCGAACTCTGCTTTTCCTTTTTCTCTAATATTATCCGAACAATATATGTATTGCATTGGATTCTTTAATTGCTATCTGGCAGATTGTACCAAGTATTTCCTAGAGTCTTTTAATTCAACTAAAAGAAAATACATTTTAAATACACAGCAAGGAAACTTGGCGTTTAAATTGTCCTCTTGTAACACATCTTACTATACAGTTGTTTGTGATACAAATCTAAAGAATGTTGTTTTCGTCTATTTTACAAGAAACTTTTGGAGAGCGCATTTCTTTGTCGTTCTTTTACGATGTGACCTGAATTGATTCTCACAAGTTTTAGAAAAAGACGCCTTTTCGAACTTTTTTTCGGTCATCAATGTAGGTGAAGCATTGTCCAAAATTGATGTTATAGTAGCAGCTGCTAAGTTCAATAAAATTTCAAGCGGGACACGCTTTTAAACCCAAGCACTTAATTTCTTAGAAAGCTTGGAGTGCTAAGGCGTCTAAGACTTTATAACTATTCAGTTTGGTAACATCGAGAGAAGTCCAAACTTTGGCTTCTCTAAACCAACAAACTTCAAGTAATTTGCAGATTGAAAATAAGGAAAGCCCACTTAATTACTTCCAGAGGATAAGCAATGGGTTACTAGCCGTTATATCCGATTTTCTTCTGCGTCAAGAGTTAATTAAATTTTCTAACTAAAGTCAGGAACAGAATTTATGCTAATGCGATGCGAACAAAAAATGATCAATACAAAATGCTGCGTTCGCAACTAAAATTTATTAATCCCAAATTCCTTTATAACCATCAGCATCTGTTTTTATGAAATGTTCATTTTGAGAATAAATTAATCTCTAGCTGAGAGACGTGCGTTAATAAGTGTCGTATTTAAAGAATATCAATTTTAAAATGAAAAAATCCAAACTATATATCTAAAATTCAAAGAATAGGTTTCGATTAATAATAGTTATAGATAAATTTGTCCAAATTTGTATTAACATGCAACGATGTAATATTATATAACTTTTTTTTTGTTTATAATGTGATAACATCTGCACACCACAAAACTGGAATTCACTTTTCCGGAACAGTGCTACAGAAAATGTCTAATAATCACGAATAGACGGGAAGTACTTTTCGCACGTGAGCGGAACGGAGCAAAGAACTATCTTTCTAAAATCAAATTTTCTGGAAGTACGAGAATACAGTCACTTACAAACAGCACCGCAGCCGTAGGGCCATCGTCTCCCAATGCTACTTTAACGTAAGTTTTTAGCGCCATTCAATGTCTCTTATATGGGTACGAAGGAGATTTTACTATACTTTCAACTACCTTGTTTCAACTACCATTCAAGGTCACCCATCTATCTATACCTTTCTTGACTATTGTGGGAATTACCTTTTGGTTCTCCCATTAGAGGTGGGATTTTTACATATTTGTTGTAATTAATTGACAATATCTACTTTTAGCTTTTAGAAAAAGAATATACAATACATTAATTTCTATACATGAAAATTAACTGTTTTCATATTTTGTATGGGAGGTGTTCTTAACTTATCCAATTTAATTCTTTATTTATAATTTAAATCCATATTGTCTTCTTGCAATGTTTTGTCCGGCAGTAATTGAAGATATACAGTAAGTTCTGATATTCGAAGTGCAAAATTTAAGAGATTTTGTTTTTTTACTCCACTTCTTAATTCTAGCGATACGTTCTGTTCCTGCATCTTTTATTCCAATTTATGATATTTTGTCCTTTTACTTCTTGCATAACAATTTCGTCCATTTCGTATAAAGGAACCATTATCCATATTTTCCGCAAACGTAGTTAAAAATCTGGTCTTCTGCTTTCAAAAATTAGTTGTCATTATAAGTCATAATACCAGAGTTTTAAATATTGCAATTGGCATTTCTTTAGTCAGGCAAATTAAATCGATTTCATTAAAAGAATCAATATTTAGCATTCTTTGGTAAGCTCTTCTTTGGCATCGCACATCTTAATAAATAGGGTTTTGTAAACCCTTGAAAAAAATATACTCCCTATATCCATCATTTTCTGCAAGAATTCCAAGGTACGGATACCTTCCTCTGTTATTAACTGTAAATGCAAAAGGTTTATATACTCCAGTTTATCACAATCTTTCGTGTAGGTTTTAGAATGATTTACTTGTCTTTGCATTGATTCTGCTGCCATGCATTCTTTTTCTACTAAAAGTTTATTGTTTTGTTTTAATGCGTTAGTGTTTCTTCGGTACTCTAACTTACACCTTTTTAAATCCACTTCCTCTAGATCTAGTTTTCTATTCTTTCTCGATAGTATATAAATTGCAAAACTTCTACTACTTTTTTTACTGTATACGATAAAAGATTGTTGAGTTGGTTCGGGCGGCTTAGTGGCTCGGTTGGTATGCGTGTGACTACTGAGCACGGATCCCGGGTTCGAATCCTGAGATGATCCGCTTGAAAAATGGTTAGGCGCGCATTTTCCACCAAAATACGCACTTATCCGGATAAGAGGTAAAATGTAGGTTCCGTGTGTGTGAGTGCTGTCACGCACGTTTAAGACCCATACCTTGCTTGAAACAGCAAGGATTTAGCAAAATTCAAGATTTCCAGGCAAAAATAACTCGTTTTCCTAGCCAATGTAGTACATTTGGGTGGAGCATTAGAAAACCAAATGTAGTGTTGAGTTGGTTCACTTTGTTAAAACTTGTCAAGAAAAATTACTTATAGCGACCAGTCCTAAATCATCAATGCCTACATTTTCGGAGATCGTCGAGAATAGTGTTTCAGCATTCGACATTTCTGAGTAATTAGTATCAGTGAATAAAACTTGTCTTGCTTGAATTTGAAAGAGACCCTTCAGATTCTGTTTTTAAAAGTTCGACCACATTTAAATAATATTACTTCTACAATGTTCCGATGCAGTTTTTAAAACGAGCAAGTAGCCACCTCTTTTGATATTGAGGCTGACCTATAGAAGAAAGTAAACAACGACAGTGCTCAATAATTAAATAATACTCTAGTCAGTTCATAACAAGTCAATAGTGTGATGCAACAAAGCCCATCTTTATTGGTTTCATGTTCTATGAAATTTTGCTGTAAAGCTAAACTGTTATATCAATGTTTAGACAATGTAAGTAAGTTATCAGTTTTGTAAAGTTTTAGAAACAGATTTATACTAGTCGGAAATAGAGTTCTTTTGTGGAGATGCCTTAATCTGATTTTGTAGTGCAAGAAATTCTATAAACAATTGAAATTTGATAGCGGTTTAATTAAAAAGGCAATTGCTTCTGACTGTGGTTTGTTTCTATTGAACTTTGGTATATTACTTTCTGCCCGTCTTGAAACAATAAAAGTTAGATTTATTTGAAAAATAATATCACCCAATTTTATTTCGATTTCGGCAATATCTGAAATAAAGGATGATACTACTTTAGTTAGAAGAAGTTGAGTAGAGGGTGGCCGTATTTCTATCGAGTGGTGTCTTCTAGTTTCATAATAATTCTTAAGTCGCAGTTTAATTGTAGTTAAATACTTCTCTGGTGAGAGACAGTGTACCTAAAATCAATGCATATTGTTATGAAGTTGATGCTATTGGTATAAGAATATAGTTTGGGCTCTCACTGTTAATACTTTTGATATTGTCGTTATTATAGAAACTAATACCAGAATTTCTTGCGACCCGGTTCCACTATACGGAATTGTAGAGATCTAAGGACATTTTGTTAAGGTTGTGGGTGGCGAGGAGTTAAAACAGTGTCATGTTCAATGTGTTAAAAAGTCATGAAAGGGAAAATGTGACATGTACAACATTTTGCTCCCTTTCAAGAGATTAGTTATATTAAGAGATAAAGGTAAAATATTCTGTAAAGAGGATTGTACATTTTTGAGAGACAGTTCGTGGTTTTTATAACTCGAGTTAAGCCTAAAGCAAATTCTCTTTTAATAAAGAAGTTTTTGATATCCGACCCTAAGTTTTGATAATTGAACACCATCGGTTTCTCATATTCTGGTTGCAGTTAGCGAAATGATACACTCTGAAAAATTTAGAAGCCTTGGTAGTTTACATTTAATAACCTTGCCTTTTCAATATAATATTAAATTAGAATAAAAGAATTCAAATAGTAAAGTACCTAGTTTATTACAAACAAAGAGTTATAAAAATCGAAACCTTACACCACTTCGTATTAAATTCAAAAATACAGAATAGATATCGGTATATAACCGTGCATATTAAAGTTTAGTTGTACACATCTACACGAGTTCAAAACAAACCATTAACCATGGGATCGGACCGATACACTCGAATAGCAATAAAGTCATAAATTGCAGTCAGAAAAATTAGTGCAATACATGTACAAGCGTGGGAAGGAAATACCGCTGACATGGATAAAATAACATTTATCTATCCTTAGAACAGCAGTAAAACGCACGATCCGTGAAGATGAGGCCATTGGGTAATAACCCTGTAGTGTTGAAACTTATAAAACCGGCGAATAACAATAAGAGGGGATCAGTTTGGATCAGATTATTAGATACCAACGAGCAACCTCTCGAGATTCGATCGCGGTGCCGGACGACGGTTGAAGGACAGGCACGTTAAGTTACGGTATGGTATTCAACAATCGAGACTGTCAAGTGATTGGACAGGTCCAAGAACGCTATTAACGCGGACACAAAATACCGGTCTCGTAAGAAAAGTGACCAGTGTTGAGGAGCTTTTAACAACCATAGCAGGCTGGAATATTATCTGTGAGTACTGGCCGTGAAGTGGATGGAGTTTTGACGGAATGAAATTAAAACACCTGTTTGTGTTTAAGAATTGAAATTTATTTTTAATATTATACATTATATATACATTATACATTTAATGTGTATTGCATCAAATTTGTATACATGAAAGCTCATTAGTTTAGAAAGAGTTAGCCATTAAAAATTTACTTTGATTAAATTCAGACGAAATTGTGATACTAATTGCCGTTTGCAGCGCTACACATCTAAGGCAAACTTATCTAAGTGTCCTTAAAAAGTAAATATTCTTTAAAGAAGGTAGGTTTGCAACGCTGACACCCTTATCTAAATATGAGTAAGCTGTGGCAACGCTGAAAAGTTTCAGAATTTGATACTAAATTGATCAAATGCTAACTATATTTTGAAACAAAAATTTAGCAATTAATTCATGTCATCTTTAAGACACAGTTTACCATGTTTTGCTTAATATTTTTATTTTTAGTATATATTTAGATTAAAGAAATTATTTTTTGGTGTTTTACAAGGATATTTGAAAGGCGATGAAACAGATAGCTGTTCTTTTTTGAAGACAATTTCGATATACATATCTTAGAAATTATTGGTTATGGTTTTCCAAGACGGTTAATGTTTGCCCGTTTAAACGATTATGAGGAGCTATCTGACCTTCGGTTTTTTATTAAGAGAAATCGCCTAACAAGAGAAACCATTTTCAATATTATGATCTTTATAAAAACTGATTTACACCAAAATGATATGCAGTATATGAATTAAAACGTGTTAAAAAACAAACATTTTTTTATTTCAGCAACCAGAATGTGTCGCCAATAAATCGACTATTAAAATGCTTTCGATTTTATGCGTCTACCGGTCACCTAATTCAGGTTCCAGATACTCTGAAAATAGATGTATCGACATCATTTCGTATAGTGGTGCCGGTTTCAGATCGGCTGCACGGAGACAACTGTTCCCACGAATGCCAGAAAATGTAAAAGGCAGGCAAAAGTTACAACGGGCGTTTTTTTGATATTGTTGCGTTTCAAGGATTATTGCTGTTATAGATGGGTTCCACATAAAAATTCAATCTTCATGTGTTAATAATAACATTTTAAACATCTGTATATCATTTACTTGTATTTGTAAACAGGTGGTAACGATGCTGAAATATATAGAAATCGCAGAAATCTATTTTTACTAAATATTCAGGCTATTAGAGATTGCAATAAAAAATCACAGGTCTACCCACGTTTCAACAATATTTAACAGCAGCAGAATTAAAACTCCCTTTGAGATAGGAGAATTTCCTAACTGCTTATTAATTGGCAAGCATTTAAAGATATGGAATTTTAAATTACAGTTTATACATCTTTGGCAATAGTGGCTATACAGAAGGCTATATATATTTACTCTTTTACTGAATCCGTGTACACATGCTCAAATAGAGTTTAATGAATCCATAAAAAGAACACGTATTGTGTTGAATGTCTGTTTGTGATCTGGTAACGACCTTTTCCTGTTTTTGCCTACGGAATGAGGCGAAAACTAGAGACTGTACAAACAATTATTGTAGCATGTGCTATTTTGCTTAGTATTGCAGTTGATTAGCATGAAGCGGAACCACCCGTACCTGACGGAATAGATCGTAAAGAGTTAGGCCATCTGATAGCTGCAGGACAAATTTCTGTTATACCACACGATGGAATTGCTCGAATATGTATGACATATTTTTATTCAAAATTCTTTTGCCCACTTATAATAATTTGTATTATCAATATACAGACGATCTGTAAATAGAAAAATTAATTTGTAGATTTACTTCTTTTCGATTTGTTTCACACATCATTGAAAGATTTGCAATTGTTTTTCCTTAATTAATATGCCTAGTTCTAGTGTTCTTCTCTTAAGTTTTTTCTTTGCTTTCTCCAATTCTATCTGCCCGTGTAGTTGTTGCTTTTGTAAAATATTTAAACTTATTCTATTATCTATAAGTTTATTATACTTGTCGGCAACGAGAGAATAAGTCGGTGCTTTCACTTGCACTCCCAGTGGTCTTTTTGATGTGACTAAGAACCTAACGTAATAAGTTAATAAGACATCAAATTTTGTAGTTCTGCTCTAAGTGCACTG
Organism: Platerodrilus igneus; assembly: GCA_036346225.1. NCBI lineage: Eukaryota > Metazoa > Arthropoda > Insecta > Coleoptera > Lycidae > Platerodrilus > Platerodrilus igneus. Next base: position 5,029,923 of record JARFIW010001303.1, read on the forward strand.
GATAATGGTGATCCCAAATCGCCCGGTTTATATTTTTGCCACTTAATTGTTTCCTCCACAAATAAATTATCATAATTTACTTCTACCTATAATTTGATTATATTGAGTGCGAAAGATATAACTAAATTAACAATATATCAATGTTGGACGCTAGATCGTCATCTTTGATTTCAGAAAATGTTGCATGTAGCTGATTGATGGGCTAGGTCTCCAGCAATAACATTTTTCAAGTGTTTCGTGTCGGGAATCGAACCTGGGGCGTTGGGCTTGGTAGTCACACGGGAGCCAACTAGGCCACGTAACCGACTACTAAAATTAGTACCGCGAACACGCTTTTTGTAAAACTTCATCTTAGTGGTGTATATTTTGAAGTTTGTCTGCCAAACTGGCATGCGCAAGCGTACTAGTATTCCTTAAAATTTAAGTAGTTCAAGAGAGACACTTAAATTAAGGAGTGCTTAAGGTGTGTTTTTACATGTGATGTAAGTAAGTAGAACGATTTAAAACGCCTTTAACCTTAAGGAATACACACACGCTACGTTGCAAACGGCTCTAATAACCTTAAGTTTCGCAATTTGCCAAATTAGGGTAGATTATAATTCTTGTTTGTTTTTGTTGTTGTTATTTATTGTCAGGAAAGTTATGTGTTATAGTATAGATTAGATATACACGGACTTGAGTTTTTCTCTCTGTTTATTTTAAAATTAGTAACAGGTAAAACAGCTGTAATCGCGACTCCACGAGCCTCTAGTAGCAGTAAGAACCGCTCAAATAGGTACTCGAAACACCCACCTTTCAAGTGGGCCTATTTGAACTTGGGGTTTTATCGAGGTGGGTTGACGCTCAAATATATATATATATATATATATATATATATATATATATATATATATAAATATATTTTAAATCTTGTGGGGTTTATTTCGTCCAAATACAATATTTATATAAATGTCAAACTGACGTTTCGGAAAATATATTTCCTTAAACTTAGTTCTGAAATTAAATTAAAAGTTACAATGTTTGGAGAATTTCTTAATATCTAAACTTACATTTATTTGACATATGGTTGTTGTTAATGTTATAAGGTCTTATGAAATTTATACATTGTTTTGTTTTCATAGAAAATGCTATAATAACTAGGTTCTAATACTAAATTTCTAATAGTTAATTATAATTGGAAGTTTAAAATTAAAATTGAAAACATTGTAAAAGAAAAATTGTTGTTTTATAATAATAATCTACTATAAACATTAATAATATTTTTATTTATATCTAATTTTAATTTAACTTTGATTGTATATGTGTGGGTGGTACTGTCTGAGTGTGGTGGATAATAATGGTGTCTTATTAGTATATGTAACAGTTTTATGATTATATTAATTAGGTTAAGTAGTAGGTTAATTATAAATTATTAAAGAGAATAGAAATGCGTAACTTTTGTTTAAGTTATCTATATCGTTTTAAAATTAATAGTGTTGGGTTGTTTTTGTATATGGTAGCTTTCTAGAAATAGTCTATTTTTATATGTTTTTTCTACATCTAATATTTTTGTATTGTTAAAGTCTGCTTGATGATGATAATCGTTTAAGTGTATAGATAAAGCACAAGATCGTTTATTTAGTTTTTGGTCACTTTTGTGTTGTGTAATTCTATTTCTTAACCATTGTTTGGACTGACCTATATATTGTTTATTGCAACTGCACGGGATATTATATATGATGTTACTTTGTAGTGCTTTGGGAGTTTTGTCTTTGATTTTTGTAAAAGTGCGTTTGATGTTATTTTCATATTTAGTTGAAATTTTTATTTTGATGTTTGTAATATTTTTATTAAAGACGGTGTTAGGTGTTGTATATATGGTAGTGTTTTATATTTAATAGGTTGAGATTGTATATTTTCAGGTTGTGATTGTTTTGTTTGGTAAATCAATTTATTGGTTAATTCTTTAGGGTATCCATTGTTAAATAGCGTTTGTTGTAGATGTTCAAGATTTGCTTTAAGTAAAATCGGACTACAAATTTTTGTAATTCTTTCTCTTAATGTTAAGGCAGTATTAATTTTGTGGTTGAAGGAGTGGTTTGAGTTGAAATTTAGATAGCGGCCTGAATTTGTGGGTTTCTTGTATATATCAAATATAAGTTTATTATCAGAATCTCTAATAACCATCGTATCTAAAAAATTTATCTTTCTATTATTTTCAATGTCAATAGTAAATTGAAGTTTTGGATGAAATTTGTTAAATACCATAGAAGTTTCTTCAATTTTGTCTTTTGGAACAGAACAAATTATGTCATCTACGTACTTTACAATAAATTCTAGTTGAAAGGATAACTGTGGTTTTATAGTTTCGATCAATTTGTCCATAACTAATTGAGCAAGAATTGGTGAGATCAGGGAACCCATGGGTGTACCAGATATTTGTTGATAAAATTGATTTTGGAATGTAAAGTGTGTATTGTTAATTACTAGATATATACTGCTAATAAATAGGTTAAGTGAAAATTTACATTGTTTTTCAATTACATTCCACTTTTCTTTTAAAATACTAATAATTAATTCTATTGGTATGTTGGTAAATAAGGATTTGACGTCTAATGATATTAAAATGTATTCGTCAGGAATAGTATAATTTGTATAGTGTTTGACAAATGTGAAAGAATCTTTGATGTTATAACTGGACTCAATTGGAAATGCTGTGCTTAAGATTGTGGATAGAAATGAAAAACAACCTTAGAGCACAAGTAACTAACAAAGTTACAAATTTTTTGTTAAATCCTAAAAATTCAAATAAGAATAGTACTAGTTACAAAACTAAATGTAAGGTAGATAAGTTTTTAAAAGCACACCAGGAATTAATAGTTACCAATGCCGATAAAGGTGCAGTAACTGTTATTATGACACGCAAACAGTACAACACCTTATCTGAAACATTATTAAATGATACAACTACTTATAAAAAGATAAACAAAGATCCAACTTTTACAATACAAAAGAAAGTGAATGAACACCTTAAATTATTAGAATCTAAGAATAGTATCACAAAACAACAAAAAAACGAACTTACTCAAAATAACTCCATTCCAGGCAAATACTACGGACTCCCAAAAATTCACAAACCCGAACTATCACTACGACCTATAATCTCGTCTCTTATGACCCCAACATACAACTTAGCATCATTTCTATCCACAATCTTAAGCACAGCATTTCCAATTGAGTCCAGTTATAACATCAAAGATTCTTTCACATTTGTCAAACACTATACAAATTATGCTATTCCTGACGAATACATTTTAATATCATTAGACGTCAAATCCTTATTTACCAACATACCAATAGAATTAATTATTAGTATTTTAAAAGAAAAGTGGAATGTAATTGAAAAACAATGTAAATTTTCACTTAACCTATTTATTAGCAGTATATATCTAGTAATTAACAATACACACTTTACATTCCAAAATCAATTTTATCAACAAATATCTGGTACACCCATGGGTTCCCCGATCTCACCAATTCTTGCTCAATTAGTTATGGACAAATTGATCGAAACTATAAAACCACAGTTATCCTTTCAACTAGAATTTATTGTAAAGTACGTAGATGACATAATTTGTTCTGTTCCAATAGACAAAATTGAAGAAACTTCTATGGTATTTAACAAATTTCATCCAAAACTTCAATTTACTATTGACATTGAAAATAATAGAAAGATAAATTTTTTAGATACGATGGTTATTAGAGATTCTGATAATAAACTTATATTTGATATATACAAGAAACCCACAAATTCAGGCCGCTATCTAAATTTCAACTCAAACCACTCCTTCAACCACAAAATTAATACTGCCTTAACATTAAGAGAAAGAATTACAAAATTTGTAGTCCGATTTTCCTTAAAGCAAATCTTGAACATCTACAACAAACGCTATTAAACAATGGATACCCTAAAGAATTAACCAATAAATTGATTTACCAAACAAAACAATCACAACCTGAAAATATACAATCTCAACCTATTAAATATAAAACACTACCATATATACAACACCTAACACCGTCTTTAATAAAAATATTACAAACATCAAAAATAAAATTTCAACTAAATATGAAAATAACATCAAACGCACTTTTACAAAAATCAAAGACAAAACTCCCAAAGCACTACAAAGTAACATCATATATAATATCCCGTGCAGTTGCAATAAACAATATATAGGTCAGTCCAAACAATGGTTAAGAAATAGAATTACACAACACAAAAGTGACCAAAAACTAAATAAACGATCTTGTGCTTTATCTATACACTTAAACGATTATCATCATCAAGCAGACTTTAACAATACAAAAATATTAGATGTAGAAAAACATATAAAATAGACTATTTCTAGAAAGCTACCATATACAAAACAACCCAACACTATTAATTTTAAAAACGATATAGATAACTTAAACAAAAGTTACGCATTTCTATTCTCTTTTAATAATTTATAATTAACCTACTACTTAACCTAATTAATATAATCATAAAACTGTTACATATACTAATAAGACACCATTATTATCCACCACACTCAGACAGTACCACCCACACATATACAATCAAAGTTAAATTAAAATTAGATATAAATAAAATATTATTAATGTTTATAGTAGATTATTATTATAAAACAACAATTTTTTCTTTTACAATGTTTTCAATTTTAATTTTAAACTTCCAATTATAATTAACTATTAGAAATTTAGTATTAGAACCTAGTTATTATAGCATTTTCTATGAAAACAAAACAATGTATAAATTTCATAAGACCTTATAACATTAACAACAACCATATGTCAAATAAATGTAAGTTTAGATATTAAGAAATTCTCCAAACATTGTAACTTTTAATTTAATTTCAGAACTAAGTTTAAGGAAATATATTTTCCGAAACGTCAGTTTGACATTTATATAAATATTGTATTTGGACGAAATAAACCCCACAAGATTTAAAAATATTTTTATTTACATATTAATACGTCCAGGAATATATTAGAAAACATATATATATATATATATATATATATATATATATATATATATATATATATATGTACAAGCAGTCAGCGATCTTTTAAGATAAGCATGTAAAGATTTAGTTGAAGAGTTATAATTTGTATACCCCTAAGAAATTTGCATTTGCATCCATAGAACCCATTCTGCACCCATGAATTCTAGACGGTGCATTGTTTTACTGTTATGTCACTCCTTTCTTGTAGAGTAAAATTAATTCAAAGCTTAACTCACATTTAGCACGTTGCAAATCTTGCGCAATTCTATAATACAGACACGAAAATATGGGTTCTTGCTCACTCTTAACATGAGCTTCCTCTGGATATTTTTGAGGTTGTCTTTCTCTTCGATATTGCGATGTATGTACATTCGGTTGCTGTATAATTACACCGTATTAAATCTAAGTAAAAATTCTATGGTAAAAAATTATTGTTGATCACCTGTTCAATATAAAATTTCTAGCCGTGTAATATAATGCTAACACTTATTACTTAAGGCATTTCATTGCTTGCTAAGACTCCGTCACAACCGTTGATGTGTACTTACTTAACTGTAACATATACCAATTCTCTTAACGATTGCGATTCTAGCGCCACAGTCATAGATAAAAATATCATATTAGTTAGCATTTAAAAATGTAAAACCCGAATTACATTTCCGTTACGAAAAATCAAATTACTAATTTATGGAATTGTTTGATGTGAAAAATGACAGTAGCTTGCGTACTGCAGATAAGCAATCCCTAACGGTAAATAATTGATATATTTCGCTTTAAATTGCTTCCGTAAACACTGCGCTGTTAGTTTTAAATAACCAGGACAATCGATTTTTCAAAACGTCAAATTTTTGCGGAAATGTCGAATAGCATTGAAATGCTACGAGTATAGCATATATTTTAATCACGTCGGCCTAAAAATAAACGTATAATCTAAGTATGAAATAATATATGTTGAACTGATTTAAAAAAAGTATGTTAAGTATGATCCTGTATATATACCATATATGCCATAACATTAAGACTTCCTAAAATATTCTTGAATTTACTTTTCACGACGAATAATCTGTCCCGTGTATAGAGTGAGCCGGGAGGAACGGATCCAACTCTACGAATGGATTCTAAACGTCAAAAGAACGAGGAAAACTAAAATATTGTTATTCGATTTTCATTTGTTTTGATGTTATAGTTATAGTTATCTAGCGTTATATTTGCATCAAAATTTTCACTTGTTTACATTTTAAATCAGAGTAAGCCATGTTAGAGTTCAAAACATTCGATCACTGTCAGTGCCAGTATGTTATGCCAGTGATCTAATGTTTATTTTCTAAATTATACCATTAAAGTGTTATAAAATTACTACGAGTGAAAGAATTTTTAGACTATTAAATTTTGAAATGTCCGGAAGGGATGGGAATTTCGTAACAAATTAAGAATGCCCCTATTAACTACAGCCGTGCGGGAGTAAATTGTAAAATGTAATGGGAAAGTTAAAACTATCAAGTTACGTTACCATAAACACTTACTTGAAAGGCTTTTTCTTTAGTACGATCATAATAAATGGGCGCCAACTCGTCGTGTGTAAGGTGCGATCCTTTGGAAGACGAGTTCTCCTAGTGAATCCTGATCATGTCGGCCTCCTGGTGGACTGTATTCTTTTTTACAACTAAACTATTTTCTAAACAAAGAAAACAGCCATTTTCCTCTAACTGCAGCACTTAATTTTACCACAATAGTCATAACATTTTCCTGTAAACAGATACAAACAACTTTGTGAGTGGTACTTAAATTCCAACTTATGTTGGATTGGAACGAATCTGTCCAAATTTCCGCCTTTGTTGTCAGGTCATTGTCGATTTGATCCGCGGATATCACCACGTTTACCTCCCGTTGGCTAATCTTATGGCTCAAGAGGCTTTCTTGACGTTCCTATCAACGATTACTCTTACATATGTTCAGGTCCCGGCTCGCGAGTAATTTAGTTCTTTGTTTTTGTCCAATGTCTAGCTCTCGTCCGTTTCTCCACTTGCAATGCCTTCGAGGGACATGTCATTGTTTATCGTCATTCATATCGAACTTTTTGATCACGTAAAAAATGAATGCTTTGTTGTAATTGATCTTATTAATATATGTGATTATTGTTATCTTCAGCAGTGTGTAAGTTGTTACACTGACAACATTTTAAATGATATGTTAATTTTTTGTCTGGTAAAACATTTATAGCACGAAATTTGTGAATTCCACTTAGGTCATCGGTTGTATCTAAGAAATTTAATTACACTGTAGAAATATTACTTTTATCTTATCTGAATACAATGTATCTGTAGCTACATTTGTTTCACTGCGGCTTTAACTTTAATCATTTCTACTGAAAGGTGTAAAAAAACTTTCCTAACTATGAAGTAGTTACATGGAAACATAAGTATTGACAATCCTACTGTTATTTAATCATTAGTTATTGTAAAAGATTGCGTTATATAAATTTGCTATTGCAATTTGTTTGTTTAATCCAAACTATCTATGATAATTACATATACTAGCGTCTGTGTGTTCGAATTCGTAATGCGTATCATTGAAATATTTTTTTGCACTTTATACATAAGTCACTGACCGATCAGAGTTACGTTCAACTATTTATTTAAAAAAAATAATTATGCAATTAGTAATGCAACAGACGCCCTTGGTAGACGAAGCAGAATGTGTTTAAAGGTCAATGACAATATTTTTGAAAATGTATTTAAAAAACGGTCTGATTAGTCAAATGATATACGCTAGAACTTGAAAACAAATGAAAATCGAATAACAATATTTTAGTTTTTCTCATTCTTTTGAAGTGTAGAAATTATTTTTGGCGTTTGGTCTGTTCCTCACGGCTCATCCTGTACGGTTCGTTTGTAATAAAGTATTTATTTCCCGTTGTGCCGGATCGTCTATTTCCTCCTTACACCATATCTTCGATCACTCCCACAAGATGATACATGCATAGACTTGATCGAAGTAGCATTTTCGTTGTTTTAATTTGTATTTTAGTTATGGCCTATAATAATAGTATTTCTAAAATTGGTATAAATACCGATTGAAAAATATTTTTTCATGAGTTTTATTTATCAAATTGTTCCAGTGATATCTTACACAAACGATACTTCAAATACATATGGAACGCTTCATTCAAGTATAAATAAAAATAAAAAGTACAGCTTTTATGTTTATTGTATTCTATATCAGGATTGGAATTATTTATATATTTAGATTGCCATGCAGTCACGATAGAGAACTCAAATAACGCGACATTTTACTGGAAATGTATTTTTACATCTTGTCATGCTTAATAACCTTTAAGTTGAGGAAGCTTTTACATCTCAGTTGCCACCACAAAGTTTCAAAGTTCGTCCCGTCAATCAGCGGAAAACATTTTCCGAAAAGCTTTTCAGTGTAAGAGAAATTACTCAATCCATTAAAAATCCTTTCAAAAGAATATCGTCTAAAGTGCCTATAAAGAATTGCAGATATGTGCACGGTGCTCTAAATAGAAGAATGTTTATTGAATTAGTTTTTATAGGTGTAAAATGAGGATGTTCGAAATGCGCTTTTACGAGGTTGGGTGTTTATATTAAATTTGCTTTTAGTAACTGGAACATCATAATTGTTTATGCTACAATGTCTAATGCTTTCCATGTTGAGCGCATCAGAGGGTACTTTACAATTTCGTACGGTTCATATTAAAATTTATGTTTGTATTTACGCTTTAAAGCAACCATCTGGAGCAATTTTTAAATAATAATTTGACCGTTTATGGGCATCTTGGGAACTTCCATGATAAATAAGACAATTATGGACGAAAATGTTTTTATTTCGTCCTGGCATATGAAACATGCAAAATGAGAGTACCGAACATGCAAATTGTATTTGTTGCTCAGGTTTTGTAATTTAACTGTTCAAAATATATACGACTGCGGCGCATCAAGCTTCAAAACAAAAATTTCCCATCGTTTTCACAACATTTATAGTAATAGTAGTCACTGTCGTCGAAATTTGCTGGCGCATTTTGTGAACGAAATACTAATGTATGCTGAAGTAGTGTTCGATCAGATGAATGCGAGGGGTACTCCAAATCTGTTCAACGAGAAGTTCATTTGAAACTGTTAATGAAGTAAGGCAGAGAATGGGTCTAGCTACTTGGTTTGTTGAATCATCCTCTTGAAATCATTGCCTACACACCTGTAGATTTCATGCATGTCAAAATTTTCTTAAATTTACCATAAAGATGTAAGTATAACTTGTTAGTAATATTTTTGATGAATGGTAAGTGGATGCTCATCCTCGTCCGCAAAGAAATAAGGACCAATGGTCCTATGCCCATATAAACCACATTAAATAGCAACTCGTAACCCCAAAGGTGTTTGTCAAGATGCCCCTTCCCCTCCCACCAATTCGAACCAAGTCTGAATCATAGCACCAAAACCGTTTAAGAAATATGGCCTATTCAATCAAGAAAAACCTAACACTGAATAGTTCCAAACCAAGATCTGACTAGCACCCAACTAAAAAAGCTAGCAACTCAAAAAACACAAAGCGACGGCGCTTTTTCAAAAATTAGATTCCCCTAAGTTTCTGTCGGTTACGCCTCCCTCTCCCCACCCGTGCTCGAATACTCCAAAACCTAGCACTAAAAAACAGATAACTAGCACCAGCCAGCACCTAACTGAAAAAGCTAGCACCTCAAAACAAGATAACGGCGATTTTCCGAAGATTAGACACCAGCCCCCTCTCAGTTATTAGAAAAATTTAAATTTGAACTCCTGATTGCTAATAGGTAGCACCACCTAGCACCTAAGTTTATTAGCTAACACCACATCCGTTTCAGAAATATGGTTTGTTCAGTGGAGGGGGCAATATGACGCTCCCAGTGCCCAAATATTTAAATACAAGTACGATGTTAATACAATAACTCATGACAAATAGGTCAAAAGATGCCAGAAATATATTGTGCCCGCATTTGCACAGCACTCATACGTTTCGATACTGCTTATTATGGCAAAACCTATACATAAAGTAAGTTGAAAACTTGAATATTAAGGCTAAAGAATATCTTAAAAGTTTTAACTTCGTGTGCACATATATCAACAACTCTGCAATTATTCCGGCAACAATATGATTTATGCCCTGTTGATTACTGTTAGGAAGAATCTATTTTATTCGTTTGCGACAATACCACTTTATAACAATATTCACTTCATCATCATTAGGTCCTCAGTCCTGGAACTGGTTAGACACGTATCTCCGTTGTTTCCTATTCTGGCTAACCTACACGTTTCCTTGAAATTTCCACAACCTACATCTTTGACAATAGCATAACCTAGGTCTACCTCTACCTCTCCTTGTTCTTATCTCTGCTTCTAATACATTCCGCACTATTACCACATACCCTAGTATGTGACATATCTTCCTTTCTCCTGTTTATTTACAGTTTTTCACATATTTCATTTCTTTCCTACCATTTCTAGAACCTCTTTGTTCTTAACTTTGTATGTCCATAATACGTTCATCATACGTCTGTAGCACCACATTTCAAAGGCTTATAGTGCTGTCTTCCACCACATGCTTTCAGAAATCTTTTCCTTGTTCCCATGATTGTTGTCTTTGAAAATAGTAGTTGTTTTTTCGTGCTAATTGCAGCTTGTGCTAATCTTTGTTTTATATCTTTTGTACATTTTCCATTTTGTGTTATTTAGATTCCTAGGTTGCAGAAATCCTTAACCTCTTGAAAGTTCTCGTTTCCTATTTGTATTCTGGTTTTATACTTATTTTCCCCTCATTTACATACTGTACTTTAGTTTTATTTAGAACTATTTCCGTTTTATTAAGAGCTATTTTCGACTCTTCCTTGCTAGATGCTAATACCGCTATATCATCTGCAAATCTAAGCATATTAATCTTTTGTCCCTGTATAGTAATTCCAAATGTCTTCCTGCGTTTGACAGTGTTCATTGCCTAGTTAAAAATTAACGGAGATCACACAGATCCCTGTTTCGCCTCTGTCCTAGTATTAACTCTCTACGTTTCTGCTCTAATTCTATTACCGCTGTTTGCTTTTTGTATAAGCTATGAACTATCCGTCTATCCCTAAAACTCAATCCAATTTTTTTGAATATTTCGAACATTTTTCTCCACTCTACATTATCAAATGCTTTTTCCAGATCCACAATCCCTATATACACGCTTTCGCGTTCTTTTGTTGTCTTCTCCAGTATCGCTTTCGGGGCTGAAATAGCCCTCCGTGTTCCCTTGTTTCGCATACACCCAAATTAATCCTAGTTAGTATTTTTGATAATGTGCAGCCAAACTAATTGCTCAAAAATTTTCACATCTATCGGCACCTTTCTCTTTTGGTATAGTGACTATGATGTTACGTTTGAAATCTTTGGGTATTTCGCCTCTCTCCTACATATAGCTTACAAGTTAGAAGAGACGTTCTGTTAGAGCTTGTCCAGCGGCTATTAAAGTTTCTGTTTGTACCTTATTTATACACGGTGTTTTACCAATTTTTTAAACCCTTTCATGCTAACTCATCTCAAGTATAGGAAATTTCAAGTTATCGTTTTCAATGTCTGATTCCTGCTCTAGTGCTGTTAGTTCCACTCCTGCATATAAATTCTCTATATATTCTTGAAATCTAACCACTTTCTCTACATTTTCTATAATAGTGTCTCCTTCCGCGCCCCATATATTTTTGCTAAACGGTTTTATATCCCTAAAATTCATTCTAATTAGTTTGTATGCTCCGTCTGTCTTTCTTATTTCCATCTTAGTTTGTACCACTTTGCACTTTTCATCAATCTATTGCTCTTTAGCTTTTCTGCAATTGCGAATAATTTCCCATTTTATACTTTATATCTATGTTTTACAGCTTCGTCCGGTTTATTTTTGTATTTTCGTCCTTCTTCTAGTAAATTCAGGATATTCTTCGTTATCCATGGTTCCTTATTTTCTTTTTGTGTATACCCCAGGATGTCTCTGGCCGCGATGTCTAAGCTGAATTTAATGTTATTCCATTCTGTTTTTACTTCCTTCGTATTACAAATTTTCCGGATATCTTCCAGCAATTCATTTGACTCTTTTTCAAATCTTTTGTGGATATGTTTATCTTTTAGGTTCTCAAAGTAAAAGTGCCTTTTTCCGTTCCTCTTTTTCAGATTTTTAAATTTAAGTGCAGCCTTCATAATTACGATGTTGTGATCAGTGTCTATATCTGCTTCTAGGTAGCTTCTGCAGTGTATTACCTGATTCCTAAACCGTTGTCTAACAAGAATGTAATCTATTTGATATCTTCCTATATCTCCTGGCATCTTCCACGTGAATCGTCTTCTGGTATGGTGTTGAAGTAATGTGTTAGTGATGGTTAGATTGTTTTTGTCACAAAATTCTACCAGTCTTTTTCCCCTGTCGTTTCTCATGCCTAAGTCAAATAAACCTACTATCGCTTCTTCCGTACCCTCACCTACGACTGCATTAAAGTCCTCCGTAATTATTAAATTTTCATGTCCTTTTACGAATCTTAGCATGGCTTAAATGTTATAATTGAAATAAATACGGACTTAGGTTCTGTAACTGAAACATACGGTTGTGTTGCTTGAAAATAAAATTAATTAGTGGGTGCGATACGAGGATTGTCTTTTAAGTTTTGCATATAAGGCTGGAATAACACAGTAGATAGTTTTTAAAGACGTAATTGTTTCTCAAAGTATTTTCAACAAAGATTAATGCACTCTTGCATACGCTCGAATCAACTCTGGAAGCATTCGTTTGTTGGTACGGTCAAAATTGCATATTAGATTGCATCGACTGCTTCTTCTCACTGGAACCTTTGACCATGCAGTCCGCCCTTGATTTTCGGAAAGGTATAGAAATCGTTGGGACGGACTTAGGTCGGGACTGTACGGAGGATGGTCTAACAATTCGAAGTTTGTTGCATTAAAAATTCAATCGTCTTACGAACTGTGTGAGAACTTGCATTGTCTTGGTGTAGCATGATTTGTCGTTTGGGGTTGGTTTTTCAAAGTTCCGCGATGACTTGCGGTAAACAAATGGTTGTACACCAATCGGCAGTAACAATTCTTTGATCTTGTAGAAAAATTGTTACTACATGTCCTGCTTTCGAGACAAATGTTGCAATCATCTTTTTGGAGTCACTTCGAGAACGGAAGAATTTTGTCGGCTTTTCTTCACGTCGGAACATACAAACAGATGACTGGCGTTTATTTTCTGGCTCGCATAAGTAAATTCGAGATTTATCACCACTCACGAATTCGAGATTTATCACCATTCACGCTGTTGTTTCTTGCGTTGAAGTGGTCTACAGTTTTTTGAACACCAATTCACTTTAGCTGCTTTGTGTTCTTCGATCAACAGATGCGGTATCCAACGAGAAACTAATTTTACGCACAATTTTTTATGCAAAACTTTTTGAATTGAAGTCTTTGAAATCTCTAATGTTGCTTCAATTTCGCGATGTTTCGAACTTCGTTGACGAGTTTGGGCATAGAATTGACGTTTTCCGTAGTGACTGCCGTTATTGGTACACTTGTCCCTGGATCGTAGCTAAGACTAATCCGTCAACGTTTGAATATTTCATACCAACGAGAAATTGTTGATTGATGTGGTGATTCGTTGTCGAAAACAAACACTAAATCCATGAGGTATGTTCATTATGATAATTTTTTCGAAAATTATAAAAAATTATTGCGCGAAAATTTTCACGATTTAATTCCATTTTTCGATTAACTTCTTAACTTTGACAGTTCATTGTAGCTACAACACTACACGTATAGTACTGAAATATGGGTTTAGGCTGATTAAAGATGGAGGTTAATTTCTAGTACTGATATTTGTTTACTGGCGCTCTCTATATTTTAGTATGCAAAATATGCGATCCCTTGTATCTATTAAAAAATCGCACTCATCTATATCTAGATGATTGATTTGTATTTAAAAGGACACGTCAAATTTAATTCTCCGGACAAGTTATAATACACATCTGTTAGTAATATATACTAACTGGTCAAAATACAAAGTAAATTTTAACAACAGGTAACTCGTTTGAAGCTATTAATATCGGCACAAATTATGTTGCAAATATATATAAAAACCTAATACATTTTAAAAAAGAGAACGCAATTAATTTTCTGATTTAGTTTTCAATGAAACTTGCATTAAAATAAATACGATTTCGATTAAATGTCAAATAAGACTGCGTTGAGGTGTTTTAATAAAAATTAAATGTCTAGTAACTGCTTAAAAATTACTTTAAAAATAAAACATTAATATTTTTGTTTATTACTCTTATAAACCAAAGATCGATAGGCTAATAGAGATAGACATTGGTTTTGGTCACAGTCTCTTTGGTGTTTGGAAACCACCTTGGAATAGCTTGTGAGTTCTACCTATTATCCGATTAAAGGTGTAAAAGGTATTAATCTGGAGGTTCTTATTCAAGCGGCAAACTTTTTGAAATAGAGCTGACTCAAAATTTATGCCTTGGTCAGCATGCAGTTTACTGATACTCCAAAACGGCAGAAAAGTTTTTTGAGTATTACGACAACGGCAGTTATCGCTTTAGCTCACACTATAAAATAATCTTTTGCCACCAACACATACTTGTTCCCTGATAGGTCTTATAGAATTGACCGACAATATCAACTACCGTACTTTCAAAGCCGCTTTCCACGACCCAAATGTTTCTAACTTATATATCCTCAAAAGGCTCCAAACGTTCTGAACTCTACTTGGTGGTTTTCCTTTTTCTGTCTTTTGTGTTTTTTCTAGTGTTTTTTTGTCCCTCGCCGGTATACGAATAGGAACAGCGTACCGAAGTTTGGTGGGATTCTAAGCCTTCCTCTACCTATATAGGGTGGTACATACATATTGTTGCTTTCATTGTTCTTATTTGTAGGCCGTTCTAGAAACGCGTTCCTTAAGAAAAAAAAAATTGGCGGTGCTTTTTTTTCTTTCCACTAAGAGAAGTAAAATGTTCTTTCAAGGGATGCTAGGCGTGTGTAATGGACAGTTGCTCAAGTAGTTGCCCTTTCGACGGGCAGGCAAATCCCTGGGACTATTCTACTCCGTTCTCCGACCGGCGTTAATTTTATTTTAAGACAAAATTTTTTTATGAAAATTAACTTCTAACTAATTTTCTTTTTTGCATATTTTGAATTAAATTATAAAATAAAACCATCTGCTATTTAACTCAGCGCAAGGACATAGTTGTTGGGAAACCTCTAAATGCGGTAACATGTACTAAGTTCAAGTAGTTGTTCAAGTTCTACATATTTGAGAACTCATTACAGGCGCTTGCTAAAATTCGTATCGCCAATTAACGTTTAATTTAACTTCAGCTTTGAATTTCGAACTTAATCATGTTTTGAACTTGCTAATGATTTTGTATTTTATAGCTGGCTTTCAGTAATACTTGTTCATTCTGCGACACGAGTCATTTTATATAACAAATTTGTTACAAACTTTAAGGAAACTTACGTAAGTAAAAGGTCAAAACCCGAAAATTCGGAATTCACATTCAACTTCTAACGACGTCATTTTCCAGTGCTTTTTCAGGATTTTCAGCTTATACTTTTACAAAGAATTTGATTCAATATTTTCTGTTATTAAATAGAGTAAAGCCTTCTGTGATAAAGTTGTTGACAATTTATTTTTAATGGGAAACGTTTCCATTAATCATTTCTACACTACGCGTTATTAAAGGGCATTAAACTCTGAGTTAGAATAATTGAAAGGAAAATGGAAATATACGTTCGAATATTTATCTGCGTATTGCAAAACAATGTATAATAGATAAAAACTGTAATGGCAGGGCACCGTCCAACTCAGAATACTCGTGTAATTCGGCTTTTTTAAAAATCACTACGCACCAGGTTAGTTACTATTTTTACATTTTATAGATTCTGTTAAATTACAATAAAGGTTTTTGCGGACGGGGCTTTAAATAACGTTGGTATTGATTGTATTCGAGTTTTCCCACTTTCATACACGAAGTTATCATGAATAGTGAAGATGGAAGCACAATTTTTTTACCAAGTGTAAGTAGAGTTCCAGTTGTTTGTTACTGAAGGATTATGGGTCTTTTTCAAAATGATGAATTAACGGCCAACTGCACCGGTTACACTTAAGGTTATAAGTTCTACTTATTGGTTAAATAGAACCACCGGAGCAAAGTAGAACTTTAAGTGACACTTATGTTAAGTGGTAGTTTAGGTGCCACTTAAATGGTTTTGAGGTTATATTTTGATATTCACGGTTATGGTATTTCCTATTGATAATTAGTAAATTGTTAATTTGGTGTAATGCCTATTGCATCATTTTGTTCTTAACATACACAAAATGAATTTAATAATGGATGTAGAATTGTTTGATGACGTCGATGAAGTGGAAGTAATTGAATTTGGTGTACCAAGAAATATCATTATTAGGCAGAACTATTACCATACTTTACCTGAATATAAATTCTTTCAAAAGTTTCGTATCACGAAGAAAACTGTGATGTTTTTATTACCATTCTTAGAAGAAAAGCTTGAATTTCCTTTCGACGTGTAAATATGCATTAAAGTACGTATGTGCTATTTATGAAACTATTCTATTGTAGAAACAACAGTGTGTCTCCTATTAACCAACTTCTTACCTGCTTAAGATACCTCGCTACTGGTAGTTAGATTGCATAGCTGACTTTATGGGTATGGATTCTTCCACTGCAGGAAGAATTATTCACAGAGTATCTAGGGCGATAGCTTCCTTATACAGAAGATTTGTTTCGTTTCCTGCTTCCCATGAAGCTAGGGCTATAATAAAAGCTGATTTCTATGGAATAGCAAGATTTCCAAATGTTTTTGGGTGCTTTAGATTGCACTCATGTAAAAATCATATCGCCAGGTTTGAAATTGTTACTTTTATATATTTGTATTCACATACAATATGTGAATAATGTTGTAGGTGGAAATGATGCAGAAATCTACAGAAATAGAAAAGATTATTTCTCTATAAATGTGCAAGCAATTTGTGATGCTAATGGGAATTTCTTAGATGTCGTTGCTCGATGGCCTGGTTCTAGTCACGACAGCACAATTTTTAATCACTCCAATGTTAAAAGAATGTTTGAAACAAATCAATTTCCACATTGCCCTTTATTAGGTATATCACATACATAAGCGATCATGCAATGATAAATTTTTTTCTTTCAGGAGACAAAGGTTATCCATCCAAACGTTATTTGCTAACTCCTTTGCTAAATCCAATAACAAATGAAGAACAACTTTATAACGAATCACTTATTAGAACTAGAAACAAAATTGAATGTGCCTTTGGAATATTGAAGAGGAGGTTTCCTGTGTTAGCCTATGGGTGTCGTTTAAAGTTAGCAAATATTCAAGCTATTATCATAGCATCAGTTGTATTATGTAATATAACCCGACTAAATAATGAAGATGAACCTGCAATTGACGAAGAAGAGTTTAATATGCAAGAACTAGAGCACTTGATACTCCAAGGTCAGATCCCACCTGTTCCAGCAGCAGATGACAGGTTCAATAACGGAAATACATTCAGAAGAAACCTTATTCAAACCTATTTTGCACAAATGTAACTCAAAAATATAAGCACAAATATATAATATTTTTAATGGATACAAGAATGGTTTAATGCTATACCTACATGTGATTATGTATATAAAATATTACTTGAAAACTAATAAAACTAATCAAAACTGTTTTTTAGTCTTTTTAATTGCAATTGTTTAATTTCAATATCGAGTTCTAAAGAACACCTTTTCAGCTTAAACTCTTCTTCTTCCCTTAATCTTCTTTGATTTGCAAGTTCAATTTCATTCTTTAAATATTTTGCTTTTAACGTAGCAACTTCGGAGTACTGCTGTGATATGTAGTTAGTATGTATCGATTGCACTGCTTTAGGTCGTCTACGATCACAAGGAATTTGCAATTTTTTATTAGGCTGCCTTTTCAAATCTAAAGGTTTGTTTAGCGTCCAATTATTCTAAAATAGTCTACATGATATATCATTATATTTATATACAAAAATTTACCTTCTCCATATTTTCACCGAAATTAATGTTTTCTGAATTACAGGTTTCTACTTCATTACAGATCTATTTGAAACAATAGAATTGTGATATATACTATCATAAAATAAAAATATACCTCTACTGGCGATTTGGCAGATGTTAAAGGTGGGGTCAACGGCACACTGGTAGGAATATTAGAATAAAGTATTTTATTTGAGTAATCATGTTCATTTAACTACAATAAAAATTATAACTACGAATGAAATAATCAAATAAGCACCATACCATTATATTACTATCATCAGTGACAGGATGTATATCATTTTGGATAAGGGCGTCTCCACCAAATTCATCTGGCATTCCCTCAATTGTTTTTTTATTTGTTATTTCCACCAAAATGTCTAGGCAGGGGTCGGTTTTTGGAATAAAAGTTCCCCCTCCGGTTGTACGCATTTCAAATTTGTTATTTGCAGCTAGTTTTCGTACTTCTGCCTTTTTGTTTTCATAACATTTTTTAAGGCTTTCCTTATTGCGATATACTCCAGTAGGGGACTGGGAGTTAAATTCTCTTGTAATTGCATCCCATGCAGTATTCTTTTCGTGCCAAGTAGAACCATTGGTCTTTTTACATTCAATGATGTTTTTTAACTTCGAAACGCAATGCATTAGGACAAGTTTTTCTTCTGTTGAAAAATTAGTTCTTCGTTGCTTTTCACATTTTTCAATTATTTTATTATTCATGATCGACTTGATACGAAAACAACATGAATTAAACGGCAAGTTTCAATTTACAATAATTAAAAATTTATATTATAGGTTAGGTTATGTTTGCTAACCAACAGTAAACAAAGAAAATCCCTGGATAGAACTAGGAATTTGACAATATACCTAAGTTGTTCCTATCGAAATCGGTGCAGTACGATTAATATAAATATCACTTAATAATATAAGTGGAACTTAGCTAAGTACCGCTTAATATATGAACCGGTGCAGTTAGCCGTAAGTCTTACACAATTTCTTACACTAAGATGAGAGAAAAATAATTAGGATACAAATACTGTACCTAAATAATTACGTACATTGGACGGCCTTATCACAAAAGCGAAGAGTTGTAGACGCAAATAAATTCCACAAACGGAAGTGAAAAACGCCACTAACTGCTGTAGTATAATTATCAATCCTCCCAAGGAAATGCTAAAATCAAATGCACCACACGCACCTATAAAACTATACAACAGAAACAAGAGTGTTCACTTGACTCTTTTACTAACTTCAAACAGGAAATGAAAGTCAAAACCATGCTGCTGGATAAGACCTGCTAGATAAGATAATCGATCCATTCAGAAACGGAAATAAACAAAGAATTAAAGCGAGTTGGAAATTAATTTAGAGAACCGGCTAATATTTTGCACAGAATACAAAATAACTTCAAAAATGGAAATCTATACGTAACAAATCACATCTTGGTAACCACAGACTTTTTTATGAAGTGGACCGAAGCGTATGCCATATCAAACGATGAAGCTACAATCGTGTTGATTAAGGAACGGTTCTGCCGTTTTGGAGTTCCTATGGAATTACACGCCGATCAAGGCAGAATTTTGAGTCGGTGTTATTCCGAGAAGTTTGCCGGTTGCTGGGGATGTGAAAAACCCGAACAACGCCATTGGACCTGCAATCGGATGGTATGGTGGAACACAAACTGCACGCACCTTGAGCAAGTATCTTTCCAGGTTAGTCTCCCAACATCAGAGAGACTGGGACCAATATTTACATTTATTTTTAATTAGCCTATCGTGGGCAAAGCTACGCCGAGAAGCTCAAGCGCAAGATGCACAACATCCATTGTGATGTTAGGAAAATATTCAGATTGCAAGCGATTGGATGAAAACCAGATATGACATCAAGCTGCAGTAGTTTGATTTTTAAGAAGGCAACCGCGTCTGGTTATGTAACCCCTGACGAAAGCGTGGACTTGCCAAAATTACAAAGTTACGAAAGGGTCCGTATGAAGTTGTAAAAAGGGTCAACGAAGTGATATATTGGATTCGTAAGCTCCACAAAGAAAGAACAGAGGTGGTGCACATTAACCGGTTAGCACCCTACGATAGTGGTAACACCGGTAATATTAAAGAACTGCAAGCAGTGAGACAAACAAACAATTACACTCGTGAAGATAAACGAAGGTCTGATCCGAGTTATGATTGGTTCATGTCCCTGTACAGTGGCACCGGCAAAGCAAGATTTCGGGTCACGCAAGAGTTTCAGGATGATCTACTTGATGTACCTTCGGAATACTCCCTGGTACATTGCGTAGCGGTGGACTTTGATATGTTCCGAGGACTTGGTGGAGTGTTTAAATTTAAGTTTAGTGGCCTGGAACAACTTCGCCGACAACAACCAGAGGTTGGTAATATCATACGGCTAAAGCACCGACATTCGTGACATCTACTACTTGATGAAAAAACAACTACCTTCTGATAAATCGGTTAACCAGGATCTGTGGAAGGCGTTAGTGAACCTCAATGGTCAGATGATCGAATTTGAAAACAAAAAGTTGGCCAGGCGCACGATCGGTTGTGGGTTTGATGGGATGAGCTGGAGGTTGGTACAGAATATGCTAGAGGTACTGTTCGAGAAAACTTGAGTCCAGATTTTGGTTTGTGGGTACAATCCAAATGATACGGCGCATTTGGTAAAAAGTGAGGATTGATACTTCTATCAACATGGAAATTGCAAGAGTGGTGTTGAGTATCCTTACGACCACGGGAACTTCTAACATCCGGATAACAGAGTGTTCTAGGACAGAACAGCTTTAAAAGGGGACAGTGTACGGTCGATTGGTATGTCTCCGACCAAAATAATTACATTAAAACGTATACAAAACATCTGTACACAAAAGATAATTGGCGGGCACTTTGTGATGACATGTGCAAATGACTTTTCATTACACTATTATAAAGAACAGCAAAGTTTAGCCTGAGTAAGAAAACGGAATGAATTTTTATGAAACAATATCAGCAAAGAGGAGCTAAGTATTTTAAAATATTTTAATATCGATTTTTGTAACTATACCTGACAGAATTTGGAGGTTAAGGTATTTAAGAGTGACATTTTATTATAAAATACTGTACTAGTTCTATTTAAAGAGGAGTGACAAGACAGACACAAAATTAACGATTTGTATGCTTCTAAATAGTATCTAAATTTTGAGGATTCTTTTCACAAATTAAAGCATGTCTGTGTAGGCTACAACGAATATTCGAACAGTTTCTGATAACCATTTTAATTTGTTACACCATTTTTTTATTGACCCTACCATTGTTCTTTGCACAGTCGCTACAACTCGATACATTTTTTCCAATTTATTTCATGATTCTTCATATAATTGTCATTATAATGCATCTCACGCTCTTTAACTGGTGTAAAAAGGATATGTGCACGACAGAGTAGTGAGTTTCACTCTGACATAGCTAACATCAACCATTAAAGGTTGCATCGAGAAGCAAAAGTTTTACATACAAAAATTACTTCAGAGAATTGTAAACACAAGTAAGAGATTTTTATGGACACCGTAAATGGAATGAAACACTTATTTGGAACAAGATACTTGGCATATAATTCTTTACACTAAAGTGCATAATAATTTTTAACCAAACGAAAAGATTATAACAGTAATTGTAAATAAATTTTAGCGTTGGTACGTTATTATCATTTAAAATAAAATTTACTAATTGCATTAATATTAAAGTATAAGTTGATTGTTCTCATAATCAAAGTTTTTGCAATTAAATGCAATAAAAATTGTTAAAACGCCTTAATTACAATTATCTAAACGTGAGTATGATATTAATACTATTGAAACAAAATAACCAGTTTCTTGACGAAAAATTTCATGAAGCTTTTGTCTTAAATCGATTAATCTTTACTCGTCTCTTATATGTAGATAGCTATATCATAACAGATTAAAAATCTTTTTCTTAAGTGCTCTAGTTAAGGAAGTTCCAAGAAGATAGCGAAGTCTTCATACAAAACAAATATCAACTAATTTCACATCTGCGTGTGGTTGGAAGTAAAGAAACATACCAGACCAGAATGCATTCATTCCAAATCAACAATTTAAATTTTGCTCATGTTTTTATTCCAAGAAATTTAGATACCAATTAAAAACTAAAAGGAAATTTTCCTTAACCAAATATCATAGGTACTATTTGATCTGGGAGTTTAATATCCAACTAAATTGAAGAATAGGAAATAAATTTATTAAAATGCGCTTTTAGGTTCTGCCTTAAAAGCCTGAAATTGATCAGTATTAAATTAAAAATCGCAGCATATTTTAACGAAAAGCAGAAAGCAAATCTATTAATATTTCATCATATCGTGCCAAGTTTGGCACATATATATCTTGATCCAGGGAACTCCCAAGTTCCAGCGAATACAATATAGTTCCAGCAAGATGGAGCACCGTCACATTACCAACGCAATGTCGGACAGTACCTCGACGTAATATTTCCAAATCGGTGGATAGGGAGGCGAGGATCGATAGAGTGACCACTTAATCTTATGTTATTAAACATCCTTTTATGGGAATAGTAAAGAGTATTGTGTACAAAACTAAACTCCTTGATTTAGATTACTTAAGAAGACGAAAAACGCTTGCGATTATGTCGATCACGCCGGAGATGTTAAATAAAGTTAGAAGACATTTTTATTTAAGATTAGGATGTTGCCAAGGCTTTCGCGGCGAGCAGTTTCAATATCTACTTTATTGACATTTCTGTTTTTTATTCTTTTAAACTATGAACACATAAACAGTATTACTTATTAGTTTTCGAGTGTGTTGTAGCGAATTTCGGTAATAGGATGATTTTATTTTTTTGATTTTAATTTTTGCAATAAATGTGAAAACAATAACATTTTTGAATGGAGGCTGAAGAGACCTTTTAAACTATATATCACAAGTCTATATTTCTCATTTAAAAAATTGGGGGTTGTAACTTTCACTCGAAGGGGGTTCGATGTAGGGATTAAATTTTTTCGTTGTAGGATGTTCATTCATAATTTAAAATTTAAATATGTACAGTTACTGAAATAATGAATTTATTCCATTTGGCTGTTCCACACTGTATATGATTTTGCAATTTTAATTGTATTAAATATTTAAATACAATAGAAATTAATTTAAGGGGTTTAATTGTATTAATAGTTAAGTAAATATAGTGTAGAATAAACTTAAGTAAGAGAGAAATAGCTAAGATAAAACTGAAAGGTTTACTAAGCTAGAAAAAGGCAATTTGCCCTAGGCCAAATGTCATGTTACAACAATTAAATATCTTTCTCTGGTTGTTGATAAACTTTCACAAAGCAGCATACCTTTTTCAATGTAGTTATAACGATAATATCGATGATCGAAAACGGTTAAAATCGAAAAGTTTGAAACGTCTGTTGACTCCTCTAATTGAAACGTAAATTCATTACATACTTAGTCTTGAAATAAATTGCTGTTCAATATTTTTTTATATATATCGGAATTCTGCGTGAAGATTTTGTCTAATTGTTGGGAACATTTATCATCAAACATGCAGTGAATAGCATCTTTAATACATGGCTTAATTAGGATATCAGCAATTGTATGAGCTAGCTTTTCCAGAACGAGCAATACGATGACATTTTATACGATGCTATTATTCCACTTTCCATTATATGTAAATCCTAATACTAAGATCGTATTTACTTTTCTTATTACTTGACGTATTACGAAATAATGACGGTCTCCTTTTTGATTGATCAGCTATAGTAGTTGGACTGTCAGGTCTTATCGTTGATTCGTTTGCCATTTTAGGGTTTCTAAATTACCATAAAAATAAGGCACCAATTAACACAACTTGAACCTACTTACGTTATGCATACCGTGCTAAAGACGTGCTTACGTTTAACATTTAATGTGTACTCTGTGTTATTCGACAGTTTGATAATCATTGCATGCCAGGCAAAATAAACGTGAGCAAAATGACTAAAATTACTGACTTCTACCTACTTTATCCCAAAGTAAAGCCTTGTATCATCCGAAAGACGTATAGGTATAGGTTTTTGAAAATCACAACCACCCTAGGCTGCGCAATGGAGGAAGTGAAAAACTATAGAAAAGGATGTAACACAGTATTTTTAGTAACCTGAAAATATCAAGTAGGGTTTTAAAAATGAAGAAATTCGTACATAGGGTAACATTTCAAAGATTTGACAGCAAAATTTACTACGATACAAAACAAGTTATTTGTTTATAAAAGATTCATTTAAAGAATACTCAAATTGCAACAGTTTGGTGAAATTAATAGCTGCATACTGCATGTATCTTTCTGTTACTGCATTGGTTTTGACTGCATGATTAGGAATATTGATACAATTTGTCCAATAATAAATACTACTTAAATAGCTTCAGGTGAATTTAATAAAACCATAAACATATTATTAAGTTAATATATTCAAGCAAAGTAATAGTTATTAACATGATTAAGTAATATAAAATATCCCTTAATTAAATTATTGCACAGTATTGCAATGGTTTACAACCAAGATCGTTATCACTATCATCATCAGGCAAACCAAAGTCTGATTTAACGCTATCGTTATTAACGTTTACTATTGGGTTCCTCTATATATAGTCTATTACAAGTTCTCTTGCAAGGTAACCCTCTTCAATTTTCTCTTCATGAAAACAAATATTTACCAATTCTTGTTGACCAACAGTATCATACTTGTTTTCAGCCAACTTCGATACACCCTACAATTTAAAAGTGGTGTTATGTGCAGCAACATGGTTTTTACTGTCGCCCATATTTTTTATTTGATTTTAGTGTAAAGACTTCTGCTTAATTTGACATTTTTTAGTGCAATTTTAATTGTAGGGTTTTTGATTATAGATGTTATTCGTTTCCTTATATCTCTGATATATGGTAAGCTTACGTATTTTGAGAGATTATGAACTTCTGTTAGGTTATTGGTTTCTTCTTGTTGTGTATGCGGTGTTGGATGTTTTTTGATAGGTGTATTATATAGGAGTTTTGTTAGAAATCTTCTAGGATCACCATTCTTTTGTAATATTTCATATAGGATTTTTAAATTTTTATCGATAAAGGATTGATTTGATAATTTCAGTATTCTTGTATTTAAATTCAAAATAGTATTAATTTTCATAAACATGGGATGGTATGACATATAGTTTAGGTATCTTCCAGAGGATATTGGTTTCTTGTACCAGTCTGTTACGATGGTTGTATCGTTTCTTATCACTTTTAAATCTAGAAAAGGCACAGAATTGTTTGTTTCATTTTCAACTGTGAATTGTATATGTTCATCGTAAGAGTTGAAAGTAATTAGTATGATGTCCTGTGAATTGTATGGTATGGCACAAATCAAATCGTCAACAAATTTCTTACAAAATGGCACAGTGAACGGTAATTTGGTTAAACAGGTGTCTAATAATTCATCAATGACGTACTGTGCTATTATGGGTGATATAATAGATCCCATAGGCGTGCCTGTAATTTGTTTGTAAAATCTGCCTTGGAAAGAAAAATAATTTGAATCGAAAATAAATTGAACAAGTTCTATGAATTTTTGAAGTGGTATTTTGCAGTGGTTTTTAATAATGTCCCATTTATTACTTATGCTTGAAATAGCACGACTTGAAGTTATATTTGTGAATAACGATACAATGTCCAGACTAATTAGAATGTATCCATTTGGAATATTAAAGTTGTTAATGTATTGCGCAAATTCAAAAGAATCTTTAACGTAATATGGATTTTGAACTTGATAAGCAGAAGTTAAAATGTCTTTTATGAACTGGGTGAGTTTACTAGTTGGCGAGTCAATTGAAGAAATTATAGGTCTTAGTGCAAGTTCAGGTTTATGGATTTTGGGTAAGCCATAAAACTTTGGACATGTCCCATTATATATCATAAGTTTTTTGGCTTCAAGTTTTTCCAAATATCCTTCGTTTAGTAAGTTACTGACTAATTTGTTAGTTTTCTGTTGGATGGTGCTTGTTGGATTTCTGGGTATTGTTTTGTAATGTTCTTCATTCGAAAGTAAATCAATAGCGAGTTCAACATATTGAGCTTTTGGCATTAAAACACTAACATTACCTTTGTCAGATTGAATAAGGAGAACTTCTGGATGTTCTTTAAGAAACAGTTTACATTTTTTATATAGATAAACGAAGAAATCATTTTTGTTTTGATTTTTATGAAAAAAGTTTGTTATGACGTTAGTGATTCTAGTTCTTGTTAAAAGCTTTTCTTTTTCTGGGAGTAAATCGTTAATTATTTCTACTTCTGCTAATAATTGTGGAATGAATATATCTTGAATAAACGGTCGAATACAAAATTTTGGTCCAAGTGCTAAGAATGTACATACGGTATCTGGTATGCTTATATTTGTTAAATTTTTAAACCATTCACTTTCAACTTGAATTTTGTTTCCTTTAGTTTCGCTGAGGTAGTTTGTTGAATTTTAGATGGATTCTACGTTTAAATTCGAACCATGTATCTTCGGGTAAAATGGTATTAATATTATTTGTGAGGTATTCTTATCTTTTTTCCAAATATAACAAATTCTGTTGAGTAATTGTAATTTCTAGGTTGATGATTTTGTACTTTAATTTGATACTGAAGTTTCTGATCTTATTACCCATAGCGGCATTTTTAAATTGAAAAATATCGTCAATTTTATTAATGCAATTGCTAATGTGTTTTGGAAAGATGTTGTTCGTCTTGCATTTGGTTAGAAAACTAAACTAAACCCAAACCGCAACAAAATTAAAAATTTTCACTTTGGCGTTAAACTGGAAAGTAGGTTGAAGGCCAGCTCCAATACTAGTTCGAAAAGGTATTGGATAACAGTGTAAAAGCCGCTTAGAACAGTACAATGATGAATAATTGCGTGAATTGTAAAAATACTGACACAAAGTTTATGGTCGCTTGTGACATATGTTTTTATTTCAACTGTGCATGAGTAGATGAAACGATAGAATATCAATACTGGAGTTGCAAAATATGTACAAGTAAACTTGCACAAGACAAACAGACCGAAGCCGATCAATCATGCGGCAGCAACCTGCAATTAGTAGCTGAAGTAAAACGACAACAAAAGGAAGTGATGGAGTTGAAGGATCTGTTGACACAACTTCAAGCTAGTGTCGAACAGCAAGCCTTATCAACCACGGACCCAAAAAACAATTATCGTATTCCAAGGATTAAGCAATCTTAGTAACCCCATCTAAAATAGTATTCATTGTAATGTGGTGCCTAGTGAAAGAACTGCTAGAGCATGCCATAAACTATGTGCACCGTACCCACGACAGTCACCTTCTGATCGAGTACAGATTGATGATGAAACCTCGTCAGTGACGAACAAATCAAACAAATCGATTTCGAAACGAAAACTGTCCTATCAGCAGTTAGAGGCCGAACTGGCCTTACGTTTAGAAATTTTAAATAAGTTGATCAGCAATTTTGTGATGAGGAAACTGATGTATCTGGCGAAGGTGATTTATTGGCTATTACTGAGCCTAAAGTTTAGTCCTGGGTAGACGAACAACTATTTGGAAAGTCGCAAATAAATGAGGAACATCAACCAAGGGTTCCCGCTAAATAGGAAACAAGTCATTCTAACGCTAATTTAAAACCACAAGTGTCGCGAGAAACTCCCTCACATTCTAAACTGCATGTGATGTGCGATCGCGACACACCTGCTGCTCTGAAAGCGTTCACGCCGTAGCTTTCCAGTAGAAAAAACGAGTGTTTTCTTTTCATCGGCGGAAAACCGAGTCAGAATGAGACAGGCGTAGAACGGATAACAATGCAGCAAATTGTTATGAGGCAAATTTTGCCGAAACACTGCCTGAAATTAGGCGGTGAACCGGATAAATGGCCGATGTTTATCTCCTGGTTCAAGCGCACTACGTTAGAGTGTCATCGCCTAGATGACGACAATTTAAGCCACTTGCAAACCTGCCTGGAAGGTCGAGAACAACGACTTGTGCAAAGATTCTATAACTTCCAGGAACGCTGCCGCAAGTTATGAGAGCTTTAGAAATTCAATTTGCAAGACCAGAGCTTATTTTGGATACTGTGGTTGATTAAATTGAATTGTGTGGCAACGCTCTACAACACATCCAATCGGTCCAAGAATTTGCAGTAACCGTCCAACATGCCGTAATAACAATGCGCGCAGCAGGACTGCACGATATGCTTACAAACTTTGCGCTAATGCGAACGATTGTTAGTAAACTGTCTGAAACCTTATAACTGGAATGGGCAATATATAAAGCTGCGCAAGCGAATCTCGACTTAATCATGTTCACTACATGGATCTCAGAGCTATCCGAAAGTGTAGGAAGTATCGCTGTTGTAAAGCAACCTAACGTAGTGTACAAAAATAGACGTCCCGAGAGTCGTAAGCAATCTATTCATAATGCACATTCTTCAAGTTTGGAAAACCGTGTGGTATCGAAAGATAAAGGCATGCACCCACACGCTAATAATTGTTTGCTCTATAACAACGGCGTTCATAGTGTAAACGAGTGCCGATTATTTTTAGAATCTTCTAAATAAGCGGTGGGAATTACTAAGACAACATAAACTTTGCCGAAAATGTTTAGGGGTCCCACTATGCTGGTAGATGTAAAGTGCATAAAGAATGTGGTGTGTTGATGGGTGTATCTTTAAACATAATCCACTGTTGCATGATACAAAGCTACGCGGTATCAAAAATTCAACCGTTACTAGAGCAACAAATCAAGAAGTTATTATCTTCATCAAACGGCAACGGTTCAAATACTGATGCGAATTGTCCCAGTAATACTGTACAAACTGAAAGCATGTAACGGCATGAGACTCTTAATCTCAGGGTCGTGGGTTCGAGCCCCACGTTGGGCGCCAGTGTAACGGTTTTTTTTTCTTTCTTCTTACTTGCACCACTTTGTGTGCCAGTGAAGCGTATTTTTCTAATTTTTCGCATGGCCGCCAGTGTAGCGAATTTTTTGAAGCACTAGCCCCACGTTGGTTTTCAGTGAAACGGATTTTCCTAATTTATATCTGACTCTAGACATTGGGCGCTAGTGAAACGAAGTTTTCCGACATAACTAGGGGTCTATTCCTTGGGTAGAGCTATGAGAAATGGGGGGGTAAGTCGAAATCTGTTTGTATGTCAAACTTTATCTCAGATAAATAGGCGCCACCAAGTCCGGACTTATTCACGATAATGGCAGGGCATATTTCTAAGGGCGGACGTGGAAACCCAAAGAAAAAAAATCGCCTTCGATGACAAAAACCTGTCTTAATAAAATAAGACGCTGTTCCTGTAAGAAATTATAATAGTTAGATTAATAATAAAAAGGGTGGAACACTATTTGTGTCCCGCAAATATACATAAAGAAGTATTAAAAAGATATTTTCTATATAAAGTTGGCATCAAAAATTTACTCTTAAAGATGTTAGCTTTCAGTAGTTAGGTTTGATCATATTTGATCAAAATAAAAAACTTTAATCTTGAACCAATAATTTACTAAAAAGAATCTCTTTTAAAACAAAATGCAATGCAACAAAATTTAATAAATAATTGAATTACTTCGTGAATTTTAAATTAAGGTTTATCAAAATTATTCATAATCAAATATTTTACAGCATAGTGTAAACTTGTTACACAAAGATACTCTAACCCGCGCAGATCTGTTCAGGCCGATTACATTACAAATGTTACTATTCAAGTTTTCCTCTTTAAGTTAAAAGTACTAGTTTTAGTTTCCAATAAAATGATCACAAAATATTCTTGTTTACAAAAGTTGTGCTAACGCTGTTCTAAGCATTTGCTCTCAAGGATACATCTGTCAGCAGTATACTACAGAAAATAAGTGACGTCAGTAACACCTGTTGTTGTAACTAACAATTTATACTGAAGCAACGTGTTGTTTCTTAAAACATCAAATTAGTGAATTTTAATTTCGACGCTGGAAATTCCAGCTCAGCAATAGTTGAAACAAATATCATATTCGTGCTTTTACACATAAGAACAAATTAGCGTGTTTCTAATTTGAAACACGACAAATTACTTAAAGCTAACTACGAACCAAAGACTGCTTTTCCCGCCTAGATGAGGTACTTGTTACATCATGCGATGTTTACTGCATGTAGTATGAACTCAGCTCATCCTAGACAGCTTCTACCACATGGAGTTGTTCCAGGTGTAGAATTAAATACAAAGTAGCATCTTTACGCTGTATCACCAAGTGATCTTCTTTAAATTGGTTAAACTTTCCATCCTCTAAGTTGCATTTTACACGTCGTAAAACAAAGTGGTTTTAACAAAGGGATTGAATTTCCTATCTTCTAAGTTGCATTGTTCACGTCGTAAAACAAAGTAGTTTTCTTAAAATCGATTAAATTTTCTAATTTCAAAGTGCATGGTTAATTGTAGCAATGTGTCTCGTCGCGCTAAACAAATTATTTCAAATTAAACAAGATAATAACTTTTATACGTTACCAGCCGCTATTCAAGAATGTCCTCACTCATCAAAATTGATACGCAAATTACCGGCCTGCGTTCTTTCATACATCTTGTCTCTTCTTCCACGTATGGCCGAGTGATTATCAAACTCGCTCGGGCGACCGGAGGGTCCAAGGAGGAGGTTGTCAAACCTAAACGCGCCTGCGAATGACTGTAGAAGACACAGATATCCAACCACAAATAGAATAACAAATAAAGATGCTGCTTTAACGTATTACTTTACTTGTTAAATGTATTTTAACATTATTTTAATAAAAGTGTTTTATTATTCTCGCTCTTTGATGGAGGGATTTATTAACCAAAAAATAAAATTATTAAAAGTGTCTTATTATCCTCGCACTTTGATGAAGGGATTTATTAACTAACAATAAAATTGTTACAAGCATACCTAAGAACATACGCGTTCCTTGACCAAGGTTCGACTTTAACTCTAGTTGACGACGAGATTGTTCAAATTTTGGATGTCACCGGACCACTCAAGCCACTTCATCTAAAGTGGACCAGTGACACGACGCGCTTGGAGGAGAATAGTAGACGAGTTTTCTTTGATATTTCAGGAGATCCGCCTAAAAGCAAAAGGTACGAACTGTCAGACGTCAGAACCGTTAACACGTTAGATCTCCCAACACAATCACTTAATTATGAATCATTCCCAGGAATGTCGGCACATCTATGAAACATTCCTATCGCTAAATACAAGAATGCTAAACCACACCTGCTCATTGGATTGAAACATTTAGAGTTGAGCCTCCTGAGAAAGATAAAGGTAGGTAGACCTGGTGAGCCAATAGCGACTAAAACGAAGTTGGGCTGGATTATCTGTGATTCAATCGATGACGTCAGCTACAAATAAACAGCCTCATTTTTATGCCTGCAGTTGCTTGTCGGACGATGACATACATCTGAAAATCCAAGAATACTTTTCTATTGACAATTTTGGTGTTAAACCGGAAGTTCCTCTGCTAACATAGGAAGATAAACTTGCCATCAGTATCCTTAAGAGAGAAACGAAACAGGTTGGGCAACGCTATGTTTCTGGTTTATTATGGCGATACGACAAAATTCAGCCTCCGGATAGTTATGAAATGGCACATAAACGCCTGATATGCCTTGAGCAAAAAATGAATAAAGTTCCAGTTCTTTAAGCTAATCTTCAACTACAACTAAAAGAATATGTTGACAAAGGATATGCACGTAAACTGAGCAAAGACGCAAAGACGCAAAGACGCAAAGACGCAAAGACGCAAAAACTTGATACGTACCTGTACTTCCCGTAATAAATCTGAATAAACCGTGGAAAGTGCGCTTGGTATGGGATGCAGCAGGCAGCTGTGGGATGTATTTCGCTAAATTCTTGTTTGCTAAAAGGTCCCGATCTATTTTGCTCACTTCCTGCTGTTTTGTTACGATTTTGTGAAAGAAAATTTGCAATATCATGGAATATAAGTGAAATGTTTCATCAAGTGTTGATCCGAGCAGATGACCAACAAGCCCAGCGATTCCTATGGCGTAATAGTAAACAAAAGTAAGAGATTGAGGTTTATGTGATGCAGGTGATGACGTTTGGTGCCTCCTGTTCACAAAGTACTGCACATTACGTCAAAAACATGCATGCCGCAAAATTCAAGTCGTCTCATCCCGGCGCTGTGACTGCTGTCCGTGATAATCATTATGTCGATGATTAGTTAAACAGTTTTGCCACCGAAGGGGAGGCAATATCGGTTGCGAAGGACGTGAGTAGTATAACTATGGAGAAGCTGGGACAGCCCTTTTTAAAGGGTCATAAATATCTTGTAAAGGGTGTGTGTATTATGGAAAAGAGAAGTATGTATGTGTGAAGGTCATGTATGTGTAGGTGTGTGTGTGTGTTAGTATTAGTTAGGTTTGAGGATAACGATAGTATGGCTATGGAGAAGCTGGCCGGCCCTTTTTAAAAGGATCATAAATATCTTGTAAAGGGTGTGCGTATTATGTAAAAGAGAGGTATGTATGTGCAGGTGTGTGCGTGTAGGGTGTAGGGTATGTGTGGTTTGTCGGTGATGTTAACGTGGAAGTCGTGCCGCCCTCGTGATAAAAGTGTGTGTGTGTAGATATCGATCGGGGGCGGTGTTGTTGTCGTTTTATTTTCGAAAAGAAAGGTATGTATCGTTATGTGTATAGGTGTGTAGGGGGCGTGCGTGTTTTAGTCTAAGACGAAATATCGTAAGGGCGCGCAAGTGGTGCGAACGTGTTTTTGTTTTAAGAGCGTGTTTTCGGGGGTGGTGGTCGCGTTCGAGAATGAGTCTGGGTAAATAACCGCAAGGGTTTTTTTATTACAGGTGTCGATAAGAAAAAATTGCGATGGCCCTTT
Organism: Platerodrilus igneus; assembly: GCA_036346225.1. Taxonomy (NCBI): domain Eukaryota; kingdom Metazoa; phylum Arthropoda; class Insecta; order Coleoptera; family Lycidae; genus Platerodrilus; species Platerodrilus igneus. The sequence goes on from JARFIW010001303.1 coordinate 5,062,969, forward strand.
AAAAGGGCTGTCTCAGCTTCTCCATAGCTATACTACTGACGTAATCGTATTTTTGCTCAAGATGGTTCGATCGATGACGTGTGCGTGTATTTTTGCCTTCCGAGAGAAGATGATGAAAGTGCGCTATTTAATTCGTATACAAATACGGGGTCAACGATTATCTCATCGGACACACGTGCAAGACGTTTCAAGTAAACTTTTAATAATTTGGAAATGTTACGCTCGATGTTTTCGTAGGCAGTTATGAAGTATTTAAAATAACGCAGAGATTTCAGATCGTCGGGCAAGAGAAAAAAAACGGGGTCGCGATTATCTCATCGTACACGTGCAAGACGTTTTAAATGTAATTGTTTCGGTATAAATGGTAAAAAAGTTCTTCCTTAATTTTGTGTGCATTATATGAACCCAAAGCATATACGATGACGAAATCGTATTTTTGCCGAGAAATAAAAAGTGGTCGTAAATTTTGTATAGTATACATTAATTATATAAAGCGGAAGTTAAAATATAAATGATCGAGTATGTTTTGTATAATTATTTTTTATTATCGAAGTCGGGAATCGCTTTTGTTAAAACATTGTATGTATAAAAGATAGCTTCTTGGAACGCGTTAAGAAAATACTGTAGTTTAATGATTACATCATTCGTGAGTAAGTTTTAATTTCAGTACACATCGTTTTGCATCATTAATTATATAGGAACCCATTATTTTTAACAAATATGGGCTCATAAATCCTCGAAATATAGACGTTTGAAATTTTTTATATTCTTTTATCGATGCCGAGTCGGCGAAAATGACTTTGTTACTTACATCTTTGAATAAAAATATGCTCATTAATTTTATGCGACTTCAATATCCGCATAATAAAAGATGGCGTTTTAATTTGAATGAGCGCTTTTTTGTCCAAAACAAGGGCAATGCTATTTAATTCTAATGAATTGCTATCGTTAATGTCTGAATCGTGTATGTGGGGAGCGGTTTTCAGATGCGTAATAAATTGTACGTCATTTGGAGTGATATAAATAGAAGATCCCTTGTAAGGCTTTTTATCTTGTAAAATATAAGTTTGAGAGTCCTGCAACGTGTTTTGTCATCGTGCAGCTTGCATTAAAAACAGGTAATAATTGTAAATATATTTTTAACTTTATGTAATTATATTCGTAATTAGAATTAAAATATGGAGTTAATTAAAAAAATCAATTCAGTAAGCCGCATCGATAGGAAGAAGACCGTAAAAGTCAAAGATCTCGAGCTACAGCGCCCTTATCCGGTTTTAAGCATCAAATCTCTTCAGTCAAAGAAGAATTCTCGGATCATTCTCGTCGAATTAGAAGAATGCGTTGTGTTCCTTCCGCAGAGAATCGCGGACGTAATTAGCGACAAAGATATCGAAGAGCTGAATAAACAGGAATGCCTTTGTTTGCACTACCTAGGATCGTTCGAAGTTGGTTAGTATTTAATATTTTAATTTTTTATTTAAAAAACTAATACGAAATTCGTTTATTTTAAAGGTAAACCTAATCCTGCAGCGAGTATTTCCTTCTGCTGCATGGGCGAAAAACAAAAGGATCCATCATCATCAGCCCTCACGGATCCTCCCAAGGAAAATCAAGAACGGCAAGAGCAAAAAAGCCATCCGTATCGTCATCACACTAGAATACCTACCTATACATGGTAATTAATTTTATAATTTTAGTATTTTTACATCTTGATTTTTAAAGTTATGAGTATTGAATATAGAATTAGATCAGCAACCCATTACAATCGTGATATGCTAATTGCGGATTATCCACATAATTTTTATAGAATCGCATGCAAGGAATTGCCTGCTTATTTAAAAGACTTTAAATATCGGGACGGTTTTTGATTGGGTCTCGAGCCCTTTTCTATTTTGCATGCAATTTAATTTGTTCGACAATTTAACGTGCTTAGAATATTCGGATTCTAACACAATAGCGTTTTGCTTCACCGACGTGTCTCGTATGAAAGAAAAGCTTTTAATTTATGTAATTACGACCGAAAGGCATTTTATAATATTAGCGAAAGCATCTCGGCCGGTATTAGGTTATTTAGATTTGTAGATCAATCAGCCGTATCGCCATTAAAAACAGTGTTTAATTTTCAGTATAAATGTGAAAGTGACATTTTCTTTTATGCAACTCTAAGAACCGATTGCCTATACGTGGACTTAAAAATAGAGAATTCGTGTTTTCAACTCAATTTATTAATTCTTTGTTGATTTGCAGAAAACCCTCCGCATGCGCTTGCATGAAATCGGCGATTTATTTGTCTATAGTAAATGTGTTAGAACGACAGATGTATTTTCTATAAAATCAACTAAAAATTACAGATTCAGAAAAATATGCTATAGACTTATCCTTTTGTATAAGATTTTAAACTCTACAAATTGTTAGAATAAAACGGAACTGCATGCCGAATTAGAAGCCATTTTATGGTCCTGCGATTTATCGCCCAAAGACGATACGCCGAACGTATTAGTAAAATTGCACGGTTCAAAATACAGAAAGTTGGCATTGAAATACGAAAAAAAATGTTAACTAACAGAAAAATCGAAGCGGACGCGGGCGTTTCGATGTGTTGTGATCAGATGCTACAGTTGTATCGAAAAGTGCACGCAATTTTAACGAAATGTCGTAAAACTAAAGTATTTCGCAATTGGGTTCGAATATTAAAATCACACATTCACAACACCGAATCGATTTTAAGAACGGTGAAACAAACTTCTTCTTCGCTCTCGGCTAGTTATCTGAATCTATTCGAAAATCTTCTATGCCATATGAAAAGATATAAAATGCTATTTAAAAATCTATTAAAAACTACTGCGGCAGAATGTTCCTAAACAATGGATGTATTCTCGGAGCACGCCTCGACATTCTGAATTGGTTTGAAGCCGATCGTGTCTGCGTTTAAATCGAGAATTCAAACAGCTCAAATTATTAATGTTGCACATAAAGATCTTAATTTATTTATCGAAGATTGTAAAAACTAATTTTATCCAAATTGTATACGATTTTTAAAAATCACTCGGTAAACCTTAAAATTAATGTCGTGTTAGCGTGCGATTTTTCAAATTTTCCGTCGCGCTCAACGAAAATGAGTTTCAAACTAGGTATTTTTCGACGCCCAACTTTTAATTTGTTTCGGCAATTTCGAGAAGTTTAACGAGTGGTTTGCGTGCAATATCGCAACACGCTTGTTGGATAAAATAGAGAACGACGCAATGCACGGGTCAGGATTCACGCTATCCGAAATATTATTTTTAAATGTTAATATTAATAAATGCTATGATATGTTTCACGCGAGTTGTTTCATGCCTCTTCCTATCGCAATTCAAAACAAAAGGCCTGTTTAAACATTAGAAACAATGATTTTTCATGCTTTTATTGGAGCGTTTTAGCCGGAATAATTAAGCCTACAGCAGGTAAGCATGCTAATCGCACAACTTCGTATCCGCATTTTGCAGAAATTTTTAATATGAAAAATTTCGTCAGCCCCATGCCTATATCGGATATATCGAAATTCGAAAAGCAGAATGATATTTCTGTAAATGTTTTGCTCTTATTTTAAAACGCGCTCGATACATCGTAACACCGGTACAATTAACTAGCCAAAACGAGATAAACACGTTAATCTGTTAATTGTTGAAGATGCGTATGTCGACGAGTCGTCAAAATTTAATTCTGACGACGGCGAAGACGTCAACGGCGACGAGGACGACGACGACGGCGACGAGGCCGATAAAGTTGGAAAAAGTTTGGAAGAATTAAAAAAAAATATTAAAGATTATAAACGGGGCGTTAGATATCATTATTGTCTTATAAAAATTTAGCCTCACTTGTGAGAGGTCAATTAACTAAACATACGGGTCACTTTTACGTATGCGATAGATGTCTCTCTATTTTTACGATCGCAAACGTCTCGATGCCCACGAGCAAGTATGCGAAAAACTTAACGAGTGTCGTGTTATTTTACCCTCCGAAAAAACAAATATTTACAATTTAAAGATTTTAAGTATAAAATACCTGTGCCGATGGTGGTTTATTCTGACATAGAATGCCTTATTAAAAAACCGAAAGAGCTTCCGAATCAGAACGCACTTTCAGATACCAGGAACATATTCCGTTTTCAATAGGATATTATTTTTATTGTGGATATGACGAATCTCTTTCATATTACAGTTCATACACGGGCACAGACTGCATTTCTTGGTTTGTGCGACAATTAAAACATATTGCCATATGTTATGGGAGCGCATTTTTTAAAAACGAGCCTGCTACGTCCTCTATAGATGCCTCGAAAGCAAAAACGTGCTTTATTTGCGAAGTCGATTTCTTGCCGGACGACGAAAAGGTTATCGATCACGATCACATGAATGGTTCTGTAAGAGGTGTTGCGCATAGCAGCTGTAATTTAAATTTTAGGTTATTTCCAATTATTCCGTAGTCTATCATAATTTGAGCAATTATGATGCTCATTTTATTATTAAAGAGCTTGCTAACGCTTTCGAAGGCCCCATGAATATAATACCCTTGAATAATGAAAAATACATAACATTTTCTAAAAAATACAACGACGCAAATGTGACGTTCAGATTCATAGATTCCTTTCGCTTTATGGCAATGTCATTGGAAAAATTAGCATGCGAGTTGTCTTTCGATGACTTTAAAGTTTTAAAAAGGAATTTAGCTCGCTAAACCCGGATCGCATTAAATTGCTAATGCGCAAGGGTATTTTTCCTACGAGTATTTGGATGACATTTTGAAATTAAGCGAAGAAAATCTTCCTCCTATAGAATGTTTTATAGCAATCTTAATGAATCACATATTGAAGAATCGGAATATATTCATGCGCAAATCCGTATGGAGCACTTTTAAATGCAAAATTTAGGCGACTACGCGGACCTATATTTAAAATGCGACATTCTTTTACTTTGCGATATATTCCAAGACTTTAGAAAAATTGTCTTGAAACATACAAATTGGATCCCTTAAATTTTGTGACTTTGGCGAGCTACTCGTGGTCTAGCATGTTATAATATACTAAAATCAGGCTAGAACTAATTTGTGACGTCGACATGTTTTTAATGATCGAAAGAGGCATTCGGGGGGGCCTTACTCAAGTCGTAAAACGATATGTAGAATCCAATAATAAATATTATCCCCAAACGTATGATCCATCCAAGCCGAATAAATTTTTATTTTACGGAGATATTAATAATCTCTATGGTCATGCCGAATCTTGCTATTTGCCTTACGGGATTTCAAATGGCTAACGCCTGAAGAAATATTAAAATTTAATGTTACAACGGTGAGCATTACGAGCGATAAAGGTTATATTATCGAATGCGACTTGGAATTTCCTACGGACATTCACGACGCTCAGAAAGAGTTGCCGATGTGCCCAGAACAGGACACGCCTCCGGGCTCGAAATTTTCAAAATTAATGTGCACTCTCACGAAAAAGTTCAACTACGTTGTGCATTACAGAAATCTCCAGGTTTATTTATCTGCGGGCGTAGTTATGACGCGCGTTCATAAGGTTTTAGAATTCGGTCAGTCTCCTTGGTTGAGACCGTTTGTCGAATTAAATACAAGAATGCGCACGGAAGCTAAAACGGAATTTGCACAAAATCTATATAAATTTGCAAACAATTCCATTTTGGTAAAACAATGGAGAATGTTAGGAAAAGACGCGTCATAAAATTAGTGACTCATTGGAGCGGTCGGTATGGTGCTCTATCTTTAATTTCCAAACCAAATTTCCATTCGGCAACGATTTTTGACAAAAATCTGGTCGCGATCGAATTGAGCAAAACAGAGATAGAGTTCAACAAACCTATCTACATAGGTATGGCCATCTTAGAATTATCAAAATTGAATTATATAATTTTCACTACGATTTCATGAAGGCAAAATTTGCAAATAATTGCGAATTATGCTACATGGACACCGACAGCCTTTTGTATAGTGTGACGTGCAATGATTTCTATGAAGAGTGTATAAAGACGAATCTAGAAAAATTTGATACGAGCGCTTATGATCCCGATAACATCTATAAAATTCCTTTAATTAATAAAAAAGTCATTGGTCTTATGAAAGACGAAACTAGAGGTCGTATTTTAACGCACTTTGTAGGCCTTCGATCGAAAATGTACTCTTTAAAATAGAAGGCCGTGAGATAATAAAGAAGGCTAAGGGTGTTAAAAAGTACATTATCGATCGGCAAATCTGTTTCGATCACTATCTCGATACGTTACGAAATAAAGTAGTCATAGAACGAGACCAAAATAGCATACGATCATATTTGCATAAGGTATATTCCATACGTCAGACGAAAATTGCTTTAAGTTATCAAGATGATAAAAGATACATTTTATCTAACGGAATAGATACTTTGCCTCATGGGCACTATCTAATAAAGGACCTTTGAATAAAACCATATTTTATTTTGTGAATTGCATGTTTATTATAAAAAATAATTAAAATCTTGTAACGAGAAAGAAATTGCATTGTCTTTTGTATTTTATATTATAAAAACCGCATTGTATTTTTTTAATTTTTATATTATGTATAAAATTAATTTAAAATATATTTTAAGCGCCGTTGTAGAGACTCTCTTTGTTATATTGTAATCAAGAAAAAGCATTGTATTTTGTTATTTTTATATTTATTATAAAAATTAATTAAAATATTGTAACAAGCCAAGATAAAAAACTGCATTGTATTTTTTATTTTTTTTATATTATGTATAAAATAAACTAAAATAATACATTTTAAGTGCTGCTGCATGTCAAAGTATCGCAGTTGTAGCGTCTCTATCTTTCTTATTTTTTTACAAGATCAAAAAAAATGTATAATAAAAAAATCAACAAAAAAAAGAAACAAATTTTTTATTTTTTGAAACGTAACATATTTATATAATAAAAAATAATATAAAAAAACAAATGTTTTATTTTTAAATGTAACAATCTATATAAGATCAGCTTTTTGAATCCAGGAAGGCTCTTGGAAGCCCAACCATTTGACGAGAATTTTGGTTCCTTTTCGCCTTAGTATTTTCTCGATAAGGTAAATATTTGGAACTCTCGTTTTCTGCAGCTCAGCTTCATAGAACTGTCCCAATACTGGATCGCCATGCATGTCGACGAGTAAATAAGTAGTCGGATTTGCTCGAAACACTTTACATATTTTAAACGTCTCCTCGCTCCAGTTTGCATTGTAGCCCTTAGAAAAATACTTCTGTATTTTGAAATGCGTACAAAGTCGTCCACGGCATAACGAGGTTTTCTAGTCGCCAGTTTTAATTTATCGTAAACTTTCAGACGCGTTTTCGCGGTCACATTTTGGGTTTTCTTTTAGTGGCCGAATGCACCGTATCGTTGTATTTCGATACAATCGAATCGATTATATCAATCCACTTCCATTTGCCTCTCAGACTAAAAGCTTTATACAGTTTGTTTTTTATCGTTCTGATTGCACGTTCTACGATGGCGGCTTTGATTGAGCTATATGTGGAGTAATGATTAATATCGCCATATTCCTTCATCAGCCGTGCAAATTAGCCGTTATAAAATTCTGTACCATTATCTGTTTGCAGATTTTTCGGTAAAGGCGGCCGCGATCTTTTAATTTCATTTAGAATCTCGCGCATCGCAGATGTGACTTCATGACCATTCTTGGATTTAAGCGGTCTCGTCCATAAATATTTCGAATAGCAATCGATCACGAATAGAATATACTTATGCCCTTTATTATATTTCGAATATGGAATAAATTCAGCAATATCGGCTTGGAATAAGTCGTGATAAGATTTGATGATCGTTCTTCGACGTGGAAAATTTATTCTAACCCCTCTGTGCAGTTCATCCACTAGTATTTCCTTATCGTTATATTTCTTAGGCATTTTTAAGGTTTGACACGAGTATGAGAGTTAGACGACGAAGCTTTATCTTGCTCCAATAACACGTGCAGGTGTCTTATAACGTCGGTATTAATTTTGTGAAATTGTAAATCGTCTCCAGCAGACGTCTTGACTCCGTCTAATTTCAAGTGGTTGAAAATCAGGAAGTTCGTGTTTAAAACAACTTCGTTCAACACTTGAACGACCGATTGCAATACATCTCGAATGATCACGTTATCGCGGTGAATGGCGACACCTTCGATAAGATTTTGTATTCTCGCGTTCACATAGAACTTAGAAACGGCATCGTGCTCATCTTCGGCCTCGCCTATGTTGACAATTCTCAAGCCTCGAGAGTCGAAGTTCTTGGCCTTACCGTCGTCGATCGTGGTTAGTTTCATAAAATTTTGCGCTTTTTCTGACAACGTCGAGTCCACGTATCTCTTGTTAACGGCATCGCCGAGCTCTGCGGGTCGTGCAAATTTACAATGGATCGCGATTTGGCGTCAAATTTAAGTTTCTTATTAGCATGCGTTTTTCCCGAAGATGAAGCGGTCAAACATATTTCCAATGCTTTGCCTATACGCAGATTGAGTTCTTCGCTGCAAAATTTTAAGTTTACGCCGTCGTTTGACTTTTTAGGATCGGCCAAATGCACTATTCTAAAATCCTTCAAGTTAACTATTTTCTCGTCCTCGTCCAATACCAAGGCGCTTCGTTTATTTACCGCATCCGTTCCGGTCACGGGATTGCCTACGTTGCAAAGTTTTCTATTTTCTATGTTGAAATCGCCTTCCGGAGTTAGTTTAAAGCCTACACCAGGAGGCCCGCGCGCAGCGGTATTACCAAATCCTCCGCCTCCAGAGTCTCTGGCAACATACGCTCTTCCAAATTTATCGACGACCATTTTATTTCTGAGACTATTCTATAGAACGTGTATATTTTATTAGGCGATTAATTTCGCCTCCTTTAATTCGGATATAATAGAAAGAAATTCGTTTTGATTCTGAGAGCTATTGTTGCCCGCCGAACGTTCGGCCATCAACAAACGAAGCCGGCTCACCAGCTCGGCCGGCGAGTCCCAATGAACGTATTCTATCTCATGATTAGAATTATCGAATTTTGTATCGCCAAATTCTGCTTATATTACTCGATGGCTGTCTTTTTTTCGATAAATCATCCATACCGAGACCTTTCTTTTTATTCGTTATTTTGGATCGTAATTGCATGGGAATCGTAGGAGTCGCCGATGCTGTATTCATCTCTCTTGACGACAACGACGACGGTGACGGCGACGAAGCATGCTGCGGCGAGGAGGAGGCGTAGATATTGTAGTCGCCACGGGCGACGGTGTTAAATTCGGAACGATATAATTTTTATATTTGGGCGTTTTAGGCAGATCCTTGCGAAACAGTTTATTATATGCATTGGTTTTCTTCAAAATATCGATGTAATTTTTACATCTAGCTCGGAAGGATTGCCAGCAGGCGTTTTCTTATTCGAAGGATTTTCTTATAAGTTAACAATCGAAGTAAGCCCTCCGTAATAGGATATTTTTATTTCTAATATTAATCGTAGATCCGTCGTCTGCAATAGCTAACTCTGAATTGCCCATAGACCATTTATTCGAAAGGTCGTCGTATTGAATGCCGATTCCGGTATCGTCTATATTGGGATCCTCGCTTTTGGACAGGATGTCGGCATACTTTTTAAGTAAGGCATCTGAACCGTCGCCGACATTATCAGATTCGTGCTCCGCATTCTGACGTCGAATATAATTAGGATTTTTACTTGCAGAGAATTTTGATAGCGATTTTAACGGTTCTAGTAATTGAGCATGCTTCATTCCGTATTTTAATTGAGCTCGATTTTGATCTCGTTTAAAATCTAAAACTTTTTCTTATCGTTTTAGTGGCCTGCACTACGGCTCGATTTAAATTCGTAGAGTGACGTCGTCGTCGTCCTCGTCTCATCGCAGCCGCAGACATTGCGTTGATGAAAGTTCGCTCGAACGTCGTGATTTTAAATACATATGTAATGATCGAATCCTTTACGGTAGCGGCCCTCGTTTATGGCTTTTCTTTGTCTACCACTAAGAATCCGTATCCGGCTTTATTGCCATCGCCGTCTTTTTTTCCCACGCTAGACGGCACATCTTTTGAAATCTTCGAAGCTCATGTCGGTATTAATGTGCTCCGAATAGATATGTCTTAAGTTCATTTCGTCTTGCAAAAAAACTATAATTAAATTTGTATTGTCGCGAATAAGATGCTTCGGTATTCTTGCATACGATTGGCTGAGGTAGAACGCGTCTATATTCTTATGACGGTTCATTGAAAAATATTGACGAATCGCGTTTTGTTCGTGACATTGAATGTCGTCGAAAATGAAAATCGAATTACTCTTAGCATCTTGCGGTGAAATTATTTCGGAATTTTCGCTAAATTCGTAATAGCCTAGTCCCTTGATCGGTCTCAAAACTCGACTCAAAAATCGTATTTGGGCTGAAATAGCGACTTGGAGTAAATGTAAACGTTTTCAAATTCCAATCCGTTGGGTGCCAGTAACAAACTCAAAATCAGGTTTGTTTTACCGCACGCAGAAGGTCCGCATACGATGCATCTTATGCTGGCCGGTAAGAGATCTCCGTGCTTTTGCGCGTTCCAAAATAGGAATAAGGATCATCCTGTTCGACCGTTAGATCCATATTTGCAACCGGTAGAGATTGTTTCTGTTTAATAACCTTCATGTCTATTATTCGCTAATATGACGCGTAACGATTTCCGTAAACGGATCGTATTCGAATATAGAGTCGTGCAAAATTAAGCAGTATGCTTTAGTGGTTTGATCGAAAATGTTGCTGGATTCGATTTCGAGACGTATATCGACGGCCGAATTTTTAATAGATTCTTCTTGACGACTGCAATCGATCACGAACACGGGACAATTGCCAAATTGCTGATAGTCGTTCAAACAACACAGAGCGTAGCTCAAATTGCTCGCGCCTGCATAATAGTTTTCCGGAAATTTCGAATAGTGCATGAACGGGGTCGAATAATCGTTATTGGCAAAGTCCGAATTCATATCTTGAAGTGGAAATTCTTGGGAATTAAGGTATAGTTTTAAATTTGTCAGATTGCAGTGATCGAACTGGGCTGCCGATTGCTTCGCATTATCATACTTGCCATGCTGAAGAGTAAATAGAATCCATCGAGGTTTTTCTAATTCGTTCGAATTCTTAATACGCCAAACGTGAATTTTCGAAGACGGAAAGGACGGCAACTCGTGAAGCTCCCAGCGACGAAAGTAAACCACAATTCTGGGATTTTTATGCAAATGATGGAATAAATTTAATTTCGATTCATCGCTAAGCTTTAAATGCGGAACCTCCCACGATATTTTAGTAATTTTAAATGTTAGCTCGTTTTCGTCGCTCTTGTAACAATTGACGTCGCTCTTGGATCTAATTAAAACAAGCTCTTGCGGCATGTTTACGACGGCTCGTTTATAATCCTCGCAAAATCCAAAAATATGCTTTAGAGGCACATTGCACGAGAAGCGTCCGTTCTTAAAAATGTCGGCGTTTGTATCTCCTCGAGGGTCCCAGGTGCTATTGCTCAAACCGTTGAATTTTTTGTGATACGAAGCGAGACCCTTCATCGTGCACGTTACACCAGGCTGCTTACAAACGTCGACCACATGCGTGCTCCCCATTTTGTACTGTATTTCATCGAACAAGAATAATATTGCGTTGTTCGTTATCGTATACGGTTGTAACAATTTTATTTTTGCAGTAGGAGAATCCATTCATTAAACGTACAATGAATATTAAAATACCTTTATTAATTAAAATAAATATTCGAGTAACAATCAAACTTTTATAGTATTATAATATCAAGGATTATTAGTCGAGTTGTTTCCGAGTTCGGTGTAATTTCACAGCCACTGGCGCGCGCGTGAGAGGTCCGAGAACTAAAATCCGGAACCTCACACCATGCAAGAAAGCAGCGAGCGCACTCGTCGATAGTTAAAAGCAGCGTCAAGATGCATTCTAAAAGAATGGCGAGTGACCTCGAGTCGCTCTATGTTTGTGAAACACTTCCTGAGTAACGGTTAGTACCTAATCCACATTTTGTATATTCGTTATCATATTAGCTAATTTACAAAATTTATTTAGCGCAACGACACATCTGAACTCGCAACGACACATCTGAACTCGCAACGACACATCTGAAATCGCAACGAGAAATTAGAAAACTGCATGGATAACGTAGATATCGCACGCCACGTCAAAAATCGCAACTGTAAAATTTGAGACAACATGATCCCTTTGAAGTTACAATTTAGAAACCTTAATTTGTTGGCTACGCAATGAAAAATTATATTAGTAAATAAATTTAGACAACGGAAGATTACGTTACGAAGTAATGCTGCCGTGATCCAAGTAAGGAATCCGCTTTGCTCCTACACCTGTGTTAAAGCATGGAAAGCAAGTATAATTAGTTGCTGTTCCCGCGCTGCGAGGTAGTTTCCATTACATCCAAGGACAACAGCTGCTCTTGGGTTCGTAATAGAATTATGATTTCCTGAGTACTTCCCTTCTGAAAGTACATTATTTCATTTTGTTTGTTAGACGTACAAAATTATTATTCAGTTTACCTGTAAATAAGCTGGTTTTCCCCAGTATCAAATTTGCTTTCACTTAGCTTCGTAAATATGTGACCACACGTGGCTTCAACGTAATTTAACAGCTGCTATTACATCACCTGTTTGTTTGATCACTATTGTCAACAATTGCCCAATGGCTAACACATGTTTAGCATTTTAGTACAACCACTATTGATAACATTAGAGAATATCTTGGTGATTATTTTGACTTCAAACTGAATTTAAGTTTGTTAACTTAAAGAGAAAATTTCGTATATTCATTTGTAAATGACTCACACAGATCTGATTGGGTTATAAAGAAACTCTAGCATTTTTAGTTACATAGAATTATAAAATATTTGAGTAAGGATCAGTTGATAACCCTTACTACCATTTTTGCAAGTACTTCAAATTTTTATTTTTATTTAATTACAATGATATTTTATTTACTGAAACAAAGAAAATTCTTATTAGTAAATTAATATTCTTCATTTAAAGTTTTTATTCTGATCTAGTCTGATCAGACTTGGTAAACAAAAAGCAATAAGAACTAAATTTGTATGATCCCATTATGCAGAAAATATTCTATACTTTTTAGGTATACTTGAGGGACGCAAATAGTGTTCCCATTTTTATGTGACTTAATTATTATTCTTTCTTACAGGAACAGCGTCTTATTCTGTTAAGACAAGTTTGTGTATCAACGAAGGCGATCTCTTTTTTGGGTCTCCAAGTCCGCCCTTAGAAAATTGCTATGCCCTAAAATAAATCAATTTGGACTTGGTGGCGCCTGTTTGTTTTTTTTGTTAAGTGTAACCCTCCATAGATTTCGACTTACCCCCCCATTGCTCATTGCTCTACCCCAGGAATAGACCCCTAGCTACGTCGGAAGACTTCGTAGAGCTGGTGTAAATATAGAGGGATAAGAAAATATCGTTTCACTAGCACCCATGTGTGAGGCTGGCCAGGAAAAATGTAGCACTGGCGCCGGCAACGTTTGGGGCCTCGAAATTTGTTTGTTCAACGAGTAATTTGTTGAAATTCGTTCGTTCATAATTTAATTTAGCTCGAAAGTTGTTTGTTCATAATTTGATTTACCTTAAAATTTATTTGTTAAAAATTAATTTGCTTCGAAATTTATTTGTTCTAAATTTAATTTGATTCGAAGTTTGTTAGCTCAAAATTTATTTTCCTTTGAAGTCCATTTGTCCAAAAATTATTTTGCTCCGAAATTTGTTTGCTTAAGGTTTATTTGACATTTAGATTTGTTTGTTTGCTTTTGATAAAGATTGGTTGTAACGGTAATCCCCATACACTCAATTCGTTAATTTGGTCAAATTTACTTTTGACTTTAATTCTGTTTTGACCCTTAAATTTTTTGATATTGTTTTGGCAAAATAATTTTACCAAAACATTTTTGATTTTTACCTTTAGTGGTACGGATTTGTTTTGATAGCTTTTGTAAGATTCGGATTAGTTAGATTTATCGGTTTGATTCCATTAGGTTGTAGTAACCATGTCGGAAAAATTCCAAATTGTTTGTCTACTTAAAGAAGAATTGGAGTATGAACTAAGAATCAGAGGAGTGGTAAGTGAGAGGCCAGTGTTGGAGAAACGGAAAATTTTAGGTAGATTGTTAGCTAAAGAAATAGATAAGCCTGGTTGTTTGATTGACCTTTCGTGTTATGAAGTAGATTTTGCAACGGAAAGTAAAGAAATTTCAGTTTCAGTCGAGTCAGTTCGTAATATTGTGTCCGAGTTTGAGGGCGACTCATCAGACTCAATTTTTAGAAGAGCTTGTTCAAAGTTAAACCACCTTTCGGGACGAGCTAAGCTTATGAAAATTCCTTCCATAAATCCCGATGAAGCAATTAAGTTTAGAAATGAGACCGTAGCAACGATATTAACCCTTGAAGCTGAGTTGTACGATAAAATCAATAAAAGTACAGAGTCCACCTATTTAGATCGGTCCGTTGTAGTATCTCCTTTAGTTAGTGCACCTATCCATTCGACTTCGTATGTAACACCTTCAGTACCTATAGGTTCATGGCCTGTAAAATTCTCAGGTGACCCCAAACAACTACATTCATTTTAGATAGAGTTAGTGATTTGGCACAATCTCGTAAGGTATCCGAAGCTGACTTATTTGGATCAGCATGTGAACTTTTTGTGGGTGACGCTTTGGTTTGGTTTAGAACAGTGAAAAATTCCTTGAGAGACTGGAACTCCTTGTTAGAACGTTTAAGGGAAGATTTTCTACCTGGTTCTTCGGATGATGACATTTGGGAAAAGATCAGAAATCGTCGTCAAGGTAAAGACGAAAGGATTATTTTATTTGTCGCGCATATGCAAACCCTCTTTAGTAGACTGACCAACGAGCCAGCAGAAGTTACTAAAGTTAAAATGATTAGAAGAAATTTGGTTCCTGAATATATTTCGGCACTTGCATTGTCGGACATTCAAGATTTGTCGACCCTAGTAAATTTGTGTAAAGGTTAGAAGAAGCTTCTTTGATGAAACTAAACTCGGTTTTGGCGTCTTCTAATAAACCTAACAAGATTTGCAACCTCTAAGCATCCATATGAGAACAAACATCCTGGGTTGAATGAGAAAGTTTATGCTGTTAAGAGTAGGGTGTTTCAGAATAAATTAGTCAATCCTCAAGTAACAGTAGCGGATAAGAGCTCTTTAGAGTCCTCGGTTTGTAATTCCTTTAGTCCCGATAAGAGGAATCATTTTGTTTGTTGGAATTGCTCCCGTAGTGGACATTGGTTTAGAGATTGTAGAGCAACAAAAAAAATTTTTTGTTTTGGATGTGGTCGAAAAGGCGTTAAGGCAACGTCATGTCCACGTTGTTCAAAAACCAGTAAGGCGGCAGGTACATAGTGGTCGGTATCCTGTTCCGCGTCATAAGGCTACAGTTATGATTTGTAAACAAGAAAAATACTTTAGTAAAGACGAGTGGTCGAGATGGCTTACAGTTGTTAAAATTTTTGTCAGGACTCTCCGAAGCCTAAGAATAATACTCTGTTCATTGAGAAGCAGTGTGATAATCGACCCTACATTATGGTGAAATTAATAGATAGAGACATTACCGGTCTTCTGGATTCGGGATGCACTACCTCAGTGGTAGGATCTTTAGCACTTTCTATTGTTAGAAAATTAGACTTGAAAATTTTAGTTCAGCAAAACAGGTATCACTACAGCTGATGGTTCAATAAAGTCTGTTGTAGGCTCAGTAGATTTGCCAATTTGTATAGGTAATGATTGCCGCATCCTTAATGCATTAGTGGTTCCGTCCCTACCGCATACATTTATTTTCGGTAGTGACTTTGCAAAATTATTTGGTGTAGTTGCTGACTTTAGAAGTAATAATTGGTTTATCCAAAGCAATGTTGGGAACGACATAGGGTATATAGGTCCGTCTTCCATCCCTTTGAACACTGAAGATTCTTTATGTGGTTTACATGACCTCTCAGATGCTCAAAGTGCGCAAGCACAAGAGTTAATAAGTTTATTTAGTGAGATTAGCAGCGACGATAGATTAGGACGAACTCACCTAATCGAATTGGACATAGACACAGGCAATGCCAAACCCTTCCACAAGAAACCATATGTCATGTCACCATATATGGGTAAGATATTGAATGAGGAATTGGACGACATGCTTAGACTTAAAGTTATAGAACCGTGTACTAGTCCGTGGTCCTCTCCAGTTTTGTTGGTTAAGAAGGCAGATGGAGAATATCGCTTCTGTTTTGATGGTAGAACCCTGAACGACTTAACTGTTCATGATTCGTACCCCCTTGCGAACGTAGATAGAATTCTCAATATGTTGAGAGGTGCGAACTACATTTCGTCCCTGGATTTGAGAAAATCGTTTTGGCAAATCCCTCTTAGTGAATCGTCTAAGGATAAGACTGCCTTCAGTGTTATCTCACGAGGACAATATAGATTTACATGCATGCCATTTGGGTTGAAGAATGCTGCGCAGACGCAACAGCGTTTAGTAGATGCAATTTTTGGTCCACGTTTTGAACCCCATGTATTTTGCTATTTGGACGACATAATATTATGTTCGTCATCTTTGAAGAACATCTAAAGTTATTAGTAGAGGTTAAGCAACGTTTAAAAGAAGCTAACCTTACCATAAATATAAGTAAATGTGAATTTTTTAAAAAAACACTTAAATTTTTGGGTTATATAGTAGGTTCGAACTCACTTCGTACAGATCCCGATAAGGTGTCGGCGATGGTTAACTTTCCCCGTCCGAAAACCACAACGGAAATTAAAAGGTTTATAGGAATGTGCAGCTGGTACAGGCGCTTTATAAAGAATTTTCGTCTTTAGTTTCGCCTATTAATGACCTCATTAAAAGTAAGAAAAAAGGTCAAACTGTAAACTGGAGTGCGGAAGCAGAAAATTCATTTGTGCTAATCAAGCAAGCATTAGTTTCTGCACCTCTTCTTTCTCAGCCAGACTACTCGGCACCTTTTATCGTTGAGTGTGACGCAAGCAACACTGGGTTAGGAGCTGTGTTGATTCAGAATGTAAACGGAGAAGAGCGTGTAATTTCGTACGCAAGCAAAACCCTGAGCCGTACTGAGCGCAATTATTCCACCACTGAAAGAGAGTGTTTAGCGGTTATTTTTGCAATTGAGAAATTTCGTCCGTGGGTAGAAGGAGTTCGATTCACCGTTGTCACCGATCATTTTTCGTTACTTTGGTTGAGTAATCTTCAGAATCCAACTGGAAAACTCGCCAGATGGTCAGTTCGATTAAGGCAACACTCATTTGATTTGGTGCATAGAAAAGGAAAGTTCAATATAGTTCCAGATTGTCTTAGTCGTGGTGTTCCTTTAGAGAATCCAGAAGTTAACTTAGTAGAGATTAAACTTGAAGCAGTAGACTTGTGGTATGAGTCTTTGAGGAAGAAAATTTTGTTATCACCCAAAAGCTACCCCCAATGGAAAGTGGAAGATGGGTTTATTTATAAGTTTATACCTTCCCTATTACCGCATTCGGCGAATGTTGTAGAGTGGAAATATTTGGTGCCAAAGTCTCAGCGCGTAGATGTCATTAAATCATGTCATGACCCCCTTCAGCAGGACATTTTGGTTCCTTAAAACTTTGTCTCGAGTCCAAGAATTGTATTATTGGCCAAAGATGATCTTTGACGTACGTAAATTTTGTAGGAAATGTTTGATTTGTGGTGCTCAAAACCACCCAATAGAGGTCCCCTTGGAATGATGGGAAAGGAGAAAGAAGTTGGACTACCATTCCAAACCATTGCATTAGATTTGATGGGTCCGTTTCCTCGTTCCAAACGCGGACATAAATGGCTCTTAGTTGTTGGTGATTGGTTCTCGAAGTATTCGATTTTGCAACCTTTACGTAGTGCTACCGCACATTTGATCGAGAAGTTTTGGAAGAAAAGGTATTTCTTGTCTACGGAGTACCACAATTTGTTATTTGTGATAATGGTCCACAATTAGTTGGACGTATTTTTAAAGCTTTGTGTGCAAGGTACGAAATTCAAAAATTTGGTATAACGCTGTTTATGCTCCCCAATGCAATTTTGTGGAAAAATCAATAAGACAGTTGGTACAGCAATCCGTACATACGTAGAAGAACATGATACGTGGGATGTTGAGATATCGAAGATCCAATACGCGATCAACTCAGCAAAACATGAGTCCACCAACTATTCGCCAAATTTTTAGTTTTTGGTCGTCAGGTACCTTTGAGTGGAAAAGCTTATAATGATAATTTTATACCTGGTGAGGATGTTGATGTCGTCTCCAGTAGTAGACCTTCTTATGTTTTGGATCGTCAACTTTTGTTTGATATTTTGGAAATGTCCGTGAAAATTTGCATGTAGCTTATCAACGTTCGTGTAAACGCTACAATCTTCGGAGAAGAGACATTTCATTCCGAGTCGGAGAGTATGTTTGGAGAACTAATAAGGTCCTCTCGAGTGCTAGTGATAAATTTTCCGCTAAATTAGCTCCTAAGTTCGTTATGAGTAAAATTCGGAAAAAACATTCCAGTTTAGTATATGAGTTAGAAAACGAAGATGGAACAAGAGCAGGGAAATGGCACGTAAAGGACTTGAAACCAATTGGAGTATCAGATCCAAATGAAAATGATGAGTTTGACGATTAATTCCGGTCCGGTCATCTCTTTGATATTAAGTAATGACGTAGTGGTTTGTTTTGTTTTGTTCCAATTCTTGATTTAGTGTCGGTCCACTAATATTGAGTATTTTGTTTGAGGAGTGAAGTAAGTGGTTTGAGATTTTGTAAGTTTTGTAGGTTTGAGGTGTGCCTTGGTGCACGCTAGTCGTTTTGCTCGCGCGTTGCTCGGAGATGTGTTTGGAGGATGTCTTTGACAGATATCCTTACAATGTAGAAGTAGGTGGGCTATTTAACTATTGGTCCTGATTTCTACATGTCAAGGTGGAGAGAATGAATTGTTCTTTCCCTTGTTCCTTTTGACCGTTAGAAGTTCTTAGATTTGATAAGGTCAAAGTTGACTTGGTGATTTTCACCGTTTGGTCCATCACTAATGAGATCAGTTGTTCGTTAGCAATTAGTGATAGGATGATCAGTAGGGTGTAGATTCTACAACCCTAACTGGGTTATTTTGGGTTTGAAATTTGATGAGTAACCTTATGGTTAGGTTACCTTTGTTTTGATCATCCCTTTGCGATGAAGTGATGATATTTGTATTTGAATTTGATGAGTAACCTGATGGTTAGGTTACCTTTGCTTTGATTATCTCTTTGCGATAAAGTGATAATAATTTGTATTTGAATTTGATGAGTAACCTTATAATTGGGGCACTTTTGTTTTGGTTATCACCTAGTGATGATGCTTAAATTTAGACCTATTAGTAGGGTATTTCTTTTGATTCTCACCTTATAGTGATGATATTTTGAATGGTAATGCTGTTCTGATGAGGAAGCATTCCTTTTTTTTGTAAATAGAGCTAAATGAGCTCCTGGAAGTGAAGTTTTTTGAAATTAGAAGTAAATTGTAAGTGTTTGATTTTAGGTCAGAAATATTAGCCTTATTAGAAGTAGGAATCTCAAGTCAAGAAATTTTGTAAATTTAAATTCTTTTGTCCCGTGGAGTGTTTGACTCTCTAATTTGACCCCCTCCCAATTTTGACTATTACCGATTGTGACTCCCCGATTTTGTCTCCCGATGGACGTCAGGTACACGTAGTTACCAACACACTCTCAATTATAAATGAAGGTCCCCCCCATTTGAATAAATTTATAAAATTGCATAGTTGGTTAGGAAGATAGGAAAGGCTAGTATTGTTGTAAAAAAAATTTTTTGTGTATTAGTTATATTTGAAGTTTTTTCTTAAGAAAAAAATTTTTTTTCTTTTAGGAAAGAGGTAGTGTAACAATTTTATTTTTGCAGTAGGAGAATCCATTCATTAAACGTACAATGAATATTAAAATACCTTTATTAATTAAAATAAATATTCGAGTAACAATCAAACTTTTATAGTATTATAATATCTAGGATTATTAGTCGAGTTGTTTCCGAGTTCGGTGTAATTTCACAGCCACTGGCGCGCGCGTGAGAGGTCCGAGAACTAAAATCCGGAACCTCCACCATGCAAGAAAGCAGCGAGCGCACTCGTCGATAGTTAAAAGCAGCGTCAAGATGCATTCTAAAAGAATGGCGAGTGACCTCCGAGTCGCTCTATGTTTGTGAAACACTTCCTGAGTAACGGTTAGTATCTAATACACATTTTGTATATTCGTTATCATATTAGCTAATTTACAAAATTTATTTAGCGCAACGACACATCTGAACTCGCAACGACACATCTGAACTCGCAACGACACATCTGAAATCGCAACGAGAAATTAGAAAACTGCATGGATAACGTAGATATCGCACGCCACGTCAAAAATCGCAACTGTAAAATTTGAGACAACATGATCCCTTTGAAGTTACAATTTAGAAACCTTAATTTGTTGGCTACGCAATGAAAAATTATATTAGTAAATAAATTTAGACAACGGAAGATTACGTTACGAAGTAATGCTGCCGTGATCCAAGTAAGGAATCCGCTTTGCTCCTACACCTGTGTTAAAGCATGGAAAGCAAGTATAATTAGTTGCTGTTCCCGCGCTGCGAGGTAGTTTCCATTACATCCAAGGACAACAGCTGCTCTTGGGTTCGTAATAGAATTAAGGATTTCCTGAGTACTTCCCTTCTGAAAGTACATTATTTCATTTTGTTTGTTAGACGTACAAAAATTATTATTCAGTTTACCTGTAAATAAGCTGGTTTTCCCCAGTATCAAATTTGCTTTCACTTAGCTTCGTAAATATGTGACCACACGTGGCTTCAACGTAATTTAACAGCTGCTATTACATCACCTGTTTGTTTGATCACTATTGTCAACAATTGCCCAATGGCTAACACATGTTTAGCATTTTAGTACAACCACTATTGATAACATTAGAGAATATCTTGGTGATTATTTTGACTTCAAACTGAATTTAAGTTTGTTAACTTAAAGAGAAAATTTCGTATATTCATTTGTAAATGACTCACACAGATCTGATTGGGTTATAAAGAAACTCTAGCATTTTTAGTTACATAGAATTATAAAATATTTGAGTAAGGATCAGTTGATAACCCTTACTACCATTTTTGCAAGTACTTCAAATTTTTATTTTATTTAATTACAATGATATTTTATTTACTGAAACAAAGAAAATTCTTATTAGTAAATTAATATTCTTCATTTAAAGTTTTTATTCTGATCTAGTCTGATCAGACTTGGTAAACAAAAAGCAATAAGAACTAAATTTTATGATCCCATTATGCAGAAAATATTCTCTATACTTTTAGGTATACTTGAGGGACGCAAATAGTGTTCCCATTTTTATGTGACTTAATTATTATTCTTTCTTACAGGAACAGCGTCTTATTCTGTTAAGACAAGTTTGTGTATCAACGAAGGCGATCTCTTTTTTTTGGGTCTCCAAGTCCGCCCTTAGAAAATTGCTATGCCCCTAAAATAAATCAATTTGGACTTGGTGGCGCCTGTTTGTTTTTTTTTGTTAAGTGTAACCCTCCATAGATTTCGACTTACCCCCACATTGCTCATTGCTCTACCCCAGGAATAGACCCCTAGCTACTTCGGAAGACTTCGTAGAGCTGGTGTAAATATAGAGGGATAAGAAAATATCGTTTCACTAGCACCCATGTGTGAGGCTGGCCAGGAAAAATGTAGCACGGTTTACCTTCGGTTTTCACCGAAAACGTTCCCTTAATATTAATGTAACTGTCGTAGGTTGCGGTTATAGCATCGGAATTTTGGATTTCTATAATCACTCTATCGCTGTGGTCTGTGTTTCGCGTGAAGGGTAAATACGAATAATAATCTTCTTTCGAAATTGTCTCTTCGTAGCGAGGCCTTTTGAATACGTCTAATTTGGCCACCTCGTCGAAACGTAATTTCTTCAAAGGGCAACTAATCACCGACGAGATGTGATCTGCGACCATTTTCGTGCTACTACCAAAATCACCACGTATTTTACCGCCACGTTTAGCCATTTCTAGTACTTTTTTTCTTTCTCGTATTCAAAAGCTTGTAGCCGAGCGCTTTTAAGAAACTTGCGTCTGCGCGACTAAGAGCGAGGTTCTTCTTCCTCTTCTTTTTAATACGATGTCGCTTTTTCACACCTCTTCCGCTTTTATTTCGTTATGGCTAACGATGATTTGCGTGCGACTGCAGATTTCGAGAACGTTTTTGCGTTTTATATAGGTTTGTTTTGAGGAAGAAGAAGAAGAAGAAGACTTCGGCAGCAACGACGATAACAATGCCCAACGCGCGGATTTTTTCTTAGGTATATTGACGACTGCGGCTAACGTCTGTTGCTGCTGCTGCTGATTCTGACGCTCGTCATCGTAAACGACGCCCATTTTAACTTAATAATAATTTTATTATTCGCGTCTTAGCTCTAGGCGAACGCAAAGGTACGTATCCTTCGAAAAATTAACCGCTTCACCCGTATGATCCACCAGTCTCAACGTAATGTTATCGAATTCGTCCACGCACAGAGGGAAACGAATTATATTGCTGGGTTGTTGTTCTATGCTGTAGCCTGGGGGCACGGTTAGGCCAAATTCGTAAATGCTATGACAAAGTTGGTTATTGCGGTACGCTCCGTCGTAATGTTAGTATCTACGAAAATATTAGATACCGAAATTATTTCCACATCGCGATCGGACGTATGCGAACGACCTTCCTCTAAAATTCGATCATGAAATCCCAGCATTCGACCGATGTTGCCGCGCTTCGCGAAGTCTACGGAGTATTTTGATTTTATTTCGCACTTTAGGGTATTATTATTAGCTCTTAAAGAAAACAAGCCGTCGACCAATCCGTCGTCGTCCAAAGATACGGACGAATTAATTTCTTTGTTGGCTTTAGCCGACTCAATATCTTTTCTCAGGAACGTGTTTAGCTCGTCTATTTCGTAGCATCCCTCGTCGATGGTGATTTCTTTATCTTTATCGTAATAGAACTTATTATTTCCCTCGTAAATATTTCGAACGGTGTTGCACGTGTAAAGACCCACCAAGCCGCAGGTGTACGTGCCGCCATCGTTCAGTCTCACAGGTGGGTATAGCGTACCGCTGCTGATGGTATTTCCATACCCAAATATCGTGAATGTCCTAGACATGACTGTAGCGCTCCGAGGGCATTATGGTTCTTTTATGTAAAAATTTCAACACTAAATGACCGCACACGATCGTGTTAAAGTCTTGCTCCCTTTCCACGTTATAATATATATCGCTACCGTGAAAATATCTTAAGACTTCCTCGGAGGCCTCAGGTCTCCGAAACTATCGAAGTATATCACCGTATTGGCCCTTTTTTTATAACCGACCCAATGCGTGCCCGGACCGGATCCATCGTCTAAATTTATAATACCACTTTCGTTTCGCCACGGCGGTGCTAAGCTTCCGTCGCGTCTTTTTAGCGGCAACTCGTCTCGCATGTACACGCCTCTAAAATACGGAACACCTTTAGCATATTTGTGCAGATCGAGATCGGTCAATGCGCGCATGGGAGGTGTAAGGGTGGTGGTGGTGGTGGTGGCGAGCTTAGCATTCCTCGACACCGTCGAAGTCATCCGTTTTTTGAATCCCCCGGATAAGGTTTCAAGTACAAGGCGCTACCTTTCTTGTGAGGCTTTAAATACAATCCGCTGCCGACTTTTTTCTCTTCCATGGCTCTGTTGTGACGCGCGTTCTCGTCGAAATACCTCTTTGCATTTTTGGCCGAATTGATGGCGTTTGCGACGCTCGACGCTCCGCCGGCCAGTGCTCCGAGCGCCGAAAGACCCGCAAATATCGGAATCAAAGGCAATAAGCCTCCTTGCTTGGGCACCGGTATTATGCGCGGTACTTTAATTTTCGAACGACCTCCCATCCTGTTGACTATAATTTTTGCAGCATTCATCGCGCTCGAAATGAGACGATTATGCGAAGCATCTCCGTGTCCTTTACTCTTGATGCTTTGTTTTCTGATTTCTTTAGATATTTTACTTATAAGACCGCCTCTGAAGGAGCATTTTCTGCCGACGTTGCCGTTATTGTCTTTGAATTTACCCGAGCATCCACGTACTCGACGTCGTCGTTTTTGTCGTCGTCGTCGTCCTCCTCGCTGTCGACGATCCAGTTTCACGGCCATTTTCTTGTCTATTCCCATTCCTAGTTTGCGTTTCGCTTTCATTGCAGCCGTTACGCCCAACGCTGCGAGCTTCTCGGACCACTTAGAATCTTTGGCCTTGACTCGCCGCCAAGCCGCTTCTTGCAAGACCTTGTCGGCCTCGTGCCTGCGCTCCACGTCTTTGTGATGCGAATACGCGATGTCGTGCTGCTTGCACGCTTCGTCTAGAGGATTAATACCTTTGTCTCCGCGATTTAAACGCTCTTGTAGCCTGGTTCCGGGACCGCAGAAGTTATGACCAGGAAGGTGCAGTTCGAAGGGCAATTTATTTAAGAGGTTGTTGAACAACCCTTCACCCCCGTGTACCAACATTGACTAACATCTCTCCTGCAATAACGTAACAATTTAAATATATATATATATATATATACATATATATATATAAAAATAACTGCATACAGAATAAATTTTATTTACAAAAAAGGATCATACACTATCTTTAAAATACAAAGGTTTCATTTCGACATTTAAATTCTTTTGATATAAACATAATACGTCATCGACAATTTCGTGAGGAAATGGCGCGTGATTTCTAATAAGCCGAGTCTGTTGATGTCGTAAAGAACGTTTAGGGTACTTAGGGATGGATTTCCAAATACGTATTCGCTTATCATCTCGACTCGACATAAGATTTGATCCTGCACGTTCGAATAAAGTCCAGCATCCTCGAGGAGGGCCCGCCTTCACCTCCATCGTCGTCGCCGTCGCCGCTACTGCTCTTGCACCTGTTATACGCGTAAGCTCCGAACTCTTCGGGAAGGCAAGTGGCGACGCACTCTATATTTCTATCGTAGAACTCTTGAAAATCTTGTCCTTTCAATATTTCTAATTTGAGCATTATAAGAGGAGCTAGAGTAAACACTTTTGCAAATTCTTCGCGGAGAGAGAAATTCGCGCAACATTGTATCCGGATCCTGTTGTTGTTGATTCTAATGCGGCGAGAGCCGCAGCAGTTTTGCACCTCGACTCTATGAATGGACTCGTATTCGTCTTTAAATTCCACTTCCAAGTATCCGTCGATCGTCTGATGCATTTCACGCCTCCAGTGCCATACGTCTGCGACTACGGAGGCGGCGGTAGCGCCTGCAGATGCAACCGTGGCAGTATCCGAGCGGTTGGAAAAAAATTTTCTAAATTTATGTTCGATATTGATAGACGACAAATCTTTCCACTCGTTTTCGTCCATTTGCAATTCGCCTTCTTTACAAAATCTGTTGGGGCATATAAGTCTGATAACAGGGCTAAAATCCATATTGCTCTTTCGTTTGGTTAAGCCCACTTCGATCGTATGACCGTGAGCGCACCATTGCGCATTCTCCTTGGAGGAATTCAATCGGTATTCGGTGCTACATATCAGGGGATCCATCGCCTGATCGTTATCGTAAACATGAATACCTGACAAAACTTGCGGCGATCCAGATACTGACACGTAGATGATGATGATGACGAAATTACGTCATCATCATCGTTATTTAAAAATACTTGACTGTCGTCACCACTTGTATGATTATTTTCGTCTTGAATATACTTCACCATAATTGCTATTTAATTAAGTGCAAAATTTCACGCACACATACACACCCTGAACGAAGATACCTCCCGGTTAGAACTGAAAATTATTTTGCATGCGTAGGTTTTCGTTCGAGCTCAAACGATGTTGCTCATGCGCGCATAGTTTATTTTTATATTTGTAATAGATGTAGTATGCCCACGCTCCTATTAATTGCATAAGTACGATGTGTTCTAAATACGTCCATACACCATCTGAACTATCAAATTCTCGATCTTTTTTTTTTCTCGCTCTCTCTTTCTCTTTCGAAGGCGATTCGTTTATGATTCCATGGCATGACGTACCATTCGGTCTCCGTAAAACTGCTATTATATTTAAATCTTATTTTAAACATCAGAAAAGAATCGATGCCAACTCCGTCTCCGACACAATCGCCCGCGCATCCATTGTTCAACCATTCGGCACCGTCGTCGTCGTCGTCGTCGCCGTCCTCGCCGTCGCCGGATCCATCTACGTTTTCTATTTCTCGTCGTCGTTGAAGGCGTCCTCCTCCTCCTCCTAGATAACTTTTATAAATTAAAAGGTCTCTCGATACCGCGGACGATGACGACGACGACGACGTCTCTGATGATGGCGATAAGGGAACCTCTTCCGAATGGTTCTGTTGCTGCTGCTGCCATTGCTGTTGCAGCTGCATGGTAATTAATTCCATACGTTTCCAATCTTTAGAGCGAGAGCATCTTATTTGTTGTTGTTGTTGTGACGACTCGGACTTCGACAATGCCAAAACGTCTTTATTTTCAACAACCTCGAAACATACGAATGCATTCGGAGGATCTACGGAACCGGATTTCTTTGCCAGGAGGGCACGCTCGGTTTAAATATGTATAGGTAATTATTACATATTAAAGAGTAGGCGAGATATGCTGCGACGGCTGCGGGCGGTCCTTTAGGAGTCATTTCGAACAATGAGCATTTTAATTGCATTCATAGGTTTTTATTGCAGGGCTGCGATGTGTTGTTGTGCGCGCGTACATATGGGGTAGAACATGCGCATTCAGGACACGATTTTATTTGCAGAGGAGGTCCATCTATCTGATCTGCATGCGACGACGATTGTAAGCCATGCGCTAAACAATAGCGATGCGTCCATAATTGTTTTTGCAAATACTCCGGTAATTTATCGAAATTTCTGGCGACGTCTTTACTTGCATGCCTCTCGATATACTCGAGCGGTAATTTCGTAAGATCCTCGACCGTCAACATTCTTCTATATTACAAACGTATATGATTATTAAAATAAACATATCATCTCGTAGACAATTTTCTTATCCCCTTCCTTAAGAATGCATACTATAGGTTCCTGCATGATTTATATTGACGCCTAAATTTAATATTCTCGAAAGAGCTAACCCGCTCTGCTTTTCGGTATATTCGTCCAGTTTATTGTTCAATTCCTGAATGGCTTCGGGTTTAACTTGAGTTTGAAAGTCTTCAATTTTTAAAATTTTATAATTTTTAGTAGTAAAATGTCTGAGCGATGACGACGATGATGATGATGACGATGTATCCACGGCTTCTGAAGACGATGATGTTGATGCGTTGGGCTTTACGTATTCACCGTTAAACACGAAATTAATTTTAAGAGATCCGAATTTTCTCAAACATTTTCTCAAACGTCGCTCTATTAGGGCGAATGCATCTTCTAAAAATTGCATGGGATCTATGTGATATAAATTGACCACAGCACTCGAACGTATCCTGCGGGCGAAAGCCGATTTCAAATCGACCCACACGATATTGTTCGACGTTCTACGTCTTTTGACATTCTTCTTTGATGTTAATCTATCGAAATTTTCAGCAGGATCGTCGACTTCGACGTCGTTCGCATAACCCTCGTCGTCGTCCTTCGCACTAGTATTATCGCCGGATCCATTCTTTTTACTAATACCTGCCCCTCTGATCGCCCTATCACGCTTGCTTTTGCATTAGAAACGATCTGATTACATTTCAGATTTAGCAGCATCGATTCATAGTGACGTTTTCGACCTACGTTGCAAGCACTTTTCAATTGTTTTAAAACTGCACGCGTTGAGGTAGGCGCGTCTGGAATTTTAATTCGTCCGAAGCTTGAGACATTTTTACACTTTCGACACACGATGTTTACCGTTCGAATAATTACACAATAATAAATAGAAAATATTTTGGATATTCTTTTACCAAGACGACGAAACTATTATTCGTAGTAGGGGAGAAATTTTTTTTTCAAATACAAACGCAGCACGCAATTTTTTCTTATCGACACCTGTAATAAAAACCTTGCGGTTATTTCCCCCCAGCCTTATTCTTCTTATACTTCATCATAATTGCCTACGACACGTCGAGCGTAACATTTTTCAAATTATTAAAAGATTACTTGAAACGTCTTGCACGTGTGTCCGATGAGATAATCGTTGACCCCGTATTTGTATACGAATTAAATAGCGCACTTTCATCATCTTCTCTCTCGGAAGGCAAAAAATACACGCACACGTCATCGATCGAACCATCTTGAGCAAAAATACGATTACGTCAGTAGTATAGCTATGGAGAAGCTGAGACAGCCCTTTTAAAAGGGCCATCGCATTTTTTTTTCTTATCGACACCTGTAATAAAAAAAAAACCCTTGCGGTTATTTACCCAGACTCATTCTCGAACGCGACCACCACCCCCCCGAAAACACGCTCTTAAAACAAAACACGTTCGCACCACTTGCGCGCCCATTACGATATTTCGTCTTAGACTAAAACACGCACGCCCCCCCTACACACCTATACACATAACGATACATACCTTTCTTTTCGAAAATAAAACGACAACAACACCGCCCCCCCGATCGATATCTACACACACACACACTTTTATCACGAGGGCGGCACGACTTCCACGTTAACATCACCGACAAACCACACATACCCTACACCCTACACGCACACACCTGCACATACATACCTCTCTTTACATAATACGCACACCCTTTACAAGATATTTATGATCCTTTTAAAAAGGGCCGGCCAGCTTCTCCATAGCCATACTATCGTTATCCTCAAACCTAACTAATACTAACACACACACACACCTACACATACATGACCTTCACACATACATACTTCTCTTTTCCATAATACACACACCCTTTACAAGATATTTATGACCCTTTAAAAAGGGCTGTCCCAGCTTCTCCATAGTTATACTACTGACGTGGTCAGAATACACGCTGAAGCAGGAAAGAAAAATTTGCAATATCAGGGGATACAAGTGAAATGTTCCATCAAGTGTTGATCAGAGAAGATGACCAACAAGCCTAGCGATTCCTATGACATAATAGTAAACAAAAATCAGAGATTGAGGTTTATGTGATGCAGGTGATGACGTTTGGTGCCTCCTACTCACTTAGTACTGCACATTACGTCAAGAACATGCATGTCGCAAAATTCGAGTCGTCTCATCCCCGCGCTGTGACTGCTGTCCGTGATAATCATTATGTTGATGATTGGTTAAACAGTTTTGCCACCGAAGGGGAGGAAATATCGGTTGCGAAGGACGTGGTCCGAATACACGCTGAAGCAGGATTTGAATTACGGAAGTTTGTGTCAAGCTCCTCACAAGTGTTGCATGCTATAGGCGCAGAAAACTCTGATTCTAATAATAAGAATTTAAACCTGGCAAATAATTCGTTGGGAGCTAAAATACTTCGAATGTGAAGGTCGACCGAAAATGACATGCTGTATTATGAAATTAATCTTGGTAGGACATCACCAGAAATCCTAAACAGACAACGTCCGCCGACAAAACGCGAAGTACTAAAAACGTAGTAGAAAGTACATTGTGTACACCAGCAACTATACGGGAATTTTCTAATGTACGACATTGAAATATTATCTCAAACATATAGTCAATAATAAAGGGAAAGGCTACTTTCACTTCTACGTCACATAATTGTACGCAATTAGTTCGGAAACGAGATGTATTTTTCAAAGTACATATTTAGCATTGAGCATATAATTATTTATGACGTACTTATTTAGGAAAATATTAAACCAGAAATTGATAACTGTTTAAAATTTTAAAAGCCGCGGTTTTAAATATTCTTAAACAGTACATTACTGTTTGAAATTGGTTTTAAATATTAAACACTTATGGCTTATAAAAACTCATTTCTAAAATAACCCGCAGTTTTAGATTTCTCAGGAAATGGTTGTTTAAAGCATGCAAAAATTTTGAGGTTTGAGACTTTTAAAAGTGTAACTTTGTAGGGGTGATCGGATTTTAAATCTGTTTGCAGATTCAAATTCTGCATAAAATTCTAGACTAATTTGATGTATTGTATGACTAAAAAATTTATGCGGACGATCAGAAAATCGCTGCCTGCAGAAAATCTTAAAATTGGGGTAGCTTCCTGGGAGGATGACGCAATCTAAGAAATTCCGAGAGATTCAGGTAGCTGAGAAAATTCTAATATTAATTGATACCAAACAAGATAGGTTTATCTCGAAAGATGCGATGGCTAGTCGAAGAAAACTATTTTGGTTCAGATTTGGGAGCAAAGCGTAAAATTTAAAGCTTCAGGCCTTTAAAAGTGCAACTTTGTAAGGAGTGGTCCGATTTTAAATCTGTTTGCAGATTCGGATTCTGCATAAAATTCTAGACTAATTTGATGTGCCACATGGCAAAAAAATTTATAAGGACAGTTAGAAATCGCTCATCATCATTTAGTTTTCGACCTTACTTAAGGTCGGTTTGACGCAGCTCTAACTTCTTTTCTAATCTGTGCTAATCTAAAAAGCTCTACATACCCTTTACAACCTAAATTTCTAGTAATTTGACTAATATAGTTTGGTCTAGGTCTTCCTATATCCTTCTATATTTTTCCCATCCAGCTGACTCTACATAGATATTAGCAACCTGATGGTTGTTAAAGAACTCTAACATGTTTACATGATTACCATTTATAAGGAAAATGAAATATAACCTGGTTATCCGCTTCAAAAAGGAAAAGTGTTAAATTATATGTTATGGTAAGGCCTAAGCAACGAATCGCTGCCAACATGCCAGACCGCTACCTAATTGTGAGTTATGTCATGGTGACGTTTATTAAATTATATGTTATGGTAAGGCTTAAGCAACGAATCGCTGCCAACATGCCAGACCGTTACCTAATTGTGAGTTATGTCATAGTGACGTTTCTTAAATTATATGTTATGGTAAGGCTTAAGCAACGAATCGCTACCAACATGCCAGACCGCTACCTAATTGTGAGTTATGTGATGGTGACGTTTCTTAGAAATCGCTATCAGCAAAAAATCTTAAAATTGGAGTAGCTCTCTGGGGGATGATGCAATCTAAGAAATTCTAAGAGATTCAGGTAGCTGAGAAAATTCTAATATTAACTGATACCAAACAAGATAGGGTTATCTCGAAAGATGCAATGGGTAGCCGAAGAAAACTATTTTGGTTCAGATGTGGGAGCAAATGAGGATGCTAAGATGAAAATGCAAGATATGGTTATCTTGAAAGATGCAACGGCTAGTCGATTAAAACGTAGATTCATCTCCGCATTTCCTTCCATATGGGGTTCATCTCCACATTTCCTCCTTATGAGATTCATCTCCACATTTTCTCATAGGAGATTCATCTCCACATTTCCCTCCTTATGAGATTCATCTCCGCATTTCCTCCTAGAAGATTCATCTCCACATTTTCCTCCTAGAAGATTCATCTCCACATTTGCTCCTAGGAGATTCATCTCTACATTTGCTCCTTATGGGAATTTATATGTAAATGAGGGATCCCTCCTCATTTCCCTCCTTATGGGAATTTACATGTAAATGAGGGAGTAAAGTAAGGGAGGAAAATGAGGGAGGAAAATAAGGAAGGAGAGTCACTCCTCCTCATTTCCGCCTTATGGGAATTTATATGTAAATGAGGATGCTGGAGGAAAATGAGGGAGGAAAATGAGGATGCTGAAGGAAAATGATGGAGGAAAATGAGGATGCTGGAGGAAAATGAGGTCCCAGAACGTCACTAAACACTCTACTAACGATAAAACGTTGCGGTGCTATCTAATGGAAGCAGAAAACATGGTGAACTCGCGCCCACTGACGTTCGTCCCTTTAGATAACGAAGATCAAGCGGCTCTGACTTCAAATCATTTACTCCTAAGCTCGTCACATGGGTCAAAGCTGCTCTCATCGATCCCACTGAAAACGACGTCTGTCTTCGCTCTCAGTATCACTTATCTCAGCAAATGGCCAACATATTCTGGTGCCGCTGGATCAGAGAATACCTACCGACGATCACGCGTTCAAACTAAATGGTTTCGTTCTGTCCAGCCGATTGTGATTGGAAACGTTGTAGTAATAATGGATGACACGCGTCGAGATTCTTGGAAGAAGAGAAATGTTATTGATGTTGTAGAAGGCAAGGAAGACGATCAAGTACGACAAGCAATAGTGCAGTGTGGTAATAAGTTCTACACGCGTTCAGCAGCGAAAGTGGCAGTACTGGACGTAGAAGGTAAACTGAACACAGCAGTGTTGCATCAGTGTACCAAAGGGGAGAATGTTGCTGAAACTGTTCAGCTCCAACAATAGCTTGCTTATTAATTGATTTTTTAAAGATTTTTACGCTTGGTCCTGAAAAAGCAAATTGAAAGTCGCAAGTTTTAATTACAGCTGTCAAAGAACTTATGTATATAAATTCCAGAAATATAGGTATAAAGGACACAAGTGTAAGTTTAAGTTGTATGTTTAATGCAAAAAGGTTTATTGTTAATTTTAAGAAAATTTTGAACGCCACCATCTCTTTCATCCAACGTACCCGTATAAATTTCTGATTTGTAAATAAACAGAAACAATATTAGCCAATACTGGAATTATTTAAGAGAAGTACCAAAATTTTAAGCCCCTTTATTTCTAAATTCAAACCGCAACACTAAAGATTAAATATATAATTTCGCCACCTTGGCTAAGAACGATTTTTTTATAAATTGCTATAATTCATCTAAAACAAAACAGGAAGTATTCCAAAAATATGAAATTTAAAAAGGTTTACTTACAGTTTCAAAATAAATAACGAGGCGAAATAGGTTTTGGGCCTCTTGGAGCGACTTTTTAAAAAGCTTTTCCAAAAAACTTCTTCTATCAAATTTATTTTACATTGAATTACAATGATTAAATTTAATTTACAAGTACGTTATATTCAGTACCGTTGGAGATCGAAATAACTCTAAGTTGACTTTCACTAATTAAATAAATAAAAATTACGGTGAGTAGCTGAACTAACAGCAATGTTAAAGTTGAAAAGCTCTAGACTGACTGGCCATCTTGGGCTCTCGAGGGTATTTCTGCTATTCCTGTCCCTCACATTGCTTGTGGGAACTGCAGAGCTCATGTCTGCTTATATCTGTATTTAATACAATGTAACAATCTTAATTCTAATAATTGCTGTCTTATAACCTACTGCGACCTGCACCTGCAGTATCACGCTACGTCTGGAATGCAATGTCTGTTTGCATTCTCACTGTCTGGCTTGTTGAACTTTCATTAACCTTTTTATTATGTCCTTCAATTTATACAATGTAACATTTAACTTAAGTTTTAATCAATTTGTTTACTTATACATCCTAATTTGGGAGAATATGTAACTGGAGTAGTCTTAAAAAAGAACGGTATATAATTATTATTAGCAAAGACAAATTAATCAAAATACACAAAAGATCTACAAAGGAGCAGGATTTGCAAATGTCAAAATCAAAGTGTGTACAGTATCGGCTCGACGGTAACTTAAGAATTTGTTAAGAAGCACTATACCTCAGCTATAGCGATTATGTAAATTAATTATTTAGTCATATTTTTGATTTAAACTTAGTAGCAGTTGTATAATAAAGAAGTTTGTAAAAGTTATAAAACGATCACCAGTCATTATCAGTATGAAAAACAAAGAAAATATTTATACGGTAACATCAATTTTTAAATCATACTGGAATAACGTCGCGGCTGTTGTAGGCGTTACTATCATCTCACAACTATATTTTCAGTTTGATCTTTAGTGTTTTCAGTGATATTTGGGCTATATGTGCAGGTCGCTGAGATTTTAAAACACTTTGTAACAATTTCGATTTTCCGTTATTCAAATACTCAAGTTTTGTTCGATACACCTAATCAATAAATGTTAAATTTCTATTGGAACCTTTTATTATAAAATTCGTACATAGTACGCCCTCTACATTAGAATAGCAAAAGTACACATCAAGTGACTTCTAGTTGTTTGTATCTTGTGTCAATATCCCCCTTTCCCGCACATACGAGTAGAAGGAAGGCTGCCTCGTGGAATAAGCCATTTTTAATATCAGATGTAGTCCGTAGACACGTATTTTTCGGAGCTTGCACGTTTTTAATCAAACATGCCGCCCGACCAATTATTTAAGTGGAGTCAACATGTTCCATAAGTTAGTCTTAGTTTTGGTAATAGCATCGACCTAAAATGGTGATGGAAATATTTTTACGCGCAAGTTTTTGAAGTTCTTGAGATCTTCAAGTTTTTATTCATTTTTTAGTTTAGCGTTTTAAGGATTAAACTAACTATCATTAAATATGGAGATAATTATAATTCCGAATTTTTAAAATATTAAATTCAAGTCACAAGTAAAGAAGTTATGGAAATTTAAAAGCAGTTTCAATTGTTACTAGGCAAGAATGTAGAAACCCGCACATGTTATTGGTTAATACGAAGGTCAAATCCGGACCCCTGTGTCAGCTACGCTCAACTATAAAAGTAAGGACGCAGATATAGCAGATGGTCAGCGGTGAGTCACCCTCCATTTTTAATACTTATATTTTTTTCAAGAAACTTTCAATTAAATGCTCAGATAAATTTTCAAAGAAGCTATACCTAAGTTTGTTTAAAATTAATTCTCCAAATTTTTGCTAAAGTTCATAGTTCAATTAATTTGTTTCATTTAAAATTTAATTTAAAAATGTAGTATTTGAATAAGGCATAATTGACCTTAACATTTTTAAGATCTTTGTGCAATGTTATGTTTGAAGTTACAAAGTTGTATTAAAGGATTTGCTTTATCGAACATGTGATAGGATAAGAATTGTTTGCCGAATTATAATGTATAACACATGGTAATAATACACCTGAAGTATAATTCAATGTCGACAATAAGTACTTTCTTTGACCTTTGATTTTATTAAAAATTGTTATTAAGAATGTATAACCATAACCTGAGAAATTACTTTTGAATATGTAAATTTTGTTTATGAACTGGAAAGGATCCTATTCAAGTAAAATGAAGTCATTGTAACGTAAATAAAAAGTAACATATTTCTTACTGAAAACTAAAATAATTTATGCATTTAATAAAACACTATTCCACGGAACTGTTTCGAAAGTCTCCGTATAAATAAGTTGTATAAACAATGTATATATAAATATTTTTTTGAAAACAAAATTAATAGAAAATTCTTTAAGTTGTCTCAAAATTTTCTTTCTTTGAAGCTTGTCCTACAGAAACTAACTGTTTATAATTTAGAAGCTTTAGTACTGAAGGAAGGTATTATTAGTGTTAATGTTAAAAGTTTTTCTTGAAGGTATAATTTTGATTAGTAATTTACATATAATTATTTTTGTGATAGAGTGACTAGGCTCTCATGAAGCCCTAGTTGGAAAATGTCTAGGTGTGATTAAATTTTCAGATAGCACGAGATCGTCGTTCTTATTCCAGGTTGCAGAAACCACAGTAAGTATTGTTGTATATGTTGCTTGTCATAAATTTTTTTTCTTCGAAGATTTCCGTATCTGATCTTCGAATAATTCCTTATAAAACACTCATTAAGATACGGTGACGTCCAATAAAATTCCTTTTGTTTTTTTTCGTATACCATCCTACGACCCTAGCTCATAGCTCTGCCCTAAGTTGAAGAAACTTAGCTGGCTGGAAGAACTCTTTAGAGGGATCCTTTTCTCTCAAAGCCATTCAACATCCTTTTACCCTGGGCTTGACCATCAAACAGGAACCCCTTGTAATCTATCGAGGCTCTGCCGCTTGTATGGTAGAGCAGACATATTTAATAGAAGACTCGAATGTTACAACCTATAAGTATATGTTTAAGCTTATTCTGCCTAAAACGCACTCGATCTTGAATGCATTACAACTATACTCTGACCAAAACAAATAATTGAACTTACGACAATTTAGTTAGGTTAATTTTAATTTTAGTTTTGAACTTTAAATTAGGAACGTAGGAGTATTCTTTGTATAAAATTTGTGAATTTAACACGGAACTCTGAAATTTTTTGACGGAACGCTAAAGTTCTGCAGAACAGCAACTGGGAGCTGCACGGTAGGTTATTCTATTTAAGGCTTTTATAACTTGCGTAACTATGAATAGTGAAAAATAAGTATTTTGTAATGTAAAAATTTTCTAAAATTCTTTTGGGTAAAATTGGAAAAGTTCCAGCTTCTAGGAACATGACATTAACAGTGCGTATCCTAGATTCCCTACAACACTATATTCCTGAATGTGCATGTACAATTGTAAGAATTTACTACCCCATACGATCTCAATTTTAATCCGTTAACGCCAGAAGGGTAATTATATTTTTCATGTAGCCGAGTTCCGCGATTTCAAACGTTGGCATACGAAACAGTCAAAACAAAACCATTTAACAACAAAAAACGATTTACCCTCCACTCCCTCAAATCCTATTCCGCAAAGGTTCATAAGCTTTCTCATTATATTACACCCTGTAAAGGACAATATAATCCCGAAAACCCTACTGTATTAATACAACTCACCCTTATATAATAGGAGAAAATTTTGCCATTATATGTAGGTATTTCACGCAACATTACAAGGGATAATAAAAGGAAGATGCTGCAACACGATGTAAGTCGTGCGTCTAAAGACAAAGGACTTTATTTAGAATCGCAACCGAATCCGAAAATAGCAGTGGCAATTTACGCATCTACTTCTGGTAAATTAACTAAAGAATAGGTTCGCGTTATGTAGCTCTTTTGTATCTAGGAATGAAACACACCAAACACCACTATTCTATAAATAGGTTATAATATTATAAAGAGGAGAAAGCTGGTGCATATTAATATCTTTTCCGGAATTGCGTGCTTAAAGAAACATTGTTTTCAGTGAAATTGAAATAAAAATCATTTCAAGGTAATTTGAAATGCGCATTTTAATGAAAATGACAATGTGTATGAATCTCCTAGCTTTATTTTTACAATAGAAAGAAAAAGCAAACGTGAACTAAAGCATTGAATTTGCATACTGAAAGGTTCTATATACCTCTTGAGCTATATAAAGCAGATACATGGATTTTTGCTTCAATTCTACATGTTTACGAACATTACTCGGTTAACATTAGATGTTGAAGATACGTTGAATGTTCTATATTTGCCGTATACGGATATGCACATATGTGAATGACGTCAGCTTTTACTAATTATTATTCTATTTACAGAAGAATAGTAAGGCACGATTCACTACGATAAGTAAGATGTAGAAGTAAAAGAATAAAATGAAACTTAAATCGGCCATGGCAGAGGTACTCGAAGTGCACTTACATTTAATTTGTTTGAAGTTTCAATACATGATCTAAAAACTGTCTCAAACAGCGTATTGTAAATTTTATAAAGTTAGAAAATTATATTTTATAATTGATACACAAATAAGAAAGTTGTCTTCGTTAGCATATTTCTATAGTTTGTTTGAGTGAAGTAAGCTTAATTTCAACACCGCACACATCTATTTGTGCGATGAGCAAGCGGAAAAACTTAATAAGAAACACATCCAATTCTTCCTGATATAGTCATCAAAACGACGCAGAAATTAAGAATTCTTACAGCTTAGCCGGACGTTTTAATGCGACCCAACAACTGGTTATAGTCGACATCTGCGGAATTACATGGCACATCAGGCCAAATTCTTTTCCTGGAAAACTAAGTGAATCCAATTTAGAAGAAGTATAGGTAAGCAAAGTAACTTTTCACTTTCATTGACCGATAGCTAGTAGTAAATCATTATCTACCTAGGGTATATGTCTATACATGTTACGTAGTGGTGGGTTAAATTAGTTGAAAACAAATTAGCTCCATTTGTAGCAAATAATTTCCTTGTTGGAAAAATTCTATCTCTCAAAGTAATAACTTCGTAAAAGCTAATTTCGGAATTCTATGTTATAAATCTATTAATGAATTGCCATAGGAATATCTCTTAATTCGGACAAGTTATTAGATAGATCTAAAGTTAAAGTTCGTCAACGAATCATCCAATCTGCCCTATTAGAAAATTCAAGCCAACAACAATTAATAACGGGAAACCCATTTAATAATTTCTATTCCATTGCTATGTATGTTACTTTTCAAGAAATGTTCATATATAAATAAACCGGCAAATTCGAATCGAATCGCATTCGCTAAACACACATATGGAAAAACACGTAGCTAAATGATTGTACTATTTCCGAAAACAAATGTTTTAACAATCGAAACCCACGTTTTAAACGTATTACAATCTTTAAGGAAAATGCCAAATTTAATATTATGTTGAAAGAGTAAATTTGCCACATTTAAATTATAATTTCAAGTACTAATAAAACGTATAGGGTGTTGAATAGGCAAATATTTCAATTTAGAGAGAAGTCGGAAACGCTTAACAGCCTTGCACATGACCGTGGCTGCAGTAAGGAATAAGAAATTTTAAATTAAATATGAGCCAAATTATTTAGATATAGGGACGGAACGTAACAAATCCTTTAACTGGTCGTAACGACATTAATTCCACAACACGTGAATTGAAACGTACCTTACCCGTGTAAATGTAAGTCCAAAAAATAAGTCCCACCTCGCATTTTTTCTTTACGGGAAGTTCACATTACATCTGGAATTTAAAGCTGTTTCTGTTTAAACTTCAACTTCTCGCCCTTTACTACTGGTTCGCATTACTATATTTGATTCTTTCTAATTCCCTGCTCCTGAATAATTAATTCATTCTTTTCCGTTGAATGTCTAACTCCCGCCATTTCTTCCACCATAAATACCCTATTGCGTTCAACATCCGGTATTACAGTGTAACAAGATTTAATCTATGCTTAAGAAGGTGAGTGTCATGCTACTTTATTTGTAGTTCATATTGTTGTTGCAATATGGTATTATTTTCATGTCCTTGGTGGTCGAGACGGACAATATCTTTCTATTGTAAATTATGCTCTTCATGGGAAATGCATACGCAGTGTCTAGTCATATTGAGATATGTTTTTACTTGCGGTTTTAAATTAAGTCACCATCCTGGACCATTACGTTTACAATGTAATTAAAGGAAATATGTTATTTTTGAAGTTAAAGTTTCATAGTTGAATGACATTTATAGAAACAAAATTTGAATTATCATGTTTAATTAATATTAGCTATTCATGAAATCTACTATACAGGTACATCAGTATTAATTTTGTACATTGAAGAATAATTTTCTTTTTTCAATCTGATTTATAACTAACGTAACGCAACGCATTACAAACTTTATTTAACTCTTCTTACAAACTAATGTTTATTATATTACAAGAACAGCTTGTCCTATAAATCACATTGCACACTGGCTTCAATCTCCAAAAACAGCCGCCAATAGTGCATACCACTATTCAATAACCACTTTGCATTTACATAATGTAAAGTTAATAATTTTTTGACGTATGTTTCTTTATGTTGATTTTAAAACCAACTACGAAGTTAATTTGATTTATAAGCATATGGCTATCCTTTAACCAGACAATTGCACGTTCGCTAAATCTTCTGTAATACTTCCTGATCTGTGTAAGAAAGGACCTAAAACTGTATACCATAATAAGCTAATTCCAAATCTATCTACACCTGACCTACACTAAAAAAGTTACTAATTAAGCCTAACTAATTCATATGCATTCTTACGTGAAGCTTTCCAAGTTACTTACGCATTGCGTGCTTGTTTAATGGCACTCTGTAGGTGATTCGTCCTTCGTGCGTAATTTTATTAGTACATTTTGGCATGTGTGTTTTAAGCTGCTTGTTACTTACACAATTAATTTAATGAAGTCGTCATTTTATTAAAATATCACGAACACATGTTTGCCAAACGTAACGGACCGAAAAGAATTTTAACAACAACTACCAGCAATAGCTGGTATTGAAATTATTGGATATCTTTATTCAACTTAATAGGTGAGACTAAACTTTTGAAAATGCGTTGTATAATAGTTGAATTTATTAAACTCCTAAAATATCAAGACTATAATTTTAGAGTAGTAAATAATATTAACTCACTTGTGTGAAAATAAAATATAATTAGCATTAAGATTTGTGTACCAGTGAAACTTGTCGGAAACTACCAAATCGAAATATTTATTCCATTATTTATGAATCAAGATCTCCATCGATTTCCAATTTTCATCCTGATACATACGGTTACCCGT
The DNA here is from genome assembly GCA_036346225.1 of Platerodrilus igneus. Lineage (NCBI taxonomy): Eukaryota > Metazoa > Arthropoda > Insecta > Coleoptera > Lycidae > Platerodrilus > Platerodrilus igneus. The sequence continues at coordinate 5,103,330 of JARFIW010001303.1, forward strand.
TCTGAACAAACCTGCATCTTGAAAAAGTTCTACAATACTGGAGCGGGTAGAATGGCTGGTATGTTTCATTGAGTAAAGGAGCCGAACTGTAGGTTTAACCAAACTAGCGGGGCCTTTAGTGAAGAGCCAGACTAAATCAGATCCCCGAAAGTGTGCAGCAGCTCAATCGGTACAAAGTGGCAGAAGCTATAACGGTCAGCATGGCGTTCCAAGCCACACTACTGCGATGTGAAAACCAACTGGAAACCACCACATTACCTCCCAAGTTCACAGGGTACCCAAAACGTTTTCAAAAATTTTGGCATCCTCTGGGGTAAAAAAGATTCCGGAGTTAAAATGGTTCCCCATTCGGGAGCGGACTTTTCGGAGGTTATGATCGGCAAATCTGAATAAATGGTAAAGAAGAACAGTAAACAGTAAACAGTATGGAATGTTACAAGAATGAAGCAAGTAAGTAAGATAGATAATTTGAAAATTGAAATTAATGGACTGACATTAAATATAATAGGGATTAGCAAAGTTCGACGATCAGAGGTGGGGTGTTTTTGGAACGGGGATTCATACAGGATCGGATGAAGGAAATTAGTGCGGAGGATAGTATTGCGGAAAAAAGTAGGACATACTGTAAAAAACTACTTACAAAAGAATGATTGGTTAGAAACTAAACCGGTAAATACGGCAATAATACAAGTTTACATGTCCATCTCTAGCTGCAGTGAGGAAGAGGTAGAAATGATCTACAAAAATATCGGAGATTGTAATGTAATGTTAGGCGAGGGTAGATAGAGAGTGGTAGTAAATTTATTTGATTTAGGTACGAGAATCGACAGGTGAAACAGGCTGGTAGAATTTTGCGATAACAACAATTTAATCATCACAACCACATTATTTCAACATAACGCTAGAAGACAATACACGTGAAAGATGCCAGAAGACGTAGGAAGATATCAAATAGATTACACTCTTCTTAGACCATTGATTAGGAATCAAGTAAAAGACAGTAGAAGATATCCGGAAGCAGATACAAACACTGACTAGAATACAAATAATACACGAAAATTTACAAGAACTTAAGGATTTCTGCTACTTAGGAAGCCAAATAACGCAAGTGCAAAAGATGAATTTAACAAGAAAAAGCAACTACTATGTTCGAAAATAACAAACATGGAAACAAAGAAAAGATTGCTAAAATATGTGTGTGGGGCATAGCACTGTACGCTGTGAAATGTGGATAGTAGGAAAAGGGGACAGGACAATGATAGAAGCCTTTGAAATGTGGTGCTACAGACGTATGATATAGATAGCATGGACAGACATGATTAAAGCATGTTCTTAGAAATAAGTGACTAGAAATGATAGGGACAGACATAAATATGTGGAAAACAAAAAATAATTAGAAGAGATAGGATGACAGAACATGTTCTAAAGCATGAAAGAACAATGCGGAACATATTAGAAGCAGAGAAAGGATAAAAGAGCGGTAGTAGGCCTAGATTAAACTATTACACACTGAATAGTGAAAAATGTTGGCTGTGGGAATTTCAGAAAAATGTGCAGGTTTGCTCAGAATAGAAAATAATACAGGTACGCGTCCAAGCAGTTCCAGAACTGAATATTTAATGATGACGATGACATACGGTTACAAGTAATGAGGTAGATGTCTTGGTCCTTTAGCCCTACATATTCACAAATTTACCCAATAATTAATATCATTTCTTAAACTTTCCACAAGTTGCTCCTTGTATTCTGACGTACAATAGGTTTTTAATAATTTCAAGTCTGATAATTGTTCATGGGGGCCACAGATAATACAGGTAAGTAAAAACTAGCATTACTTACAATTTTTTCTCTCTCCTCAAGCTCGAGTGCTCTGATAGCTACAGGTCGAGTGCCAGAGAAGACATCTATAAAATCATTCGTACTGTTGTTATATTTATAAGAGCATGGTTCATATGGTTAAGCAGTGCTAAAACTTAACTTATATATTTTAATAGTAATTGCCGGCGTCTTAGATAGAGAGGCATGATGTTGGTATCCGCCATTAGTGACATTACAGGGCTAATTATAAATGCAGCTGTAATTCATCTTGACGTTAGAGATTGCACTTCATCCAACTTGATTAACAAAGATACTCTCACTGAGCGTAACCTATAGATCCGTAGTCTATTCTGCTCAGAGTAAAGGATATATAGAGTTGAATTACACTACATCTACCTACACCCCATCTCATATTGGCAATACATTTTATAATATTTAGACTTTTTGAATATTTGGAAGTTGGACCATTAATAGGCGTTTTTCAGTTTAATTGTGAACCGAGCATTAATCGAAGCAACCTGTCGTTGCTTACTGCAATGCGGATACTGCCAAAATTGTGTTTTTAACGCTCCCCAGATGAAGAAGACTCAAGGATTTGAAGTCAGGAGAATGCGGCGGCCGTTGAATGGGTGTTTCGTGCCCTCTACCAATCAATCTACGAGTAAATTGTTCATTAAGATACTCTCTTACGGCACGCGCAAAATGAGATCGTGCACCGTCGTGCATGAAGAACATGGTTCGACAAACAATAAGGGACAAGTCTTCTAGTAATTCTGACACACTCTCTAGAAGAAATAGAAGATAACTAGCGATCAGGCAATAGGAATGGCCCAACCATAAAATTGCCAATAACTCCTACCCAGACATTAATTTTAAATTCTCGTTGATATTGTCTACTTTTAATAGCATGTGGATTTTTATTTGCATACACTTGCTCATTGTGCAGGTTCGTCATGCCACGACGTGCAAAACAAGACTCATCAGTAAACAAGATATTAGTGTGGATTCCGTTGTCAACTACGCTGCGTTCCCTAACAATTTGTGAAAAATTTAAACGTGATCCGTGGTCAAGTGGCAGTAATTCTTGCATTGGCTGAATGTGGAATGGACGAAATAATTGATCTCTAATGATCCAACTTACAATGCTTTTTGGAATCACGGTCTATCGTTGCAATGTTCTGGTACTGGTCTCAGGATTGTCATCAATCATTTATAGAACAGCATTTTCTGTAATTGGTGTTCGGGCTTGTCGAGGTTTTCCAGTGTTAGTTCTGACTAGCTTTAACGTTTCTGTTTCTCAAAGACGTCTTTCGATTCGGGCAAAGGTTTTGTGATTTGGAATTCTCCGGTTTGGATACTTCACTTGATACACGCGGACACTTTCGAGGTAGTTACCCTGACAAAATCCATGAACTAATACCATGTCCACTTGCTCATTAACAGGGAACTCCATAATTTGCTAGCTGCCAAAATTATACAACAGTAATAGCAATTAAAGCAATAACGCTGATTGTGTTAAAGAAAACAGTACAAAAGCAAATTGAAGCGAACAAATTATTGTAACATTTACCGTCAAAAGTATCAAAAACTAAAGTGATACGATTGTGTATTATGACATTTATGTTTAAGAATATTGTTTAGTAGTGTTTGAGAAAATATTTTTCCCCTCGAAACTAAGTGGAATATGGAGTTTTTACAAGAGTTAAAAAATGAAAACTATGTGTAAGTTTTTTTTGTTAAAAAAGTCTTACAACGATATTACCACCCCTAGGAAAAATATAACAAAAATTGCGAGGGTGAAAGTAGTTTTAACCCTTCTACAATTTTCTTTGAATTTCTTTGAAAACTGAAATTACAATAATCCTCTAAAATGCACTTTTACCAAATTTCAATAATCTCGTTTCATACATTTCTGAACAGCGTACAAAAATGTGATTTCTTAAGTAAACTTTGAACTCTTCTTACGGACACACGGTATATTTTGGTATATAAGTAAATTGGGTCCCATCGACTTATTTTGATGTCTACACTACTTGATAACTTTATTTCCCAGAAATTTTGGGACACCTTGTATATTGGGATCTGGATAATCTTGCCTTAATCCATAAAAATGAACTCATTGGGTTTTATTTCTGGCTAGTTTGAATTCCATGGATTGTACTGTTTTTTGTATATTATCAACTGATGCTTGTAGGCTGATCCCAATTTCTTTCATTTCCAGTCCACCACAGAAATTTGTAAGATCGTTTACATAAACCATACATCTTACATTTCTGAGTAGATTGCAAGATATTTGATTTATCGCTATTGCCAATAGAAAAACAGTAAGAGGTGACCCAGTTGGAATGGTATTTTTGAGTTCTTGCATCGATGACTCCATTGATCCTACTAAAACTAGGTTAATCTATAGCTGACCATCTTGTTTGTTAAAGCAACTTGTAAGTGCAATAGGTCTGTAGGCGTTGCTTGCATGGCACCTTTTCCAGATTTTAAAATCAGAAACACGCCTGCCTGTTCCATGCTTTTGTATCTTTGCTTCACACCATATTCTGTTGTATGTGTTCAGTAGATGCTGATTCAGGGTGTGGGTCAAGTGCTTGATAAATTCATATATAACCTCATATTTCCAGCAGTAGATTTATTATATTTCTTTAGTGCGTATTTCACTTCTTTCATTGTAAAGCAGAGATTGTAGTCTTACTGTTGATTCGTTCAAATATCTAATTCCTCTTCTGATCAATAATTTTTAAATATAAATTTTTCATCATTATTAAAGTAATTACTATTTTCTTGAAAGCGAGTTGCCATCAATTCCCATATTTTAAGTGGATCGAATGTTATGTTTACATCGCTTTTCAGCACAATTATTGGTTTAAAATTTTTGCTTCCCGAAATTCATTTAACTTTTTTCCTAACTACATCGACCGTTATTTTGCAAGTGAAAGAGGACGCATAGTTCCTTTAACGCGTTCTCTTCTTTTCAATTACCGTATTTCTAACTCTGGTCCTTCTTCGCTTAAACTCAATGAGGGTGTCTAATGGGGTGACATTTGCTTAATTAATACAAGAATTGTTAAAACACAACAGTTTAACTTTATGAATTAATATATATTGTTGCTATATTATGCACTGAAGGATAGAATTGGAAACGCGGTCACTGTATTAATACGACACCCTTATATATAAGGAAATCATTTTACAATTACATGTAGGTATTTCGAACGTCTAAAAGCAAGCAATAAATAATATGAAACGATGCAATACGAATATGCACCTCAAAACCAACACTTAAATTTGGGTTTTGAATCCGAAAATAGCTATAGCATATTGCCGAGTTTATTTCTAGTATGTTGACATTCCAAGACGCTTTTGTATAAATCAGTGAAGTATTTCAATGAATGTTCTTTTATTATGTTATGCAATCGGTGGGCAAATTTATATAGATAACATTTTCTCTAGAATTAAAACACCAGCAATTTCAATAATATTTCTAAAGCGTATATAAATATATATATATGGCACATGTATGAGTTGTGTTGGTTCATTTTTACTTTTAGAAATGGAGCAAAAGGTGTCATCCAAGATTCTAACTTTTCCAGCTGAAAGGGTCTATATCCCTTTTAAGCTTTATACGGTAGGTAGATCATTTCTGCTTCAATGCTATATGTTTGTGTGCATCATTCATCTAACATTAAATATTCAGGAAGCACTGAATGTAAGCTTATCCTTTATACACGGGTATGCCATGCTGCATGCATGATGATAAACCCACAGCTTTCAAAGTAAAACTTTAGATCTCACTCACACACAACGAATCGAGCTAGTAGTAAATTAAGTACAGGAGGTACCATCACTTATTATGAAAGAGTTTTACAATTGTGGGGGTACGAAATAATGAACTTGTAGTTATAGACTATACTATTGTTCGCTAACAGAGGACGTAAAATATGCCTTTTGTATAGTAGATCAATTCATTTGAGTTTCAATTTTAATGCATACGTGTGACATGTGCAACACTTTACCCAACTGTAGGGACATTTCACAAAAAAAATGGTATTAGTTGCAGGGTAACGTAAATAAAATTTTAAGATACGTAATTTAGTATATTTTAGTATCATCCTGTGTTTGATTCAGAATAGCAAGTTTTATAATTAATAATATTAGAATTTACATCCTTGTACTTTTAATAAGAATACGGCGTCACAAATATCAAGTCAAACAAAATTTGTTGAGTTTTTCTAAGTAGCTAGTGAAAAAAGATCTCGGTTAGAGTCGTTTTAGTCACGCCTGCTACCCGAATGCCTTTTTTGAATGGTCGCTCTTATGCGAACCGTTTAATCTGGCCACATCCACGCGGTATATTGAAGAGGGAAGTAAGATGGTGTGGGACCAAAAATTTGCGTGGAGTTGCCGAAAGGCTAAATCCTTTTTTTAAGCGATGACCGGTAGATAAGTACTTTGGCCTAGGGTAACAATGATCAGTAGAAATATATTTATCAAACTAATATTTTCTGGGAGTTTTAGTGCAACAATTTAGAGTTTAACTAACCTAATGCCATATATTTTGTTAATTAAATCCAATTAAAAAACAATTTCTGCTAATTGATTTATCGAGACTAAGAAGATTTTATGATTGGATTCGATGGAAAATAATTATGCGTTGTCCTGAGATAAAGTCACAAAGATAGATACCTGGTTGGAGATTAGCATTGCTTATAAGGTCAACCTTCCGAGAACAGTGACAGATGTTGCCAGCTGCCCTTTTTGAATGGTCTGGTTCCGTTCTATTCCGAATATATGCAATGGGGTAAGCGATTTATTCCCTAAGTTATGGGAAGTCATGAAGATACTATACGTTTCTTGAAGCTAAATATTTTAGTAAAAACTACATCTTTCCTTACGGGATACGTTAAATTTTTATAAAGCAAAAGAACAGCTATTTTTCATTTTTGTTGTAAACTGAGAATATAAAATTACTTGAGTAACTATGAAAATAGGATTATTACTTTTGCTTAACAAAATACCAACTCGTTATCGTTAGATTATTTGATTAATGTTCTAATACGTCTAACTTGATGTAGTAAATGTAAAGCCAATCAAATCTGAATGGAATAAAACAACTTGTAATACCAAATTTCTTTAATCTTGTCTGAATTTGATTATCTGTAAACAACAAATTTATCACAAACTAGAACTTTATACTTGATTATTGTTAATTCTCAAACAGTTACTTAAGGAATTTTTCCCCGAACTTGCATTGCACTGCGAAATTAATTATGATGCTTTTACAACACAGTTGTCACGTTTGTGTAAATACGATAATTATTGAAATTTACCAATAGATTTAAACATGGATTTAAAAAGAAGTTGCTTATTTAAAGTGGTCTTTCACCACAAAATTAATGCCTCAAAATTAAAGCACTGACAAACAATTTACACTCCACTAAAGTGTTATTTTGTGCTTATTGGTGTCTAAGTGGACGGAGAACCTGGTCTTGGTTAAATTAATTATTTATTTTCTCCTCAGGTATAGAGTATAAAAGATTGGAAGAACAGTCTCTTTTTAGTGTCGAGATTCATTTAGGAGTCAAAGGAGTTTCTGCGTTTTCCCCAGCACTCTTGCTTCCGTGTCATTATAACATAGAGGCCGTTGTGTCCTTCCTTTTAGTACTTTGAGTGATGAAACAAAATTCGCCTTCAGCCTCGTCTCATGCCAGAGCTATGAAGTGATGTTTAAAGTTAGCCGTTTGCCTAAATATAAGTTTCTTTTTTCACTTAGCCACTTACTAACCAACTTCACCCTGGGCTATCGTCATATTCAGGAAGTCTCCGTACAATAGCGATTACCATAATAAGAAATAGACACCTTTTCTCTTAGTCACCACTAAATAACGATTCCCTAGCAAGAACACCGTGGGATAACAGATAAAAAGGAACAAACAGTTATACTAGCGCCGTCAACATGGGCCCTCGATTGTGTTTTACCTATATTTTATTTTGCACCGATTTTGTTTTGCACAAGAATAGTTTCGTTAAACAGTTTTTTGCACAAGTTTGAACTACTCTTAACTTTCAATTATTTTGTCCAAATGTATTTCTGACCAATACTAATTTGCGACTTTAAATGATTAAATTCTAATTGCGACTTCAAATTTGATAAATATAAATTCTTCGGAAAGGTTTGTGATTCTCATCTTATATTGGGTGGGACCTGTTAAAGAAAAAATAAGTATTCTTGAAGTTTTCCGTTTTGAAATTACCTACGTTTGGTTAAATAGTTAATGTTTAAGTTGTTTTGATTTCTTATCGTTGTTAACATGTCTGAGAAGTTTCAAATCGTTTGTTAATAACAATATCCTCGGGCTTGTGAGACAGACAAGCTGGTGTAATTAGGTTAATGTATGCCTATCTCTCTTCCACACATATAAAGTCCATAAAGAGCCATTTATAGTGTTTCTTTGTCTTGCACATGCATTTGGCCATAAAAAGCCGATTTCCTGCAAAGTTGGTAGATTTGTACTACTGATAATGTTGAGTATGACACGGCTGCTGGTACAGTACATGCATTTGCAAAACATTTTAGCAGTATGTATGTCTTAAATGATACGAACAAGAGTCTAATGAAGCTATTAATGCCGCTACAAAATAATAAAAATAAATAAAAATAACTAAATAACAAACAACAATCAACAACAAAAACAAACAACAAACAAAAACAAAAAAAAAACAACAAATAACAAAAACAAACAACAAACAACAAACAACAAACAACAAACAACAAACAATAAACAACAAACAAAAACAACAAACAACAAACAACAAACAACAAACAACAAACAAAAACAACAAACAACAAAATACAAAAACAACAACAACAAACAACAAACAACAAACAACAAACAACAAACAACAAACAACAAACAACAAAAACAAACAACAAACAACAAACAACAAACAACAATAAACAAACAAAAACAATAACAACAAACAACAAACAACAAATAACAAACAACAAACAACAGACAAAAACAACAAACAATACAACGAAAAGATAAACAACAACAACATAACATACAACAATACAAAACAAAAATCAACTAAACATAAACAACAAACTAACTAAACAATAAACATAACATAACAACAACAATAAAAATAAAAACAAAAACAAACAAAAACAAAAACAACAAACAAAAACAACAAACAATCAAACAACAAACAACAAACAACAAACAACAAACAACAAACAACTAAACAACAAACAACAAAAACAAAAACAAACAACAAACAACAAACAACAAACAACAAACAACAAACAACAATAACAAACAACAAACAACAAACAACAAAAACAAATAAATAACAAATAACAAAAAACAAAAAACAAATAGCAAATAACAAATAACAAATAACAATTAACAAATAAGAAATAACAAATAAAATATAATAAATGATAATTGATAAATGATAAATGATAAATGATAAATGATAAACGATAAACGATAAACGATAAACGATAAACGATAAACGATAAACGATAAACGATAAACGATAAACGATAAACGATAAACGATAAACGATAAACGCTAAACGATAAACGATAAACGATAAACGATAAACGATAAACGATAAACGATAAACGATAAACGATAAACGATAAACGATAAACGATAAACGATAAACGATAAACGATAAACGATAAACGATAAACGATAAACGATAAACGATAAACGATAAATGATAAATGATAAATAATAAACGATAAACGATAAACGATAAACGACAAGCGACAAACCGACAAACGACAAATCCCAAACGACCAACGACTAAGAATCTACACTCAACAACCAACAACCGACAACCAACAACCAACAACCAACAACCACCGACCACCAACCACCGACCACCGATCAACGACCAACGACCGACAACCGACAACAAACAACAAATAATAAATAAATAAGTTAGCACGAGGATAAGCTACGGTGACGTCTGGAGATGGAGTGGACATGATAAAAAAAGACGAGAAGACCTAGATAAAATGAAGAAAGAAATTCAATTCAACCAATTTCTAAAACTAAATGATGAAATGTTAGCTCTGCAAACTAGAATTAATCTTTGACGTTAACTCTCAATTTTCCTATCCCCGGTATCCAAACACAGCATAATCGGCGCAGTTTATTTGTGTTTCAATCAGTGTCACGTTATTTATATAGGAAACGTTATAAATAGAATTGTAATTGTCATCAACAAAGTAATAAAAAATTTTAATTCAAAATCTGCATTCAGAAATTTCATTAGTAGTTATAAGCTTTGAAGTCTATATGGATTTTTAAATACTTGGACGAAATTAGATTTTAAAACTATAAAATGTCTACGAAATTTAAGCAGTAAAACTCTCAAAGCGTGTACCTACCGCATAAAATTACGTCTAGCAAGTGTTTAACCATGTAATCTTACATGTAAAAAAACTACTCAACAACGCACATTAGAAGAGAAGGCATTGCCAACAAAACCATTAGCGTTTAAAAGAGTCTATCCTATATTAACATAAAAACTTTCTATGCAAGCGTACACAAACTCAACTTAAATATTACCCATGTAAAGGATAACGCAGCTCTGAAAACACGCTACCGGTCCTAACACGACCCATTATTACACAACAGGAGAAATTCTACCATTATATGTATTCATTTTGCAAAAGGTTAAAAGATAGATGTAAACGATGCGCCTACAAACGAAATAAATCCGAAAATAGCAGTTGCAAATTGACTGCATTTATGTTTGGTACATTAAGTAGGAAATATGTTGACTTTTATAACTCTCTAGTGTATATAAATGGCGTATTCCAATCCAGTGTTGTCTTATTATCACATAGAGCTATAAAGCGTGAACGTGCATATTCGCTTATAATCTGGAATTGCATGTCTGAAATAGTACCATTTCAGTGAAACCATGAAAATAATTTTAAAAATATTTGCAACGTGAATGGAAATGGGTATGGCATTTCTCTGAATGCGACACTTCGTTTTATATTACTTGAAAAAGGAAGAAAATGTATTATTTGAAGCTTTAAGTATTCCACTGCAGGATTTTTTTCTCTAGCTTTCTGTTATTATGTCATGCTTCATGCAAAATTTTTTATTAAAAATTGCAAATATATATTTACTAAAAATAGTATCCAATAAACAAAAATAAGGAAGCCTATGCATATTGTATCAACATACGACCGATTAAAAGCCAAATTATAATATACAGGGTGATTTAATTTGGCGCATACTACAGGGATTTCGCTTACTATAAGAGATGTAATATAGATTTACATTTCGCAAAGTTGCTAAATTTTAAGCCGTTAAGAAATCTAAAATGAAATTCAAGATAGGATGAACAGAATAAATCAGAATTCTTAAAACGCTTTTGGTATTTTCATAATAATCATCGGGTTCATTTTTTGTTTATGTTTTACTTCAAAGTTAAATTTAACGTTAACGGAAATACCTTTTATATGGGAGATATGCCATGATTTGTCATTATTTTCTGTTTCTATTGTTGTCAACTATAAACATTTTTACTGTACCTTGTGCTAGAAGAGTAGATTAAAGGATTTAAAATGTCGTACACTGATAAAGAAAAGCGAGATAATTTGTGGTTATTTTAAACTTCTAAGGAATACAAAAATGGCAACCGAACCTTATTTAGAAACTAATCCGAAAAGGCAACAACCAAATCACGTTTATTTTTTGAAAATATACAGGAATTTGAATCCTTCTGTAAACCTCGAAAAGCGTATGGTAATCGAGTTCATGTTGAAGCTACAGCTAACATTTTACAAACGGTAATTTATTAATTAATTAAATTTCATATTAGTTGATTAATATTACTTATTATTGTGTATTAGGCAAATGCTAATCCATGGGTGTCAATTTGTGGAGATGCTTCGGATTTAAATTTACTACAAACAAACGCCTGGAAAATATTCTAAACAATAATTTAAATGTTAAAAAATTCACGTACCTGAGTGATGCAGTAAGGCGATTCGAATATTGTAAACTGGATGACCAAGAGAATTAATGAAAACATCCATTTTTAAATAAAATAATTTTGCCGATTAGTGCAAATTTACTAATTGTGGAACGTTCAACAGAAACACTGAATTTTTCCGAGCGACTGAAAATCAACTACAAAATACAGAGGATAGACCGCTACACCGATGGGGAATCAATAGACAGGAATTTTATCCGATCGTATAATCGATCCATTCTTTTCACCGAACATTAAATATAAGACGTCTTACCAGTTCTTAAGAACGCGTGCACTGAACTACTTGGATAATTATTCCTTAAAGCAAATGCAAAATTTTTGGAGGCAGCAATGCAAGACGCTTAAGAAATTATTTAAACGAAATATTATCTAACCGTTGGATAGGAAGTAATGGGCATGTAAGATGACCAATACACTCGACAGACTATTTTTTATGAAGCACCATGAAAAGTCTAATGTAAAAAATACTCACCAAGATGTTGAATATTTGCAAGTCGATATTATTAACGCTTTGAAACAAATACCGAGACGTGCTATTCAATGTTTGATAAATGCAAATACTAAAAAGATTCAACTATGTATTTAAGAAATTGCTGGTTTATTTCAAGATCTATTGTGAATTATGTAGTTCTGATTAATATGATTGAAACTTGTTTGTTTGTTTTGTTGAATCTGACGTTAAATTTTCTATTAAATAAGATACAGATCCAACATGTTATCCATAAGAAAAAGTGAAGCTTATGCTGTTTCAGAAAATACGAAACGTATCTAAAGAAATCTTATTTATTCGGCAGATTTTGCGAAAAAGGTCGCTGTGAAAAAATGTTTTTATTTTATTTTAATTTTTAGTACTGAAAAAGTTACAGGTAAAAACAAAATTCAATAATTTTGTTTTTTTACATGTAAATCAAAAACGAATTGCCCTATTTTAATTTTTTTTAGATTCCTGAACGGTGTACAGCTTAGAAACTTTGTCAAATTTAAGCCTGTATTCCATCTCTTCCAATAAACGAAATGCTTGTAATGTGCCGAAATTAAATCACGCTGTTTACAAGGTAAATTAATACTAAAAAAAAGCAAAGATAAAAAATCTGCATAATGAAAATTCCTTCTTATTAAGACGAAAAATGTATGTAAGGGTAAAACTCATCGTTGTACTGATCCTACGGGAACCATTGTTTGGAGGATGTGCATACACTGAAGACATTATTTATTCATTATTTTTGAAATGGGAAAACAGTTTAAGACACACAAGACATCAATACAATAATATAGAGTTTGCGTTTTTCTCTTTTAGAACTTGGATTTTTTTTGCATTCTCCCTCTAGCATCTCTGTTTCTAATGGAAACTTTTCGAAAGTGTCTGTTATTATTGCAGAATTTCAATTTCATGGAAAACTTTTTTACGCTAAGGTATTTCGTATATTTTGTAAAAAGAATTTAATTTTGTGATGTTACATAATCTCACAAATTTTCAGCAGTAGTCGATGGTTTAGAGAAGTGTTTCCTTAAATTTCTAATAAGGACTTAGTACGGACGCCAGTCTTTCCATTACCCTATACTCCTAAATTTTATCTTGTTTTTCATTTGTTTAGTGTGTTACGGTTTTTCGTGTGGTCAAGAAAGAGAAGTAAAGTAAGCGAGGAAAATAGCCTGCACCGAACACCGCAACAAAAAGGAATTCAAAGAAGGCCGTGCTAGCTAAAAGTCGTAGAGTAGGGTGGGCCACAAAGATGGAAAAAGACAACTCAAGAAGGAAATTAATTTACACACGTCTACTTAAAAAAACATGTTACAAAAAGGAAAACCAACCCGCGAAGAAAACAACATTTATCCAAAACATATCTCGGAGGATTTAAATAGTACAAAAGTTTGCGCAAAATAATTAGTTAATACCCTCCTTAATTACCTTACGCTAATTTTTGTCCTCAGTTCTAATATTTACACAAAACAAAATTAAGCAAAACAGCAAAAGAAAAATGATATAGTGGATAGTTTCCAGTCAAAATTGCGGGAAAATTAATACCCTCGGCTACCCCACATTAATTTTTAATCTAAGAAAAGTATTAACAAAAAAATACATTATGGGTTGTTCTCAGTTCCTTGGTTACTACAATTTTTAAATAGTTTATGTTCAAAATATTCATTTAAAAGAATTATCTTCATTAATATGTTTACTTAGTGTGCAACAGCACTTCTTAAAAAGTATGCCCTGATAAATAAATATAATAAAAAAATAATGTAATAATAAGCGATGGCGATAAAGCAGAAAAACCCATCTACTGACCGAAATGCATTTCGTGGCAGATATAAAAAGATTTGGTAATAACTTCGCACCTTAACAATCGCGTAACTCTAAATTTTTATATACAAAATTTTATTTTATAATTCATATCCAACCAATAACAGCTGTCGCATTAGCATATTCCGACGGTTTGAGTAAAGTAAGTTTAATTTCCACACCGTAACATCTTGTGCGATGAGTAACCGTAAAAACTTACATAAAAGAATTTAAACCCAATTTTTCATGAGGGAAGTCAACAAAATGATGCTGAAAAGAAACAACAAGTTTATTACTGCGAGCTCCTGAGGGTTCTGGTAATTCACGGTTGGACCACAACAGCTTTTAAAGCCGATACCTGCGGGATCATATGACACGTCGTACTGTTGATTTGAATATATAGGATTATCCTGTTCGATATTAGAATACGCCAACATAATTGTCTGCAAAAAAAAATTGTACAAGTTCCAGACGCATTTCCTAGGATTCTTCAAAATTTCTGTTGTTCCAATATGTTCCACCAAAATAGTAATAATGTACGTTAAGTAACAACCATTTATAGTCAACTCTTCTATTTAAAGGATATGTAAATTTTATTCGAAATTTTTCGTAATTCGGACTGTGACAAGTTCTAAGATGGATTTTTTTAACATTTGAAATGGTGTGCAATACTTTAAGTTATAATTACATGTACTAATTAATAAAACCTACAGGATGATGAATAAGCAATCATTTCAGTTTAAAAAGCAGTCGAAATTGTTATTGAAAATTTGCAAATGACTAATAACACAATAAGAAATATGAAATTTAATTAAATACCGACGAAAAATATTTCCATGCATGTAACTGTGATAGTAAAAGAATCTTTGTCTTTAAAGATCAGTCTTGTGACGTTCCTTTAAAAACCTTATAATCATAATCCATTTCGACAGCTTCTGTATTAGTAAATCCAACCAATAGAGTTAGGTTATTTCCTTTAAGAAATATAATTTTTAGGTTACTACAATTTTGATCTATGGTAAACTTTTTTTGTATCATATATGGTGCATACTCAAAGGTTGTCAATTTTATTGTCGGTTTTAAAGGTTAGAGATGATATCATTATTGTAATTTTCGTTTTACAATATTATTAGTTCCATAATTCTTTTGTTTTGATTAATAATGTATTACGCTAGCGCCTCGGTGATCTCATCGGCTGGTCATAAAGACTTCATATGTATATTTGTGCTGTCTTAAATCAATAAAAAGTTTCTGTTTCTGATTCTAGTTCCGCTATCAGTAAGTTGATTATACATACAGATTAGAGAGAAAAAAAGAACACGAGCTGTTTTCATTTGGAGTAGGGCACCTGCCAAAATGAATAAAAGGTTATACTTATGTTTTATCTGTTGTTGATACTTTACTAAATTTTCATCGTGTTTCCAACTTCAAAATACAACAGCATCAGCTATTGCTCAGAAAATTGAGGAGTCCGTGATTATATTGCTTGGGGCACCTCAATATGTTATAGTAGTTAATGGCGTTCAATTCCACAGTCACATTTTCAAAAACATTATATCAAAGTATAAATCAAAAATTATTATAACTGCATATTATGATGCACATTTCGCCAGTTGAAAGGATAAACTGAGTACTCAAGACTATGCTTGCTTCGTATTTAACTGAGAATCATAGATCATGAAATAAATTTGATGAGGATTTTTCTTCTCAGAACGTATTTAGTGTTCCGACCACAAATTATATTTCGTTTTACCAGAAACAAAAACAAAACGTGTGACAAGTGAGACCCACCTTTATACTTTTTCTTATGAAAACTTAATACCGAAGAAAATATGTTTGTTTACCTCGTGATAATAAGAGATTTTAAGTTTAATATATGTGAAATTTTAACCTTCGTCTTAACGTATATGAAGTATTTATTTTATTACAGTTTATCAATTACTTTTAAAGCTCTGTAATTATTCAATTGATGCAAACCACATTTTTATAAATGCACATAAACCAAGATCCGAACAAGAATGTTTATCAAAGCGTTCGATCCTTGATAGCGCAAGACCACTGAGACCTGCAGCGACCAATAAACAGCTACACGTGCAGTATTTTTATTTCGTCGGAAAAACCGATTTGTTTTAATTTATTAACGAATTTTATTTAAAATCTGGTGGAAATCAAGTTTTATTTTTTAAATTGCCTATCGAAGATCCAAATGTTAATGTGTTTGCGTGTGTAGGAAAAGTAAATATTTTGCAATGTTACACGTTAAAGTAAAAAGCGTAAAACTGAAAAACGTTTGGGATCGCTGATATTACTTCTTCCATCTTAATTGTTTCTTCGATATAGTGGCTAATAAGCTCCTAATGTAGAGTGTTCTTAAAAATTATAAGATCGGATAATAATGGATGGAAAAAATAGGAATTTCACTCCACTAACACGTTTTTACGTATTTTTCTTACAAAGGACCAGCGAATCAATTACTTTGATATCGCAAAGATTAATTAATAATGTAATAAAAGGGTAAGCAGTGACAATAGGCAATCTAATTAAGAATATAATACCCTATAGGTCTTATAACCTAATTAATGCGAAATCGTCATGTCATGTTACATGCTGTTAATCGAGCAACATTCCTCGACCCACGACAACGACTAACTGTCGCTATCCATTTGTTATCGCAAGCGCGCTATCACGCTAGGTGATGTTTATTTGAAATTAAATACATTATAACAAAACCGAACACACACTATAACTGAATGGAACAGGTATAAAAATATTTATTTTGACAAGAATCTGAAACAAGACTGGCATTTATACGTAGTGTTTATAGAAAACGATTGCAAAATCATTGAAGAAAACTATAGAAAAGTACTCGAAAGAAAGCAAATCAAGTAACGAAGTGTTACTAAAAATGGACCTTCTACATTTGTAAAGGATTAACAACATCTTTGGCCGTTCTGCATGGACCTGTATCTTGAAGAAGTTCTAGATTTTTAGAAGAGGTGGAACGGCTTGAGAATTTCACTGATCTAAAGAACCAAACTGCCGGTCTAATCAAATTAATGGGGTATTTAGTGAGGAACCAGACAAAGACAGATCCCCGAAAGAGGGCAACAGCTCTTTCGGTACTTAGAGTGGCAGAGACCATAGGGATCGGCATAGAATTCTAAGACACACTACGGCGATGTAGAAGGCAACGGAAAATCACCATATTACCTTCCAAGTACACAGTGTACTTAGATTGTTGTTTAAGACGATGACATCCTCTGGGGTAAAAATTCCGGAGCTAAGATAGTCCCCATTCGGATCTCCGGGAGAGGACTACTTCGGAGGATGTGATCAGAAAGTTTAGAAAAAGAGTCGGGAGCATTCTGCGAGTCGGAATGTCGAATGTCAGAAGCATGCAGCAAGTAGGTAAGCTAGAAAACTTGAAAATTGAAATGGATGGATTAGAATTAGACATATTAGAGATCAACAAAGTTCGGTGGCCGGAGGCGGGACATATTTGAAGTTGAGACTTTAGGATAATTCATACAGAATCAGAGGAAGTTTATTTGAGTATGGGCATAGTTATGCGAAAAAAGATAGGACACTGTGTAGAAAACTACCTACAAAAGAACGAAAAAGTACTCATGGTTAGATTAGAATCTAAACCGGTAAATACAGTTATAATACCAGTATACATGCCCCCCTCTAGCTACAGTAAGGAAGAAGCGATCTACAAAAATATCAAATACATATTAAGATATGTATAGGGACACACAAATTTAATTATTACGGGAAATTTTAACGCAGTGGTAGGGGAGGTTAGGGAAGTGTTTATTTGGTTTAGGCACAAGAATCGATAGGGGAAATACGTTGATAGAATTCTGCGACAAAAACGATTTAGCCATCACAAACACATTATTTCAACATCATGCTAGAAGACGATACACGTGTAAGATGCCAGGAGATATAGGAAGATATCAAAAAAAAATCACATTCTCGTTAGGCAACGGTTTAGGAATCAAGTAAAAGACTGTAGAAGCTACCCAGATGCAGATGTAGACACTGGCCACAACATCGTATTTATAAAAGCCGCTTTTAAATTTAAAAATTTGAAAAAAAAAGAACGGAAAAAGGCACTTTGACTTTGAGAAACTAAAAGATAGATATATCCACTAAAGATTCGAAAAAAAATCAAATGAATTGCTGAAAGATATTGGGAAAATTTCTGATACTAATGAAGTAAAAACAGAATGGAATAACGTTAAATCCAGCTTCAACATGGCGGCCAGAGATGTTCTGGGGTATATACAAAAAGAGAATAAGAAATCACGGATAATAAAGGACATCCTAAATTTAATGGAAGAAAGACGAACATACAGAAACAGACCGGATAAAGCTTGAAATCAGAGATACAAAGCCATACAATGGAAAATTATTCGCACATGTAGAGAACCTGAAAAGCAATGCATTGATCAAAAAAGCAAAGAGGTACAAACTAAGATGGAAATAGAAAGACGGACGAAGTATACATACTAATTAGAATGAATATTAGAGATATAAAACCGTATAGAAAAAATATAAGGGGCGCAGAAGAAGACATCTTAATAGAAAATGAAGAGAAGGTGGTTAGATGGCAAGAATATATAGAGAATTTACATGCAGGAGAGGAACTAACAGTACTAGAACAGGAATCGGACATTGAAAACGATAAATTGGGATAACCAATACTTAGAGGTGAATTTGAATTAGCATTAAAGGGTTTGAAAGATGGCAAGGCGCCGGGTATAGATACGGTGCAAGCAGAAACTCTAACAGCCGCTGGACAAGCAGTAACAGAACGTCTCTTCCAACTTGTAAGCTATATGTATGAAACAGGCGAGATACCCAAAGACTTCAAACGTAACATCATAGTCACTATACAAAAAAAAAATAGGAGCGGATAGACGGATAGTTTATAGCTTATGCATAGAGCGAACTGCTGTAATAGTATCAGAGCAGGAATGTACAGAAGTAGATGTTAAGAAATGAGCGAGACAGGGATGTTCCCTATCCTTGTTCATTTTTAACTTGTACATCGAACAGGCAATGAATACTGTCAAATAAAGGAAAACAATGGAATTATTATGCTTAGATTTGGAGATAATATAGCGGTATTGCCATCTTGCAAAGAAGAGTTAGAAGCATCTCTTAATGAAATGAAAACAGTCGTAACAGGAATGTACGGTATGAAACTTAACAAAGATAAAACTAAAGTACTAGTATACAAAGGAAGGGAAAATAAATAAAAAACTAGAATACAAATAGGGAACGAAAACTTAAAGGGTTTAAGGATTTCTGCTACCTGGGAAGCCAAATAACACAAGATGCGAAAAGCGCAAAAGATATAAAACAAAGATTAGCACAAGGTCATGCTACATTTAACAAGAAAAGGCAATTACTGTGTTTAATGACAATAAGCATAGAAAGAAGGAAAAGATCGCTGAAAACATATGTGTGAAGCCCAGCTCCGTACGGTTGTGAAACTTGGACAATAGGAGAAGCGGACAGAAAAACGAAGCCTTTGAAATGTGGTGCTACAGACGCATGATGAAAATATCATGGACAGATCAAGTTAACAACAAAGATGTTCTAGAAATGTTAGGGGAGGAAAGAAATATGTGGAAAACAGTAAAAAATAGGAGAGATAGAACGATAGGTCATATACTAAGGCATGAGGGAATAATGCGGTAGTAGAAGCAGAAATAAAAAAAGAGAAGTAGAGTTAGACCTAGGTTAGACTATTGCAAACAGATAGTCAAAGATGTAAGCTGTGGAAATTTCAGGGAAATGTGTAGGCTAGCTCAGAATAGAAATCAATGTAAATACGCGTTCAACCAGTTCCAAAACGGAAAACCTTATGACTAAAAAAATAATTGTACTTAAACCTGCTGATTATTATAAGCAACTATAGGAGTTGGTTTTGGAATATTCTCAGCTAATGTTAATTGCGTGAAAGAATTTACTGGTAAACAATTAATTCGGCAAATGTCTGTCTTGGGGGATCTTGGTAGCCACAGTCTGCTCAACCCCATGATATACCATTCAATATCAGTGTAATAGGGCATATATTTAGAAAATAATAAAAGGGCACTGAGTTATATCTAGGTTGTGGGAATTTCAGGGAAATGTGTAGAATAGCTCAGAATAGAAGTCGGTGGAGGTACGTGTCCAACCAGTTCCAAGACGGAAAATCTAATAACGAAAAAGTAATTGCACTTAAACCTGATGATTATTATAAACAAATACAGGTGTTGGTTATGCAATATTTTCAAGTAATCCTGATTGTGCGAAAGGATTTATTGGAAAACTATTAATTCGGCAAATGTCTGTGTTGAGGGATCTTGGTAGCCACAGGCTGCTTAACCCCCTTCACTTGCCACTGAATATCGGTGAACTAGGGCATATGTGTTTACAAAACAATACAAACGGAACCGAGCTGTATCTAATAAGAAAGAGTAGCGGCTATGTTTGAAGACAATAAACATAGAGACAAGGAAAAATTGACAAAAGCAAATGTGTGCAGCACAGCACTGTACGTCTACGAAATAGGAGCAGTAGGAGAAGCAGACAGGAAAAGGAAGAAGCCTTTTGGAATATTATGATTCATATGTATGATGACGATAGCATAAACAGACAAAGGTAATAACAAAGAGATTATAGAAATAGTAGGAGAATAAGCATATCTGTTGGAAAACAAAAAATAGGAGGAATAGAAGGACAGGACACGTTCTAAGGCATTTTTGGGGAATAGTACATGCTATGTTACAAGCAGATATAGAAAAAGGAGAGGCAAATGTAGGCCTAGATCAGACTATTGTAGTACGCAGATAGTGAAAGATGCAGACTGTGGAATTTCAGGGAAATGTGTAGGTTAGCTCAGAATAGGGAACAATGGAGGTACGCGTCTAACTAGTTTCAGAACTGAAAACTTAATGATGATGAACATCTTTGGTCCATATATGACTGATGAAAAGAAAAGACTAGCCACTATTCCATACTGCATACTCGCAGACGGCAATACAAAAAACTATGCAAGTTAGCAGCAGGCTGTTCACGTTCCAGCCTACAATTAGATTTAATCCAACCAACTGTAATGACGAACAGATTTAAAATTATTTATTTATTTATTATTAATACTCTACAGGACAACCCAAATGGTATATACCAAAGAACAACACACTAATCATACAATCATAATAAAATAGTATAAAATAGTTTCTAAATAAGTACTATTCTAACAAGTATACAGAAAAATATCAACCATCAGTCAGTATAGACTGTCTACATCATTTAACAGTTGTTCATTGACCCGTTTTTTATAGGTATCGAATGAAACACCAAATATGTTAATATTAGACAGTTTTTTTTGTGCTTTGTTAAAATTAATGGCAAGTTTTTCAGTAATAGCAGTACAACCATAATTGGTGCGATGACACTGTACATAAAAAGTTTGGGCAGAACGTGTTAAGCGACTTGGCACTCTGACCCATATCTTAGACAGCAGGTATTCACAGTCAATAAAATTGTTTAATAACTTGTGTAAGAAGAATAGCATTGCTTTTTGTCTTCTCATTTCTAGGCTTCTGATACCAGTGAGTTGGAGCCTAACACTATAGGGTACATGTTCATAAGGAAAATGCAGCTTATATAAAAGAAATTTTACAAACGTATTTTGTACCTTTTCTAAATGATATTTATGACATTCATACGAGGGAGACCAGATAACACTATTGTATTCCAAAATACTTCGCACTAAGCTGTTGTAAATTATTTGTATCACTTTTACATCGTTAATATTTTCACAATGTCGCCGAATAAAACCTAGCATTCTAAATGCCTTAGCAGTAATGTTGTTGATGTGCTCATTAAATGTAAGAAAACAATCAAACATTACACCTAAATCACAGATCGACTCAACGGATTGAATTGCAGTTTTTTGTATTGTATAGGTACATAATATTGGCTGTTTAATGCGATGAAAACGCATAAATTTACACTTAGCAGTGTTTAAGGTCAGACCATTATAACCATTGTTTAATCCGTATAACGCTTATTTCTTTCACAACAGAAAAACAATTTGAAAATTTTCCTTTCTAAAATAGATAAAAGTAGAAAAAGAAATGTTCATACGTGCAATAATGCAGAAAACAATTTCAATACTATCCAGCCTCACGTGAATATAAAACTACATAACTTCCAATGAACACAATACAATGCGTCTTAATTTTTGCAGAACATGAATTATATTTCAATATTATTGACTAGTTTGGCACATTTGTCGGTTTTGTTGCTCTTAATATAAAAAGGCAATCGAAATAAAGGGTTTCCGTCTGCATATAAAAATGAAATTTAGGGTTCAACTTTTTTCCTGTATAAGTTTAATATGGCTTTACATAGAACTTGCCATTTAAGTTTCATAATAGAACAAACTAACTTCAGTATTACACTTTGTTATCTAATTTTCACTCCTTCAATCAAATTAAAAAAATTTGTGATACAGTTATAAACTAAGTACTGTTCAAATAAATGTTTGTATACTATATCACCATGCAAATACAATGTGATAGCTAAACCAAAGAAGTTAGTTTTAAAGCGCAATAAATTAATTCACTTCTTAAAAGTAAGATTTATTCATGAAACTCCAGAGCAAAGATTAATTTATTTTAACAAGATAGTTCAGCTTCTTGTAAAACCCATAAATTGTACCAAAGTCGGACTTTTTTATGTATTACCAAGCGATGTCAAAGTGAAATTTTGGAAGAACGTATCAAACAGATTTTCGTTTATATAGGGCACCATTAACATATTCAAAACCAACTTTAATTTGTAAAATTGGAGTTGGAAACTAATTAAACGTTAATAAGCGATACGAATTCTAACAACCACCACAATGAGTTTTACCATGAAAGTTGGGTGACTATAACTTCTCACTAATTACATGAACTGTAGTACATGTACACGGCTGTAAAAGCCTTTCAAAGCCTCTCGACATTTATATTTCACACTGAATCAGGTCTAGCAAACATATCCTGTAATGCCGTTAAGAGTCACTATCAGTTTAACGTTAAAAGCTAGCTTAATTCAGAGGCGGTAGAACTTTGTCGTTGAATTTTACCCTGTTAAGAATGATATAATCCTGAAACTCTTCGATCTTAATACGACGCAATTTAATGCGCACGATATGAGAAAATTTTGCTCGTACTAGTAAATATGTTACGCAACGCTACAGATCAATTAATTAAAGAAAAACGTATTGTTTAAACACAAAGAACTATACAAAAGTTAGTCAAAATGTTTCCGAAATTTCGTATGCTTAATTAATTTTGTTACAGACAGTTTGACAGCAGTGTGACAGTAGTGCAGCTGAAGGTAGGAATGTTTGGTGATGAAACGACGCGATGTCCCAGTTTGAAACATCAAGTTCATTTACAGATTAAAGAAATCTGATTCACACCATATGTTAACCTTACAAACAGTTTACGGTGACGATTCTTTAAATAAAACATTCGTTTGCGAAGTGGTTTTTAAGAATTCGGAGAGGACATGAGTCGCTGGAAGACGAGAGTCGCAGTGGGACACCATCAACTTCCAGAAGCGAAGGAATTATCGAGCAAATAAAGCAATTAATCAGATTAGACCGAAAAATCACCGTACACGAGTTAAAACATGAAATGGGATCTTTCATGAGTCAATTAATAAAATCCTGTTAGATGATTTGAAGATGAAACGTGTCAGTACACAGTTTGTCCTGTCTGCTGGACCTGAATCAAATGAAAACTCGGCAGTTGACTGTGGCGGAATGTTTTGAATAAAGCACAGAAAATCCGACGTTTCTTGGGACAATCGTTGCTGGTGGCGAGACCTATGTGCTTACGACCGAGACATAGATGCAGTTACCAGAATGGCACACACCGTCCTCTCCTCGACCAAAGTTATCACGTCATGTCAAATTCAAAACAGAACCTGTTATATTTTTCCTTCTGCGATTGGATGTTAGGGGTTAAAGAGAAAGAACAGAACGGGGTCTATTCCTGCCGAGGCTTAAGCTGGTCGCGAGTAAATAAAGGCGTTATTATGTTCTTTTAAAATTGAATAAAACTAACGGATAGTGCCCCATAACATCTTGATAAAAACAGTTCAACCTAAAAGGAGACGCAGAGAACCTGCAAGTGTAAAGGAAAGATTTTAATTAGAACAAAAATTGCGCTGAGACTTCTTTTTTTAACTGAAAGAAAAACGGTACACTAAATATAATACATAGGACACCATGTGTGCCCCAAAAAGTAGGGGAAAGTGAGGGAATAGTGCGGGGTGGAGAACCATGCGTACCATTAAAATTTAAATTACGCGGCATACTGAGAGATCAACATCAGTGCAGACTAAGTGGGAGTATGCGCCGAGTCTCTGAAACCATTAACTGCAAAGTCAGTAAAGTTGTGTACTTAGTGAAATGTAGAAGTGTGAATCTGAGGTTTTTGTTACTATTATCCACGTGTACAAATTAAGATGACGAGTCCGTAAATCTTAACCAATTGTTCTTAAAGTGTATAATATGTTGCACACTTGCATGCAGTTTTGTTACAACTAGTTAAGCAATTTTTGTGAGATGACGTAATTACGTGAGGTAACCTTGTGCAAAAATGCGCACGATTCCCTCTGATTCAATTAAATGTGAAGCAATATTACTACCATTTGTTTGTACCAAAATCTATCTTTCATTTTCAGATACGCGAAATTATGTTTGAAAGACTGAAATTCATCAATATAGTGGA
Source organism: Platerodrilus igneus (assembly GCA_036346225.1). Classification (NCBI taxonomy): domain Eukaryota; kingdom Metazoa; phylum Arthropoda; class Insecta; order Coleoptera; family Lycidae; genus Platerodrilus; species Platerodrilus igneus. Next base: position 5,128,263 of record JARFIW010001303.1, read on the forward strand.
AATCGCAGGAGACTGCACTGAATGCAATTAGAAACGATGATAGGAAAATACGAGAAGTTGGGAGATCGTTTAGTATTCCTGAATCAACACTTAGAAAAAGCTTTCTCGAAATCAACTAAAAATCCTCAATCTGGGTCAAAACGCGATTTTCATAGCAAAAGTGGAAGCCGAGTTAAGCGACTATATTCTCGCAAAATTGTTATACCGCCTAATGCCCAAGAAATTGAGGCAGTTGGCGTTTAATTATGCTGAAGAGAAAAAGATTCCTCATAATTTCGATAAAGAAAGTTAATTAGCAGGAAAAGATTGGCTGTATAGATTTCTAAAGCGAAATTCATTGAGACAACCTGAGGAGACTAGCCCGGATCGAATTGCAGCATTTAGTCAGAACGAGTTAAAACGTCTCTATTCGAGTCTCGAAAAAGTTTTACAAAATTTAAATTTGAAGCGAACAGATTATTTAACATAAACGAGACGGGTGTAACCACCGTGTAGAAGAGGTGCCCTAAGGTTTACGGACCCAAAAGTGTTAAAAAAGTGGGGACTGATATTTCGGGTGAAAGACGTATTATGCACGAGTGCAGCAGGAAATTACATTGCGCCAATGTTGATTTATCCCAGAAAGTGAATGGTTCCTGCGCTGCAAAAAAATGAGTCAATGGGTGCCTGCAACAAATGTTCAACAAACGGATGTATGAATTCTCAACTTTTCTTGAATGATTATTGCACTTAAAAACCAGGCAAAGCCTACTATAAATTATCCGATACTTAGGTCCGGTTCTAGTATGTTTTGCGCTACAAGCAATAATGTTATCGGTTGCGCCCGCATGTAGGCAGTTCTTTTATTACATTTATAATATAGAACAGTAATAGATTTTTAACTGATTGACTATAGTTAATCTTAAAAGGTGAATATGAATATTTTCTTCAATAACACAATTTCAGTTTTTTTACTACATAAACGTCCTCAACAGAACATCTTTCAATACATATATAAATATCAAACTTACCATATAAGTTGTCGCTGACAATGTTCATATACTTGTTGAATTCAGAAAAAAGTTTAAATATTGTGTATTTGATTTAAATACAGTATATAACACTACCTATGTAAAAACGCCAAAATTATTTCCAAAAAAATCTAAACTCTTGTTCTTCTGTTCCTCGGTATACACAATTAGAGTAAATAGTTAGAAAGCAGCTTTTCTTGCATTTGTCGACGCAAAATTGGTAACCATTTCCTCAATATCTATACAAGAAACAATATCGTGTTCAACGGGTAGCAAATCCATTGGGCGTGTTTGAGTCATGGACGAGCGCAAATAAGTTTTAATCAGTTTTAATCTAGAAAAACTACGTTCAGCACTAACCACTGACATGGGTAAAGTTAACAAAATACGAAGGGGCACTAAACAATTTGGATTCAAACATTGGGCGTGGTTACGAATTATATAATCCAGCACTTCAACTGAACCATCACTGTTCTTAAGCTGAGTTGAGATAAAGTCAATTTCTTCATAAAGTTCTTTGCCATCCACATCTTTTGAATCATTGTAGCTAAAATAGTCTCTAAATTATTGCAACTCGAGAGTAGTTCTTCCTTATTCAAATCTTGTTGTGCTATATTATAGAAAAACCCAAAATGCTTTTTATGTTCCTAGAGTTGTTCAAAACGTTTTCTTGCTGATTGGAGGGCAACATCTAATATAAAAATTACACATCCACTTTAAATTTTTGTTTTTGGTTCAATATTGGATTGTCATGGCCTTCGTGTTCAAAACATCTTTTTTTCGCTTCACAATTTTAGATTCTTCCTTAAACTGTGATACGATTTCTAATCATCTTGCAATGTCTGTAGCTTGACTGAGCATCAATTCAAATTCTTCATCGTTTCTTATCTTTCTTAGACTGAAAATAACATTTTCAACTGTTTTGGTAGTATCTTCTAAATGGCATGTTACACTTTGTAACATTATGCTAGCAAAATTAATTTTATTGATCACATTGTACCATGTAAGCAGCGAGCATATAAATGTATATGATTTCAATTTTGTAGCAATTCCTGTTGCTTCACTTCTTGTTTTGGCACCATGAGTGCCAATTAGATTTCCATATTCAATTATTTCTATATTTCTTTAAAGTTAGACCTTTAAGATGTGTTTTGAAAGCAGACCATTGGGATGTTGAAGATAAAAAAAATGTATAAAGTAACTGAATAGTGTCAAAAAATATAACAGCTTCAGTGTTGCAGCTTGCAGCATCATTCAAAACAAGATTCAGTGTATGATTACTACAAGAAACATAAAATGCTCGGGGGTTTTTATTAATAATAAGTTTCTGAAGGCCAATATTTTTTCCCTTTATGTTTACACCATTATCATAACTTTGTCCCCGCAATTATACAAGAATAAATTCATATTCAAAAGTTCAAGAAAAAGTGAATCTCTTAACCCTTTGCCAGTGGTGTTTTCAACCGGTAAAAACTTAATAAAATGTTCTTTTACCCGAACTTTTACTTCAACAGAAACAAACCTTACTATAATAGAAAGTTTCTGTAAGTGGCTTATGTCAGGAGTACTGTGCAAAATTACAGAATAATACAATGCAGATTTATTTTTATTTAGGATTAATTCTTTGAATTACTTAATTTTGAATGTTTTTTTCTAAATAATGCACTTGGGTTTTTTTTATTTGTTATTCTATTTACATGTTCTTTCAAAATCGAGTCATACCCACTAAACAGTTCAATGATTTTCAGAAATACTCCAGTATGAGGGTATTTATCACATCAGATGTTCCTCTAAAAGATAAATTTAGTTGAGCGATTGTTTTGCAAACGTTTGTAATTCTGTGTAGGACATTACGCCAGTACAATTTTTCTTTATTAATTATTGTCTCATGTTTAGCATTTATTGAGGTATGTGTGGATAATCTTTTTGAACATTCTACCCACTGCAAAAATGCCTTTATATGTACTCCACTTTTTCATGATGAGACAAATATTGGCTTATGTTTCTCCAATCACTGTATCCAGATGTAAATCTATTATTTACTGTAGTAAATAGTTTGCAACAAAAGCAATATATACAATTTTGTGTCTTAGAGTATATCAACCAAGTTCTTTTAACTTTTCCCCATTTGCTATTATTTTGCAGAAATGTGTATTTGTAAATCTTCTGTTATTTATATCAAAAGGATATAAATCATTTTCTAATTCACAGGAGATTTCTACAATAGATCTCTGAACTTTTACACCCCTACTAATAACTGCACCCCACGTAACAGGGTTATTAAAGTCAAGATTTTTCTAACAAATTTCAGTGTCTCTATTACTTCTTCTAGAAGTTCCAAGTGTTTCTATTTCCATTTTTTCAGTTGTTGAGCCTGATGTAATTAAAGGTTTGTGTGATTCTGATGTATATCCTATCGTATTTTTTTCTTCGGTAGTTGTCGATACTATAGGAAATAGAAACTGAGGAGTAGTTGGCTGTAGTAAGTCAGATTTCGGAGTCACAGATGTTAATTATCCAGGTCCAGTTAATGTGGTTAATAATGACGGAATTGATAAATGTTCTTCATTTTTTAAGAATGACAATAAAGTACTACTAAGTTTTTCGGCTTCTCTAGTTTTAGATTTCCTAATTTTTTTATATTGCGCTCCTGATAACTTCACTCGCTTTTTGCTGGAAGTACTCATTTTTAACGCTATAACTACACAACAGCAAAACATTTCTAAATTTTTATTTTCGTTAATTAAGGTAGATAGTTATTTAAAAGGTGAATTAAATCATGTATCAAAATACTTATTATCGCGGTTTTAAGCTTGTTATTATCATTAATCGTAAACTACTGATGTATCACTTTTGCTACCTAATTTAAAATTTATTTTCTATATCTATTATACACTACGAACTAACACTACCGTTATTTCGTTAATTTGTAACATAAATTCGAAATTAGGATAATCACTTCATTTATAATATCACTACCACTAATGCGTTTTTATTACAGACCAGAACGCCTCTGCGTCCTGTAAGTAGCAGTACTTGAATCATACTATTTCATACGCATATATGACATATTACTAACTGAAACTTTCCTCAAGTAACACGAAATACTAACCCTAAAAAAAAGAGTCACAATTGAGAATGGAAATACACAAAAGGTTTTATTTAGATTTCCCACGCCCATCTATCTACATCCTAAAGTACACAATAATTTTTAGCAGGTACTAAATCAGGTCACCGTCCGGTGTGTCTAAAGGAAAATAAAGTTGATGCAGATTTCATGTGCAGGTAGCAAGGGTTTCCGTTTCTTTGTAAGTATAAACATTCTAATATTCTCATTCGTATTCTTCAAAAAGCTACAGAAGCATTTACTGTACTTTTTTACAAATTTAAACGATAATCCCACGAGACCTCTTGCAATTTTGCGCTACAAGCAATTGCTTGCTCCGCTTGTACCTAAAACCGGCTGTGCGTACTAATTGTCCTTGAGATCACTGCAGTCATATTTCCATAGAGGCATACGATGTATGTAAAACAAATTATATTCGTATGGTGTCCCTACAACCACACACTTCCCATCACCTTTAGCCCATCGACATAACTCTCTACGACCCTTTAAAAAATGCTCTGTACAAGGAGTATGATATTTATCTAACTAAAACAGGGCATGAAAAATCACTAAGTATGACGTAGCTGTGCTGTTAAATAAAGCGTTCACGAAAGTCGTATCGATGGAAAAAGCAGTTTCGGGATTTCGTTCTTCTGGAATGTCCGTTTAATCTTGACAAATTTATCAAAGACTATTTTGCTCCCGCCAACGTAATGAGACAGTTTGTGGTAGAGGTTCAATTGAACGTAGTACTTTTCATTTACAAACACCTGCATCTCGGTCACACACAAAAAGAAATGTTAATGCAGCAACACCTAGACCTAAAAAAAATCAAACGATGAAGACGAACAGCCCCACTCATTTACCAAAGTGACAATCGCATGCTCTACCTGATAAAGGTCATCTACAATCTACATCAACTCCTGGACAAGACCATCTACTATCTACATCTACCTCTGGACAAAATCATCTACCATCACATTAACCTCCGAACAAGACCATTTGCCATTTACATCTAAATTAAATAACTCGTTTTTATATTTTGCTCCACTTTTAAGGAAAGAAGAAAAAGGAACAGTAAAAAGGGTTTCTCGTTCAAAACAACATTCAAAAATAACTAACTACCACACCCGTGAAAGAAGGATTAGAAGAAGCTCAACAAATGAAAATGGAAAAAGAAGCAAAGAAAAAGCTAAGAAAAAAATAGAACGGGACTTAAAACTCGAACTTCATACAGAAGTGTAACGATGAAGACAAAGTAGATAATTTTTATTTCTCGATTCCACTTCACAGCTTTTATGACCGGTAAAACTTTATGCGGACTTATAATTTTTTCAATGAGTAATTCGACAATACACAACCAAATTCCAATCTCATTGTCAAACGTGTTTCCTAAATGTGCTAGGGAAATTGAACCATCTATTAGTTTTATATAATGCTGGTTCATTACACAAGCCTCACCACTAATGGACCTCTATCTTCACATGTTGTTACGGCTCTCCTTCTTCCACGGTAGAGCTATTCTCAGCCTCCACCTGCAAACAAGGCTCTTCATCTTCCAACGAAGCGTACTTCTTCGTAGTTGCTTGCAAGATGGCCGCATTCGCTTCCTTGCCAACACCCTAGTTATCGCGTCACCTTACGCGCAGACGTTGTGTCTAGCAATTGCACAAGTGGACTTCAGAACGCCTGTAGCTTATGCAACTCAAGTTACGTTCAGGGTATTTGCAGATATTAAATGCGTAGGAGTCACTATTAAATACTTCGTATAGATGAAAATAATGTAAATAGAAAAGAGGTGTTCTTCTCTATAGTAAATTAAACTATTTAACGATTACACGCTAAATGACAAATTCGTAAAATAACAACAGCTAGAAATGTTTTTCTTTAGAGATATTTAATGTAACAAAAATTTTGTTACACTGCCTCCAACCAAAAAGAAAAAAAACTTTGAGGTTAATTATATCTTAATATATACATAACCGAGAAGATTTTTTTTATAGACAAAAACTATCGCCTTAACCAAAAGATAAATACAAAAAAAAAGCATTATAACTAATCTAAGTAAGAACAAAGTAAGTTCGAACTTTGATCGCTGAACCAAAAAAAATTATGAGTGACCTCTTGAATTAAGAAGAGGAAAATGGGGTGCAACCATATGAGTGTGTAGGTAACTCTGCGTACCACACATCTGTCAGGAATCAATATAGGTAAGTCATAATCGGTAAAAAGTCATAATTGGTAAAAGTATAATATTGTAGTCTAACACTCTCGAGCTGCAACCAAACGGGGAACTAAAAAAGCTAACCTACTTTTCAAAATATAAACTGAAATTCAAACAAAAAGCTTGACATGAACTATTGCAAAATAACAACAAAAAGATTTACTTTCTTACTATTGCCCTTGACACGATAACCTTGCCAATATTAATAGTAAATCGAAAACTCACACCTATATACATAAATATCAATAATCTTCCAACAATGTTTATGTATTCGCTGGTCTCAAAAATTCCAGCTCAGTATATTCAGCAAAATTTGATTATTGCTTCTACTAAAAATAAACTGCTCATCAAGCCAATATTCCATATACCTTATAGCTTACTAGTGAATACTTGGGTTCTTTAACTCATAGCTATTCATAGCCCTATCGCTGCTCTTTTCTTTGGGACACTCCAGTCTCAAAAAAATCCTCAACTCTACTGTGGCCACACCAAACATCTCGAACCAAAAGCTACTCAGTACTACAATGGCCTCACCAACTAGCCTACTCCGACCTACATCAACAAAACAAACTGCACCTATCTTCCTCACTAACTCTAAATATAACACCACATGACGTGATCAAAATACGTCCACAAACATGAAGCAACAAATATTTGTTTCGCTCCACTACGGGCTACAACAACACGGGCAAAATAACATTTTTGTCTCTCTCTCATCTACTACTACTAAATATTCCATTAGTGCACATTTAGGAAAAGTGTAACAAAATTTTTTGTTACATTAAATATCTCTAAAGAAAAACATTTCTAGCTGTTGTTATTTTACGAATTTGTCATTTAGCGTGTAATCGTTAAATAGTTTAATTTACTATAGAGAAGAACACCTCTTTTCTATTTACATTATTTTCATCTATACGAAGTATTTAATAGTGACTCCTACGCATTTAATATCTGCAAGTACCCTGAACGTAACTTAAGTTGCATAAGCTACAGGCGTTCTGAAGTCCACTTGTGCAATTGCTAGACACAACGTCTGCGCGTAAGGTGACGCGATAACTAGGGTGTTGGCAAGGAAGCGAATGCGGCCATCTTGCAAGCAACTACGAAGAAGTACGCTTCGTTGGAAGATGAAGAGCCTTGTTTGCAGGTGGAGGCTGAGAATAGCTCTACCGTGGAAGAAGGAGAGCCGTAACAACATGTGAAGATAGAGGTCCATTAGTGGTGAGGCTTGTGTAATTAACCAGCATTATATAAAACTAATAGATGGTTCAATTTCCCTAGCACATTTAGGAAACACGTTTGACAATGAGATTGGAATTTGGTTGTGTATTGTCGAATTACTCATTTTGAAGCTATCCGAGGGAATGCATTTAGTAAAGGCATATTTCGTACCTTTCTAAATTTCAAGGAGATGGAATGTTATGTGTTTTGATTGTTCTACTACATTTATCAGCATCACCGTCGTGTAATTAAGACAAAACCAATCAGGTACTTATAAAACTATTTACTGAGAATTAATTTTACGTACTAATTACGGTCAAAGCTTTGATTTAACATTTACCAAATCATAAGAAACTTTTGTTAAAGAATGTAAATGTCAAATTTTTTTTTGAGATATGTTTAATCCCACGTAAAAATCAGTTTGAAAATTATACCCTAGAAATTTAATAGGTCAAATACTTTTTTGTTCAGAACTAAATTTATTCATAAGAGGAATTTTTGAACTTTTAGATAATTTAAAAGTTGTTATTCAAAGCACGTACATAATGCACATGTTAATTGAGAAAAATAAGTATAAAGTTCACTTTTGATTGAAAGATGTTTACTTGCAATATGTTATGTGATTAGTAGAATATCTATGCTGCTTCTAACATATGTTGAACTGACTTTCTTTAATTTCATATACTGTTAGAGCCATATGAACTTTTTATGTATTAAGTTCTTTAGAGAATTTTTGTAAGCCAGAACAGATCTGTTTTATGGATGTTTAAGAACCCGACTGTATTAAATAATTTATGAATGCTAAGACCTCTCTATGTAGAGAAACAAATTCAGAGATTTTTGAAACTTACTTTATGTTGATTATATTGGTTATAGATAAACACATTAAGAAATTTTTGAAACTTATTTTATATGGATTATTAAATTTTTTTATAAATAATTTTTGCAACAAAAGAGAATAACATTTAAATTATACTTTGATATAAAACTTTCGTCTTTTTATTTTACTAATTGAAATTAACATTGTCCAAATTAGATAAGCAAAATTTCGAATGTGGAACTTAGAAAAAAGTTGATACAGTACCAGGTAAGATAAACAGAATAAGTAATTTCCAGTAGAGTATTTTTTCATAAATAAGGTGTTGTTGAGATTTTGAATTCAGGCCAATCGATCTATAAAGATCGAAATATTTTGTTGTTGTAAGGCACAAACAGTGTCTTATATTTTATTTTTTTGTGTGACATTTTCTTGCAGGTCCGACATCGCAGAAGCTGGGGCAGAGGTCCAAGAGGTTTCCAGAGGTAGTGCTTAATGGTTTCACTCCACTACAAGTGAAACTTACTTTTTTTCTTTTATTTAATTTAATTATGGAGTGGGTCAATTAGTGAACAAAACCTCGGTGGACCCACGAGCTTTACTATATTCGCGGCTTAGTCTGGGAATTACCCCAAGAGTGAGCAATGAGTTTGGGCGTGGATATAGGGTGGGCTCGACTACAAACGGGAACAAAAAAACGTAAATGGACGCCACTGCATCTATATAGACAATAAACAAAACTAAAGTATCCTACAGGAAGACGCAGAAACCTATAGGATATAATGATTACCAAAAAACATTCAAATTACAATAAGCACTACCTCTGGAAACCTCTTGGACCTCTGCCCCAGCTTCTGCGATGTCGGACCTGCAAGAAAATGTCACACAAAAAAATAAAATATAAGACACTGTTTGTGCCTTACAACAACAAAATATTTCGATCTTTATAGATCGATTGGCCTGAATTCAAAATCTCAACAACACCTTATTTATGAAAAATACTCTACTGGAAATTACTTATTCTGTTTCTCTTACCTGGTACTGTATCAACTTTTTTCTAAGTTCCACATTCAAAATTTTGCTTATCTAATTTGGACAATGTTAATTTCAATTAGTAAAATAAAAAGACGAAAGTTTTATATCAAAGTATAATTTAAATGTTATTCTCTTTTGTTGCAAAATTATTTATAAAAAATTTAATAATCCATATAAAATAAGTTTCAAAAATTTCTTAATGTGTTTATCTATAACCAATATAATCAACATAAAGTAAGTTACAAAATCTCTGAATTTGTTTCTCTACATAGAGAGGTCTTAGCATTCATAAATTATTTAATACAGTCGGGTTCTTAAACATCCATAAAACAGATCTGTTCTGGCTTACAAAAATTCTCTAAAGAACTTATTACATAAAAAGTTCATATGGCTCTAACATTATATGAAATTAAAGAAAGTCAGTTCAACATATATTAGAAGCAGCATAGATATTCTACTAATCACATAACATATTGCAAGTAAACATCTTTCAATCAAAAGTGAACTTTATACTTATTTTTCTCAATTAACATGTGCATTATGTACGTGCTTTGAATAACAACTTTTAAATTATCTAAAAGTTCAAAAATTCCTCTTATGAATAAATTTAGTTCTGAACAAAAAAGTATTTGACCTATTAAATTTCTAGGGTATAATTTTCAAACTGATTTTACGTGGGACTAAACATATCTCAAAAAAAAATTTGACATTTGCATTCTTTAACAAAAGTTTCTTATGATTTGGCAAATGTTAAATCAAAGCTTTGACCGTAATTAGTACGTAAAATTAATTCTCAGTAAATAGTTTTATAAGTACCTGATTGGTTTTGTCTTAATTACACGACGGTGATGCTGATAAATGTAGTAGAACAACTAAAACACATAACATTCCATCTCCTTGAAATTTAGAAAGGTACCAAATATGCCTTTACTAAATGCATTCCCTCGGATAGCTTCAAAATGAGTAATTCGACAATACACAACCAAATTCCAATCTCATCGTCAAACGTGTTTCCTAAATGTGTTAGGGAAATTGAACCATCTATTAGTTTTATATAATGCTGGTTAATTACACAAGCCTCACCACTAATGGACCTCTATCTTCACATGTTGTTACTGCTTTTCTCCGACGGTAGAGCTATTCTCAGCCTCCACCTGCAAACAAGGCCCTTCATCTTCCAACGAAGCGTACTTCTTCGTAGTTGCTTGCAAGATGGCCGCATTCGCTTCCTTGCCAACACCCTAGTTATCGCGTCACCTTACGCGCAGACGTTGTGTCTAGCAATTGCACAAGTGGACTTCAGAACGCCTGTAGCTTATGCAACTCAAGTTACGTTCAGGGTATTTGCAGATATTAAATGCGTAGGAGTCACTATTAAATACTTCGTATAGATGAAAATAATGTAAATAGAAAAGAGGTGTTCTTCTCTATAGTAAATTAAACTATTTAACGATTACACGCTAAATGACAAATTCGTAAAATAACAACAGCTAGAAATGTTTTTCTTTAGAGATATTTAATGTAACAAAAATTTTGTTACAAACTGCTAAAGGAAAGAGAACAATAAAAGAGAATGTTGCAGAAAAGACAATAAGACACATATGCCAGTCTTCAAAAATTAAAAGAGGAAAGAAGAAGAGACCAGCAACGCCTGAATTATCCAACGTATCGGACATAGACGATAGTGACATTTGTGGCGATTAGGTGGCTGATATCAACCGCAACAATGTTCCATGTGGAACAGAACATTACGAGCAGACTGAATTATGTGACATATGTGAACAACAGGTAAAGGACAAACTATGGTACACGTGTGTTGCATGCGGCATAAGGAACCACGCGGCCTGTACCGGTGAAGATGCTCCGGAACAATATATTTGCGACTTTTGTCAAGAGTAAACCGATACATAACATTATATATAATCACTCGTTTCAAGAAATATTTTTTCTTGCATATAAAATTACTACTTGTTTTTCCCAAACTACCGCCCACCATTCCCCACCACGTATGCACAGTTACCCCAAGGTGCGGGGAACGGTGTGCAAATGCAATTTTTTACTTTTTTCAATTGTATATAATTTACGTTGAGAAATTCATCAAATATCGTGATACTGCAAGTAGGAAAATTATTACTTTAATTAAAATATTTCTTTCTTTTCTTAAAATTAAAAGTTGACCTCCACAAGGATTTTTGCTTAAGTGCGCACCATTCCCCCACTTTACTCTATATAAAAATGTTTTGCCAGTGTATTTTATGTTTCAAAATATTTGTCCCTAAACTAATGTGATCATACTGCTCATCATATCAGAAGTCTGTTGTAAATCGATAGATTAATAAATTGTTATTATTTTCATTCTAAAAAAACTTATTACTGAAGTAAAGAAAAACAAGCTGAATGTTTTAATACCATATACTGAAAACTTTTTAAAATTTTTCTTATTTGTTTATACAAAATATATATTTACAAAATTATTTATATGATATTGTTCGGAGAGTGATTTTTATACTAAACGATAATCTAAAGTAGACTAGACTTGTTATAAGTTAAGTGCTTAACACTTAGACCAAAATTAAAATTACCTACTGCAATCAGAGATTTTTGATTGAGCGTACATACTATAAAGGTATTCATTTATCTTCTTTAAATATTTTTAGTAAATTCAAGAATTTCATATTAAACATCTGTAGCAGAAGTACATATTGTAGTGTTGCACCATAGGTCGTTAATGCGTGAATATTTTACCTTTATTTATTTACTAATTAAATAATTCTCGAAGGACCAATTAAAAGTTTATTATTATAATGGTTGGTTAAAAACATTACATTTTTTAGGTAACTTGAAGTTTAATTACATGTAGAAACACAACTTGAAGACGCACCTTCAAATTCAAAGTATAAACATGAACTAACTATACACACACTTTCTTAAGAAACATTTTACCTTAGCCCTGTTCATAAAACCCATTACCTGTCTTAGAAATTCCACTAACCCCTTTGTTAGAAAACATAAAAGTATTACTCATACATTCCTGGTTTACCTGAGACTGACGGCAATAGATTAAAACATGTGATAGGACCCTTTGCAAGTTGAAAGAAGATTGAAAAACTTTCACTGTGTTAGTCATACATTCGGTCTGCTAAATAATATGAAACCTAATTTTAAACTGAAATATTATTTAATGGTTCGATTTCTCGAACAACATCCTTAATTTCGTTTTCATTAAGTTCAGCATATTTGGTTTTGACAAACTAGGTTTGCAAAGCCTAAATGATCATTTTAAATCGAGCTAGTGATAGAAAGGTGGAAAATATAAGGTTATTACAAACAGGTAAATTGGGTCCAATCGACTTATTTTGATATCTACAATACGTGGTATCTTTATTTCCCAGTGATTTTGGGACACCCTGTATACAATTTTGCGTCATGTGGTAGACGATTTATTAGTCGCATTGAGATTTTCTTCAACATTTGCGTTGTTTAGCATTTTCCAACAAATAAAGAATTTTGAAAGCTCTAACGACTGTAACGCATATGATTTTCTATTATTTTCGACTAAATTAACCTCATATTGAAATAAAAAGACAATGACCGACTTAAACACATTTGCCTTGCAAAACATCAGAACGTTTGGACCTCTGTTCTGATAATTTTGTTTAACTCTACATGTTGGCTGCATAAGCTTTTCAATAACACGCTATTTTAAACAGATTAAACACTATGTTTGCGTTGTTTTGTCATCTGAAATTATATTTTGAGCGTTTTCCATAAACTTATTGTATTCTTGAAGTAACAAATGTTTTCAATGTTATAACACTTACAATTTAAGAATTTATGGATGATTGCGTTCTAATACCCTAAAATAAATTTTCTTAACCTACTACATGTTCTAACATCATAACTATAGTGCGTTTAACGAACAGACTCAGTAAATGCTCCGCCCATAAATCAGCGCCAAGTTTAAATAAAGATTTTGTATTGGTTGGCCGGATTCACACAACCACACATTTCAATTTGTAACATTAACCTACAAATGTCAATTAGTTTTTCGTGTTTGTCTTTGCTTTATTTTTTGTTCACTCGTCTTTCGTAGTTTTTGCTCTTGTACTTTTTTTTTCAAAAACAGTATTTTTCAATACTTATTACATTTGTGTAAATATACTTGTATATAAATCGACTGTAAATCAAGCTTATGCTCAGTTTGTACTGCGCAACTAAGCCCATCCTATTATTTTAATTACTGAATCTGTTCGTTAAACGCACTATAGAACATGGACTATGGACGTAATTTCAAATAGGTATATCAATAAATATAAGTTTAAAAATTATAGGTCGCATAGCAAATCAACCAGTCGTAAGATTGATGACGTGATGATGTTAAATTCACATACAGACCTAATTCGAAGCTGCAGTACAAATCATGATGGTTTAAGTTACTTTAGATATCCTTTTTTTAGAGGTATTTAGTAAGAAACTTCGAGGAGATGAAAGTGTAATATCTTCGTTTCTATATTACCTCTTCTAATGCTAAGGCGCGAATTGTACAGTAACTTACTTGTAATATCTATGTTTTGTCTATGCTAAGTTCAATATTGGTGGTCTAGTAAGAATGCGCCACGGATGTGTTAAAATTTTACCATGATAATAACATGGCGTACGCGTAAACAGAAACGTTAACCCGATACGGTTTATTTTATTGCAATTCATCTTATTATAACGTTGACTGTTAAACAATTGACAATTTGATGGATTATTTTCCGCTTTATAATTTCGACCTTATTTATAGTTGACAACTAAATAAGAATATGGAATTATCCAGCACTTTGACGTTTTCGCGCTTTTATTACTTTTTACATCCAAATTACAAAATACTTTTAACTCAACCCAATGATTTTATTTCGTTTCCTGGAAAATTATTAAAGTTATGGGATATTATGTGAGGAATTCATCCCCATTATACCTACAACTCCAACTGCCTGGTTTTAAAGGCATATTAAAATTTTTACTACCGTCATAACAAAGCATTTCCATCGGCATTAAACAAAACTTCAATAGCTGCTCTTTATGCAGCTGAGACTAAAATTTTTACTTGTTTTACTTTTGTATGCAAATGTAATAACTGCAAATGAAATAGGAAGTTCCTTAACAAACACGAAAATCAATTACCCATCGTTCTCGAGATAGGTATTCCAATTTAATCCGAAAACGAGCAAGCAGCGTGTTCCTGGCACTTTCATTTCAACTAACAATAAAAAAATTCTCGACTTTGTTCAAATAATTCCTGAACTAATTGAATTTATCAGAGAGTTAAATATAAATTCTTCAAGGAACTTCTCTCTGTTTTGGTTAATTCTGTTCAAGTATGTTCCTTTGAGCTTTTTCAGTCTTAAGAGTCGTTTGTATTCAGAGCGGGTTTTACTTGTTTATAGTTGTAGATGACATCGCATACATGCTGTTTTCATCCCTTGAACAATGGTTTTGGCGCTTTTATTAATATATTCATTGGGGACAATACAATAGCGTGCATCCCCTTTACAAGCTTAACCCATATAAACACCAGAGAAAACAAAGCGCCTTTGTTCATTTAAATGTTTAATTTAGGATCAAAGTGTCGGCCTAAAATGCCTTGAAACAGCGTGTTTAAAAAATTTCATATTCGAGGTGTTTTTTTTGGTGGTATATTTGAAACCGAATGCGAGGTCACTTATAATTAGTATGCAATTGAGGAATTGACATCGAAGAACGATAGAAATTGATGGGTTCTAATACAATGAAGATTCTTGGTAATAAGGCTAAATTACAAATACTGAAAAATAAAACATTGTCATGAAAAAATAATTATTTAGTAATTTTACTTATAATACTAAACTATTTCGAAGTAGAAAGTCACCATTGGGATCTCGTAAATATTTAACGATGAAACGATGCTTAAGAAATTGATAAGAAA
This sequence comes from Platerodrilus igneus, assembly GCA_036346225.1. Classification (NCBI taxonomy): domain Eukaryota; kingdom Metazoa; phylum Arthropoda; class Insecta; order Coleoptera; family Lycidae; genus Platerodrilus; species Platerodrilus igneus. The sequence goes on from JARFIW010001303.1 coordinate 5,143,623, forward strand.
TGTGTATATTTTTTTTCTTGTTCACAAAATTTTATGAAAGCTTACACGAAAAAGCTTAGAAGATACTGCAGAAACTATTTAAACCTATTTTTTTTTCTCCAATAAAGTATCAATCAACTTATAACATAATTTAGAATCTTTTCTGAGCTAGCGCTAAAACTTCTTTTTGTGTATTGTTTATTGTTCTAATTCTTTTTGTATCGTGTTCCCGCGCGTGTGGAGATGAAAATGGACAGGCTGAATTTTGGAAATGCCCGTGGCAGTCAAAATATTGTCCTTTTATTATTTTTTAAGAACACTTACTTCTGTGAGGAGCTGCCAAGGGGGCATTTTCATAAATTCAGTCTACCTATTTTTATCCATACACACCCCAGGAATACGAAACAAAGAGAACTAAAACAAAAAACAAAACAGTCTTTATAAAACTGATTTCTTTCGTTCTTGACAGGTGATTATAAGAATACCAACGTGTATGCCACATAAAATGTGTGTCCTTGATCAATGTGCATTCTTGACCAAACGGTTTTAATATAAGTGTGAGCATACTGAAACGAGCACTTATAACGCGCGCTTTTTTGATGCGAGCGGAATCTTAACTTAAGTTTTTAAGTAAACTATTATTGATTTGTTGAAGATATTTTTAACATTTTAATAGCATTATATATATATATATATATATATATATATATAGTTGATACTATTATTATATCTTATTTCGGTTTATATCAAACCTTTATCAAATTGAAACACAAAAACGTATTTGGAAAGCATTACAATAAGTACTTACTAAATTGGGTTGAATGCATCAATTCGTGAACTATTAAAACTTAAAGTAACCATTTTAAAGATTGAACATAAAACATTAAAACTGTAACTATAAATATTTGCTTGTGACTGATCGAAACTTAGATCCTTTAATTTTGACAATTGTATTAAACCTGTCTTGATAGAATGTGGGTGTGTTGAATGCGCATGGATTGTGATATGTGTAACTGTGTTATGTATTGGTCGAATTTGTATTGTTTAGGTTTGAATGTAAGTATGATACGTGTTGTGCCGTTGTGACTGTATCTTGTGTTATTATGTCAATAAGTTCCTGTTTAAGTTTGACAATTAGTATATTAAACACTTTTGATAAGTCTGTCCTTTTATTCATGGTATCGTGTTTTAATGTGTGACACATTTAATGATTCCTGTGTTGATGTTCCTGTCTGTGTGTATTGTTGGGTTATCCCAGTCTTTTGTATGTTTCTGTGTATTTGCGTATTGGTCAATGCACAGTGCATTGGGTTTAAATCACGCAGATACGCTTGTTTCAACGTGTGATGCGGATTAAACTCCATTACTTGCATTGACCTATCACGTCGTTTAAATATGGACAGCAATCAAAAATGACTGTTAACGCTAAAAATACCTACCAATGAAGGTATTTTAGGCGATTATACAGATAATAATTTAGATTGCATGTTATTTAAACAGATTATAGGCATAAATCACATGAACATTGGTTACTAACAACGAACATCACACAACACAAAACAACATGACAGGAGTTCAAATACCACAATCCATGCGCATTACACACACCAACTTATAGACAGGTTTAAATACAATTTAAAATTAAAGGAATTACGTTGATTATCACAGTATACAAATGTTCACAAGGCAAATATTTATAGTTTAATTTTGAAATGTTTTATTGTTCATATTTAAAATCAGTATACTTAATTTTATAAGTTCAATGATATATGATCAACTACAAAGTAACATAGATTAAGTACTTATTGTAATTGCATTATGCCCATAAGACGTTTTTAGTTTCTTTGATAAAGGTTTACAATAAACCGAAAGCTCAAAATATAATAAAGTTAGTACGCTTAAATAACCAGTGCTACAACTGCTAAATGTCATTAATATATTCAAATTTCAATGTCAAGGATGTTATACTACATATAATATATATATATATATATATATATATATATATTATATCAACAATAGTTTACTTAAAAACTTAAGTTAAGATATATATATATATATATATATATATATATATTGTAGTGGTTTTAAAGGGCTAAATCTACGTATAAACAAAGTAATTTCAAAACACCCTGTATAAAGGAAACAACCAGAATTTACTTGCAAAATTTATTCCAGTTAGTTCATTTTAAGTAACAGGTATTAACAAAATTTTACAAATAATGATTAAAATTTAGTAGGTTTGCAAAAAGAAATAAATTGTAGAAGCCAATGCCATTAATTTATTAATTTAATTGAGTTTAATTAAACGGTTATTACGTATAATATGCATAAAGTGTAAAAATCAATAATACCAAGGTGAAACGCGTTGCTAACGAACAAATATATCGGTTGGGTTGAAATACGCTGAAAATCCAACTCGTAGAAATGTGTTAAAACGTTCGTTAAATTGAACACCTGCAGATTTCTAAATGTCAAGTTCCACTTATTTTTATAGATAATAACAAGTTTCAAAGAATTTCGGGTAAACGGTCGGATGTTTTCCCATTAAACTTTCATGAGGGGTTATTTAAAGCACGTATTTTGGGGTCCACATGGAGTTGTAGAACGCGGTCAGAAATATCATTTCTACCACTTAAACAAGGTTAGAAAGAGACGTAGAATATGCATAAGCAAGGGACAGCGTTAGTATAGGCGGGATTTGTAAGACGTCAATGGATAGACTATTGGTCGATATCGTTAGTTGTACATCAGACAAGACACGGGAATATTGAATATTAATTTTCAGAAAATATCGTAACGACGCGCTAAATTTCGAGGATTTCAAAAACGGTTGAACCAAAATTTTAAGAACGTGTTATTTGTAAATGAAGGACTTCGGGTGAAATGCGGCCGAGAGGTGGCATCGTAAATGTATAAGTACCTTTTCAAAATATAATAAAAGCCCTTAGTATTTTGATCGCTTCAGACTACGTACGAAAGTTACCACGAGCTTGTAAGTATAGAAAATTATTTTAAATTATATAGCACGGTGTTAGCCTCATAATTTGTACGCGAATTGTGCCGAGTTTAAAATTTATTGAGGTGTCACATATATTTTTTAACAAGCTCGTGTAGTGACGTTATGTAACGTGGATTAAATTAAACAATTATGAAAGAAGTATAATTAATTTGGATTTGGAAATTGGATACACCGTGAAGGCAGCGCAAGCAGCTCAACTTAAATGGGGTTCTTCTACTAATGGCTGTAAATGGCCTGCAGAGCAGAAAGAAGCAAATATACGGCATCATCAACGGAGCAGGGATCTTCAAGAAATTCCAGGTAACGCTTTAAAATTGTGTTGTTATAAACTATGAAACTATGAATATTGGGTGATGTATGAAAGTGAATTTTGAAGGTATTGTGCATTATTTTGCGTATTGAAAATAATACGTATAATTAACTTTATTATGGTATTTTAATAGAAATCTGAAGGTGTATATAAAGCTTATTAACGTTCCATCAGGAAGTTAAATTTTGTAAAGAGTACATGGGTTTGTTTTTTTTGTTTGTTGTAAGAGTATGCGAAGTATAAGGGCATACATTATTCATAATTAACTGGGTTATCATGAGCTCACCATACTCCAGAGTTTAGGTAGATTTAAAATAAATTATAAAGAAAGAATGAGAAATACGATATTATTCAGGGCCCATTTACTCCGGGTGCATTCTATGTGTTGGACAATTTAATTTAAAATACAGGACATTACAAAATAAGATTTATTGAAGTGTAACTTGATCACTGAAATGTGGATAATATTGAATTTTATTTGTAAATAGTGATAAATAAAAGATTGTATGATTGTTGTATTTTGTGGTTTTATTGAGAGTGTGCGTGAACGATGCAAAGTATAATAGTGAATCTAGGTATCCCAGAGGAGGTCCAACTGAGCTAGCCGGAAGCAGTTGAAGAAAGCAATTCAACGGAGGAAGCTGGAATCGGGGTAAGAAATTATTTTTTTCGATTTTTTTTTATTTTTGGTGAAATTTTCGATTTTTGTATAAATTAATTTTCGAAACTTCTGAGAACCCGAGAGTATCACGGCAATATATATATATATATATATATATATATATATTTATTTATATATATATATATATATATATATATAATAATGGGGTAAAATTATAGCATCTTTAATTTGTAGTAAAGTCGTATACAGGCATGTAAAAGCATTGAGCATGTGTTAAAATAACACTTTTATTTTTCAAACGTAAAACCCAAGACAGTTAAAAGCATAACAAAACAACAAGGGGAGATATATTTCTAGATAAAATTGCTACAAACAAACTTTAATAGCTTATTGGAATACGGACGACCGTTGGAATTAACGTAATCAATTTGTAACAGGGACAAAAGCAAAACCACATAAAACTGACGAAGACGCAGTATGTTTGTTAAGATATCGATCTTTAATTCGGGAGGTAGTATAGGATGGAGCCGGAGACAACTGTCATGAAGGAATAAAGATAGAACAAAAACGTATAGGTACAAGCAAGAAGCTAGTATAGTAGGGAGACCTGAACAAATGTATTTTAGCGGGGGAACAGAAAATCAATAATTTCAAGGTAATTTATAAGCAGGCAAGCGTCGGTTGAAAGCGGGAGAAAGGAACCCAGCAAGGTGATTGGTGGATATAGATTAAGAAGGGTAGATATTTAGCTGGTGGAGGTATATACGCGAAATGAAGCTATAGCTACAAGCGAGATAAAAGGTGTTCTGTTTAAGTTTAATGCGTGGAACAACTGAATAGGAAAGGCTAATTTTCGCGGAATTAAAAGTGGCAGTTGACGATTAGAAACGGTTTACCAGGTATTTGTGTGTTTGTTGCTAAAATTCACGAGAAGCCGAGATACGTTAAAGCTTCTTCGCTGAAATGTAGGACGGTTAGAAAACAATTTTAAGAGTTGGTGGAACGGCTACACAAATGTAAGTGCAATTTAGAAACAGGGAGGTGAATTCTGGGCTATTCAATCATTGTCGAAGAGGAGCCTCGCTCTTTTATTTCATCAGCAATTCGCGATACATATAGTTACTTATAAGTGAATTAGTGCAGTTTAATCCAAATTTATGTAAAAGCTAATTAAAGCGATTTTTGGTGCAAGTTAATGTTGTATGTAAGTACAAAGATTGTTATTGTGGTATTTAGAATGCACGAAATTAATAAAGAGTGAAATTATTTGGATGATGAAAAAGACGATTTTTGGGTATTAAAGTAAAATTTTGGAGATTGGATATTTTTGGTTGTAAATTGGACAAGAAAAGATTTTGAGTAGAGGCTTGCATGGTAAACATGGTGATTTGACCGGGGAGTTATTCGATGGACTGAGGACCTACTAGACGGCAGCATCTCCGAAGGGATAGTTGGTGGACCACAAGCAGAAGATAACCACCAGGTAGACCATTGCATTGAACATTGAATGGTGAATATTTTCCATGGTGTTTGTGATTATGTTGATTTGTGCTTTGGTGTGTTTTATATTATTTGATATTTTATGAACAGAAGTTTATGAGACTTAAAATGAATTTGATTTTTGAAAGTCAAGAATAATTAATTAATTTACAGATAACCAGGAGATGTTGTAAAGAGGTATAGAGTGCTTATTGGTATTTGGTAGTGCAATAAATTTGTATGCACATTTATAGAGTTTTACTATGAGCTCATAATAAGACAAAGGGTTAACGTAAGGTATGAGGAACGCCCTCTTACTTTAATAAAAAATATGCGTTTAAAAGGTTATCGATTTGCATTATTATTGTTATGAAATTAGTGATCATACGAGTGTACATAAAGAAATGGTGTTTTTTGGAAAATGTAATATTGATCTTATATAAATAAAGTGAGATATATTTTGTTAATTGAGTTATTTTTGAGCGTATATTTGTAGGGGTGTGAATTTCTATTTAGGTTTTAGCATGGGGATATTTTAAATTTAACAAGTAGGTGTCTGTGGTAATTTTAAGGAATTTTAGCGAGTAGATGAAGAAGTGGAGAGCAGCCGAAGGCGATTCAACAGGTAAACAACACTATAAATTATGTTGACCCAATTCGTGGGGCAAGATTCAAGCGTAGCAACACAATAAACTATGGCTTCCAATTCGTAGGGGCTCGATCAGAAGCTTAACTACACAATAAATTATGGCACCCAAGTTGTGGGGCTCGAATTAATTTTAGTTTAGAGATAACTAAGAGGAAACTTCACAATAATATATATATATATATATATATATGTATATACAATGCTATGATAAGAGGGTAGTTTAAGGATAGATTAAGTCATAGGGGTCGTAAGATAACTATAAATATAATTAACACGAAAATCAAATAATTCTACCATTAAATAGGAGTAAATCGAATATTTCACAAAGGATCAATAGCGAACACACTGTATATAAATTATATTTAATTTAATGCATAAGAAAGAAGCTCATTTTGCAATAATTAGATAATATCTAGCTAAAGTTATAATGTGCACGCTTTAAGTTAAAGAAACGAACCAAGATAATGTTTTAAATTCATCAAGTTTCGTCAAAATAAACACGTAATCGGGAGAGATACACAACCTAGCATTCTAGCTATTTAAAATTTCATTAAAAATGTCAACACATAAATAAGAAAACGCATTCAAATACATCATTAGATCAAAAGATACTTCGATAATACTTACAAGGAAATAAACGTAAAGATACTAAAAGTTACTCCAGAAATCCAAGGGGAAAAATACAAGCAACCATTAATCCACCAATCTGGCCAACAAGTGAAGCAAGTCGAACTGTAACAATCAAGGGGCGCTGACCACAGATACTCTGAGGCAATTCCATTGACAATCAAGGAAAACGCAGGTTAGAGATCTTAAAATTTTTATTAGTTAAAGACTGTTTCAATTTTAATATTTGCTATATATTATATATCTGTAAGGGTAAACAAAAAGGACAATTAAGAATTTGAAAAATAAAGAAATCATCTTTGAACGTTCGAAAGGTACTTAAGGGTAATCACAAAAATATTTTTGCTGGTTTTCAGAAAAATTGAATTGGTGAATGTGAATAATTTATTCAGGGGCTAATTTTTGAATTGACATAAAACTGTACATATTATCATTCATTATACTGTGTAATTTTTGATTACTTCATTTAAATTATTTTAACAGATACAAAAAAAGGGGTTGAACAATTTTTATTGTTGTGAAGCAGGACATTCAGTGAGTTAGCTGTGGAAAAACAAAATCAAGAAATTATAGGATTTTAAAAGGGGTTGATATTCACACCAATAAGAATAGATACGCCAATCATAAAAGGCATTATCACACCAATAAAAATAACGTCCAAAACATGGGACATAAATAAAATAAAAAAATATCACAGCAATAAAAAAGGCACACCAACGTAGGGACTATATCACAGCAATATATATAAAATAGCAGATGAATTATTACATTTATTATTAAGTGATTAGCTAAATGATTCAGAAGAGGTCCATCCTCGTGTTTACGATCGTCGACGCAAACCTTTTGATGAATTGTCAGATGCTGCATTTCTAAAAATGTTCCCTTTTTCGAAAAAATTGTGTAAGTTCCTTATAATAACATTGGAACCATATTTAACTTGCCAAGATTTAGGTGTAACAAGTTGGGTAAGCATTATGTTTCTGTAATACAGAAGCCTATACATTTATTTATTTTTGTAGGTTTTAATTGCTTTTAGGTTTCATGCTTGTGGAAATTATCAGCTGGCATCTAATAAATTCTTTTGTGTTTTACAACCTATAGTTAGTCGATGTATAAAGGAAGTTTGATGCTTTGAATCAACCCGATGTTTTTAATAGATTTGTCAAATTTCCGTCGACACTCGCCTCCGAACCTCGGACACGCCGCTATAATAGTTCGCTACCGTAAATTATTAGTAAATCACGTATAGCAGGAAGCTCCGTTCGTTCAGTCACTATCACCAGTGACACCGAATGCGCCTGTAAATTTTTTCTCAGGGACAGTACCCCCGTAGTATTCCACGACGACGCACTTGGCGAGGTTTGGGGCACCACTACCACGACGCCTTCCAAAGAGTTCCGAAGATCACCGAAGATTTCCGAACTACTTCAGACTGTACATATGTCCATAACATAATTATTTAAGTTCTTACTTGGTCCCACAAGTAAATCACGAAGCCATCCGAAGAGTTTCGTAAGACCGTCGAAGAGTTCCGAAGACCGCTGAATATTTCTGAACCACTTTAAAACTATACATATGTTCAATCTAAAGTTATTTAATTTCTTACTTAATCTCACAAAGAAACCACGAAGCCTTCCGAAGAGTTCCGAAGACTTCTGGACCTCTTTAAACTGTATATATATATATATATATATATATATATATATATATATATATTCATTTAATAAGTATTTAAGTTCCTACTTAACACCACAAGCAAACCACTAAGCCTTTCGAAGAGTTTCGAAGATTACCAAAGACTTCCGAACTGCTTCAAACTGTTCAATTGTTCATTTTTAACTATTTAACTTTCATATCTACGTATCTATGAACTTTATGATTGTTTTTGTTTATACATATTAAAAAAATAATAGAGCCAAGTCTACATACATTGTCTAAGAAGTCAGGCACCGCCCACCAGAACGGTAACATATTACACAACTTATGTATTGAGCATAACATTCCACAACCAATTTATGACGATTTGCCACCAAATATAGGTTTTGGAATGTATAATCATGAAGGTCTGCCGGAAGAAGAATTAATGTACGTAGGATAAATCCTGAGTTAGTCCAAAGTCGAGTAGTTAAAAATCGTTTAGTTGAATATTTTAGATAGATTTAAGGTTTTAATACAGATATTTCTTTAATGGTAATATGTTGTTAAAACCAACGTAATGTTAGGTTATATTAAAATTAAGTATGTTATGTAATGTATATTATATTACAGATATCAATATTTACAATACGTTAATTTCATTATGATTCATTAAATTTTTCCTGTATTTAGTAATAATATTTTATTGAAATAAAAAGCAAGTCTAATCTGTTATATAGGGGTGTTATTTGTATAAATCAAGAAACATTTTTACAAAAATTTTCAATGGCTGCAGCTACTTTTTCTAAGGCTTCGCATTGTCTGGCAGTTAAGCTATTTTGCCTCTTCTTTCAACTGTAATCGTTGTGTGTAATAATTTTTGAGTAGATCTAATTTAGCTGCGTAATACTCCTTTTTAATATTGGTTTCGTCCATTGATATACTTTTAAAATGATCGTATGCAGACGCTATATCACAAACTTTTGATTTCCGTTTGGGGATTTGTGATGTGAGCATTGGTGTAGGAATTGCAAGTGTAATGGAAGGTAAATTTTGATTGTTAGTTTCTACTTTTGAAATATACTCAAATTCTATGTGCAAATTTTCATCTTCTTTATTTGGTATATCAATATTCACAGCTGATTCACACACTGATGTTTCGCCATCAACAGATACAGTTTTTATGAGATCTAGAATCATGATGTCATCATCGTTCAAAGTATCTTTAGTGGGAGTGCCTCCGCTTGTTTTTCTGGAAGATGCCTTTTCTTTTGCAATTTTTGCTTTGGTACGACTTCTAGTATCTTGCCAAGTCTACAAAGTAAATATGTGATTTATTGGTTCCTGGGTATGTGCAAATGCAAATAGACAAGCTAAATTTTTGAAAAATATTTTATTTAGGTGCGGGGTGTATTTCTGCATGTTGTACAAGTTTTTGATGAATATTTTATTTCGTGCGGCACTGTAATATTTTTGTGCATTGTTTATGTTCTAATCCTATTTGTATCGTATTCCAGTGCATGTACAGATGAGAATAGACAGACTGAATTTTTGAAAATGCCCTTGGCAGCTCAAATATTATGCTTTTATTATTTTTTAATAATACTTTCTTCTGTGACAAACAGTATTGTGGCTGACAAGTGGAAATTCGTAAAAATTCAGCCCGTCCATTTTCATCCACATACACAAAGGAATACGATACAAAAAGAATTATAACAAAAACAAAATACAAAAAAGATTACAACGCCAGCAAAGGAAAAAATATTCTTTATAAAACTGATTTCTTCCGTGTTGACGCTGTAATTTTTTGTATATTTTTTCTTTGTTATGATACTTTTGTATTATGTTCCTGGGTGTATGCAAATGCAAATGGACAAGCTTAATTTTCGAAAAATATTTTATTTTGGTGTTAGTGTGTATTTCTGCATGCTGCACAAGTTTTTGAGAAATATTTTATTCCGTGCGGACGTTGTAACTTTTTTTTGTGTATTGTATATCATACTAATTCTTTTTGAATCATGCTGCTGATGATAATGGACGGGCTGAGTTTTTGGAAATGTTCTCGACTGCCAAAATATTGTCCTTTTATTATTTTTAAAGAATGTTATCTTTTGTAGGAAACTGTATTGTGGCTGCCAAGGGGGCATTTTTAAAAATTCAGCATGTCCATTCTCATCGCGCACCTCCAGGAATACGATACAAAAAGAATTAGTACAATAAACAAAACACAAAAAAAGTAGTTGGCAAAACCTACTTCTGCAGCTAGTTCTTTTATAAATTCATAGGTTTTCTATCACTACCCGCAGTTTATTGGTTAATATCGGTGTTATTTGTTTACCTGCTAATCATTTATAGTCATTATTAAGCTCTTTAATCGTAGAAAGTAACGTTATCTCCTGTTTGAATTGTTTCATTGCTTTCAATAGCATTCAAAGGAATTTTCTTTTTTTTGTGCAATTCTATTTGCGTTGTTTGTGATAAGATTTTGTGTTTAGAACACTATGTTTAAACGAACCACGTGTTGGGCTATACGTGCGAAGGAATGCATTAGTTATTTCTAAATTTACTTTGATTCCTCGAGAAGTAGTTTTACGAATCAATTGGATCATTCGTGGAAATACTGCTTGTTAATCGTTCACCCGTTTTGGCTTCTTGGTGATCGTTCCTTTTTGTGTTATCAATCTGCGTTTTCCTAAATTTCCGATTCTATGGTGCTATTTACTTGGCTTAGGCTTTGAGCTTATCTGGTTGCTATCATATTTCGTCCTTTTTTCTGCTGCAAACGAAGTGCAAGGCAGATGGTTCCACATCAGTGGGCTAGAATACAATAATAGGGTTACTACACGGATTTCACTCGCAGCTGAGTTTTGTGTCATTTTTAGCTGAAAAGTGTTTGAAGATCTTACGTTTACTAACAAACAGTGGACACTGAAATTTTTTAAGGCGATCGTTTGTATTTATTTCGTTACTAACAACGAATTAACCTTGAAATTCAGATATTACTTATACCCGAATGTTCTGCTAATTGTATGGTATGCTATATTTCTACATAATCGTTTTTACCATTTAAGCGCAAAATTTAATCCTGTGTTATCTAGTAATTCATATGCTATATTGTATACGCGTTCATCTTACCATCGAACCGTGATACTCCTACCTACGTACTATATATTTGTAGTTTCGATATCACGTAGTCCATAAGAAAAACGTTTGCTTAACAACCCCTGTCGGTTAGATCCAAGGGACAGTAAAGAGTTTATTGTTTACTGTATTCAAACAGCTACCTTTATGCAAATAACAAATAGCTTAAGGTCACGCTGTGATAGTACTCTTATTAAAAGAATTGTTAGTTTACACCAAAATGGGAGAAGAGACTACCGATGTGAAATCCTTTAACACAAAAATATGGTTATAACGTCTTCTAGTAATTTGGAAAATATCTACGATGTCTTAAGCGAAATCAGAGAACAAATCATGAAATTTAAAATAGGCGTCTATTGAAAGATTTAAACATTATTGCAAATACTTCTTCGATTATTAATGCTTCCATAACTTCACTGGATATTTCTAAATTTGCTGCGAATATTAGTTTTAATCTATCTGGCTTAGTCCTGCAGAAAGAATTTGTTACGAATTGAGCTTTGGATTTAAATCTGGTATCACTCGTCAGTAATTTTATTTGAATATCAATCCATGAGACAGACTTCTATATTGGGAAGCCGCTTAACTGGGCATAATTCAAGACATCCGTAATCAAGGTCAGATTTAAGCTTTACGCTTTTCTATATAGGACTATTGGAAAAGTACATTGTGTATTCTACAGTTTTAGTATAGAATTTTGTAGTTGTAGGATTTAACAAATTCAAATATTTGTTTGAGAAATTATTTATTACAAAGAGCAATTTACACACATTTTGTGTTCAAAATATTTTCAAGTTGCAATCGCGGACGTGAAAGTACTCTGACATTTTTGTTTATTATTAATATTGTTTGTAAAAATTTTGTCCTTTAGAAATTTGTGTGTAAGGTTTAAAATATACTAATTTGTTTGAGTCAGAGGGAGTTTATCTATCCACTGAAATAGCCATGAAAGTGAGTTCTCTTATTTAGTTAAGGGATTCTGCGACTGTTGGATAAGGTAAGTTGCTACGAGTTCAGTAGAAAAGAAAATTAATACCCTATCCGTGGGACTTAACTACGATTTCCATTATCACAGCAGAAAATTAACATCCAAATCGTGGGGTTTATTCAATAGGTCAATATCACAGAAAATTGACGTCCGAAATGTAGATGCTTGGTAGATCATCATCGCCAGACTTTTTCCAATATCACAGCACATTATTCAAAAGGATTACTTACACACAAATAAAGAGTTCATCCTAAGTCTAAAAAACGTTTCATAGCTACTAGAACAAATATAGAGTTTATACAATATCTCTTTTGTAGTTAATAATCCCAAACATTTCCTTATAAAAGTCAAGCTATGTACAAATTCTTAGAAATATTTATGGATAATTTTAATAATATTTTCTTACCTCCGTAGAAAAAATGCAGTTGATTAGGTACATTTGCTAAAACTTTCTAATGATCAAATTAAGGCGGAATTCGACCTAAAAAAATCTGAAATTATCCATTTACAAGAAAACATCCACATACCAAACTCATACACAATTTAAGCTACGTAAAATAAATAGAGAAAACAAAATGTCCTTCAAAAGATTTTAAAAACAACAATATACTTGCGTTTCGCCATTAAATTATGCTGGGATAAATTCGTCTATGACCAAATCGTTGATTAAGTTTCTATTTCCATATCGTTCCATCCTTATTAAATAATCTACCGATAAATGCATTGGAAAATCCATGTTGCCTTCCTCCATTTATATTTAAATTTTCAATATTATACATGAATTTATTTGATTAACGTCATTAAACGATCTTCATTATTTTACTTCTAATCTGAGTTTTTCGTATTCGAATTCAAACTACTTTGGACGTCGATCGTTATACTTCATAAATTTAAAACATATTGTTCTTGGCAAATAGTTTAAACATTTAGCATCACTAAGTGACGTTGACTTCATTCATTAACAAAAGATCCTTCGTGTTTGATTGACACAATGACAATCTGTAAAATGCCCGACAAGTATAGGTAACCAATCTCTCTGTTGATTATTTTTCGTTTTTTATATAGTATCAAGGTTCTTACGACATTAATCTCTAGAAAAATCTGTAAGCTTCTGATTGAGGTGATTCATAAGGCTGGCATAATTTCTTCAAAAAGGTTGTTAGTTGATACACCACGTTATCTAAATTGGCTGTCAGTTTTGATTCATTACGTCGTAAAAATAGTTCCTTAATTGGTGTAATTTAAAGAACGAGTATAAAAGTAGCTTGTTATCGTTGGTTATGTTGTCTAATTTATAGGTCGCAAAAACGTTTTAACTCCATAATTATAATGTTCATTCATGTTATTATTTCTAATTACCTGTCACGATTGTGATTTAACTTGGTTTATTGGATGTTTCGCTACCGGATGACTGAATTCGAGAAATCTAGTACACAAACTATTTTTTTTTGATTAAAAATACAGTATTTAGCGTTTGCATTAAAAATGCTTTTAGTCTTGTTATGAAATAAACAAAAATATTTCGACAAGCACTGATATTTATTCTGTTTATACCACTTTTTTAAATGTTATTTCATAGTTTTAGTGAAGGATTTTAAAAACACAGGTTTTCAATATACATAATATGCTTTATCCTTCTTAGAACGCGCTTTTGGATAATGTTTTGAGAAGGCACGGATATTTGTGTTTTGATTACTACTTCTAAGTAGAGAATTTCCACGGATTTTTCAACTTACATAATATGCTTTAGAACGCGTTTTAATGGTATTTCGTAGAAATGGATGACTTGCATTTTTACGGTTTTTAACTTACGTACTATATTATTTTAAGATACTAACTACTATGTAACATGAACAAATACTGAAAGGAAATATTTAAAACTAGAAAAATTTCTTTAATTTTTCTCGGGTTTTGGGATGTTGTATGAATAGGTGCTCAATGACCCCTACATAACCCCTTAACACATCAATATATAGCAATGAACTTAAACCAATGCACAATATAAGAATAAAACAAAGCAGAAAGGATATGTTTCAATACGTTTGAACTAATTAGCTATTTTATAAAATAAACCTTACACAAAATGTATTAAAATTTGAAATTAGATATGCAAGGTTTATTTCTGTGATAGACCTCGCGTTGGTGTGCCGCCAAATTTGCTGTGTTATCACTTTCCTTTGGAGAAGGCGCTTAAAAGAGTGTTGTGACACGGTACAGCAAATTGTAAATTTGAAATTACTGACTTACCTTCCTTTCTAACTTTTCTTTGCCTGGCTAGTTAGCAATCTTAAAAAGCATCTATACATTCAAAAACAATTTTCTTTCATATAAAAGAATATGGAACAGTTTACAACATAATTTTCAAATATAAAATTATTCCTAGCAAGTACCAATTTACTTAATTATTAAAATATTCCTTACCTAATCTTTGTTAAAATTTACAGAACTTAAATCTCGTCTCGTGTGGATAATTTACCTCTCTTTTACTTCCCCGCTTGTAAGAGTGTTTGGCCAAAAATTCTTGCCACATAGTCTATTTAAATGTCAAAATGTTTCGAACTTTGACATCAGAACTTTCTTGTAAATATCCTTACAAAAAAATATTATTCTTTGAGTTGGTGGCATTCGATTTTAAATTCATCTCCTATGTCAATACAATAATGATTTGGGACATATTCAATACTTTCGTCATCTATATTTAAAATTGATGTGTCTACTGTATCCATTAGAAATTCACACTTTCTTTAATAGTTCCTAAACCTTACCTCTTTTACTTAAATCTGATATTAAACAATCTAACAAAACATTCATTACAGAAACACGAAATCTATATTCTTTTGCAGGTAGAAATCTGCCTTTTTCGCCATCGGAATATTTGTTTGTTTTAATCCTTTTATTCCCGTCACTGTAATTTTCCTGAATTTAGTTACTCATTTTCTTTGTATTTAACTGTTAATTTTTCATTACAATTATTTCTTATATTGTTTATAAAACCTTCTAGTGTAATAATTGGCACAAAACCTTCATGTAAATAATCTAAACGAGGGGTTGGTAATTTTTTGCTAGTTATTAAACCTTTCAAGGATTACGTCCCAAATGATGGTTGGGATAGCGGTCTCTAATTTTATAAGATGTTTGTACAAGTATTTGACTTCCATTTTGAAATCAGGATTTTCTAAATTACCGTTAAATATAGTAGGTAGAATATCTAAAATGATGTTGTTATAGCTTATTTTTAAAGCACGGACAACGTCGTGATGGTTCACAATCTGATTTGACTGAGTTTAGTAAATCCCATCTTTAAGTAGATGCCGAAAAAAATACATAGAGTTACTGAACAATTCCAAAATAATTTGTGGTATCAAATACAACATTTACAGCTTTTAGGCCCATTAAATTTAAAGAGTGCGCCGCACAAGGTATATAATTAGCAAATTCGTTTATTTCTTTAAAATGTGCTTGGAGCGTTATCGGCAGTTGTCAATTGAAAATCTATTTTTTTGTAAAAAGTTTTTTAAAAAGTTAAATAACGAGAGACCCGTGTGACTACGAATGGGTATAAAACATAAAAATCGGTCACACACCTTTTTTTGGCACAATGCCGTATAATAATTGCCAACTGATCTGTGTGAGACAAATTTGGCGTAGAATCAACAATACTTAGTGTCATCGTCGTTGATTTCATCAATAAATTTTTTAGAACTTGTTTCCCATTAGTTCGATAATTTCTTCATAAACTGTTTTCGATAAATAGCTTGCAACTTTATTTTGCAAAAACTTACATTTTTCTATATGCAATCGTAAAAAGGGATCCAACTCCACAATAAATTCTATTAATCCCACAAAATTTTTGTTATGGGGAGATCCAAATTTTTCTATGCGGTCTCTGAATGACAAATCTCTTTCCGATAAGAATTTAATTACAGCAACAACACGCATTAACACACTATAAAAATATTGGTGTCAGTTTTTTTATCTGTTCTTGATACTGTCTATCAATGACACTTTTGTTTTCTTTTCTGCTTAACCAGATCAACATTGCATTTTTATGATCAATTGTTTCCTTGTCATTGTATAGTCCTTATTATATTAGCCCAGTCAGAATATCCAGTGGTTACAAGAGTTATTTGTAATTTTGAAAATATCTTACATACTAAACAGTACACACAGCATAAATTATTTGAGTAGCACAACCACGATCTAATTACCTTGTTTCTATTTTTAAAAGTTTTTGAAATACTTATTGGCAAATGATGTTTATATAGGTTAGATGAGTCATTATACCATTTGTTTTCCTTTCTATTTAAAACAGACATTTCTTTTGAGAGACAATTATTAATATATTCCTGATTAGTTGGGTAAGGCCATAATGTTAAATCTTTATATTTGTAAAATTCTTGAATTTTTTCAATTACATTGCACGAGTGTTAAACTGACCTCTCCGTTATATTTTGTTTCAGATTTCTTGTTTTCTTCTTGGAATTCATCATTAATTGCATTACGTTCCATGCTTTATTCTAAAGTCGAAGTAGATGAAACGAGAAAAAAACTCGAAAGTTCTTAGCATTTTCGTATTTCTGCCTTTTGTTGCCGTTTAATAGTACGTTTCTTTGCTCCGCTTAAATAGTTTCGTCCGGACATTTTTTTTAATATTTTTGGGTTTCTAAAATAATTAATGTAATTTCTTAGTAAGAAGAACCGAAAAAGTTACGTATCAAATCAATTAAAAATACTTTAACCTACACAATATTGGTATTTCTTAGATCCTCTTAATTACCGTATACGTTTAATGTTTAGATAAATAAATAATAAATTATAAATATTAATGATTAACTTTCACAAATGCAAACCTTTATTTCTATTGCAAAAGTACTGTATCTGGAAACACAAGCTTACGTAAACGCTCACTGACAAATGTCTGCCTATTTTAGAATTCTAATACAAATTGAAATAGTACAAAGCGCACCAGGTAGGTTTCCCCTTTACATCAATCACATCACACCAGTGTTAACATTCCTGAAATTATTTCTGGCAGTTGGAAGACGAAGAATGCCTGGATGTCGACTGAAACAAAACGGTGTGTTACACTGTGAAGAGTAATTAGTCGATGTTAGAAAGGCGGAATAAATAATTTGAAAGTGCACTAATGACAGTATTTTTATAAATTATCTGAGAATCTGACAATCATAAAAATAAAATAAAACTAAATTCCATTAAATAATAAGTAAGGTTTTGGGGTTCCTTTGTGGGCATCTATGTTCGGGGGGCTTGATGCTCCACCATCATAACCATCTCCATAAATTTGCCCCTGCCCACTTCAACCATCAAAGGACAACGTGGACAACGGTGGTCAACTGTTTGGACTATTTCACGTCGAATTGCCGGTCATAAAATGCAAAAATGCGTCAACACGAAGAGAAAGAAACGTATATTCCGAAATCTCACGTCAATTTTGATAAATGAAAATATGATAAATGTTATGATGCTCTACAAAAATGACAAAATTGATCGACAGAAAGCTAAATGTAGTAAGCCTGCTTAATATAGCTGACATTCTGAAGTTTTAATATTTGAACATTTGCACTATTAACTATGCAATCTTTGGCCCTCCAGTTTTTCGGTTTAATGCTCCAGATTGTAAACTTAGTTTCTTATTAAATTTGTTTAAAACATGGGAAAAATGTGTATGATAAATTTGCATCTTTGTTAATTTTTGGGACATATTGCTAAAAAACTATATCCGGTTATAAACCGTATATCATTTGCAGTATGAAGGAACATCTATTAAATGTTATTATTTGTGTGAATTCAAGAACCCCTCTTATAAATAAGATGCGAGTCGTAAATGGAACACATTGCAGCTCATTAATTTTTTAAAGAGAATCTAATCTATGCAAATTTTCATTTTATGAAAAAAGGAGCTTCAAATACAAACTCCGTTCTGCTCTCTTTAGATGGTTATAATCGGCATTTGTATAAATAACCGTTTTGTATATGTAACTGGATTTCTTTTGCGTCTCCTATAAAGCCAGTTACTGTTCTCTAACCATCAAAATATTTACAACAGTTTTAGTGTAGTAAAGATTGCAAACTTTCATAATAAAAGAAAGTTGTTTCTTCTTTTCAAAAGTATTTCAGACATAAAATTTAGAAAAGATGCTTTAGAGAAAAGAAATTTCTAAAAATGTGTTTAATGTTTTAGGAATACTTTAAATAAATAAACATTGTAGCAGACGTCATAACTATTTGATCAATCGATGGTTAGGATAATAAAGTCCACCTCTATTTAGATTATTTATTAGGTTTTAATAACTCCCAAAAAGAGGGTCGTCCTACACCAATTTGTTTTAACACATTTTGATTAATTTTTCGTTGATAGCAACTTAACAATTAGATTCCTTTAAGAGTGCGATAAGAATCTGCAGAATTGCTGCTATTGGAGTGACAAAATTCCTCACTGAATATGTGATCTCCGCACACAGCGCCCTCAAAATTGAAGCTGTAAGCAGGTTTTTGTAAACGTGGTATTATTGGACTTCGATAAAGATAAGGAAATTTAAAATGCCAACACTAACCCACAATCATTGCAAAGTATTTCCTGTTATTGGCAATTGGTTTGACGCAAATATACAAAATACTTGACTGATAGTGGACCCCTACATTATGCATTAGTAGTGCGTCAATTTCTAACTGATACCTGTATAAACCGATGGTAAGGAAGATGTGGAAAAATAGAGTGGCCTTCTGGATTAGAACTTTCTCTATTGAATTACTTTTTTTAGGGGTATGTTGAAAACAATGTGTACACAACAAATTCTACTAACTCGGCAAAATTTAGGAAACGCATACTGCACCGAATAAATTTTGTCTAACCTGAAATGAAACAAAACGTCTTAAATCAATTTTACCTAGAATTAAATTATTGTCAAGCAGCAGACGGAAGATAACTAGAAAATTTAATTCAGTAAAAACCTGTTTACACACACAGAAAGTAACGGATGCGCGCGCACACACAAACGCGCACGCACACGCACATACCCATGCGCGCACCCATACACACACGCATGCGAGTACGCACACACGCACGCACACGCATGCACACGCGTACTCACACATTTGGGCTCCAACGCACGCATCCACCCACACACGCACATTTATAATATATATATATATATATATATATATAGTATATACAAATATAAATAATATATAAGTATATATACATGGTGCCAAACTTAATATGTTTACCATTGGTAACTAGCTGATTTTAAGAGATAGAAACTAAGTTAAATGGAGATAGTCAGTGTTTTTCATTAAATTTTTAAGTAATTAACTATACTGTTTTTATCACTTCCAGTTTAACCGGAAATACTACCTACTTTGCATTTCTAGATGAAACACCCTGTATGTTTAAGTTAGACGCTGACGTACTAAAATGGCATTAAGCGCAGGTGCACCATTTTGATGAAAGTACAACTTTCGTCGTAAATTTAGTGGTAAGTTATCAAACCAGTCATCGTTATGATTTCTTAAAAAGTTCTAGATACTTGTCTGTGGACAATATTTGGATATAAAAAAAAAGTCCGACAATGGTATTGTTAAAAATTCCGCACCAAACATTCATTGAAAATTTACCTTGATAATTCCTATCTTTGATTTGTACTGGATTGACGGTAGATCAATAATGATTATTTTTTCGATTAAACATACCACTATTAGAAAAATTGCATTCATCTGACCATAGAATAAAATTTGGAAAAGTTCCGTGCTCACAAATATCTCTAACAACCAGTTACAAAACTGCACACGTTTAGTTTGATCTCCTGAATGTAGATGTTGCTCTAGTATAATCTTATATGGTCTATAACCATACTTTTTTAAAATTAATCGTATCGTTTCTGCAGACATACCACATTCGGTTGCAGCTTGCCGTTAAGATATTTGAGGATAAGCTTCAAACAAAGAAAGAACCTGATCTTTTACTAATTCGGTCACTAGTTGTGGTTTTCGTATTATTTTAGATTTAATAAAACTTTCTCTTTCTCTCAAGGAAGCTTCAAGCCTTGAAAATATTTTCGTACTTGAGAAATTTCTTGGTGGGTAGAGTTCTGAATATAATCGCAGTGCATCCGTAGATTTCCTGTGGGATGAAAAATACAGTTCTAATATGTCCACGTTCTCATTATTTGAATAATTCATTTTAATATAAAGTAATGATAGCCCACCAAATTCTACCAAATTCAAAATGGACACTTACATGATTATAATCATATTATTTTTGCCGTCAATCGTTTTCATGGATTGATAGATTTATTAAGTAAAAGAATCAGTGTAAAATAACGGAGTTATTTTTCATTTTAGGCATACATAACTCATATCCTTTTATAAAGCTAAAGTTATAATGTATCCAAAAATTTAACAATATACAGGGTGTTTTTGAAATGCAGAGTTGGTAGCATTTCCCGTTAACCGGAAGCGATAGAAACAATGTATTTTGTTACTTAAAATGATAATGAAAAACACTGACAATTTTTCCATTTAACCTAATTTCTATCTCTAAAACTAAGCAAGTTACCAATGGTAGACATGTTAAGTTTGGCACCCTGTATGAATATATACAGGGTGTCCCAAAATTGTTGGAAAATAAAACTACCCCGTATTGTAGACGTCAAAACAAGTCGATTGGACACAATGCAGATTCTTAGCTGGTCGCTCACTTTATGTACATTTGAACCTTGAAAATTTTTCCCGTTTGTACTCCAAAAGTTGGATATTTTAAATTTAAAATTTTTTTATTATGTTGACCATCAATAACTCCAACGGTGTGTGGTTGTTTGTATTATTTTATTAATAATTATGCATTAACAATTGAGTACGTAATTGAGGTTGTGATGTGATGTGATGTGATCCTTTTAGAATCTTGATAAAGGCAAAGACCTTTGCCGAAACGTGGATTTATAATTAAATATATGCTAAAAACTATTTAGTTTATTATTTCGGACTAAAATTGTACTTAAACGTTTTATTACTTAAAATTTTGTATACTAGATTAGTCCGTTCGAAGTGAGGCTTATATGTTTTATATATATATATATATATATATATATATATATATGTATATATATATATATATTGAAAAAGGAAGTTAAACTTACTTCTCTTTTAAATTATAACTTTTGGCTACGTAAAAAGGCAGTTGAACCGCATCTCCTCCGTGTCGACAGTTGCTAAAACCTGCGATGTCAGGTGAAACGACACGAAGACACAAATTGTGAGCTAGGTGATGCTGTACTTCCGATAGTGTCTGTATTAAATATTACAACCATGCTATTTCTGTCCTGATGAGCCCCAATTAGAGCGAAACGCGTCGACAGGATGTCCTTGTGGCTAAATTTGAGTCACTTGCATATGAAGTGTTTTTATTGCGGGTTTTGGGTCTGCTGGTAAGTAGGTATATAAACTCTTTCTTTAACTGCCTAAATTTTCGGATTTATTTTTAAATCCTTGATCACAGGCTTTAAAATTGAGATTAATAAAAAGATTGCATCTAAATTAAAATGTAGTCGTAAAAGTAGTTTGCATTTGGTTAAGGTGTAAAATAAAAATTTGTATATTCTATTAAAGTATTTGAAATGTCTTTTTTGAAGTTTTTTTAACCAAATGCAAACTACTTTTACGACAACATTTTAATTTAGATGCAATCTTTTTATTAATCTCAATTTTAAAGCCTGTGATCAAGGATTCAAAAATAAATCCGAAAATTTAGGCAGTTAAAGAAAGAGTTTATATACCCACTTACCTAACAGACCTAAAACCCGCAATAAAAACACTTCATATATATATATATATATATATATATATATATATATTGATATGATAACACTGCACGTCGATGCAATTGTACTCTCAGTCTCCTTCTGATCACCACCGTTCTGTGTATTTTAATATCCTAAAATTTAAATATGCTTCGGCTAGCCCAGTTTAATTCACACAGGGCGCACAACATTAAAATAATCAAATAATTTACCCCTTTTTCTCTAAAACTTTTCCTGCTTTGAATGATAAAACGAAGTCGATTGATATTTGTATAATGAGAAAGAAAAAAAATCATACACATTTCACAGCTTAATCTGTGTGACTGTATGACAAAAACAGCTCCTGAATCAAATAACAATAAATCTTAAACTGTTTATCTCCAAAAATTAAAGCTCCCTTTCTTATTTTAAAGCCAGTAAAATGACGTTGTACTCTACTGGAAATTTCTTTGAACGTTCAAGATGTTCCCCCTTTTTACGAAATTTTTCACGTATAAAATAAATTTTTGATGACTCTTTACATAAAATATTCAGGTATAAATTATGATCAATGTTCAAAAAAAAAATATAAAGAGAAATAATGCCTTATGGTAGATAGTTCTGACCTGTAGTTTTCCTTGTGTGTCTTTCTGCTGCGTGCCGTGGATCAGTACCTCAATATTGCATTCAGTTGAGTTGTTCCATTCAATTTATTTAGTCTCAAAGTTTTACTCCGTTTAATCAATAATCTAGTATTGTCTCAATCTCCCTTGGATTTTCTTAGTTGTCATTTAGATTTACGTGATTTTCCTTAAATTTTCGTAATGTCACTTAGATTTTCGTACTGTCTTCGTAATCTCACTTATAATTTCGTAATCTCACTTAGATTTCGTGATCTCACTTAGATTTCGTGATCTCACGTAGAACCGTTTTCCAACAAACGGCGAAACTTGTCACATATATTTTCACTATAATTTATTTTAAAATTATATAACACCACTTTTTACAAAAGTTTGATTCTTTAATTTGAATATTTACTCGACGCGTAAATTCTTGAGTATAAGTGATGTAGCTTGTGTTCGGTTCAAACTAAGACCGCTTGCTTATTAAGTTCGCGTGTTGTATAGTCTACGTCACATTTAAAAATTCATTGGTTATCTGAACTGTTGTTCAAAATTTACGACCAACCATCGGTTGTTTTAGATATTTTTGGCTTTTGTTTGTCTAAATAATACTTTGGGATTTTAGTAACTCCATGCAGAAAGTCACGTAGACAAAGTGACGTAAATTAACATATTTCTGTTTACATTTTGCGTTTCCGAAACGTATTTATTTCTAAAGATGCGTTTTTAATCAGGACAGTATGCTATCTGCTTTCACTATCGCATGTTTAATGTGAATTGTATTATGATTTCCTAGCTTTTCATTGCATTTAACGCGTATCGATTAAAAATTTATGAATACTTTTGGTTTAAGACAAGTTTGATTGCGTGTAGAGTTATTTTTTTTGCTGAATGTGTGTTTATTGTTGAATGATATGCTTCCCGGCATTAATTAAAGTCAACTGCGATCCTTATACAGGGTGTTAAATGTTTGCTCTTTGCATAATTTTGCAAATTACATATTTTTCATGCTAAATGCTAACGCCGGCAACAAATTCCTTTTATTTTTAAATTACAGTTTATTAATCAGATAAATTATCGCCAGAATAGCATTCAATTCAAGTTATTTTTAATTTATAGATAAATTCAAACATATGCCAATTCTGACAATAACAAAATTAAGACGATAGTAACAAACATCGGTGTAATTCGGTTCTCTAGTAAATTGTGGCATTACGGCGTGTACGTCAAAATAACCCCTTGCACCAGTCTTAGAGAGTGGGTTCGAAAACGGTGAAATTTCTAAATTGGCGATCCTTGCCTTCCTTCAATGACCATCCTAAATCTCACCCTTTAAACACCTATTTAAAGTGAGCTGCAAATCTTGGGTAAGTTCATTGTTTTACCTTTTGTTTGTTCATGTTTAAAAAATACAGTCCACTGTGTCTTAACCGAGCGTTAATACTAAATAAATGTGGTTTTCTAACTCCTAGTACTATTTACGTGTATTGTCTAACCATTATGACTCAATATAACTCTAAATAACCCCCTTATCATAGCAATATATATATATATATATATATATATATATATATATATATATGTATGTATATATTAGGGACCACGAAAGAAGACAATCACGTGACCATTAACACGTACATACATTCAAAGTTGTATGTATTTTCTTACGAGTATAATAAAGATAGCGACTAAATGATGCCCGTTATTTCAATAATACTCATACATGCTTTGCGCTACATAAAAATAAAGCTAACCTTAACGTTAAACTGCTCAAGTTGTATTCTGAATTTGGGAGTAATAATACTAATAATATAGCGTCACTTCTATCATAATATATCTCTACTTACGTTTGTTTTTAACACGCTTCTTCATTTTTACTTATTTCATTATATTCATCGTCAAGTTAGTGATAAACAGTTCTTATTGTAACTCAATAATTCAAAATGCCAGCCAAGGACTCCACTTTGGGGGCACAAGTTCAACAGTTGGTATTAATTTATTGGCATATTTTGAACATGAAATGCAGAACGCGATCCTTTAATTTCAATACAAGCAGTACAAGAGCTAAAACGCGTTTACATAACAATTTATATTTTAATTAACTCTACCCATTTCAAACTGGTTATAGCTTTGCAAAATAGTGCCATCACAGACTCTTGCATTAAATCACGGCAGTTGACTAATTAATTGTGCGCAGTTCTCGAAAACTAATGATCTTCCAGACCGCATTCAAACAAACATCGGAGATACTTTTTAACTACAATGTATACCTAAAGTAAGGTTAATAAGCTTTAAAGTAAAGGATACCGTATTATTTGCTGAAAAACACGTAGCTGTTCATCCGTTGAATGCGGAGCTTAGAGAAAAGGATATCACTTAAGTAATACCAGTTTGAAACACATATTGCTTAAGATTGAATTCAAATTCAAAACAGAAGGAAACCGCTGAGCTTTGTTGAAATCCAAAAATTTTTAGTTCAAGAATTAAATTTCTAAGGGCACATAAAGACACTATAAATTCCAACACAAACGACTAGTCGTTTTTATGGACGACACTTGGCTTTTTCAAAAGGAAATCCAACAAGATCTTAGCAGACAATAATATTAGAAATGTAAGGAAGTCGAGTGGGTATGATGAAAAATCCTTTGTAGTATAATTCATGTTAGATCAAAGAAAGTTTTAGTTGAGGGTGTTTCTTTGTCATTTGCTTCCAAATCGAAGAGTAGCGATTATCTTGGTGAAATAAATGCAGATACATTTTTACAGTGAGTTGCAGAGAACTTATTAAACAACTTAGAAGAACCATTGTTAATCGTGTTAAATGCGCATTATTCAACATTACTCAACAAAGTAGCAACAGCATGGGCTAGGGCTGATATAATTCAATGACTTATTACACACAACGTTCAGTATACTACGCAGATGTATAAAAGTGAATCATTCTAAGAAACCATACGCGTGTAGTTCTGCGCTTACCACAATATTACATATAGTCAATATAATGCAATACAGATTATTTGGGCACAAGCAAAGGGTTATTATAATAAGCATATGGTAAGAGATGGTTATGGCGACTATAATATTGTTTGTATTCAATAATATGCTTGACTAATAAAAATTAGTCTACTACTGTTTATAGTATACATGAAACTGAACAGTACATTTATTATATTGCAGACCCTCAATTGATTATTAATAATATTATGACATACCTATATATGATCTCCAAAACATCAAGTGCTATTTTATTACAATACATATAGATAACGGGTGTTGACTTGAAAAACGCAGCATAGGGATTTCAATGCTAACTCTTTAGTGTTGAATTATTGGCAATCCTAAGTATTTTAGAGAAAAAGGGTAAAGGAAAATTTTATCGAAAAAAAAATACTTCATCCATGCATATTATTGTTCAGAATTTTTCATTTTATGAAATTGAAAAATGAAAAAAATAAAAATTCTAATTTTAAAAAATAGATCGCAGCTTAGGGATTTCAATGCTAACTTTTGATGTTAATCGATTGGCTTTTCTGATCATTTTAGAAGAAAAGCGTAAAGGAATATTTTGCAGAGAAAAATACTACAACCACACATACTATTGTTTATAATTTTTCATTTTACGGAACCTAAAAAAATTAAAGAAATATAATTACAATTTTAAAAAAGTCGATGACGTCATGGAAGTTTGATAATCAAAATGTGAATTTATTTATATACAATATCAGCTCTGTTTGAAGTTTATGGTTTATAAATAATAACTAAATGCCGTTTTCGTTAAAATGTATACAACTCAAAGAAAGGTGGAAATGACATGGTGATTTTATGCTGGAAATAGTGCTCGTCAAGTAAGTGCCTTGTTCAGCATAAAATACCTAAATCGGCAAATTTCAAGTAGTGCAACGATTGATAGAGTAACGTACAATTTTTAAGCTACAGGCTCAGTATTAAATAATTATAAGTGTAATAATTAGGATCAAAACCTACCACAAAATCAGGAAAATGAAAACACTTTCAATGTTATGGCGGAAGTATCTGACAATTCCAATATAAGTCTAAGGCAAATAGTGAAAAACATTGGTTTGCGTCAAACCAGGATACTGCGCATTTAAAATAAACTTAAGTTTCGCTCTGATAGATAACAATGCCATCAAGTACATGATTTGGAAAGAAGGAGTGCGTTTTGCCTCCAGATGATGAAAAAATGTAACGCAGTTTTTAAATAATATTTTGCTTACAGATGAATGCACGTTCACACTGTACAATGACCAAGTGTGTAAAATTGCAGAGTATGGGCTACTAGCTATCCACACAGTATACAATCCAGACCCCAATATCACAAAAAGTTAATGTTTGGGCGGTAATATTAGACGGACACATTACAAGATCATGTTTATTGCACGAAACCTTAACAAGAGGGCGCTTTCTGCAATTGTTGGAAAAGAACATAGCTCCGGTAGTGGATATGGTGCCAGTTGAATGGTTGTACCGCCTACAACAGCGGAGAAGTGCGCGAATTTTTGAATGACAGTTTTTTCAAAAAAGTAATTGGTCCAAATTAAATAATTAACAGGCCTACTAAATCCCCGATCTGTGGCCCAGCAATTTTTTTTAGGACATTTAAAATCAAAGATTAATTCTGAAAGAACATTTCAAAATGTACAAGAACTAAAAATTTGTATTCAAGCCGAATGTGACAAATTATCACGGTATCAACTAGCTGATGTTAGACGGCAATTTTACTACAGATTAGGCCATTATTTAGCAGTAAATGAAGGTTCCTTTGAACGTTTGCTGTGATTTACTATTTTTGCTGTAATTTGTTTGGTGTTTGTCTTGTTACAATAAATAAAATTTTGTTTCCTCTACATCGATAAATAGTTTTATAGTTACTCTTGCAATAAGTCAAATTTAACGACACTGAAATGCAAGTGCGCTTGCCTGTTTTAATAAATCCATGGCATCACCGATTTTTTTAAATTAGAATTTTATTTTTAATTTTTTCTGATCATAAAATGAAAAATTGGGAACAATTATATGTGTGAATGCAGTATTTTTTCTTTTCGAAATATTTCTTTACGCTTTTCCTCTAAAATAATTAGCGAAGCCAATAATTCAATATTAAAGGGTTAGCATTGCAATTCATATATATATATATATATATATATATATATATTGCTGTGATATTCCCCTTTTAATGCGGGAACTGGGTCCTTTCAACAAAAAAATTCTAGTCCCACAGATTGGGCGTCATAAACGGCTGTGGTCCTCTTTTCGCCTCGGCTGCTCACCTAATGTTATAAACCTCCTCATTCATAAAAAAACAACACATTCCTACCAAAACATCAACGTTAACTCTATTTACATCAATATTCAGAATACATTAAAATTTCAAAATTAAAACTCAGCATAAATTTCAGTTTTAAAAAGAATTTCAAGATTAATTTTATTATCATTTTAATGTGCATCCAAAATTAAAGTCCTTGTTGGATGCCTAGTAATTAATATAACACTATAAGCAGACCGGAGTCTGAGTAAAAAGGGAGCATCTACCACCCCTTTACGTTAATTAACCAGGTTCGTCTAATTGAGCTCAAAGACATACCCAAATTTTCATCATATTACCGAACATCAAACTAAATACCCCTTTCTACTTAAACAAGCAAATTTCATCTTAAAATTAAAATTTTATGGTTAGTACAATTTCACTAATGTCCATTTAAAGTAAATCAATTATAAAGTTATTCAACACACACAAAATGTCAAACAAAATAGTATAATTTACCTGAAGGTTACTGTCCTCGTAGCTTCAAAGTACATCGTCCCTTTAGTTAATCACACCATTCCAACAGGATTATATTTACGGCTTCTAATTCTCAACGCTTTTAAAATTTTCTCCATCACCATTTATTTAGAGTTGTTTCTGGGCTTTTCCGGAACTCATCTGTGTATATCTGACCCTTGTTTCGTGGATCCAGACACGTATTTGAACCATTTAATTATTAACACCCCCGAAAAATAGCAAAGAAATTCATGCGTCTGTCACCAATATACGCCAAAACTGCCTACTTTTGTGTATACATTTGTCGTTGTAAATTTTGCTAATTGGTACAGTGAAACTAAATTTTATTACCTTGTATCTAAGTGCACTGAAGTACATTCATGTTAGCACGTAAATAACAAACTATTTTGAATCACCAAATATACAAGCAAACTTTAAATTATTTAATCAAACTAAAATGCACTGTTTAACATCTTCAATCAAGTCGCGTATGTACGAGCTTTTAACGCATCGAATCGTCAAAAGTCTAAGAGGGCTTGTTTATATTCCTCTCGGTATATATAGCAAAAAGCCGGCACGTCGCTTTTGTCCTCAAAACGGGTAATTCTAAAGAATTCCTCATTCTATGTTCCCAGTCTGTCGCTCGCGCGTCGATTTTTACGAATTTTCACTCGCCCCATTTAAATATCAGAAAATTTCCACACGGCACACAAGCATGTCCGAGAAAAACTAATTAATTTTGTACAGAAATTGTTGTTCTACCTCTGATATTTGGCATCCTATTTTCAACCAATTGTGACCCTCGTGACGTTGCTTAAATCCCGCCTTTTACAATATGTGTCTTTGCTTGACGCATTTTCTCTTTCCTTCTCTAACCTGTTCGTATTGGTGCAAATTGATATTCTTTATTATCGATTATTTTAGTCCACATGGAGTGTGAAATAACCCAGCTTTAGCAATTCTCGTAACTATTATGCGACGTTTTCCCAAGATTCTTTGAAACATTAATTATCTGCAAACTTTACGCCGAATGTGACATTTAAACTACGCAGGTGTTCAAATATAATATTAATTCTCAGAGCCTTATTCCGTGGTATTTTAATCTTGGATTTTTACAAGTTTTATAGGTATTATATGTTACTAACGGTTTAATTAACTCCAATTAAATTGATTTCTATCCTTTCATTTTAGCGAATACAACTTAAATATCAATTATTATGTGTACACTTTGTTTAATACCGTTTACTCGAAATAGAGTTAATTAAGATAAATTTTGCACGTAATTTCTCTTTGTTTAGAATAATTACATTACACGCAGAGCTTTTCAATACTGCTTCTTTTGATATAAAGCGTCTTATAAATAATTTAAATTTCTTATTTTTACTGAAACGACCGAGCTTATTTATGCTTCAAGGTTTTAATAACGCGTATTATTTAATGAAATTCCTTATACACGGTGATTAAAATTATTTGATGTGATTATTTAATTTTCTACCCTGGTCTAAATATGAGTATTTTCCCCCTATTTGAATACAAATAATCCCACTTATTCGAATTCAAATATTAAGTATTTAGACAAAAAAAAATTACAAAAAAAATTGCCTATCTCTCTCTACCCTTATCTATCTAACTTACCTACTTTGTCTCCAATCCAAAAAAATATTTACACCTATCCTATATCCCTATCCTATTCCTAACTCTCACCTAATTTTATAAACTGAAATTATCCCTAACTTCATCCTACTTATCCATCTAATCCTATATACATCCTATATACCTATCCTATTCCTAACCTTTAACTAATCTTCACTATACTTTACTTCATCCTACCTAATCCTATATACCTATCCTATTTCTAACTTTATTCCTAACTCTCCACTAATCTTATATGAAATATCTATACTTAACCTATCTTATTTTCTTCCTACCTTTACTCTTTATTCTCATCCTAAACCTATTCCTAATTATCTCCCATATTTATCCTATACCTAGCTTTATTTTCTATAAACACCTACTTCTACTTTTCTATATACACCTATTCTATCCCTTGTTCTATATCTATACTAAAGTTCACCTATCTCTATCCTTTGTTCATTAAGTTATTTAAATCTAACTCTCTTCTTGACCCTCCAAGTCTTTCTTCTCACCATCCTAATACTCTTCATCCCTATTTCTCCCCCTTCTATATCTATACTTAACATCTCTATTATCTCACATACAATAAACTTATCCCTATTATCCTCACTCTTAAATATTACTTCTTCTTCAGTCCCTACACTTGTCTGTTTCTTATTCATTATCATTTCCTTTTCTGCCGACAAACCAAACGATACTACTTTACAATTATCGATTTTTCCCTCAATGGAAAATCCTATGTACCTTCTAGAATTTTTGTGTAATGGAATCCGCCAGAATGAATTCCTTAAATCTACTTTATTAAAAACAAACTTGCCATCTTTACTTAATTCCGCCTTCACCTGCTCCCGATATGCTGCTGGAATTGGATAAACCTTTGCGTTGAACGGTTCTGAATTATCCACTTCCAATCTGTGCTCATAGCCTAACGCTGTGCTTGCTTCTACCCCACTAATTCTGCATGTTTTGTAATAAAGCTTGAACCTCTACTCTCCTATCCTCTGGACATCTTATTGTGTTGATCTGTTTTACTTCATCATCCTCTACCTCTACTACATTAATACTAAACCCCGTGTCATCCTCTGTGACTTCATAACTGCCCTTCCATGGCACTACCCTATCTTTAATCCTTATTACCTTCCTTTCCATATCTATCAAAACCCCTAACTTCATCATACAGTCAACACCTAAAATGCTCTGAAACTTCAGTCCAGGTACAATTACAAACTCCTGTTCACAGCTTAAACCTCCTATATCTATCCTAAGCACCACAACACTATTTACTACAGCAAACTTCTTTTTATTTGGAGCTACTAAATGGCTACGCTTTATAGGCATAATTCTATCACAAACCTTATCCCTAATTTTGCTGACGAATTCCTCCGATATTAAACTCGCCTCTGCCCCTGTATCAAGTAATACTTCTACATTATTCTCAAAAATTTCTAAATTAATAATTGGCAAACATAATTTTTCCTCAGTTTCTGGCTCTACTTCCTCCTCAATTTTGAAAAATTCACGTGGATGTTCGTATACATTTACACAGAAATCTAGTGGTCTGTCGCGTTCTAAAATCCTGTCTCATCCTGTTTTCCGTGCTTGGTCCTGGTTGTCCTTCTACAACCTGTGCGTACGTCCTCCTCGTGTTAATATCCGTGTCCCTGTCTCTATTCGGCGTGCTGGTCACAGTCCTGTTTACTTCCGGTAAACTGTTCTGTCGCGTGTAACTAGGTCTTGGCGTCGGTCCCCTAGTCGCACTATTGCTCCTGTATTCCTATCCTCGTCGTTCCCAATTCGGTCGAAAATTTCTGTTGTAGTCAGGCCGTCTCGGATAATTCGGTGTCCTGTTGTCAAACCTAACTGTGTTAACGTTTCGTTCTCGTATCTCTCTTGTCCGTCCTACACATACATCGTCATATCTCTGCAAATACTCTAAAATGTCTCCCGTTCTGTGATGTTTTGTAAGGCCACGTGTTGTCTAATTTCCAGTTCAAAATGTCGTGATAGGTACTTGATAATCTGTCTGTCCGTCAATGGTGGATTCAGTTGTTTGGCCACACTGTATTTGCGGATGGCATATTGCTCCCTAGAACCTGCAAACTCTCCCTTAAATTTTCCTGTAATCAAGTCGTCCCTAATCTGATCCTGTTTGTGATCACTCCAGTAATGTTGTAAAATTTGTTTTCAAAGTCCTGATACGTGTCTATGTCCTGTCCTACTAAATTGTACCATGCTTCCGCGTTGTCCTTTAATAAAGCCTTTATCGTATTTAGTTTAGTCTGTTCGTCAAATAAATTTCCCACTAGATTTCTTACACTATTAATAAAAATTTGTGGATTTACCCTGTTATCGCCATAAAACTTCATGTGTTGGTCCAATGATACTCCACCTGTAGAAAATCTGGGACCATCCCCCGTTAAATTTGACATGTTGTATTTGATACTACTAACTTCGCGTTCTACCCTGCCTAACTGATCCCTACATGAGTCTGTCACTTCAGTCATTTTATATTAATTTCTTCTTCACAAAAAATGCGTACTTCGGACCTTAAATGTCCCATTTCCTGTCGAAGACCTGTAATATCACGCTCATTTTTATCAACCCTATTTTCAACTTCCCCCATCTTTACGGTAAGACTATTTTTAAATTCTACAACTTCTTGATTCGTCTTATCTATTTTCTGACTAATCTCTTCTAACTTCCTGTTCGATTCTTCACTCATTTGCTCAAATTTTCGATTTGAGTCCTCTCTCGCTCTATTCGATTCAGCACTCATTTCTCTAATCTCCTCAAACTTCCTATTAGCTTCTTCCTACTCGATCTCATTTCCTCTAGCATTCTCATCATAATCTCGTTTCCTTGATCCCCTGATTCCGTCTTCGACTGATCTCTACTGCCTCCAGCTTCTTCCATTTTCGAAATTTTCTCACACAATGCACTATCGTCACTTCCAATTTCCACTCCTTGACTCCTTAACCACTCCTTTCTCTGCATACGTTCAAATCACTCACACACTCTAAAATTACTCTTAAATTTATACACACAGAACTCTCTCTCTCAGATCGCCAGTTTCCTGGAATAAAATCACAAAAATTTTATTTGGAACTCGAGCCCTCACGTTGTGGTCGCCATAAACTTGCTGTGATATTCCCCTTTTAATGCGGGAACTGGGTCCTTTCAACAAAAATTCTAGTCCCACAGATTGGGCGTCATAAACGGCTGTGGTCCTCTTTTCGCCTCGGCTGCTCACCTAATGTTATAAAACTCCTCATTCATAAAAAAAAAACAACACATTCCTACCAAAAACATCAACGTTAACTCTATTTACATCAATATTCAGAATACATTAAAATTTCAAAATTAAAACTCAGCATAAATTTCAGTTTTAAAAAGAATTTCAAGATTAATTTTATTATCATTTTAATGTGCATCCAAAATTAAAGTCCTTGTTGGATGCCTAGTAATTAATATAACAATATAAGCAGACCGGAGTCTGAGTATAAAGGGAGCATCTACCACCCCTTTACGTTAATTAACCAGGTTCGTCTAATTGAGCTCAAAGACATACCCAAATTTTCATCATATTACCGAACATCAAACTAAATACCCCTTTCTACTTAAACAAGCAAATTTCATCTTAAAATTAAAATTTTATGGTTAGTACAATTTCACTAATGTCCATTTAAAGTAAATCAATTATAAAGTTATTCAACACACACAAAAATGTCAAACAAAATAGTATAATTTACCTGAAGGTTACTGTCCTCGTAGCTTCAAAGTACATCGTCCCTTTAGTTAATCACACCATTCCAACAGGATTATATTTACGGCTTCTAATTCTCAACGCTTTTAAAATTTTCTCCATCACCATTTATTTAGAGTTGTTTCTGGGCTTTTCCGGAACTCATCTGTGTATATCTGACCCTTGTTTCGTGGATCCAGACACGTATTTGAACCATTTAATTATTAACACCCCCGAAAAATAGCAAAGAAATTCATGCGTCTGTCACCAATATACGCCAAAACTGCCTACTTTTGTGTATACATTTGTCGTTGTAAATTTTGCTAATTGGTACAGTGAAACTAAATTTTATTACCTTGTATCTAAGTGCACTGAAGTACATTCATGTTAGCACGTAAATAACAAACTATTTTGAATCACCAAATATACAAGCAAACTTTAAATTATTTAATCAAACTAAAATGCACTGTTTAACATCTTCAATCAAGTCGCGTATGTACGAGCTTTTAACGCATCGAATCGTCAAAAGTCTAAGAGGGCTTGTTTATATTCCTCTCGGTATATATAGCAAAAAGCCGGCACGTCGCTTTTGTCCTCAAAACGGGTAATTCTAAAGAATTCCTCATTCTATGTTCCCAGTCTGTCGCTCGCGCGTCGATTTTTACGAATTTTCACTCGCCCCATTTAAATCTCAGAAAATTTCCACACGGCACGCAAGCATGTCCGAGAAAAACTAATTAATTTTGTACAGAAATTGTTGTTCTACCTCTGATATTTGGCATCCTATTTTCAACCAATTGTGACCCTCGTGACGTTGCTTAAATCCCGCCTTTTACAATATGTGTCTTTGCTTGACGCATTTTCTTTCCTTCTCTAACCTGTTCGTATTGGTGCAAATTGATATTCTTTATTATCGATTATTTTAGTCCACATGGAGTGTGAAATAACCCAGCTTTAGCAATTCTCGTAACTATTATGCGACGTTTTCCCAAGATTCTTTGAAACATTAATTATCTGCAAACTTTACGCCGAATGTGACATTTAAACTACGCAGGTGTTCAAATATAATATTAATTCTCAGAGCCTTATTCCGTGGTATTTTAATCTTGGATTTTACAAGTTTTTATAGGTATTATATGTTACTAACGGTTTAATTAACTCCAATTAAATTGATTTCTATCCTTTCATTTTAGCGAATACAACTTAAATATTAATTATTATGTGTACACTTTGTTTAATACCGTTTACTCGAAATAGAGTTAATTAAGATAAATTTTGCACGTAATTTCTCTTTGTTTAGAATAATTACATTACACGCAGAGCTTTTCAATACTGCTTCTTTTGATATAAAGCGTCTTATAAATAATTTAAATTTCTTATTTTACTGAAACGACCGAGCTTATTTATGCTTCAAGGTTTTAATAACGCGTATTATTTAATGAAATTCCTTATACACGGTGATTAAAATTATTTGATGTGATTATTTAATTTTCTACCCTGGTCTAAATATGAGTAATATATATATATATATATATATATATATATATATATATATATTCACGATGGATAATTCAAATTGTTACCAAGTATTAAGCATGTTTATGCATAGTACACAATAGTAATGAAAGGTGTTCGGTAATTGAAAGGAAGTTTTACAGCAACGTTCAAAAATGTATTCAACATACTGAAACACTTGTAAAGTAAATAATAATTACGTGAAGAAGCACTAGATGTCGCTGTTGATAAGATAGTAATACAAGCTGATCGTGACAGTAGTACGTCAACAGGAAACGACAGCAATTAAAAAACTGTAATCGTTTTAAAATCAACACAATATTACTGTACATTTTTTGATACCCTACTATATGTTCAAAACTAATGTATTGTAATCTAAAGTAATTCTTGAAGTAAAAATAAATCTTGGAAGATTATTTATATTTTAATCGAATTGTTTTAATGTGTCATTTAGAGCCAATCATCTTTGTGTAAAAACTGTTAAAAAAATCATATCAGTGTTCGTAATTACTTATATCCATTTTAAGTAGGTGGTACCTACAAAAACAAAAATGTAGCACTGGAAGAACTATAATTCGTTAATATAATTACATTTCATGAGGTGCCGTACTTGAGTTAAGGTAAGCGATTTTTTCCTTATTAATACGCGCGTAAAGCGGAGAAATTGGTTTAGTAAAACGTTTATTAACATTTGTTGATGTCATAGAATATACGATTCGCAAAGAAGTGACACTTCATAAATTACATTGCTTTTCATGTACGAAAAATACATGCCCTTCAGCCATTATTTTGTAGGTACACACATGCAACGGAAAATTTAAAAACTTTAGGTTAGAAATTGCTCTAAATATTTAAATTGATTATTGTATGCAAAACTGTATAATTTAGGCTCTAACGTAATAAAGGAATCTATTGAAGTGAAATTATAACGTAGAACAAGAACAGTAATAATGGGAGGTTGAAGAATATACCATAGAATGATAATGCACTACGCAAGCGTGACTGTATTATTATTCTATGGATATATCAAAAAAATTATGACGGATTTTAGACATCCGCAAAGAAATTTGATCTTCCTAAAAAGGCCGAGCGTCGCTTTTTGTTATTATTATACTATGGTTTATATAAAATACGGAAAATTGTGTTTTAATTTTGACAACATATGCTAAACCTGTGCCGTTGCCAAGTTAACTTAACAGATTTAAAACACCAATACAAACTTGGTGTATTTAAGGATTTACAATTTTCTTGCAAATATTTATTAGTATACGAATTACATATTTCTTTTAGAACAAAACTTGAGTTGTAGGAATGTCATATATACAATTACTAGAGCAAAAAGAAAAAAAGGATCGGGAACATCTTGCGAACGGCGCGTGTAATGCTAGAAGCATAAAGCAAGTACGTAAGCTAGAAAATTTAAAAATTAAAACGGATAGGTTGGTATTCGATTTGATAGAGATTAGCGAAGTTCGGTGGCCAGAGGTGGATGATTTTTGAAGCGGAAATCTTAGGGTAATTCATACAGGATCGGAGGGAAAAAATTGGGTAAGGATAAAAGAGTACCCATGGTTAGATTAGAATCTCAACTGATAAACACAATAATAATACGAATATACATACCACCTCTAGCTGCAGTGAGGAAGAGGTAGAAGCGATCTACAAAAATATCGAACACATGTAAGATTTGTATAGTGGTATGAAAATTTAATAGTTATGGAAGATTCCAATGCAGTGATAGGTAAAGATAGGGAAAGAGCGGTAGTAGATTTTTTTTTGGTTTAGGCACGAGAAACGAGAGGGGAAATAGGCTACTAAAATTTTGCGACAAAACAACTTAACCATCACAAACACATTATTTCAACATCATACTAGAAGACTATGTAAGTGGAAGATGCTAGGAGACAGGGAAATACCAAATAAATTACATTCTTGTTCGATAATGGCTTAGGAACGAAGTAAAAGACTGTAGAAGCTACCCAGAAGCAGGTATAGATGGTGTGAATATATAGGAAATTTATATGCAAGACCAGAACCAGAAAATATAGAACAGGAAGCGGACATTGAAAAGGATGACGGGATGTCTTATACTAAGAGGCGAGTTTGAACTAGTATTACAGAGCTTTTAAAATAATAAGACGCCAGGTACAGATAAAGTGCAAGCAGAAACTCTAAAAGCCGCTGGACAAGCAGTGACAGAACGTCTCTTCCAACTTGTAACTTATATGTAGGGACAGGCGAGATACCCAAAGATTTCAAGAGCAGCACCATAGTCACTATACCAAAAGAGAGAGGTGCGTATAGATGTGAAAATTTTCGAACAATAAGTTTGACGGCACCCGTGCCAAAAATATTAACTACAATTGTACAAAGACGGTTGGAAACATGGGCTGAAGAATTGTTAGGATAGGACCAATTTGGGTTTAGGCGAAACGGGGGAACAAAGGAGGCAATTTTAGCTTTAAAGAGGTTTAAGGGGGATAATGGAGAAAACGACCGAAAAGAAAGAAAGTGTAGATCTGGAAAAAGCGTTCGACAATGTAAATGCGAAATTTTTTTTGAAATACTCAAAAAGTTATGCATTATAGGGATAGATTGATAGTACATAGCTTATACAAAGAGCAAACAGCTGTAATAGAATTAGAGCAGGAACGAAGAGAAGTAAATATTAGAAAAAGGGCGAGAAGGGGATGTGTCATATCTCCGTTAATTGTTAACTAGTACATCGAGGAGGCAATGAATACTGTCAAATGCAGAAAAACATTTGGAATTATTATGCAGGGACAAACGATTGATATGCCTAGATTTGCAGATGATATATACATTAGCATCTATCAAGGAAGAGTTAGAAGCAGCTCTTAGTGAAATGGAAACTACTAACAGAGAGATATGGTATGAAAATTTAAAAAAAATCTAAAGTATTAGTATGTAAGGGAGGAGTAAATAAAACAAAAACCGGAATACAAATAGGAAACGGGAACTTAAAGAGGTTAAGGATCTCTGCTACCTAGGAAGTCAAATAATGCAAAAGGGGAAAAATGCAAAAGATATAAAACAAAGACTATTACAAGGCCGTGCTGAATTTAACAAGAAAAAGTAACTACTGTGTTCAGAGACAACAAGTATACAAACAAGGAAAGAGTGCTGAAAACATATGAATGGGACACAACACTGTTCAGCTGTGAAACGTCGACTGTAGGAGAAGCGGATCGGCAAAAAATAAAAGTCTTTGAAATGTCGTCCTACAGACGAAAAATGAACATATCGTGGACAGAGAAACTTAACAACAAAGAGGTTCTAGAAATTGCAGGAAAAGAAAGAAATATGCAGAAAACGGTAAAAAAATAGGGTAGCTAGGATGATAAGGCACATACTAAGGCATGAGGAAATACTGTGGTATATATTAGAAGCAGAAAAAGGAAAAAGAGAAACGGAAGTAGATATAGCGTAAGGTGTAGGCTTTGGGGCTTTTAGGGAACTGTATACGTTAGCTCAGAATAGAAAGCATTGGAGATACGCGTCCAATCGGTTCCAGGACAGAAAACTTAATGATGAAAACAGTAATTGTATGTAAACTAATGATTATCGTAAACAACTACAGGTGTTAGTTTTGCAATATTATCAACAAATGTTGATTGTGCGATAGGAACAATTGGAAAGCTATTCATTCGACAAGTGTCTAAGTGGCGAGGAATCTTGGTAGCCGTCGGTTGCTTAACTTCACGTAACACTGAATATCGGTGAAATAAGGTATATATTTAGAAAATAATAGAAGAGGAGCCGAGCTGTATCTGACAAGAAAGAGCAACTGCTATGTTCGAAGTCGACAAACATGAAAATATGGAAAAGATTGCTGAAAACATATGTGTGGAGCACATCACTGTACGGCTGTGTAATTTGGACAGCAGGAGAAACGGACAGGAAAAAAATGTGGTGCTACAGACGTATGATGAGGATATCATGAAGAGACAAAGTTAAGAACAAAGAGGTACTAGAAGCGGTAGAGAAAAACGGAAATATATGGAAAACAGTAAAAGATAGAAGAAATAGAATGATAGGACACATGTTAAGGCACGAGGGAATAGCGCGGCATATATTGGAAGCACTGAAAGGAGAAAAGGAGAGGTAGATGTAGACTTAGATTAAATATATCCGCTCGACAACCAGAAAAGTACATTGGATATGATTAGTTTTAAAACAACGTCGTAGGAAATTAATTACCCGTAGCAGAGTGAACTTCAGCCTGGCTCGATAAAGATTTTTATACAGAATACAAACACGAAGCGCTCACGCTGTAAATTCTTATTAAAATTTTTTTGTGGTAACGTTTATAAATAAAGCTTGCTAATATAGGCATTAATGAAATTAGGAACGTCCGTCCAAGTTGCATAGTCTAAGGCTTATTTTATTATATAAACTGGAACTGAAATTTACACGGGAAAATTGACGACTTCATGAAATAATTGTAATGGGTTATTCTGATGTTATGATAAATCGAAAATGGGTTTAATTTTAGGAAATAGACTAGTAAATTTATGTGCTTTAAAATTTGGTTTTATCTGCTTACAGGGATAATGTTATGACTATTTTATTAAAATAGAATTAGGTGACACAGAGAGAAGGCGTTTGTTGTTTAGAATATAGGTTAGCTTGGTTGTAAAAGAAACTCAATTCAACTAACCGGCCGAAAGAAACAGGATCCACAAAGAAAAGTCGTCTTTCAGAGGATCGTATCCTAGACCAGAAGTGTTGACGCCCATTAATTAAGCCAGTATATAAAACAACCTTCAGGGATTTTTGCTAACTTAGCTTAGCAATTTCAACTATTCCTCTTTACGTTTTGCAATTTATTAATTTACTTATACAGATATCCATTTCAGCACCAATGTGGTTGGTCGGTGCACCCTTAAATTTGTTACGAGATTACCACATCTTCTGGGCAATTCAAAATTTAGTAGTCTAGCGATTCTTTCACCCGCTTCTTGGTTTGCGTCTTTCAGTGGGAACTGCTTCCACTCATTCTCCTTTAATTGCGTATAACGAACTAAATTTTAGTTAAACATGATGTATCCTAAGTGATTACCCGCGTTTTTTAATTATTTCTGCAGAAATTGCACCTCTATTATGATGTTGCTTTTCTTACTCTATGTATGTCTCAATCATTTGTTAACTTTACTTATTAGCACCCTACTACATTTACCAAATACAAAGTATAACATTGTTGTACATGAAGTGCTTACTACTTTTATATTTAATATATGTTGTAGTATAGAGATTATATAACTTGCGTTTATTAAAAAAAAAGTCAAGACCCTATATCACAATATCGATAAAATTTATCACGCATGTTTATAGGATGCTTTCGTCATATAATTCAATGATAAATCACCCACCACAATATTTCAGATTATTTTGAAAACCTCCTGTATAACCCTACACCTTTTTGATAACAAAAGATGAATCCGGCACTTACCCGAATGGCAGGTATGGAAAAGTACAGTATTGCCCGAAATAAACAGTACTGAAATTGTAGTTGTTTTGTATATTTAAAAAATACATATTATTGACACTTTATTATATGTTCTAAATGTGCACCTCCTCGTTCGAGACAGACTTCATAACGATGTTTTAAGTTTCTGGTCATGTTATTGAATAAGGGTTGTCTCAGGGCTGCGAAGAAGACTCTAACGGCATCCTTTAATTCATCGATGGTTTGTGGTGCCCGTTTGAAAACGGCATTTTTAGCCATGCCCCAAATGTATGCGTCTGGAGGTCTGGAGAATGTGAAGGATAAGGGAAGTCAGTAAATCGTGATATGAATTTGCTTGGAAAATGTTCTTGAAGAAATTGACGAATTGCGGCAGCAGTATGGCAAGTTGCCCCGTCCTGCTGAAAAAATTGGTTTCGAAATGCCAAGTTACGTGCACGACAGAATTGACGTAGATCAGGGATAAATCGTGTTAAAATTTGTCTGTACCTCTGTTGATTAAGTGTGACTTGCCTACCATTCTCTTCGATAAAGTACGGACCAATGATTCCGTGTCCGGAAACAGCACACCAGACACTCACTTTTCACTATGTAAAGGAACCTCTTGAACCTCATCGGGTCTGGCAAAGCCCAGAAATCGATTTGTGCGACGATTCACATAGCCTGACAAGTGAAAATGTGCTTCGTCTGAAAACCAAACATTTTCAAAATTCAGGATTTTCATACTGTAACGCGAGAATTCTGGCGCAATATTCCACTCTACTGCGATAATCCCGAGGATGTAGTTGTTGATGTACCTGAATCACATACGAAAATGTACCCAGCTCCTTCAGGATTCTTTGAAAGGAAGTTCTTTTAAATCAAGTTGTAACGCTGTCCTTGCCTGGCTGACTTTCGGATTTTCTAAGATTTGCTCAAAAACACGTTCATGGTTATTGTTGTTGTTAACTGTCCTGGGACGCCCCGAGTTTCCTTTTCGTTGGCACAATACACTACCTGTATTTCTAAACTTTTCAATAACCTTCAAAATTACAGCATTACTTGGAGAATGTTTATTAAACCTTTGTGTGAATTGATCAGACACGTATAGCAAACTTGCACCATTACGTCGGCCGATTCCGTATGAACGAAAATAATGCTCTACCAGAAACACTTTCTCCTCTGTACTTAACACGATTTTTAACAATTAGGCCCTACTAATTACTTGTTTGAGGTTTACTTGACAGGTCTATACTAGCTAACTTGAGTGTGACAGCGCACGCATAAAACACCGCCAATTTAGTTTCAGTACTGTTTATTTCGGGCAATACTGTATTAGCAAACTGATTAAGAATATTATTTCAACAGATCTTTCAAGTTAATAAAACAACTTAAAAATGCAACATACATTTCATTTCTCAAACTAATCCAGCTTTTACAAATATATCATTTTAAGACTGCCTCTCATTTGCATATACAAAAAAAAAGAATAAAGCTCATAACCCGTTCTTGCTTCATTACTTACAAAATGAACAAAATCTTTTATTTCTGTCTAGTACGTTATACGTTCCCTAAGGAAAACTATATTTTCTTTGCAATAATAGTTCATTTGCAGAGCTTCTCTAGCGACCTACTTTAGTTCATTTAGAAATGTGGAAAGCTTTTTGTTTGTGTTGTCGTCGTACTTACAGTAGAAGAAAGCCGAAATTGCTGTGAGCAGGAAACACGGACGGAATTAGGGTGGTACATGAAATCTGCCTCAATATTTCAAATTCGTTGACGGTCTCGTGATTCAAGTAACAAAAAACTTGTGGAAAGGATAATGTAGAGAAAATGGAAAAATCCTGTTACAGGGGTTCTTCTTTATTGAACCGCATGATTGAATTAATTCGATCGTGCGGAAACGGCTTTAATTACCTCTAAAACTGCTTACTGAAACAGCACTGTTTGACACACCTGTACTTTTCTTTGTACATCCGAATTCAAACACCATTAGTAAATGGGAAGTTGGAGCGAGTAAAAGGAAGTAAAAGCTGCAGCAAATGACCATTTCAGAAAGTGGAGTTGTACGTAATCATTTTACGAGAACCTAGAGAATTACTCGATCTTTTTCTGTATAGTTCGTTTGTGACGAGTGTTTTCTAACGCATCGTGAAGCACAATGATGTTTCAAATTACTAAATACAGCTTGCAAAATGAAATGTAGCCATACAGTACAGAAAATTGCAATTTTAGTCAGGCCGCTAATAGCATAACTGAGCATCTTGTGCAGAAAATCAAAATGTTACGACAGTTTCATGAGTAAATGCGCTTAATAATGTGAAATGCAGTTTCTGAACAAAAATATGAAACAATAACAAATTGATATTTTGATCATGCTCCACCATAAGTCACCGCTGGTATAGTTCGCATTTGTCGACAATGTATAACCTGCCTCAAATTAAACTACATGTATTTGAGTGTTTTAGGTAAAACAAACTGTGACCAAATTTTGTTTGCAGTGTAATTAAATTAGTAATAATATTAATAACACGTTTAACTATACTTTAAATTTTGGTTTACGTTATGAGCATTTACAGTGGTTTAGGTTAGTTTCAGTTGTATTAGCTAGTTGTACCCGTAGATTTTAGGATCCATCATTTGTACAATTCAATCTAATTATCCTTTGATGAGATTTGTTAATAAAATCTCACAGCGTCATAAAACTGTGGTTAGTTAGTGTGAGGCCTTTATTGGTACGCATTTGCATCGAAAGATGCCTGTACAGCACAGAACATTAAGAACTATTATCTTTGTGTTAGTGCTAGGAGTATTCGTATGTTGTTTTAGTGATCGTTTTATTTTAGTTAGTTGGTTATGTACTTTAAACTAAGGATATATTTTAACTGAGCTCTTCAGAGTTACGTACGCGTATTAAATTAGGGACACCCTTTAATTGTGCAGAATTTGTGAATTTAAATTCTTTTGCCTGTGTGCCTTCTTTAAGTTCAATGTGTGCCACAACATACTCATTTTGGGAAATCAATTATGAACATTATATATTTTTCGTTATTGGGTTAACTGATCTATATTTTTTTTATGTTCATATCAGTCTATTCAGATAAGTATTTGTAGATCCCATATCCCGGAGTGTGGAAGGCTCTGACAGTCA
This sequence comes from Platerodrilus igneus, assembly GCA_036346225.1. NCBI lineage: Eukaryota > Metazoa > Arthropoda > Insecta > Coleoptera > Lycidae > Platerodrilus > Platerodrilus igneus. Next base: position 5,187,781 of record JARFIW010001303.1, read on the forward strand.
TTTATCGCTCCCAAGTTCCTGGCGCTCATAAATAATAGCTATGTTGTAGCTGAATTTCCACTGAATCTACGAGTTCCCTTTGTCCCGTGAAGGATAGAAGAACTCAGTCGTGTCTTATGCTAACTCAGCTACCATGAGCATTTACTACGTCAGCAGTTTGAGAAACCACCCCAATAACTGCAGTAACATCTTTTTTCCCGTAAGACTCTGCTTAAAATTAACTGTCTTATTCAACTACTTCAGAAATTTTTTGATATTTTGCATCGATATGTTTAAAACGTTTGTTTCTTCAACATATCGGGACAAGTAAACAGAATTGCTACTAACCTCAAAAATAACAAAATCCTTTATTTTTATACCTAATTCTTCGATAGATGAAAAACAACACTTCTTCGTGATTTGCCATTGAGACGAAACATTTTCGGCTTCTGCACTTGACATGGTCTCCGCGTTTTGTTTTAGAATATTTACAAACACTGTAAAAAAGAATTCACTAAATAATTTCTGATTACAAGTATCAAAACTAAGATCAGATTCACCAAGCAAATGTGCTGCCTCGATAACCGACTTTGTAAATTGGAATTTACAATTTCGGGTTCTATTAAGATACTTAATTGTTCTTTTTGCAAATTCTCAACGCTATTTACTAGGCTTGCTTATTTAACGTGATGCAATATCAAAACAACAAACACCCGAAAATTATAATGAACTCCCAATTAATTCACAATACATACAAATTGTTCCTTAAAGTACAACTATTTTGATTAATTTGCCTTAATGAATTATAAATCACAGGAGAGCCCCATGTGACTATATTCTTACAATCAATTCTTCTTTAATAATGAACCGATATGATCAATCTGGAACTGGAAGAAACAATATTTATCATACTCAATCGTAATTCTAATAAACCTTTTAGGGAAATCATAATCTTGTATCTAAGCAGATTCTTTACTACTTCCACAATGCGGTTTCCAGCACCCGCAAGCAGCACAGGTATGCTAACTAGTTATCGACTACCAACAATAATAGATACACAACTGAATCTTCTTCGTAGCAACAATCAAATTCCGATCTTCTATAACATAACGAATGAGGAATAACTTCACCAAAATAACTTATTTCATAATTTCGTTGGACACTCAATCCATACAGTGGCGTATGCAACTTTAATAAACAGGCATAAACTCCGGGTGAAGTTTTCATGTAACGAAAGTTGCGGATTTAAAATTATTGTACAAACATAATGCGCAACTCCATGACGCATGCAACAACAATCTTAATGTTGAAATCCTAAAGACAGGAACATGCTTTTTCTCCGTTCATTTTAGAATTTTCCATACACCCTAATGTAATAAAACGTTCTTTAAACCTTTCACTGGAACAACCTCGATGCTTAAGTGCATAAACTCAACGATAACCAAACCGAAAATAACGTTAGATGAAAAAGTAACGACCTAAACGCCATTCTCTTCAGGTGAGTTATCAAAATCAAATCCTTTAACGTCTCTAGAAGTTTTCTTCTACGAGCAGAAATTTGAGGTAAAGCAGTTTGGATTATTTTCAGAAAATGAGTACTAATACCGAACCTGATAGCCGACTCAACTTTATCTGTGACGCAAACAAACGAGGGTTTTTCTATAGCAACATTATGTGTAACTATTACTTTTCCATTAACCAGCAATCTACAACCTACATCAGAATATTCAACTAACAATCATACTTTTATCATTTGCATTCATCATTTCATTTCGATTTCGTCAAGTCTGCATCGCTTGACTCAATTTCAGTGCCAAATTCTTAGAAGTGCACTATCAAGAAGAAACATACACACGCGCACACGCACACACTCGCGCGAAACCACACACGTACACGCACATGCACGTACACATACCCACACATATCTAACCGATCTGAATGCTTGGAATACTAACCTAATTAATAATTCTTTTACAGCCTTATTTCTAACCAATACTAATATGAAAGTATCAAATACGAATACTTAATGAATTTATAATGCATAAAATATTAAAATAATTTATAAGTAGAATGATTCTTCAAAAAATAAATAGGTAATTCTACAAAAACGATGCGTCTAGGTGTAAATAATCAGCTGACCGTTTTTTTGACCCAGGAGCATTTAATAAATGTATACACCTAAAACAAAATTTAAAACACGATTTTCCACGTAACGTATACAAATAGCGTTTACATTTTCAAGTGAAATAATTTTACCTAACTGTGCTTCTTTTCGAAGCATCTCGCCGAATCCATGACTGCTCAGTTATAACCTTCTGTTACACCATTTAATTCTTGGTTATAAAGGCAACATGACAGTAAGCAAAATTTATTATTTCCTACAAATGCTTGAAATACACCGACTTTGGGAATTATGTATAAGTGTTTTAAAATCTAAGCGACCTGCGCAACTACCCCAAATATTATCAAAATACTAAAGACCAAACTGAAAACATGGTTATGAAATGATTGTTATGCCTAGAACAGCGGTAATGTTACTCCTTTATAATTTAGAAATTGATTTACCGTATGAATATTTTCTTTACACTTTTCATACTGAAAAAAGACTGATAGGCGTTTTATGACTTTTACAAACTTCTTTATTTCACTACTGCTACTGAGTATAAAGCAACAATATGACTAAATAATTAATTTAAATAATCGCATTCGTTACAAATTCTTAACTTATCGTCGAACTGTACACACTTTGATTTTGATATTTGCAAATCCCGCTCCTTTGTATATGTTTTGTGTATTTGTTTAATTTGTCTTTGACAATAACAGTTATAAACCAATCTTTTTCAAGACTGCGCTTTGTTATTTATTTTCAAACTGTAAGTAAACCTCTTTAAATTTCATACTTCTGGAATGTTTATTGTTTCGTTTTAGGTGAATTATGAGCAATTCTAAAAAAATTGTTCCTAACCAAGATCGCGAGATTATATATATATATATATATATATATATATCACAGCTGTGTTATCGGACGTTATATCTGTTAATAATATAAATTCTTTAGTTGTTGATTTTCTTCTTTGGGAATATGTTCGTCCACTAATTAATAAGAAAAACGCTCATTTATGAATTTGTCGACGTTTCGGGTAATTTATTCCCTTAATCATGACCTATGAATATTCGTTATAATACAAACTTATATCAACTGGTGTTACTTACAATCTATGCGAGCTTAATTTGTTAAAAAGCAGTAAATCAGAAAACCATAATAAATTAATGACACTGACATTTAAAAAACAATTTGTAACATAAAACTCTAGTCATATAAATAAAAATTATCTTTAAACTTACTCTGTACTACACTATTTACAAATGGTTTAAATTCACATAAGTTACAAGAATTTATAGTAAGAATGATGTTTAACAAGTTAACAACATGCCATAACTGATAAGTATAAACAATTATATGGCTGATGATTTTGTATATTTATTAAATTTTTACATTATACCTGGTGAGAGAACTTGAAAATTTAGTTTAACTCTATTTATTATTATTGCGCCTACTTAATTTGTATAGTAGTGAATACACTGTGTTTAAATTGTCTATATCTGTTTTAAAATTTATTGTATTATTGTTGTTTTGGATATGAAAGGATTCTAAAAATAAACGTTTTTTATAATTATTTTCTACTTCTAAAATTTGTATATCATCAAAATCAGCATTATGTGTTTTATTGTTCAAGTGAATTGCAAGAGCACACGATTTTTTATTAATTTTTGCGTCACTTTTGTGCTGGGTGACGCGATTGCGTAACCATTGCTTGGTCTCTCCAACGTAGCATTGTTTGCACTCACAGTTGATTTTATAAACTATATTACTTAGTATTTTCTTATTGGTAGGATCTTTAAGAGGTGTAAAGAGGTTTTTTAAGGTTCTATTGTAATTCACAGCAATGTGCATATCTGGAGTGCTTAATGTCTTTATCAGAGTTGAAGTTAAGTTTCGGATATATGGAAAACTTTTGTGCACGATTTTGGTAGATTGTTTATCGATTTTACTTTCAGTAGTGGTGTTGAACAATATTTTATGCAGTAGCATTTTTGGATAACCGTTATTTATTAAAGTATTTCTTAAATTAATCAAATTTTGTTTTCGAAACTGTGGATGACAGATTTTTATAATTCTATTTTTTAGCGTTAAAACAGTATTTAATTTATGTTTGAATGTATGATCTGAATTAAAGTTGACATACCTACCAGAATCTGTGGGTTTTTTTATAAATGTCTAGAATTAATTTATTATTATTGTCTTTTATAATTTTTATATCCAGAAAGGGGATGCTATTATCGTGTTCAATTTCAATTGTGAATTTTAAATTGGGGTTAAAGTTATTAAAAGTATTTAAGGTTTCCGTTATAGAGGTATTTGGTATTGCACATAGAATATCATCTACAAAATTAGTACATTTGGAAAATCGTAAATTATTCTTACTACGGTGTAGAACAAAACAAATCTTACCAAATCACATAAGTCAAAACATAGGCAATGTAATGAATTTTTTGAATATAGTACATGGAAAATTAACAATAAGATTCAGTTATTCAACATACAAATGAAAAAGAAAATATTGGATTTTGAAATAGAGATAACACACAAAAAACTTTGTGTTGAAAAACGAATTACATAGTATTAGAACTTCATTACAAAAAATACTACCAACGAAACTGTACAGTAATTTTAGTTACCGACAGAACATTTTTTACCAAAAAAGATTTAAGGAAATAAAAAAGTCTAACATAAATAAATTTGAACTTTTAAATAAAAAACAACAAAATAGCAATATTTTGGTTACAGATAACAATAAGTGGTTAGTAAATTTAACATCTATTCAGATTCCTGAAAATGTGCAACATATACTGTCATTTGGTCCAAAATTTAATTTACCAACTCGAGCATCACAGGTTAACATTGGAAAACTATTAGCAAATGTGGAAGTTGTATTAGATTCACATACAGATGAGAAACGACCAATAATTAGAACAAAAGTAACTAATATAATAACAAATTTTTTATTAAACCCACGTAATAACAAACCAGAAAGTCTAGAAAAAACCTATATATCAACAAAGAAATATTTAAAGAATCATCCGGATTTAACAATTGTAAGAGCAGACAAAGGCGAGGTAACGGTAATAATAAGCAAAATGGACTACAAAACGAAATCTTTAGAATTACTAGATAACACAAAATATACAAAAAACTAAAACAAGATCCCACATTTACAATCCAAAAAAAAGTAAATGATCATATAAAAGTTTTGAATAAAAAACAGGTAATATCCGAAAGTCTCAAAAAACAACTAACTAGAAATAATTCAACTCCGGGTAAATTTTACGGATTACCAAAAATCCATAAACAGATCGTCACATTAAGACCGATCATATCATCTGTTAATACCCCCACTTATAATATAGCAAAATACATGACCGAAATATTAACAAAAGCATTTCCGTTGAGTGAGAGTTATAGTATAAAAGACACGTTTAGCGCTGTAGAAAAACTGAAAGATTTTCAATTACCGAAAGACTTTATCTTGGTATCTCTTGACGTTGAATCTTTATTCACCAATATACCTTTACCATTAGTTATTGAATTGTTGGAAGAAAAATGGGAAGAAAAAATAAAACCTCACTGCAACTTTTCACGTTTACTATTCATTACGACCATTAACTTAATTTTTAACAATACCTATTTTTCATTCGATAATCAATTTTATTTACAAATCTCCGGTACTCCAATGGGCTCACCCTTATCACCGATTATTGCTCAAATTATACTGGATCACTTAATAAAAACCACTCTACCGGTACTCTCATTTCAAATGCCTTTTATAATTAAATTTGTAGATGATATTCTATGTGCAATACCAAATACCTCTATAACGGAAACCTTAAATACTTTTAATAACTTTAACCCCAATTTAAAATTCACAATTGAAATTGAACACGATAATAGCATCCCCTTTCTGGATATAAAAATTATAAAAGACAATAATAATAAATTAATTCTAGACATTTATAAAAAACCCACAGATTCTGGTAGGTATGTCAACTTTAATTCAGATCATACATTCAAACATAAATTAAATACTGTTTTAACGCTAAAAAATAGAATTATAAAAATCTGTTATCCACAGTTTCGAAAACAAAATTTGATTAATTTAAGAAATACTTTAATAAATAACGGTTATCCAAAAATGCTACTGCATAAAATATTGTTCAACACCACTACTGAAAGTAAAATCGATAAACAATCTACCAAAATCGTGCACAAAAGTTTTCCATATATCCGAAACTTAACTTCAACTCTGATAAAGACATTAAGCACTCCAGATATGCACATTGCTGTGAATTACAATAGAACCTTAAAAACCTCTTTACACCTCTTAAAGATCCTACCAATAAGAAAATACTAAGTAATATAGTTTATAAAATCAACTGTGAGTGCAAACAATGCTACGTTGGAGAGACCAAGCAATGGTTACGCAATCGTGTCACCCAGCACAAAAGTGACGCAAAATTAATAAAAATCGTGTGCTCTTGCAATTCACTTGAACAATAAAACACATAATGCTGATTTTGATGATATACAAATTTTAGAAGTAGAAAATAATTATAAAAACGTTTATTTTAGAATCCTTTCATATCCAAAACAACAATAATACAATAAATTTTAAAACAGATATAGACAATTTAAACACAGTGTATTCACTACTATACAAATTAAGTAGGCGCAATAATAATAAATAGAGTTAAACTAAATTTTCAAGTTCTCTCACCAGGTATAATGTAAAAATTTAATAAATATACAAAATCATCAGCCATATAATTGTTTATACTTATCAGTTATGGCATGTTGTTAACTTGTTAAACATCATTCTTACTATAAATTCTTGTAACTTATGTGAATTTAAACCATTTGTAAATAGTGTAGTACAGTGTAAGTTTAAAGATAATTTTATTTATATGACTAGAGTTTTATGTTACAAATTGTTTTTAAATGTCAGTGTCATTAATTTATTATGGTTTTCTGATTTACTGCTTTTTAACAAATTAAGCTCGCATAGATTGTAAGTAACACCAGTTGATATAAGTTTGTATTATAACGAATATTCATAGGTCATGATTAAGGGAATAAATTACCCGAAACGTCGACAAATTCATAAATGAGCGTTTTCTTATTAATTAGTGGACGAACATATTCCCAAAGAAGAAAATCAACAACTAAAGAATTTATATTATTATATATATATATATATATATATATATATATATATATATATATATTTTTATTTACTTTTGCCATAGTACAGAGATTGTTTCGAAATTATACCAGTATAATAGCTTCGATTACTTCATAGGGTTCTTGGAGACTATTTCACTCTGAGGAGGCTTAATAAAGCCGAAACCGTCGGTCAGTGGATGTTTCCTCCCCTATGAAGTAATAAGCTAATGTTTTGTTAATGGCTATATAACTACCAGCCTGATTTGTATTTGTCAATAGACTCTATTATTTTCATAGAGTTTGTTTACAGATACATCTTATTTTATATATTGTTTTACACAATTTCTTATTGCGGACTGCAAATAACCTGTCTTTTATTATTTGATTTGCCTTGGGGCATGAACCCGGGTGTCGCCGCGAGAAGGTTTGTTACGTTTGCAAATAAATTTTGCTGTAACATTCCGCAAATCTCAAATGGCCACAAGTACTTGTGTAGCCATCTATAGGATTTACTATGTAGTTTCGATTCAATTTTTGTACTTCCACGCTTAGTAGTGTTGATGTTTATCACCTGATGGCGGTTTTATTTACTTTTGCCATAGTACAGAGATTGTTTCGAAATTATACCAGTATAATAGCTTCGATTACTTCATAGGGTTCTTGGAGACTATTTCACTCTGAGGAGGCTTAGTAAAGCCGAAACCGTCGGTCAGTGGATGTTTCCTCCCCTATGAAGTAATAAGCTAATGTTTTGTTAATGGCTATATAACTACCAGCCCGATTTGTATTCGTCAATAGACTCTATTATTTTCATAGAGTTTGTTTACAGATACATCTTATTTTATATATATATATATATATATATATATATATATATACAGGGTGCCCACAATCTATCTCCGTATATGGGTAACTTTTTTATTATAGAAGATACAATATTGGTTAAATTAGCAAAGTTGAAGAGAAATTTACGAGTAGTATGATGCTTTTTTGAAAACTCACCTAGATGCTCAACTTTTTAGATATTTGAAAAAACTGAAATTTGCCATTTTCTTCAAACGCTAATAACTTTTAACGGTTTAACGTATAGAGAAAATAAAACTGCTTGTAAGGTAACTTTTACGTAGAATTCGATAGCGTATATGACAATTTTAATTGGAAATGGGTTTTCAAGCTACAAACATAACCTCACTTTTTTTAAATGGAAACCATAGTTCAATATAACCCAAATGGAAAGGTTTTTCTTTTCTGATTACACTGATGTAAGGGTTGATGTACTTATTTTCAGTAGTTTCTTCATAATAAAGAAAAACGATTTATTTATTTGCGGGCATCAAGGAGTCCATGGATACATATTACAAACAAACAAAATGTGTAAAATCAATAATGGAAACACAAGTTTATTGTAACTAAATTTATTATAAACTAAGAAAAATAAAATACTTAAAAATAAACTATCCATACAATACAAATAACTTAATCAAAGGACACAAAATTAATTAATGCGAATATGCCCACTCCTACATTAACATATGCTCAAAATGACCTCCATTAGCTTGCAAACACATTTCGCACCTTTTAATTAGGTTTTGGTGCACCTTATTTAACGTTTGTGGTTTTATACTTGTAATAGCTGCTGTAATACTATCTTTGAGTTGCTCAATGTTATTGGATTTTTAGCATACACTACATCCTTTACAGTACCCCAAAGAAAAAATCCAGTGGCGATAGTTCTGGTGACCTTGCCGGCCATGGAACAGGACCTGCATTGCCAATCCAATTTGGAAAACTATTATCAAGATATTCAGAAACGGATTGAGCATTGTGAGCAGGTGCACCGTCATGCTGAAAATAATATAAGTTTTGCAGTAAATTAAGTGGCAAATTATCGAGCATTTCTTGCAATTCGTTTTGTAGAAAATTCAAATAGTGTACACCATTTAAATTATAATTATAGAAGAAAGGCCCAAGTATTTTATTACCAAAAATGGCACACCACACATTTATCGAAAATTGATGTTGATCCCGCCTTCTGTTAAATGGGGATTTTCCTGACTCCAGTAGACTGTATTTTTTCTGTTAAACATGCCTTTGTTAGTAAATTTTGCTTCGTCGGTAAATATAATAGTGTGACTAAAACCAGGATTATTATTTGTTTCATTAAGAAACCACCTACAAAACTGTTGTCTTCTCTCACAATCCCCATGATACAGTGTATTGCTAACATGGGTTTTGTATGGTTTGTAGCGGTTTTGTTTTAAAATTAGGCGAGCTTTTTCTGTAGAATTAGCGCACTCAATTGCAGTTTCTCGGGTGGACGCTGTTGGCTTAAAATTTATGTAGGCTAACACACGTTCTTCATCATCAGTTTTGAATTTTCTTTTATCAGTACTGGGTTTTGTAAAAGCACCAAACCTTTTAAATTGTTTTCTAATTTAGAAAACAATCGTTTATCTGGCTGCCTTCTTTCCAAATATCTTTCTTAATACATATCACCAGCAGCATCACAATTTCTGTTACCGGCATAGTAACAAAAGAGCATGTCATTTTTTCGTCGTTTGTATACATTCTCTATTATAATCAAATAAATTTAAAAGTCTTCTACACAAAATTTGCAACCCAGAGCAAATAAACACTTTAACTAATAATATCTGACAAATGCCAGTTGTTTTTGTTTATTTAAAATATGTATCCATGGACTCCTTGATGCCCGCAAATAAATAAATCGTTTTTTCTTTATTATGAAGAAACTACTGAAAATAAGTACATCAACCCTTACATCAGGATAATCAGAAAAGAAAAACCTTTCCATTTGGGTTATATTGAACTATGGTTTCCATTTAAAAAAAGTGAGGTTATGTTTGTAGCTTGAAAACCCATTTCCAATTAAAATTGTCATATACGCTATTGAAGTTTACGTAAAAGCTTACCTTACAAGCAGTTTTATTTTCTCTATAGGTTAAACCGTTAAAAGTTATTAGCGTTTGAAGAAAATGGCAAATTTCAGTTTTTTTCAAATATCTAAAAAAGTTGAGCATCTAGGTGAGTTTTCAAAAAAGCATCATACTACTCGTAAATTTCTCTTCAACTTTGCTAATTTAACCAACATTTTATCTTCTATAATAAAAAAGTTACCCATATACGGAGATAGATTGTGGGCACCCTGTATATATATAATATTTACAAATATATGAAAGAGCAGAAAGATACTGGTGAAGACCTCATTTGTCTGAACAATTTGCGCAAAATTGTGTCGGAATCAACTGGCGTTGGGCCAACGATTTAAGAAAACCACTAGAGAAGGCAAATGCAACCAGTTGGTGCTAGATTACAATTTATTTAACCAAGGAAAACCATCAAGAAAAGTAACACAAAGTCTACATTAGATGAATTGTAGAAGAAATTATGCGCACGCTTATTTATCGATTTGCAAACATCCATCATAAACAACCTACAATGCTTGCTGCATTTGAGGCTATCAAATCGGAAGGCATTAACTTCTGTGGAAAAATAGATTTGTTTAGTAAACTCTCTAACGATCACGTGGAGGTATTTTAATTTGAGAAAAGACTTCACTTGGAGGAGCAGTTAAAGGCTCCATTGTTAGGAAATCACCCGGTAAAAGACACTGTAGGTCATTCGGGTCAGGGCTCAAGGCACACATTGGTGTAGAGTTCAATAATGCCTCTATTTGTGTGAGAACAGCATACAGTTCCGCAAACGTGAGTAGCTGTTCCCCATTGACACGCAAGGGATGATTTTTAACATTTTTAACGCCGCTCTCCAATACGCCACCGAAATGGGAGCTCTAGGGGGATTAAGGGTCAAGTGATGCTCTCTTGTTCAACACCATCTTGCATATAAGCGATAAGCTGATTGTTAGTTTCGACAAAATTCGTGCCGCAATCGCTGAATATATTAGAACAGCGCCCACGACGAGCAACAAAGTGCCGCCTGGCAGCGATGAATGCGGCAGAAGAGAAAACGGAAACAAGTTCAATGTGTGTTGCCGTAGTGGCAAAACACATAAACATGCATTATAGGACTTAAGAATTTTGATTTTCTTAGAAAAGAAACTTAATTGTAATGGGTGCCGCAAAATCTACACCCACACAACTGAAAGGTTTAATTTGGTTCACACGAGCTGGAGGCAAGATTTGGTATGAAAACCAACAAAGATAAAACTAAAGTACTATTATGTGAAGTATGCAGAAATAATCCAAGAACTGAACACAAATAAGAAACGAGAACTTATAAAAGGTTAAAGATTTCTGCTGCATAGCAAGCTAAATAACGCAAGATGAGAAAAGCAAAAGATATAAAACAAAGATTGGCACAAGACCGTGCTGCATTTAACAAGAAAAAGCAATTACTATGTTTAAAGACAACAAACAGAAACAAGGAAAAGATTGCTAAAATTATATGTGTGTACCACAGCACTATCTGCTGTGAAACTTGGACAATAAAAGAAGCGAACAAGAGAAAGTTAGAAGCCTTGGAAATGTCGTGCTACACACGTATTAAGATATCATGGGCAGACAAAATTAAGAACAAAGTGGTTCTAGAAATGGTAAGAAAACAAAGAAATATGTCGAAAACTGTAAATGATAGGAGAAATGGGATAGTAGATCACATACTAAGGCATGGGGGAATAGTGCGGAATATATTAGAAGCAGAAATAGGAAAAAAGAGAGGTAAAGGTAAACCTAGGTTAGACCAATGCACACAGATAATCAAAAATGTAGGCTGTGGGAATTTAAAGAAAATATGTAGGCTAGCTCAGAATAGAAACCAGTGAAGGATCGCGTCCAACCAGTTTCAGGGTGGAAAATCTAATGACGAAAAAAATAATTGTACTTAAACCTGATGATTATTATAAAAGCAAGGAAAAAATGTTGTAGGCATTTGTGTGGAGCACGGCACTGTAGGGCTATAAAATAGGGACAGTAGGATAGACATTCAGAAAAAAGGTAGAGGCCTTTTGGAATGTGGTGCTTCAGGTTTTATAAATAGTAGAGGAAGAAAGATCTCTGTGGAAAACAAAAAAATAGGAGAAATAGAAGGACAAAACACGTTCTAAGGCATTTGGGGAATAGTGCGAAATATATTACTAACAGAGGTAGGAAGAAAGACCTTGATCAGACTATTGCACGCAGATAGTAAAATATGTAGGCTGTGAGAATTTCAAGGAAACGTGTAGGTTAAGTCAGAATAGAAATCAACAAAGGTACGCGTCTAGCCAAGTCTAATGATGATGATAAAGCATTATATAAAAAAAATTTGAATGTACATGTACACTTTAATTCTATAGTAACACAACTTTTGCATCCAACTAACAACAGCTAAAGATTTTTGTTTCTAACTATTGGTTTCATAGCTAATAATTAATAGTGTAGTAAAGAAACAACAGTTACAATTTATAAATTTAAATTATGCACTTTATGTATAATAAACGCAAAATGCACTTTATAAAAAAAAATTTAATAGCGTGTTAGCAAGAAGCTTTATTGCAAAACCAACACTCGAAAATATAGCAAAAAAGAATCCAAAAAAACGATTTTCAGTTTTATTACACTAAGGAAATTTTTGACTATCATATACACGCCTAGATAGGGAATCAAAAAGTATAATATAGTAAATCCAAATTTGCAAACTAAATAAAGGATTAGCAAAGTTGGTTGCTTAACTGAACTATTGCAAACTTAAAACAATGAAAGTGTAAAATGCAAAAAATATTCAAAGTGCGATAGGGAACGTAACAGTGTACGAGCGTGTACGTACTTGCGTGCGTGTGTAAATGAGCGTGCGTGTGCATGCGCTTGTGTGTGTACAGTGTTTCTGCTTGTATGTACTTGCACGGGTGTGTACTTACAATTGAGTGTCTGTACATGTGTGTATACGTCTGAGCGTGGGGTGCATGCGTGTATGTTGATGCATGGGCGCGCGTATGAATGCATACGTACGCACATACAATGTGTATGTATTTTGAAGCGATTGGAAGGTAGTGTTTTTGTGTTAGTTCAGTATAATGGAAATTTAATAAGTTTGTATATTTTATTAATATTTTAGCATAGTCTCAATGCTTTTGGGTTCTTGATTACAATGTCTAGAGGTTTCCTGCTTCCTTCCTCAAAAGGTTTGAATTTAGTTTAAGTTTAAAAATGCGTCGCATCCACTTTCTTTTCTTTGGATAAAGCAACTAACCTACAACGACATACCATGAATTTCCTTTGACGTGAAGCACAAGTAGGCCGAAGCACTCTAAATGGATCTTTTACGTTAAATCCGGGGTTATTACTTACCAAACTCTATGGCACTCAGAAAAATATATCAATATATTAACGCATATACGCTTTTTTATATAGAAATTGTTCACACGACATTTTGTTGTAGTCAAATAAATCCTAAGTAGCAGCAAATAAATACATGTATCTAGCTGGCGCGGCTTTCTATATAAGAGCCGTAAGTCGCTGCGACTTATATTGCTCTAATCGACAAATTAAAGCTTTGTCATTCCATTTTTGCGCTGCTTTAATATAGCCTACAAGCTTGAGAGCAAGCTTTCATTATATACAGAACCAGTAAGTGCTTCTATTATATTTCTATTGCGCAAATGTGAAATTATTCCCAAGGGAAACTCCTGTAATAGTTAATTTGAAGAGCTTCTCCAGCGACCTAGTTTTGGTTCATCTAGAAATATGAAAAGTTTTTATTTATTTGTTGTAAATATTATTGTACATAACTGATAATAATTGTTAGGAACGCAAAGAATAGCAAACTAGAATAGTAAATTAAATACGCTTCAATTTTGTACCTTTATCTTTGTTTTAATAAAAATGGGATCATAAATCAAGAAAAAATGTTGTTAGAAAATTATGCCCAACATATGATATCAGATTAATTTTCTACAAATTGGCATGATTTTGTAAAAAGGTTTTCAATACCGCTAAAATCTTGCAAACCCTCTTAATGGCCAAACAGTTAGAGCCTAGAGTAAGGGCTGCGTAGAATTTAATATCTATCTGCAAATACTTTACATAAATTTAAAGATAGATACTCTCTCTTCTTGTACATTCCCTATTCTATAGAAAATGCTGTTGCAATTATTCTCTTGTTTGCTTTACTGACAACCTGTCAGCTCCTATGTCCATTTATTTGTCTTCCCTACTCAACAAGAAAATTACAAGAGCTATTTACATGTGATTCACGTATACATATAAGTAATCCACAGACGAAAGCTGGATATCGTTGTAAAGATGCCGGACTTCACTTCCAACCTTTGGAGTATAGATGTTTGTGTTGCACGTTTGTATAAGTTCTACTAAGATCAAATGCTAAATCTTAGTCTCCAAACAGTAGAAACTACTCAGAAGAAAATGGGTGTATAATGAAACAAGTGTCGCTTTAGGGAATAATATTAACCTTGGTTTTCAAAAACATTTTAACATGTATTCTAAAGTAATCACATCACGAATAAGATTTTAGACAGATAATCACTGAATATATCAGTCAAAATTATAGAATTTACTACGTGACTTTAGTTTATTCACTAATAGTTTTTTGTTCTGCAACATCGTACATCTAGGAATGGCATTTTACAATTAAATTAAAATATTTCATTAACTAGACGAAACACATTGATTAATTTTGTCAAATAAACGTGACGGCGAATGCATTATAATTATTGAAAATATATAAAAAAATGCATGCATTCTGTAATAATTGATATTATAACTTACCACTGTGATGACGCAATGGGAAGCGCGTTCTACAACCGATAATGCAAAAGTTATAGGTTAAAATCCTATTTATAGTTTAATTTTTGTGCTATTTTCAATCACCAATTCGGTTGAAATTTTATTTCTGACTTAATTATAAAAATCTGGAATAATATTTCATCTAATTTTGATATATTTAAAACACCCACAGTTAGGCTGTAGATGTTTATGACATTTTGGGATGGATAAATAAAATGTCAAATAAAACTTGATATAAAATTGCAAAGTGTTTGACGATATGTAGAAAAGACATGCGTTGTAGAGTAATTGATATTATGAAGCAATTTTATTAGAAAGTGTAAAAATATATGTAATGTGTGTTGCATCTTAAAAGCAATTTTTCTATCCATAAGATTTGTGGATAAACAAATTTGTTGGCTAGCAAAGCATGATTTGTTTTGGTAGAATCAAGTTTTAATCATCTTCTGTCTCAAACAACAACCTATGTGATATAATACTAGCCCTGGTAGTTACCTGCTCATTTGTAAGCTTTAATGCACAATTGAACTTAAAAATTCTAACTAATCAATATGCAAAACTTATAAAGTTATAAAATTTGCGGTTTAAATAGTATGGTGGTTAATAATGAAACTTTAGTAAATTAACAGTTTTCCGATGTCCTCTTGCTCAAGGTTATAACCCTATAATTTCACCTATGGTGACAATTGGGATCAGATAGGAAAGCTGTTTTTTTTTCGCGATACATTTCATTTTGTTTATATTTAAACGAATGTTGACATAAATTTGCGTTAAACCCAAAATCAAGCTTAGTACTTATTATTATTTCTATTAATTGTGACACTTGGTGTCAACAAATATTAACGTTTGTTCAAAGTCAAACAAAATATGGAAATTTAAACTTTTTACTTAATAAATATTTTAAGTTTTGAACTTAACTCAAAGTTTTATGGAAAAGTTACATCTAAATAATAAACATGCTATGGAAAAAAAATTAATTTTTTCTGTGACGGGAAAAAAATTTGACATTTAATGTTTCTTGTCAGGTAACAAAATGTCACTTTTTATAAATTTACTTTTTTCCCCGGGAAAAAAATGAGTACTTTTTTCCCGGGTATGCGCAAATAAGTAAGAACACGAAGATATTTAATTTGCAGCCGGGTCCACACTTGTAACATTGGGGTGTAATATAACATCGTATCATAACTTCGTCGCGTTCAAAACAACCGATATAAACAACTTAAGTAAGCAATTTTTGAAACCATGCGCAGAATTACATTGACAGATGTTTGATTACTTTAAAGGTTTTCTTATAAACGCAAGTCTAACTGCCCCTATAAGTACAACAGTCTACTTGTTTGAAACCTCAACTTTGACATCGATTGTTTTTTTGATTTTAATCATCATTATTAGGTTTCAGTCCTGAAACTGGTTAGACGCGTACCATCATTTTTTCCTATCCTGAAATAACCTACAGATATTCCTGAAATTTGCACAGTCTGCATCCATCACTATCTGATCTATTTCTACATCTACCTCTTTTTTCCTATCTCTGCTTGTCATATATCCCATACTATTCCCCAAAAATGCCTTAGAACGTATTCTGCCCTTCTATTTCTCATATTTTCTTTCCAAAGATATCCTTGTTCCCCTACTGTTTCTATAACCTATTTGTTATTACCTTTGTCTGTCCATCCTCATACATCTGAGCACGGCATTTCAAACGCTGCTACTGTTCTTCTGTCTGCTTTTCAGACTGCCCGTATTTCATAGCCATACTGTCTGTGCTGTGCTCCACACATATGCTTTAAACAACTTTTTGTTCTATGTTTGTTGTCTTTCATCATAGGCGCTGTTCTTTTTTGTTAGAAGCAGTTCGGTCCCCTTCTATTGTTTTACAATTATATTCCCTATTTCTCCGACATTCAGTGGTTGTGAAGGGGGGTAAGCAGCCTGTGGCTGCCACGTTTCCCCAGCACTTGAGCATTTACAGATTTAATATTTTTTCCAATATATCTTTTCGTACAGTCAACATTAGTTGCAGATATTTCACAACCAATACCTGTAGTTGTTTATAATAATCATCAGATTTATCTGCGCTTATTTTTTCGTTATTGGGTTTTCCGTCTCAAAACTGGTTGGACACGTACCTGTACTTATTTATTTTCTAAACTAACCTACATAGTTCCCTGAAATTCTCACACAGTTCATTTACATTTCCAATGCTCCACCTGTAGGTACTACATTGGCCAGGAGGCGAGTTTTTTGTTGCCTGGAAATTTAGAATTTTGCCGAACCCTTGTCGTTCCAGGCAAGGTAGGGATTTTTAACGTGCGTGACAACACTCACACACGGGACCTCCATTTAACCTCTCATCCGAACGAGGGCGTAATTTTTGTGAAAAATGCTCACCTGCCATTTTTCAAGCAGTCGGCCGTGTCGGGATTTGAACCCGGGACCTTGGGATCCGTAGTCTTACGCTTACTACATTGATCCACGGCGACGCCAAAATTCTCACACAGCAATACAGCTCGGTTCCCCTTCTATTGTTTTTTTAATTTTATGCCCTATTTCACCGAGATTCATTGAAGGGGGTTAAGCAGTCTGTGGCTGCCAAGATCCCCCAACACATACATTTGCCGAAATAATAGTTTTCCAGTAAATGCTTTCACGCAATTACCATTATTCGAGAATATTGCCCACCCAATACTTGTAGTTGCTTATAATAATCATCATGTTCAAGTGCAGTTACTTTCTTCGTCATCTTGGGACTGGTGGGATGCGTACCTCCATTGATTTCTATTCTGAGCTAGCCTACACATTTCCCTGAAACTCCTACAGTCTACGTCTTTCACTATCTGTGTGCAGTAGTCTAACCTAGGTCTACCTCTTCTTCTCTTTTTTCCTATCTCTGCTTCTAGTATATTCCACACTATTCCCTCATGCCGTAGTATGTGGCCTATCAGCCTATCTCTCCTATTTTTAACCGTTTTCCATATATTTCTTTCTTCCCCTACCATTTTTAGTACCTCTTCGTTCTTAACTTTGTCTGTCCATGATATCTTCATCATTCGTCTGTAGCACCACATTTCAAAGGCTTCTACCTTGACTTTAATATATTGTAATATTTTTTTCAATATTAAATCTTCGTTTTGCCAGTCACAGAAAAAAAAAGTGTTACACGGGCAAAAATGTAAGATTTTAACTCTCGGTGTTTTGTTTCCCTCCGCTTTGGGTCGGGAGACAAACTCATCTCGAGCTAAAGTCTAGTACTTTTTTCCCTTGTATAATAAATAACTTTTATTTGAAACATTTTTTAAAATTTGCCCGAATTACTTTATTAAGTATATATATATATATATATATATATATATATATATATATATAATGCTGTAATAAGGGGTTGTTTATGGGTGTATTGAGTAGTAAGGGTCGTGTAGTAAATATAAATAGTAATGGGAATCAGGAAACTGCATTTATTTAGCAGAAAAATAAGTAATTCGTACATTATGTAAATAGCAAGCATTTAACAGCCTGTATATAGACCGTAATTAACTTTAAACAATGCAAGTCAGCACATCTTTCAATAATAGAACGCGCATTCAGCAGAGAAATAATCGTACATGTAATTAAAACTGCGTTGAGAAGTGTTTAACAAGTTTATAAAATAAAGACGCAGAAGATAAATCAAAACCTAATAAATCCTCATGAAATTACGCTTGTGATAAAGAAGGAACAATATGCGCTTTGATAAGAAAACGCACTTTCAAAGATCAGTCTAAATAAACACATGAACGAAAACAGTATTAGAATTATGTCATTTATTTTTGTACAATTATCCAAAAGCATTATCTATACAAAACACAGACGTAAGTTAAAAGTCTGGCCACGATAACAAATAATAAGATCGCAAATAAACACCATGACACCATGACACGGAAACCCGAAAGAGTTTCATCAGAAATCAGCTTGAAATATTAAAGACAAAACGTGGTTGGTCGCTACAATCTGTAAAACTGATTGTAGTGGGAAAAGCTATATAACACCCACCGGTGATAAGGCAGCACACTTTCCACTTGAAGCACGTCGAATCGACATCACTTTTAACCAGAAATCTACGCGTCAGATAAATGAAATTTATAATATACTGAAAATAGTGCTGCATAAAAATTGTGTTAAGAATATATGAAAAGAGTTTGCCGTTTTTTCAGAAAACGTGAGTAGAAATTGGTTAATTAATTTAAATTAAACATTTATAATGATATAGGGCTTCTAATCTGCGTCGAAAACAATACTTCTGGTATATTTCTGGTATAATTCTGGGATAATTCTAATACGCTGCTAATTTATGATCCGAAGTCTGGAATTTCAAGTGGTATTTAAGGGAAGAGATTCAAAGCATATACAGAGAAATATAGAATAAAGCACGAGGTGATTTTTGGAAAGCAAGGGGTAATCGTACTGAAATATTGGTTCGACAAAGCAGAGCATTGGTATTCGATTGAAGACAGTAAGAGGGTGTTGATCCACAACACGAAACAACATATCAGGAGATCACAGGTCAGATCTACTTAATTAAAGGAATCTTTTCAATTTGAATTTATTAAATTTATCCAAAACTTGTAAAGAGTCAACAGGAACATTGCATGGGTTTAAACTTACGTAATAAATCATAAATGGGTCTCGAACGTTCCAGATTTTTTTATAAAAGGTGTTGTTTTTGGTGACTTTATATTGAATTAAAAGTATATAAATTTTGGGATAAATAATCCATACGGTATTAACTGATTGAAGGGTGTATTTAAAGAATTTCAAGAATTGTAAATATTATTTCCTTTCATTATATGAATGTGGATTAATTTCGTTTTATTAATTCAAACAGGTAATCATAAAAGGGTGAAAGAAAAATTGATCATCATAACGTTGTGCACTCTGTGTAAATTAAAAAGGGCTAGCCGTGGCATAATAATAAAAGTAAAAGATTAATTTGAGAGAAACACAGAGCGGTGGTGTTAAGTAGAACGTTCATTACACCGAGTACGCGTTATCATATCAATATTTACATGATGCAAGAACGTGGGGAAGATAAATACATAGCAATATATATATATATATATATATATATATAATACTCATATTTAGACCAGGGTAGAAAATTAATTAATTACATCAAATAATTTTAATCACCGTGTATAAGGAATTTTATTAGATAATACGCTTTATTAAAAAACCGTGGAGAATAAATATTCATTCGTTTCATTAAAAATAAGAGATTTAAATTATTTACAAGACACTTTCTATAAAAAGAAGCAGTATTAAAATGCTCAACGTGTAATTTAATTATTCCGAGTAAAGAAACAAATGGAAATTAAGTGCTAAATTTATATTAATTGATTCAAGTTTGGGTAACGAGTATTAAACAAAATGTACAGATAATAATTGAATATTTGATTAGGATTCACTAAAAATTAAAGGGTATTATTTTAATTGGAGTTAATTGAACCATTAGTAACATATAATGTGTATAAAAGCTTGTAAAAACCCAATAATATTCAAATCGTAGAAGTGTTATTTAGAAGTAGGACGATTGCACACCTGCGTATTTTTAAAAGTCTCGTTCTGCGTAAATTTGGCAGATAACAAATGGTTACAGAAAATGTTGTAGAAACCGTCGCTTAATATTTACGGGAAATGCTAATAAGGTGGGTTATTTCACAGTCCACGTGGATTGAAAATAACCAATACTAAAGAATATCGATTAGTACCACTCAGAACAGGGTAGATAGAGACGGATAATATGCACAAGACAGAGACACATATAGTAAAAGGCGTGAGTTGAGCAACGTCACTGGGTTGCGATTGGTTGAAAATAAGAGGCAAACATGAGAGGTAAAAATAACATTTCTGTCTAAAAATTAATTAGTTATTCCCATACGTTGCGAGCCGTGTCGAAATTTCTGAGATTTAACTGGTGCGAGTGCAAATTTAATAAGAACCGACGCACGGGCGGTCGAGATGGGAACATAGTATGCGAAATTCTAGAAACTGGCCGTTTTGGGGACAAAACCGACAGACAGGCTAACCATTATATATACCCGGGTTAATATGAGTTTCGCTCTCTTAGATTTTTGATTATGCGATGCTTTAAACAGTGCTCTTAGTTTTTCGATGTTGATTGAATAATTTAAACAGTTTGCTCGTATATTTTGGTGATTATTTAATACTTTAAAACAGTTTGCTCTTTACGTACTACGAAGAAAGTAATTTAGTGCACTTAGAAAAGAAGATGCAAGGTAATAAAGTCTAGTATCACTGTACCAATTATTCAAATTTGCAACGACAAATGAATACACAAAAATAGGCAGTTTTGGCGTATAGCGTGAAAGAAGTATGAATTTCTTTGCTATTTTTCGGGGGTGTTAATGATTAAGTGGTTCGTGGACGTGACTGGATCCACAAAACAAGATACAGATATACACAGATGAGTTCCGGAAAAGCACTGAAACAACTTTAGATGAATGGTGGTGTAGAAAATTTTAAAGGCGACCAGTAATCCGAGGACCTAAACATAACCCAGTTGGAATGGTGTGATTAACAGAGGACGATGTACATTGGAGCCACGAGTGCATTAACCTTCAGGTAACTTATGCTTTGTTGTTCGATTTTTGATGTTTTGGTGTGTGTTGAATAACTTTATAATTTGTTTACTTAAAATGGACAGTACTGAATTTGTACTAACAACAAATTTTTAATTTTAAGGTGAAATTTTCTTGTTTAAGTAGAAAGGGGTATTTAGTATTTATGTTCTTGAAAAAAATTGGGTATGTCTTTGAGCTCAATTAGACGAACCTGGTTAATTAACGTAAAGGGGTGGGAGATGCTCCCTTTGTACTCAGACTCAGGTCTGCATATATTGTTATATTAATTAGTAGGCATCCTACAAGGACTTTAATTCTGGATGCACATTAAAATGATAATAAATTTAATCTTGAAGTTTTCTGATACTGAAATTTATGCCGAAATTTAATTTTGAAATTTTAATGTATTATGAATATTGATGTAAATAGAGTTAACGTTGATGTTTGTGGTAGGAATGTATTTGTTTCTTTTGAATGAGGATGAAAGTTTTAACTAGGTGAGCAGCCGAGGCGGAAAAGAGTAAAGAGGCGATTAACAGAAGAAAGTCAACGGACCAGTTAATTTAAAAGGTATCACAGCATTCTTGACGCCCAATCTGTGGGGCTCGATTTGAAAACCTTAGTTTAAGATTAATGGAGAGGCTTTTAAAGGTTTCACAGCAATATATATATATATATATATATATATATATATATATATATATATATATATATTATATATATATATATATATATATATATATATATATATATATATATATATATATAAATTAACAAGTGTGAACCATTTCTCAGATCTGATAATGATGGACGTTTTAACTAAATATAAATATTCAACAACTAAATAACAGTATTAACAACAAAAGAAGATACAAAATTTAAACACGATATACACATATCTATAAAGTTTTAAGCAAGTTCACAAAAACAACAATTCCACTTCTGTTTTTTATAAAGTATTCTGTTATATCAACTAAAATAGTTAAATGTAGTTTCTGAACACACACATCAAATACCTTTCAAGGTCAAAACACAAATTAATCTAATAGTTATTGATTGACAGTTATATAAAATATATTCGAAATCAATACCCAATGTAAGGTTTTTAAAATTATAGTTCAAGTGTTTATTGTAAGTATTTTTGACTTTGTAGCTGTTTCTATTTGTATTGTGTTAGGTTATGGTTAAGGTTATAAATAAACCGAAACGTAAACAATAAGCACAGATGGATTTTTAATATTTGCGTATTCAATTGAAGGAAATATTCCAAGAAAGAAATACACCTTTTAAGTTGTTTATTATCTTCTTTGGGAATATATTCGTCCACTAGTCAATAAAATAAAACGCTCAATTATAAATTTGTCGACGTTTCGGGTAATTTATTCCCTTAATCATGACCTATGAATATTAGTTATAATACAAATCTACATAACTGGTGTTACTAACAATCTATGCGAGCTTTATTTGTTAAAAAGCAGTAAAATAAATTATTGAATAATTGTTATCCGTGGGAACTCTGCCTAAACGTTACTATACTTATTAGAACTCATTGAGAACTTTCGCAGAAAATGCTGGAAATCATCAGCTTCTTGCCAAGTATCCTGCTGAGGTCAAAAGTTTGAAAATAATTTAATAATAACTAACCGTCGAAACTCTGACTAAAAATTAATGTATGTATTAGAACTCATCGAGAACAATTGAAACACGCCGCAAAAAATGAGAGATATTATCAGCAGAATACTTTTTCATCGATTGTCCTGCTGGCATCAAAAGTTAAATTATTGTCTAATAGTAGTTAGCCGTCGGAACTATTGGTTAAAGAAGATTGTATTTATTAGAATTACTCAAAAACTATCGAT
Source organism: Platerodrilus igneus (assembly GCA_036346225.1). Lineage (NCBI taxonomy): Eukaryota > Metazoa > Arthropoda > Insecta > Coleoptera > Lycidae > Platerodrilus > Platerodrilus igneus. Next base: position 5,211,272 of record JARFIW010001303.1, read on the forward strand.
CTACGATACACAAAATGCAAGAAATTATCAGCAGGACACTTTTTCGCCACCTGTTGTACTGGTGTTAAAAGTTAAAAAATTATATAATAATAATTAGCCGTCGGAACTCTTGCCTAGAAAGATTGTAGTTATTAGAACCCATCAAGAACTCGATCCACGTTGCACAAAATGCGAGTATTCAATAGCAAGACACTTTTTCGCCGGCTGCTGTATTGGAGTCGGAGTTAAAAAAATATTTAATAATAGTTAATCGCTGGAACTCTGTTTAAAAATGATTGTACTGATTAGATCTCATCGAGAACTATCAGCTATCCGCAAAAATGTGAGATATCATCAGCAGGAAAAATTTCACCGACTGTCCTACATACGTTAAAAGTTAACAAATCATTTAATAAAAGTTAGCCGTCGGAATTCTGACTAAAAGTGATTGTATTTATTAGTACGCATCGAGAACTATCAATCCATGCCGCAAAAATACAAGATATTGTATATGTATATAACGCATTTATTGCAATTTTTTATTTTAGTTATATACAGAGATGGAACTTGAATGGAACGAACGGGAACTGTAGCTAAAAGTTGTAATATGTATTGTTTTCCTCTAGTTTAGAGGGGGAAATGCCCTGCTAGATTCGCGAAGTAATCATGACATATTTTCGTTTTCATTTTGTGATATTATAGTACAGAACCCGCTTTATTTTCTATCAGGAGCTCTAGAACTATGAAAAGTGCAATTAGAACTATCATTGTTTCTGAAAATGTAAAGAATATCGTGCCAACTTTATAGGCGTCAAGTTATCCATTCATCATTTTAGCTGCATAATTTTATAAAGTATTGTTGCGATCCACTATTAGGCAACCCGTCAAACATACAAACGCCCGGGGCACAGCGTATTCTTCAGCATTCGAGAATCCTTCTACAAAGTTCTAGATAATGAGTCATATCTTAATGCAGGGTATATATAAGGCCGCTTATGAATGTAAGAGTTAGTCTATTCTTGAATGTCTAATATAAATTATATCGTTGTAAAGTAAACGTAGTTGAGTTTTTAGAATATATACATAAATGATATGCTGTGTCTAATGTGCATGCAGCTTGCAGTAAACATAAATAAATAGAAGTGTATAAACAAATAGTTGTGTTAGTGTGGTTATTGGACCTAGGGTAAAGAAGTTAGTTTAAGAAGATATTAGTGCTTGTAAATTCATTAGTGTAATAGTGCTTCATTGTTAAGTGGACTGAAAACATCTATAAATAAGGCATATACTGTTAATTAGACTTGTGAACAGTGAGTAATAAAGACCATTATTATTACTTGTTTTAAATTAAAGAAACGCGGTAGTAGTAGCGCGTTACACTGGTGTCAGGCATTTGTGGGGTATATAGTGATTAATTTAAAACACAAGTCTAAAGACATTTAAGTAGTTTATATATGCCAGTTACAAGGAGTCAAAATAAGATGGAGGCAGAAAGTTTAATGAATTTCCTTAAGGATTTTAAATCCGAAATGCAAGTGACACTTAGTGAAAATGCTGAGAAAATGGAGGAGAGGTCGGCTAAACTGGAAGTGACACTAAACGAAAACTTAGTGAAGTCAGTTGAACTGGAATCGACCCTTAAAGAATTTAAATACGGCATGGAAATGACACTTAGTGAAAATGCTGAGAAAATAGAGGAAAAGTTAAGTGAAAATACAGCCACGTTAGAACGAAGATTAATGGAAAGTTCCATTGCATTGAAAGAAGATTTCACTGAACAGGTAAAAACAGTTGAGCAAAAGTTGGACAGTAAATTGATAAAATGGAAGAAGATGTGATGAGGCTGCAAGAACAAGTAATTTCACTAACAACGCGGCCACTTGAATTGCCAAGCCAAGTTGTTAATCAGAACATTCCAGAAATAAGAACCACGGAAAGAAGCGAGTCAATTCCGTCTAAATTTAAAGTAAAACCACCTACATTCGATGGTAAAACACCTTGGCCCACATATTTGAAACAATTTGAAGCTGCTGCAATAGCCAACGGTTGGTGCAACAAAGAGAAGTCTATCTCTCTAATAGTGGCCCTACGGGGGGAAGCTCTTAACATTTTACAAACGATTCCCGATCACCAGCAGAATGATTACGGCCTCTTAACATCGAAGCTTGAGATGAGATATGGAGACGCTCACCTTCAACAGGTTTACCACGCACAAGTTAAGAACCGCTCGCAAAAGACAAGTGAAAACCTGCAAGAATTCGAAGCTGACATCGCCAGATTAGTTAGATTGGCATATCCAACGGCACCAGATAGTTTCCTCGAACAACTGGCTGTACAAACATTTGTGGATGGCGTTAAAGATGGCGAAATACAGCAAGCGCTAAGATTAGCACGGCCAAAGATGTTAGATGACGCACTGGCTCATGCGCTTGAATTTGAAGCAGCTAAGCAGACATCACACAGAATGAGTCACAAAGTTCGGTCTGCCTTAGAGGAACCTGATCAAGCGCAGAACAGCATAAAGGAAATAATCAACCGTGTGGAAAAGCTTGAAAGACAACGACCGCGGAGATGGGGTCTGCGATGCTGGAACTGCGGCGAAGTTGGTCATATACAGAGACGCTGCACTCAACCAAAAACAACCGGTTGAGCAGCAGGAAAACTAAAGCAAGTCGACGTAAGGGGGCGAACGTCGACAGCACAACGTAGTGCCCCGGAGATTATCATCCGTGCTGCATCGTCGATGGGGAGTCTGGACAGCATTTATACCGATGGAAGAATTAATGGTAGGGTATCCGATTACTCGTGGATACAGGAGCGACAAAAACTATTGTGAGACCAGATTTGGTTGGTCGTGGAAAATGCTACCTGTATCGGTGTGTCTTCGAACGGCAAGTGGTGAGAAAATTTGTACTCACGGAGAGACTGCCGTTATGTTGACAATTGGGGACAAATTAATTAATCATCGAGTGTTGGTAGCTGAAATTACAGAAGAAGTGATCTTGGGAATGGATCTCATGAGAGAATATGGGTTTCATGTAAACATGAAAGAAAATGTGCTTCGGATAGATGATGATGAGATTCCATTTCAAGGTAGGAGTAACCAGACGATGCAAGTTCGAATGATTTGCGATATGAAAATACCGAGAAGGCAGAAATGATAGTAATGGGATGCCCGGATGGTACGCTCCGGGAAGGACAAGTATGCATGATGGAAGCAACTGAATCGGAGTGGGTCAGGAGGACTTCTGATTGGAAGAACGCTGGTAAAGTCTCGAAATATGGTACCAGTAAGGGTGCTGAACATTAATCCCCATACAGTGACCCTGAAGAAAGGCATGATTGTGGGAAGTTGCATTCCAGTATGTCATATTAAACGTTGTGTGGACGACACGAAAAATAAACCAACCAACGGATGCTCACAGAAATTGCTGGATATGTTGATACCCTCGTGTCAAGGATTAAATGGCTACCAACTGGGCAAGGTAAAAGAACTGGTCGGACGATATCGAGGTGTGTTTGCACTGGATGATAGTGAGAAAGGAAGGACGAATGTTGTGCAACACAAGATCAATACTGGAGATGCGCAACCGATAAGACAACACCCAGGCGGCTTCCTTTGGCAAAACGTAAGGAAGCCGAGCAAATTATCACCGATATGGAAGAACAGGGAGTGATTGAACCCTCGAATAGTCCATGGGCATCCCCGGTAGTGCTTGTCAAGAAAAGGACGGGTCGACAAGGTTTTGTGTAGACTACCGGCGGCTTAATAATGTGACAAAGAAAGACAGCTATCCTTTGCCCAGAATTGATGACACCTTAGATACTCTATCCGGATCTAAATGGTTTTCGACCTTGGACTTGAAAAGCGGATACTGGCAGGTAGGCTTGGAGCCAAACGATAAAGAAAAGACTGCGTTTACAATTGGAACTGGATTATGGCAGTTCAAGGTCATGCCATTTGGATTATGCAATGCTCCTGCTACTTTTGAACGATTGATGGAGTCGGTACTGCGTGGACTGTCCTGGAAGACATGTCTGGTGTACCTGGACGACGTGATAGTGTTAGGCCGGTCTTTTGAAGAACATCTTAAGAACCTAGAGGAGATATTCCAAAGATATATATACATATACATATATATACATATACATACAAGATATTGTATATGTATATAACGCATTTATTGCAATTTTTTATTTTAGTTATATACAGAGATGGAACTTGAATGGAACGAACGGGAACTGTAGCTAAAAGTTGTAATATGTATTGTTTTCCTCTAGTTTAGAGGGGGAAATGCCCTGCTAGATTCGCGAAGTAATCATGACATATTTTCGTTTTCATTTTGTGATATTATAGTACAGAACCCGCTTTATTTTCTATCAGGAGCTCTAGAACTATGAAAAGTGCAATTAGAACTATCATTGTTTCTGAAAATGTAAAGAATATCGTGCCAACTTTATAGGCGTCAAGTTATCCATTCATCATTTTAGCTGCAAAATTTTATAAAGTATTGTTGCGATCCACTATTAGGCAACCCGTCAAACATACAAACGCCCGGGGCACCGCGTATTCTTCAGCATTCGAGAATCCTTCTACAAAGTTCTAGATAATGAGTCATATCTTAATGCAGGGTATATATAAGGCCGCTTATGAATGTAAGAGTTAGTCTATTCTTGAATGTCTAATATAAATTATATCGTTGTAAAGTAAACGTAGTTGAGTTTTTAGAATATATACATAAATGATATGCTGTGTCTAATGTGCATGCAGCTTGCAGTAAACATAAATAAATAGAAGTGTATAAACAAATAGTTGTGTTAGTGTGGTTATTGGACCTAGGGTAAAGAAGTTAGTTTAAGAAGATATTAGTGCTTGTAAATTCATTAGTGTAATAGTGCTTCATTGTTAAGTGGACTGAAAACATCTATAAATAAGGCATATACTGTTAATTAGACTTGTGAACAGTGAGTAATAAAGACCATTATTATTACTTGTTTTAAATTAAAGAAACGCGGTAGTAGTAGCGCGTTACAGTATGTTGAACGTCTGAAATTTAAAATTTAAAAATCGCGATGTTATATAAAAAAGCATTCAAGCCAGAAAGCACTTTTATTTATTTTTTCACAAAGCTCTCACAATATTAATAAAAACCCTGGTTTTATACAATTACAGAACTTTTGTGAAAACTGAGATAAATTGTTAAAGATAATGGAAATATCTGCTTTTGGGCAAATTTGGTGGAAGTCCTTGGTTTTTATTCCACTGGGTTTCGTAAACGGCGTAAATGGCGGTTAATAAGTATTCACGATTTCTAGTATAAAACAGTTTGATATATCGTGCACCTTTATCAACATTAATGATATATGATTTTTTTTGTCGAACTTGCAAGTTTCTAACCTACAGTTAAGTTTTAGTAACTGTTTTAATATAGGGACAGCTTTGGATTACACTTGTTATTTTGAAGAAACTGCACCGTCTGTGATGTAGATTATCGAGAATGGGAGAGCATTCGAGAATTTCAAGGAGCTTTGAGTTTGTGTAATAATTGAAGAGCGCTTGTAAAGTATGTTTTAGCTGAACGAGCAAGCGTTAACTTTAAACTGCAAATATTTCAAAAGTTATGTTAAAAGTCAATATGTAACTTTCTGTTTCATGAGCGTCTTTGAAATGTAAGTAAAAATTGTTTTTCTATACTTTTCTTTTAAGCGGTGATTAAGAGACCTGTAGATAAAAGGTCATTAAATGCTTTTTAAGCTTGAAAGCAACGAAAACAACTTTTCAAGTAATGAACTTGGTAGATTTGATCCACAACTTTTATGGAGATATTTTAAGCATTTTGCCAAATTTTAGGTATAAAAGTTTCTTTTGCTGTTTCAAAACAATTATTTGATGTACTTCCGTTTAATAAATAATTTCAAAAGCTTTTGTTTGCGTGCCAAGTTTGTCTCGAAATAAAACCTTTGACCAAAGGATTCTGAGTGTAGTATTTATGTATAGACTCCTTTGTAAATATCCCTCGGAATAAAATTGACGCTCCTGGAACTACCAGAGACCCTCCCACTGACGACTGTCCAGGGGTTAGGCCGCTGAGACACCAGGAACTAAGTCATATAATAAAAAACAATTCAATTTAATGCAAGTGAATATGTGCAGTGACACTACGTGCATGTGCAGAAACAACAAGTCTCACCCGAATTGATGAACTTCTACGTAGAATAAGTTTAGTATTTAATTTAGTTGTAAGCCAATAGGTTAGGTCTTTTTAAAACTAACACTTAAATTTACTTTCTAAGCTAAATAACAATTAACAAGAGGGCAAACAGATGTATTAATAACTCGAGACCTGACTAACCCACATGTCAACTAATCCTAATGTACCCCTTTGGGAAAACATCCTGGCAATATCACTTACGGCACCACCACACCGCTGTACGTGGCCGCCTTGGTGTTCGGTTGACGATGGCCACGACACGTGCAGGAGTGCGGACTTTTCGATTTCTGATTTTTGCCTACCGACGGTCGAGAACTGGAGGGGAAAGCAGTCCCATGACACCACTACATGCAGACAAACACACACATACAGTTTCGCACTCGCACACAAACATCACCAACACAAATACAAATTCACTAACACGCAAACACAGTAGGACTGTACGTGACCCCCTGGTTTCCGGCTGTCGAGTGCCAGGACTCGTGCAGGAGTGCGGACTTCTCGGTTTCTGATTTCCGGCTGCCGACGGTCGGGAACTAGAGGGGGAGGCAGTCCCATGATACCACTACATACAGACAAGCACATACACACAATTTCGTACTAGCCTACACACACATACACACGCACGCACGCATGTACGCACGCAAGCACGCACGCACACACACACACACACACACACAAACCAGGGTGATTTCGAACATCTTAACAATAATAAATTTTCATTTTAACCTTCAACAAGGGGTTAATCAGGCAACGAGTCAGGTCTGTTTTAATTTTTTAGGTAACAGACTAATAAGAAATATAGTTTATTAAAAAAAATAAAACAATTAGAGAAAACGTGTATATTCTGAGTATGTTTTATTCTGCTGCCTCTTAATTTCGTTGCACGCTTGCTATCGCTGTCAAAGGTTGTCACTCACAAAAGATAAATTTTTTGTACTCTTATGGTTTCAAATTGACTAAATGTTTCACTAATTTGTTGTGCATTTGTGTATAATAACAAAAAACATCCTCCTTTAAAAGAATCGCATTCATTAACCAGTAATTGCTTGTTTATATTACTCATGAGTACTGGCAGATCCAACTGGAGTTGCTGGTAAGTTTTTTTTTTATACCAAATTCATTTATGAATTGAGTGCACGGTAAAAAGGGCGGTAGATGGTTTCTCCACGTTCTATTCTAGACCATTACGTCACCGAAAACAAAACACAAACCATGCCATCAAAAAATGCGCCAAAGAAAAACAATACGTGTCATCAAAGAAAAATTAAAATGTGACCACGCAATCATTATCACTAAAGCAGACAAGAAAAATGCTACGGTAAACATATACAAAGACATTTACACTATGAAAACAGAAGATTCATACATAACATTCACTGCAGAGAACTTAAACGACACCACAAGTATATGTCATACGAAACTGAAGTAGACTTTCCAACAAGAAAGTGCCGCACTACATGATCAATCCACGTAAACGTTTCTACAAATATATCTATAAGCGGATAAGTTTCAAGCATCGATAGAGCTATAGCTATAAAATGAGCCTATTCGATCACTAGTAAATTTGATCACCAACAAGGACACTAAATTTCCAAGAACATTGACTACGATTCATATTTGACATCACGATCAGTTTGGAATCTCTGGTGTGAATGTTAAGGAAGTCTCAAAGATTGCAAACATTCTAGTGGGAAGTCTTAACACAACCTTAAAGGATTGCGTATTGTCCCATGTGTGTGCTTTCATGTTCTAAACCTTACATGTGATTCTCCAATACTTCACCCGAAAGTACTACATTGGCCAGGAAGCGCGTTTTTTTTTACCTGGAAAATTAGAATTTTGCCGAACTCTTGCTGTTCCCAGCAAGGTAGGGATCTTTAACGTGCGTGACAACACTCACACACGGGACCTCCATTTTACCTCTCATCCGAACGAGGGTGTATTTTTGTGGAAAATGCTCGCCTAACATTTTTCAAGCGGACTGTGTCGGGATTCGAACCCGGGACCTTGAGCGTAGTAGTCACACATACCACTACGCCAGGGAGCCACCTCTATGTTCTAAATCTTACATGTGATTTTCCAATGCTCTACCCGAAGGTACGACATTGGGCAGGAAGCGAGTTTTTTTTTACCTGGAAAATTTGGAATTTTGCCGAACCCTTCCTGTTCTAAGCAAAGTGGGGATCTTTAACGTGCATGACAACACTCACACACGGGACCTCCATTTTACCTCTCATCCGAACGAGGGTGCATTTTTGAGAAAAATGCTCATCTAACATTTTTCAAGCGAACCGTGTCGGAATCTATGTTCTAAACCTTACATATGATTTTTTATTGCTCCACCCGAAGATACTACATTGACCAGGAAGCGAGTTTTTTTTTACCTGGAAAATTTGGAATTTTGCCGAACCCTTGCTGTTACAAGCAAAGTAGGGTTCTTTAACGTGCATGACAACACTCATACACGGGACCTCCATTTTACCTCTCATCCGAACGAGGGTGTATTTTTGTGAAAAATGCTCGCCTAACATTTTTCAAGCGAACCGTGTCGGGATCTATGTTCTAAACCTTACATGTGATTTTGCATTGCTCCACCCGAAGATACTACATTGGCCAGGAAGCAAGTTTTTTTTTTACATGGAAAATTTGGAATTTTGCCGACCCCTTGCTGTTCCAAAGCAAAGTAGGGATCTTGAACGTGCGTGACAACACTCACACACGGGACCACCATTTCAAAGTAGACTTGAGGATACCTTTCAAAAGTGAGCGTCAAAATATAAATAGTATACGAAAATCAGGTATGAACATTTTCTTTAGGCAAATACACATAAAATCTAACCGTTTGTACTAGTATAATTTGTCATGGTGTTTCTTATATTGGAATTGCTATTTAAAGCTTCTTATAAAAAATATGTCAAATCATGTTTGTATGTTCTTATCCTCTAATGGACCGACTTCTTTCTGAAACAATCATATGCAAAAATTGCTGGCGGGGAATACCCTAATATATCTATTATCTAGTGTTTAATCAGGCTATCTTGTTTAGCTTAAATAACTAGATCAATCAAGTTGGTGTGCTTTTAAAACTGGTACAAACCTTTGATACCAAGTAATTCTACATATTTACACGACTCTTATAAGCAACACGTTTATTTTCAAGCACACAATTTTATTTTGGGAGTTAACAACTTTAAATTACATTATTCTTGTTTATAACTACTGTAAAACAAGAGCTAGGTGAAATGGATTGACTAAAAACAAAGATTCGCAAAGTTGTTTCGAAGTAATTACTTGCAGTTCTCGTCGGATTTTATACCCTTTTCGTTTTGCTTTTATCCAATTTTTAACTACTAAGTGTCCAAATTAATTTTTGTAAAACAAAATGCAGCCAAGAAGTTCTTAAAGCAATCAACTTCGATTATCTTTATAATTATCTTCCAATAAAAATATTCTAACATTTTTCGATTTTTCTTATGTTAATTTTTCTGTTATAATTCCTGAACCAGAAAAGAAATGTATATTTATAGTTCATGTTTTATTTCAAATTCCCGTCGGTTTTGTGTAAACCCTTATAGTTTCGAAAATCTTGACACCGACAATAACCTAGACAAGAAGCTTTCAATATTACTAAACGAACTAAAAGTGAAAGTTCGTTGTTATAGGAGGTTCTTAAATCGTTTTATTCATTAAAGTGCCAAGTAAAAAATGCAATTGTGCGTGTATAAATAATCACCCTGTATGATATAAGCGTATTGTAAATACTTAGCAAATAATGTAAGTTGTCTATATAAAAATAATTATTTCAAGATACCTTAAAACGCATTAAATACGAATGCAAATCGACCATTTTAAGGTACATACAAAAGCGATTCGTTTGTAATAAAAATGCCTTGTCCGTGCATAAAAATAAATAATTTCGAGTATTTAAAACTCCAATTTTGATCTTATTGTATTAAAAACACGTTTTACTGTGAAAGCAAATATTTTCTATAAAAATGCACCATTTAAAAGCAATTAAAGTTAAAATAATTTAGCCTTTGTATAGCATAAAAACATTTTAAATAAAACATGTTCTCCTATTTTCGAGAGGAATTGAGAAAAATACATCAAATTCGTATGACCTAGTTAACAAAGAAACGTTTATTCTACGAATCGGCTGGAACAATAAACAAACCCATAAAATGTAATCAAAATTATTTATTACCTTTAGCAATTACTGAATTAGTATGCGACCCAACAATGACCTTGGGTGTTAAACAAAGACGAGCAACGCACGTCACTAATAAGTGGAACACGATAACTAGGTAATAAAATGCCACGATTTGGACGCTATTGAATTATTCCGAGAACCCTTGCGTCATAACGGTGTAAAATATTCCATACGATACTAGTTCGTTCTAGAAACAGGATAATTTTGTATATAAACGCGGAACTTTGATTAAAAGATTTCATTCATAAATTCCATTGCGAAATGTTATTTTACTTTAAAAATTTTATTAAATAATTGAAAGGAAGATTTAAGCAAATATCTACTTTGGCATCTGCTGTTTGTAACGCAGATTTTAAATGTGGAAAATTTTGTAAACTGATTTGACGTCAATTTAAAAAAAATAGAAGCAAAAGATATTTAATACTGTTAATTAGGAATTGTAGAAGCGCTTTTGTGGATCCTGCAAGTATTACTTTTGGATTTATTTTAACTGATATTGGAGTATTTGTCATTTAATTTAAAGTAGAATATTAAGTGTTAATTATACAATAATTTTTTTGTAAGAGTGTTTACCAAGGAAAGTGTGGTCAGAGTTCGAAACACTTTGATTTTTTTATTAGATTATCTGTCAAGGATTTTTTGACCAAACAAGCCTTACAAGCGTGAGAATCATAACCAGGTAAACTATCCATAAGAGAAGAAATATAGTTCTGTAAATTTAAATCTAATAAAGGTAAGACACATTCTGATAATTTAGTAAATAGGTACCTCAACGTGCGGCGTTGTCACAGCACTCTTTTAGCAATGCCCAACGTGCGGAGATGTATGGGGATATAGCAATTATTATTTGAAGTTGATAATGAATATTTGATGCTATTATAAGTTTGATGTTAGATACTCCTTGTTGAATTTGAAGTGAACCAGCAAGATAATACGGGAATCTTCAGGCAATATTTCACAGCACTTTTATTGTCGCACAACATAGGAACTCATTACATTCATTCTTAAACGCTACAATTCACACACACACACACACACACACACACACACACCACACATATATATTATATATATATATATATATATTGCTATAATATTGAAAGCCTATGACGATGATCTGTCGAATCCTACGTTATGCGCCACTATTATCTTTACTGCCCTCGTACTAACTTCCTTATCCAACAGTCGCAGAATCTCCTAACTAAATAAAAGAAACTACTTACATAAATATTTCAGTGAGTAAAACATAAACTCTCTCTTACTCAAATAAATTAGTATATTAAACCTAACAAAAACTTTTTTGGAGTACAAAAATTTAGATATAATTTTAATAATAAACAAAAATAAAAATTAGCATAAACAAACGATATAAAAATTACAAAAATTCAACACTTGGCATTTACGAACATTGATCTTTCAGAGGTTCTGAGGTTCGTTCTCTAAAAATATACGTTTGAATTAAAAGTAGATATAAATTGCTCTTTACTATAACTAATTTTCTAAATAAATATTTGAATTAATTAATTCTTACAAATACATAATTTCACACTAATATTATTGAATATAAATATTTGCATTAATTAAATCTTACAACTACAAAATTTTACACTAACATTATTGAATACACAATGTACTTTTTCAATAGTCTTTTATAAAAAAACACACAACTTAAAGGTTAATTTGACTTTGATTATAATTGTCTTGAATTATGTCCAGCTAAACAGTTTCCCAACATACGTTTCAAGGATTGACGTCCAAAGAAAACTACTTAAAATTGACACCAAGTTTAAATCCAAATCCCAATTCGTGACAAATTCTATTCCAGCATGTCTAAACCAAATAGGATAGAACAAATATTATCAGCAAGATTAGAAATGATTCAGTGAAGCAATAGCAGCATTCATAATCGAAGAAACACTTGTAGTAATATTTAAAACTTTCAATTGAAACTTATTTTAAAATCTTAGAATCATTCATACTAAAAGTGATATTTAGAGTAGTACCAGAAATCCTAACTGGAGTGGTAATTAGAGTTGTATTTAGGGTGAAACTTACAAAATATTTCAGATTGACGAAGTCAAACTCACTTAAAGTACACTTTTCAAATAAAACATCTTTACTCTTACTTTATCGTAACACCTAATCATTTTGAAATCTTCACTGATCTACTGAAAATGCAACAAATATTCCTTTGAAGGTAAATCTACTCTTATTTATAGTGTTCGACTCGGTTTACAGAGCCATTTGTTCTAGAAAATTTTAATTTCAAGCCACGTGCTCAACTTGGTTAAAGACACGTAAGTCGTGACCCATTTAAAACAACATACTATTCGTTGAACGGTTTAATTAGTGTTAGTTCGACGTCATTATGATATGTGAATTCCAGTAATGTTATTTTTCTATTCATGTGTAATTTCACCGTACATCAAATTCAAGCGTAAATACATAGCCATTAATTATCATAAAAATTACATTTCCCGTTGCATAATTTAGCGTAGGAACCATATCAATTTTATTAAAAACCCAATGCATTAATCTTGATTATGCGTATTAAAACATGTTTACCGTGAAAACAAATATTTTCTATAAAAATGCAACTCATTTGCATTACAAAGCTTTAAATTAATCATATAGATTGACCTTTGTTATTACATAAATTCAATTTAAATAAAATGTTCTCAAAATTTCGAGAGAAATTGAGAAGAAATACGTCAATTTCGTATGAACTCATTAAACAAAATAAAACATTTATTCGAAGTCGTGGCCGGAACATTAAAAAACCCCATAAAAATCGATAAAAATGCGGTTTAATAGCCTTACATATTAGTAAAGGAGACCCCGGATCATTAACCTTACTTGTGTTAGAGAAAGACGGACAGCGCACATAACTCAACGCTAACGAGGTAATAAAACGCGACCATTTCGACTCTAATGAAAAATTCCCAAAAATATGGCATCGTTACCGTGTACTACGTTCCGTATAGAGCTAGAATATACTAGAAAAGAGATCATTTTTGTATATAAACGGGGACTTTTATTACAGAGATTTATCATGAATTAGATCGAAAAAATGTTACTTTAAAAAGAAATTATTTGAAGTGTGCAGTACGCATACCGTAATTTAATAATAACAATGTTACAGTAAATAAAGAAATAATTTTTTAAACGTAACCTGCATAAAAATGGAGATTGTTAAACGTAATTATATACAAAGAAAAGAGAAACTTCTTTAATATAATGCTACTTCAACAATTTTATTAAATAATTGAAAGGAAGATTTAAGCAAATATGTACTTTGGTAACTGCCGTTTGAAATGAAGGTTCTAAATGTGGAAAATCTTGTAAGCTGATTTGACGTCAATTGAAAAATAAAAGCAAAATATATTTAATACTGTTAATTACGAATTGGAGAAGCGCTTTGTGGATTCTGCAAGTATTACTTTTAGATTTATTTTGTTTGTAACTGATATTAGAGTATTTGTCAGTTAACTTAAGATAGAATAATAAGTGTTAATTATATAATAATTTTTTGTAAGGGTATATTTACCAGGAAGTTTGTGTTCAGAGTTCGAAACACTCTGACCTTTTTTACAGACTATCTATCAAGGATTGTTTTGGCCAAAACAAACCTTACAAGCGTGGGAATAAAAAGCCAGGTAAACTATGCATATGAGAAGAGATTTAGTGCTGTAAATTTAAACCTAGATAATGTTATGAACATTTTTATATTTAAGTAAATAAGTATTTTTTTAGAAATAATTTGATGTTTGAAAGAAACCATGCTGTAAATGTTCTATGTACTTTTGTATGAGAGAAAATATAAGGTTATCATAAAGTAAGGGATATATTTTAAATTATGATAACTTTTTAACAAATTAAGTTAATAACAAGAAATAAATGAAATCTAATTGCTTATGAAATGGGATTTAGTATGCCCAAAACAGGTTACGGCAATTGCTCAATATGACCTCCATTTTGTTGTTGTAAGATCACCATCCTTACCTCCAAATTGTACACAGCATTTCGTAACATTTCTGGTTGAATTGTACCAATTTGCTCCGTAATACTGTCTTTTAATTCTTGTAGCGTAGTTGGTCGTCTTCTAAACACTAAACTTTTTAAATAACCCCACAGCCAGTAATCCGCTGGGTTTAGATCAGGTGATCTTGGTGGCCATGAATTTACGAAATGTCTGCTTAACACGCGATCTTGAAAAACGTTGGTTAACAATTCATTGACTGGTCGAAAAATGTGCGGGGGTGCTCCAACCTGCATAAAAATGATGTTTTCAATTCCGTAGTGCTCATTTTGCAGCTGTGGAATAACAATTTTGTAACGTTTGCAAGTATCGTTGTTCACCATTTACAGTTACAGATACGGCTTGTCCATTCTGCATTTCCTCGTAGAAATACGGACCAATAATAAAATCAGCTGTAAAACCGCACCAAACGGTGACTTTCTTGTCATGAATGCCTTTTTGAACGATTTGTTGCGGATTTTCTGCAGACCAGATTCTACAGTTTTGAGTATTGACTCCACCATTCAGAGTAAAATGTGCCTCATCTGTCCATAAAATACGGGATAACCATTCGGGTTCAATTTCCATCTGAGCCATTACTCGCAAAGAAAAATCGTACCTAGTAGCCAAATCTGCGTCCTTTAATTCAAACAGCATTTTCAGTTTATATGGATACATGTTTAGAATTTTGCTCTCAAACCCATTCTCGTGCGAAATCTTCGTAATCCAGCGGTGTAATTTCTGCCGGATTCATAATAGCACTGAACTAAACCAATTCTTGTTTGTAAATCCATGTTATTACAGTTGAGTCGTTTGAACTCAACGTTAACTGAGTTTTAATTTCAAAATAAAACTTCAAATTGAATAGTTTCGTTTTGACACTAGTGTCAACAATTGTTATGACAACGCTTTTGTTTCTCATAGATACGGTAAAATCCCATTGATAAAGCGACTAGATTTCGTTTATTTTATGTTACTAACTAATTTATTAAAAGTTGTAATGATTTAAAATAAATCCCTTACTTTATGATAACCTAGTATTTTAGACTGTCTATATGCTTTGTAATATTACTGTGTTTGATTTCATTTTATAAATTCCAACATTTCCGTTGAGCTAACCAGGCAAAGTAAAGTTAGAAAGAAAGGTAAGTCAACAATTTCAAATTTTACAATTTGTTGTATCCGTATCACACACTTTTAGCGGCGCCTAACGCCGGCATTTGTCACAGTACTCCTTTAATGACGCTCCAATGCGAGGCATTGACACAGCAAATATATATATATATATATATATATATATATATATAAATATATAATGATGTAAATTATAAAGGTGAATTTACCTATACAAATCTAAATAATATTTACATAGACATAAACAAAACAATTACTTGATTGTATTATAAGAAGAAAAATCGTCCATTGACTGGTTTCGGCCTTTGGGTCTTATCAGAATAGAATACTCTGCGTAAAAATTAATGTACTTATTAGAACTTATCGAGAACTATCGATACACCCCTCACAAAATGCAAGAAATCATCAGGAAGACACTTTTTCGCCGAGTGTTTTGCGGGTGTCAAGAGTTAAAAAATTATTGAATAATAGTTAGCCGTTGAAACTGTCTCAAAGCGTTTGTACTTAATAAAACTTGTCAAGAACTATCGATCCACGACGCAAAATATGCGAGAAATAATTAGCAGGGCACTTTTTCACCAAATGTCCTGCTCTTATCAAAAGCTAAAAAATTACCTAATTGTAATTAGCTGCCGGAATTTTAACCAAAAGTGATTATACCTATTAGAACTCATCGAGAGCTAGCGATCCACGCCGCAGACAATGCAAGAAATAATCAGCAGCGCACTTTTTCACCAACTGTTGTGCTGGCGTCAAAAGTTAAAACCTTTTTGACAATAATTAGCCGGCGGAAATCTGTCAAAAGTGGTTATACTTAATAGAACTCATTGAGAATTATAAATCCACACTGCAGTAAATGTGAGAAATTTTCTCAAGACACTTTTTCGCCGTATCCTGCAGACGTCAGAAGTTAAAAAATTATTTAATAATACTTAGCAGTAGAAACTGTCTAAAATCCGATTGTTCTTATTAGAACTCGTTGAGAACTATCGATCCACACGGCAATGAATGCGAGAAATCATCAGTTAAACACTATTTCTCTGAGTATTGCGATGGTGTCACGTTAAAAAATTATTTAATACTAGTTAGACGTCGCAACTCTTCCTAGAAATGATTGTGCTTATTAGAACTTGTCGAGAACTAACAATTCACGCCTCAGAAAATGTGAGAAATCATCAGCAGGACACTTTCGTGTTGATGTTAAAAGTTAAACAATTTTAAATAATAGTTAGCCTTCGGAATTCTGTCTAAAAAGTGTTTGTACGTTATAAAACTCGTTAAGAACTGTCGATACACGCTGCAAAATATGCGAGAAATAATTAACAGGACACTCCTCTTTCACCAAATGTCCTACTGGTGTCAAAAGCTAAAAATTATTTAATAGTAATTAGCTGCCGGAGTTATAACCAAGTAATTATACCTATTTGAACTCATCGAGACCTAACGATCCACACCAACAGGGCACTTTGTGCTGGTGTAAAAAGTTAAAAATTTATTTAATAATAGTTAACCGGCGGAACTCTGTCTAAAAGTGACTATATATAATAGAACTCATCGAGAATTATCGATCCACACCACAGATGTGAGAAATCTTCAGCAGGGCACTTTTTCGCCGAGTGTCGTGCTGACTTCAAAAGTTAAAAAATTATTTAATTGGTTAGCAATCTGAACTCTGTCTAAAAGTGATTGTACTTATTAGAACTCATCAAGAACTATCCACCCACACTACAATAAATGTGAGAAATAATCAGCGGGGCACTTTTTCATCGAGTGCCGTGCTACATACAATATATTGTACGTTGTTTATATGTACATAATGTAAGGTTGTAATTTTTTATTTTAATTATATACGGAGATGGAACTCGAATAGAAGCAAGGGAACTCTAGCTAAAAGCTATAATATTTATTTTCTTCTAGTTTAGAGAGGGTAGTGCAGTGATAGATTCATGTTTTGATATTAAGGGTGCAGGACTTACTTCTTCATTTACTATCATGAATTCTATAGAACTATGAAAAGTGCCAATTCAACTATCTTGTTTTTACAAATTTAAAGAATGTCGTGTCAACTGCACAGACGTGTAAACTCGTGCTGCAAAAGCAAAATGTGTTAATCGAAATGAAACCGTGTTTTCTCTGCAAAACTAAATTGACTTTCGTCGGAAGTTATTTCCAATAGAAATAATTATTGGATGCATTAAAAATCGATCGTACTCTCAAGCAACTGCTTAAATTTTAAACCCAAAGTAATACAACCATTCTATGGAGATTTTCAATATCGAAACTGCTGAGATTAAACGAACAATTCCATTCTTTCCGTTTTAATGAAAAAATAACCCTTTTGGAATATCCCATTTCAAACGAAGGCAAAGCAATAATAACACAGAAATCCCTTGGTATTATTTATAAACATCGCGTCGAAATATATTGGCTGTCTGCTTTAATTCCGTTAAACCTACAATTCTACTTAATAGAGGAGTAAGGATTCTGGATTCATTATAGAGCAGTTGTGTGTTGCCCCAAAATGATATTTAATTTAGCTGACCAAGCTGGATACCCACGCAAACACACTACATATACCTTCATGAAAATTAAATTAAAATTGCACTACCACTAGAGGACACACGTATGGGTTGGGATCTAATCAAATATCAACTCCATCACTCTACATGTAATTAATCACTCCATACAATTTATCGAAAATGTATATTTCTTATATATACATAGCTGCATTCGAAATACTGCAAGCGATTGCACTACAACCACAAAAGTTATATAATTAACTTCGTTCTAAGGAAGTTCATTCTGCAACTATTTGAGAGTTTTGCAGGTTAGGAAATAGGTCATTTAAGACATAACACAATTTCTTAAAGACGTAAGAGAGTTCAAAATAGAACACAAAAATTCATGGTATAAAAAAGAAACAAATGGAGAGCTTTCTGTCTATTTTAAAATAAATTGAAAATAAAAGGCTTAGAAATGATAAAAATTTTGTATGGTTTCAATAAGAACTCATACTGATTGATTAATTTTAAATGAAATTATAATCGTATAATTATTTGTATACAGCAAGCTATCTATCTGATATCCTGCAAGTGCTATTTTTAGAGAAACGTATGGTGCCATCTGCATGAATTACGACCTTATATCTAAATTAAATATATAGTGACGTGATAAGAGGTCACGAGAGGTCATTGAAATTCAATTCTACAAATAAAACCCACTAAAATATAAAAAATCCTGAAAAAAGAGGAATTTCCGAAAATTCATGGTTATACGCTGTATAATACAAGTTTACTTTTTTCCAAGCGAAAACGCAAGTCCGGTCATATAAATACACTCTGTATAATAAGCGTATTGTAAATGCATAGCCATTAATGTACAATAGCGAAACACAAATTTAAGCCGTGCTTGTAAATAATCACTCTAAGAAATACAAATCCATTTATTTTCACTTATTAATTATCAATACCTTTCCGATGCATATAAAAATGCTTTTCATTTGCCGTAAATAGCTAGAATAGTGCTAACTCTACGCATTTTGCATAAGCAACTACAATCATTCTTGTTAAATTTTGTGTATTTGAAACACGCTTTACTGTGAAAGCAAATATTTTCTATAGATATGCAACTCGTTTTCGTTATAAAAAATTTTAAAATTAATTACCAAATTGACTTCTGTATAACATAAATTCATTTTAAATTAAGAATTCTCTGGAATATACGAAATTAAGAAGGAATTTTTGGGAGAATACGTCAGTTAATAAGAAAAATGGCATAAACTCATTAATAAACAAAACATTTATTCTAAGGAACATTAAAACCAATAAAATGTAACAAAAATGTCGATAAAAACGCCGTTTAATAGCCTTATGTATTAGTGAAGTAGACCGCGGCTCATTAACGTTATATGTTGGACGAGGACAGACAGCGCACGTCACTAATAAGTGGATCACGCTAATAAGGTAATAAAATAAAGAATTCCCCGAACCTTGCATCAGAAAAGCGTGTGGCCTTTGGAATGAAATCACGTAAACACTCGTACATTCAAGAAAAAAAGATAATTTTTGTTTATAAACAGAAGTAATCGACATTAAAATCAATTTATAAATTCGCGTCGACCAAGCAATATGTAAAGAATTTTGAAGATGTTATTTTGAAGGATGCAGTACGCATACCTTAAGTTAATAATTGCAAAGTAACAGTGAATATAGAAGTCATTTTTGAAAATGCAGTTATTTGAATTTGTAATACACAGGGAGAGGAAAAGTTCTTCGAGATATAAAAAGCTACTTTAAAAATTTAATTAAATGATTAGAAGGAAGATTTAAGCGAATATGCATGATTTGGTAAACTGGGATTTGAACAACAATTTAATATAAATCCAAGGAGCCAGAGATATTTAATACTGGTAATTACGAATTGGAGAAGCGCTTTGTGGATTTCTGCAAGTAATACTTTTAAAATATTGCTTGTAACTGATATTTAAATATTTGTCATTTAAATTTAAGATAGAATAGGTCTTAACTATATAATATATTTTTTGTAAGGATATTTATCAGAGTTAGTGGTCAGAGTTCGAAACATTCTGATTCTTTTTAAATAGATTATCTGTCAAGGATTTTCTGGCCAAATAAACATTACAAACGTGGGATCAAAGCCAGGTATACTATCCTATACTATACTATATACTATACTATACTATCCACCTAAATAAAAGACATTTTGATACTTAAGCAAATAGGTACTTTCTAGGAATAATTTGAATTGTGACAGAAACTATGCTGTAAATGTTCTATATGATTTTGTATGAGAGAAAATATGTTTGACTGTATAGATGCTTTATGATATTGCTGAGTTTGTTTTCATTTTGTAAACGCCAGCATTTTCGTTGAAGTAACCAGGCAAAGTAAAGTTAGAACGGAAGGTAAGTCAACAATTTCAAATTTTACAATTTGCTGTATCTGTATAACAGCACTCTTTTAGCAACGCCTAACGCCGGCCATTGTCATAGTAACAATTTAGCGGCGCATCAATGCTAGGCGTTGTCACATCACTTTTCTACCGGCGCACCAACAGGCGGCCATTATCACATCACTCTTTTAGCAACGCCTCAACGTGCGGCGTTGTCATAATATATATATATATATATATATATATATATTATATAATATATAATATTGATGTGATTAAAGGTCATGAAAAACATCAGACTTCACAAACTGGAGAAAATTCGAAAAAAGGCCAATTAAGCAGATATTTAATTATGTAGATAACGTATTTGTGAAGGTCTCGAATAAAACAGTATCAATTTATAAAAACCGCGATGATTACTTAGTTTAATGACGAAAGAATCGTGTTTTAAATACGAATATATGTTTTATGCGTAAACAAACGTTTTTCAAATGTATCCTCCACATTTTATAATAACGGCATTGCATGTAGAGAAGTGTCCAATCTCATGTGAAATTTTATGTTCGAAAAGGTTCTTATAAGTAAATTAGTCCTGTTCAAATGCGTACATATTCTCTTAAAAAATTTATAGGAAATTTTTATATAATATCGCGTGTATAAACACTTTAGTTTTAACGAACTTAACGTTATTTAGAGAGTGCATTAATTAAGTTTAAGAACCATGTTCTAGAAAATATAAGTATTCCACGTGAATAACCAGCAGCGACAACAAACTGTAGAGAATCAAGGAACTTAAAATTGTGATAAAATTTTGATAAAATAAAATTGTGACTTAAAAGTGATAAGATAGGTAAACCACATCGTCCAATTATAATAGGCCTAGGCAGTAGAAAGACAATAAATCTTTGAATGTTGATAACAGACGAATGACACGCCTTCAAGAACAAACCAATTTGAACAAATGGGATTACCACGAAATTTATAGACGTCTGCGTTAAAAAAAAAACTCGTTCTAAAAGCGAATTGAATGTTGCATGAGTTCAGTCTTGATTCAAATGTTGACATGTAGTAGGCTTAATGATAATACGCCACGTAGTAAAAGTGGTACACTATTCAGTAGTGAAATTTATTTATATATGGTTATAAGTATTTCTACATCATGCTAGAAGACGATATACGTGGAAGGTGCTAGGAGATATAGGAAGATATCAAATAGATTACATTATTGTTAGACAACGGTTTAGGAATCAAGTAAAAGACAGTAGAAGTTACCCAGAAGCAGATATAGAAACCACCGACCACAACATCGTAATTATGAAAGCCGAACTTAAATTTAAAAATTTGAAAAAAAAGAAACGGAAAAAGGCACTTGGACTTAAAGAGACTAAAAGATAAAGATATTCAAGAAAGATTCGAAAAAAAGTCAAATGAATTGCTCAAAGATATCGGGAAAATATCTGATACTAAGGAAGTAGAAACAGAATGGAATAACATTAAATTCAGCCTAGACAAGGCGGCCAGAGACATTCTGGGGTATACACAAAAAGAAAATAAGAAACCATGGATAACAAAGTATATCCGGAATTTAATAGAAGAATGACGAAAATACAAAAATAAATCAGATGAAACAGGAAAACAGAGATACAAAGCCATAAAATGGGAAATTATTCGCAAATGCAGGAAAACTAAAGAACAATGGATTGATAAAAAGTGCAAAGAGGTACAAACTAAGATGAAAATAGGAAAGACAGACGAAGCATACAAATTAATTAAAATGAATTTTAGGGATATAAAACCATATAGCAAAAATATAAGGGATGTGGGAGGAAACGTCGTTATAGAAAATGTAGAGAAAGTAGCTAGATGGCAGGAATATATAGGAAATTTATAATCAGGAAAGGAATTAACAGCATTAGAACAGGAATCAGACATTGAAAATGATAACCTGGGATATCCTATACTTAGAGATGAGTTTGAATTAGCAATAGAGTCTGACAAATAGTAAGGCGCCGGGTACAGATAAGGTGCAAGCAGAAACTCTAAAAGCCGCTGGACAAGTAGTAACAGAACGTCTCTTGGGTGGAAAAACGAGCTGAAGAAATACTGGGAGAGGATCAATTTGGTTTTAGGCGCAACAGGGGCCCACGGGAGGCTATTTAAGCTCTGAGGGTGATAATGGAGACAACAATAGAGAAGGGGAAAGCGTATATATAGGGTTTGTAGATCTGGAAAAAGCATTCGACAATGTAAAATAGAAAAAAAATTACGAAATACTAAAAAAAAAAATGGAATGAGTTATAGGGATAGACGAATAGTACATACCTTATACAAAGAGTAAGCAACAGTAACAGAATTAGAGCAGGAACGTAAAGAAGTAAGCATTAGGAAAGAGGTGAGACTGGGATGTGCTTTATCCCCATTAATTTTTAACTTGTACATTGAAGAGGCAATGAATACTGTCAAATGCAGGAAGACATTGGGAATTACTATGCAGGGACAAAAATTGATATGCTTAGATTTGCAGATGATATAGCGGTATTAGCATCTAGCAAGGAAGAGTTAGAAGCTGCTCCTAATGAAATGGAAACGGTTCTAACATAAAGATACGGTATGAAAATTAATAAAACTAAAACTAAAGTACTAGTAGGCAAAGGAGGGGAAAATAAATCAAAAACAAGAATACAAATATGTAACACGAACTTACAAGAGGTTGAGGATTTCTACTGCCTAAGAAGCCGAATAACGCAAGATGGGAAAAGCACAATAGATATAAAACAAAGATTAGCATAAGGTCGTGCTACATTTAACAAGAAAAAGCAACTACTATGTTCAAAGACAACAAACATGGAAACTAGGAAAAGATTGCTTAAAACATATGTATGGAGCACAGCACTGTACGGCTGTGAAGCCTGGACAGTAGGAGAAGCAGACAAGAAAAAGATAGAAGCCTTTGAAATGTGGTGCTACAGACGAATGATGACGATATCATGGACAAAGTTAAGAACGAAGAGGTACTAAAAATGGTAGAGGAAGAAAGAAATATGTGGAAAACGGTAAAAAAATAGGAGAAATAGGATGATAGGCCACATAATATGGCATTAGGGAATAGTGCGGAATATATTAGAAGCAGAGATAGGAAAAAAGAGAAGAAAAGGTAGACCTAGGTTAGACTACTACACACAGATAGTGAAAGATGTAGGCTGTAAGATTTTGGGAAATGTGTAGGCTAGCTCAGAATAGAAATCAATGGAGGTACGCATCCAACCAGTCCCAAAATGGATAAATTAATGACGAAAAAAGTAACTGCACTTAAACATGATGATTATTATAAGCAACTACAAGTATTGAGTGGACAATATTCTCGAATATTGGTAATTGTGTGAAAGGATTTACGGGAAAGCTATTATTTCGGCAAATGTCTAAGTGTTGGGGGATCTTGGCAGCTACAGGCTGCTTAAACCTCTTCACTGAATCTTGGTGAAATAGGGCATAAAATTAGAAAACAATAGAAGGGGAACCAAGCTGTATACATGCTGTGTAAGAATTTCAGGGAACTGTGTAGGTTAGCTCAGAATATAAATAAGTGCATGTACGTGTCCAACCAGTTTTGAGACGGAAAACTTAATGACGAAAAAGTAAGTGCAGATAAATCTGATGATTATTATAAACAACTACAGGTGTTGGTTGTAAAATATCTGCAACTAATATTGACTGTGAGGACAAATATATTGGAAAAAATATTAAATCGGTAAATGCTCAAGTGCTGGGGGAACTTGGCAGCCACAGTCTGCTTATTCTCCTTCACAACCACTGAATGTCGGAGAAATAGGGTATATAATTGTAAAACAATAGAGGGGGACCGAACTGCATCTAACAAAAAAGAACGCGCTTATGATGAAAGACAACAAACATAGAATAAGAAGTTGTTGAAAGCATATGTGTGGAGCACAGCACAGACAGTATGCCTATGAAATACGGGCAGTTTGAAAAGCAGACAGAAGAACGGTAGCAGCCTTTGAAATGCCGTGCCTCAGATGTATGAGGATGGACACACAAAGGTAATAACAAATAGGTTATAGAAACATTAGGGAACAAGGATATCTTTGGAAAAAAATAGGAGAAAGAGAAGGCAGAATACGTTCTAAGATATTTTTGGAAAATAGTATGGAATATATGACAAGCAGAGGTAGGAAAAAAGAGGCGGATGTAGACCTAGATCAGATAGTGATAGATGCAGACTGTGAAAATTTCAGGGAAATCTGTAGGTTAGTTCAGCATAGGAAACAATTATGGTACGCGTCTAACCAGTTTCAGAACTGAAGACCTAATGATGATGATGATGGTTATGAGATGTGTGTTACTGAAATAGTCACGGAAGAGTGTTTTTGATACCCTGAAGTGAGTAAATTGTTTTAAGTACTAACAATGATTTCAAAATGGCGAATTGATGTTTAAAATAATTAAACTACTGCAAGATAAAGTTTTCTTAAATAGAAGGCATCTAAGATAAGAATGGTTTGAAAAGATTAATTTTTTTAAACGATTTGAACGATTTTGGAGCAGGGATTGAAAATTACTTTCTGGAAAAAGGCAACAACAAGCAGATCCGTAATAGTAAAACGTTAAGCAATTCGTTTAGGTATTTAATTAATTTCTAAAAGGATTCATATTTCTAGAGTAGTTAGTTAAGATTTCTTTTTGTGTGCAAATCATTTAGTGGGAGTTGCATGTACAAGTTCAAGATTGAGCAAAAATTATATTGGTAGATCGAAAAAATACTCTTTACATCGCAAAAAAAGTTATTTTATTAAAACCAACACCGATCTTAGTCTATTTACACGAAGTAGTTCAAAGTAAAAAAAAATGTAAGCTGGAAAACAAAATTATTGCTGTTGTTGAGATTAAATGATCTAACAATGATCTAGCAATAGATTAGTTTGTGACTTTTAAATTTAATATTATACATAAAATGACTAGCAATCAAATTTTGTTTCACATTTCTTAGGCCTTATTGTAGTAATTATTGTTTATAATAGTTTGTAAAAAATATATTTAATTTAGAAAATGTATTTTATTTCTAATAAGTGCATCGCTATTTTTAAAGAACACATACGAGGTGTGGCTATTAAATAACGAGACCGACGCCACTACAGAAGAAGTGCGCATGCACCAAACGTCAGCGACGGACAGCTGTTTATCGTGAAGCCTTCTCTTTCGAATGCAGCTCCTCTCGTTTCTGTAAACAAATTAGTATAGCCGTTGCCTTCGATCGCATTAGAATTGTTTTTGTTTCACCGGAAAAATGTTAGATGTTACAATAGAACAACGAATTATTGTGAAATTCCACATGAAACTTGGAAAAACCGCTACTGAAACTTATATTTTATAAAAATAAGTGTATGGCAATTAATCTTTATCGCCTGCACGTATTTTTGAGTGGTTTAAGCGTTTTCAAGATGACGGAGAAGACGTTCAAGATGATTCACACCCGGGTCGCTATTCCACGTCAAAAACGGGTGACAATATCGAAAAAATCGGTAATCTGATTCGATCTGACCGTCGGGTTAAGTATTCCTGCGATTGCTGAAACTGTAGGAATTGATAAAGAATCCGTACGGCAAATTTTAGATAACAAAAAAGTGTGTGTCGAAATGGTGCCTAAATTCTCAGGTTTTAATAACAAGAAGCTCTCAAAAATGTTTGTACTGACACTTTGAATGCTATTGAAAATGACCTAGACTTATTCGATAGGATAATAACATGTGACGAATCGTGGTTTTTTATTTATGATCCTGAAACGAAGCGCCAATCCATGCATTGGAAGAGCCCATCTTCACCGAGAGCCAAAAAAGCTCGAATGAGCAAATCAAAATTCAAAGCAATGATAATTGTTTTTCTCGATATTCATAGGATTGTGTACCTTCCTAGATTCCTAAAGTTCAAACTATTAATAAACATTACTACCTTCACGTTTTTGCTGAACTCCTTGAAAGAATAAGGAAAAACGACTCGAATTGTAGAAGAACAGGTCATAAGTTTTCCACCAAGGCAATGCGCCGGCTCATTTCGCATTGTCTGTCAAGAGGTTTCTAGTCAAGTACAACATCCCAGTGTTAGACCTTCCGCCTTATTCGCCGGATCTAACGCCGTGCGACTTCTATCTGTTTCCTAAGTGAAATCTGTATTAAAAGGAACAAGATTTGAGTCCGTTGAAGCTGTGAAAAATAGAGCTGCACGCCTCCTGAAGGAACTGACAGAAGAAGACTTCCAGCACTATTTCGAACAATGGAAGATCCGCATGAAGAGTTATAGGGATAGAGGAGAAGTGTATATTGAAGGTAATAATAAGCAAACATGTATGAAATCAAAATAAAATATTTTACAGCTTCGATCTCGTTATTTAATAGCCACACCTCCTAAATAAAATAGAAACTGGTAGGACCTGCTGTCTTTATTCAAAAATTAAGTGGGCCTAACATTCTAAATTAAATTTACAATATAATTTTCTCTGTATGAACTATTTTTACTTGCGTCACAACTGTCATCTTTAATACGACCGGCATCTCTCCCGATTAGGTTAGGTTAGCCTCGATATTGATAAAAGTAAATCAAACAATATCGGCGATAACGTAACCTAACCGCAAGAGGCACCGGCAGTGTTTACGATGACAGTAGTGACGTAAGCAAAAACAGTCCATACAGAGAAAATTATATTGAAAATCTCATTTAGTACATCATGTTCACTTAATTTTTGAATCAAGAACTCTTCTAACAAAAGCCTTATAATTTTAATAATGAATCAATATAAATTATAAACCGATCTTTGCGATGCTTTTTACAGTACCCATGCTTAATAAAGTTGTATCCAATTGATATATTGTTCTATAAATACATAAGAAACTTCTTTTGCGTAGACACTTGATTTAATAGGGGGGAAATTAGTCCCAGTAGTGGGACTAAAAAGGATCAGTTAATAAATGCAGTAGTGGGGCAAATAAGTTCTATTGTCTTTGTGTATTTTCGGCAATATACAACTCTCAGGCATATCTTACTTGCTTTAAACATCTATTGCCTATTATTAGTTTTATCGCATAGTACATTAGTCTATAAATACATATTTTTAACATTGATACTGCGTGATAATGGAAAATTTGGACAATTTATATTCACCAATTGTGATCAATTTTTTCCTAGCAGATTTGAAATACGATTTCCTATAACCTATCCTTTAATTATACCATGTTCTTATTATATCAAATGAATTTTTTTTATCTCGATATTTAGATTGAATAGGTAAGTGTTTTGGATTGGTTCAATATCAGGTTTTTTAAATTTTCAATATACAATGTTTACGTTCAATTTCTTAAAGCGATTGATTTTCCAACTACCTTAATTAAGCGCCTCCTAAAGATGCTAATCTAAACCCTCTTTATGTTATTCTCAAATTATACAAGCTCAGAACGTCTATAAAATTATTTTTGTACAACTGAAATACGTGAAATATATGTTAAAACAGTTTCTAATAGTCTCTAAACTGTGTAAATATCGTTAAATAAAACTCCACTTGATTCGTTGAAAGAAGTAAACATTTTGCTAGTCGTAAAAAACCACTTCTAATACGTTCTTTGAGAGATTGAAACTTCCCCCTCATTAAAATATTTTAATGAGTTGGTTATCTACTCGTTTAAGAAAAATAATAAATGCGGTATTTTGTTATATCTGCACGGGTTCGGTTGCTCGAGTTTTATGGATAAAAAATTGTTCCCCCAATTAATGCATTCTCGGTGTCCCTGTAGGGTGGATCGATAATAAAACGAATCTCTATTCATTTCTAAAAGTTAGGCAACCGGTTAAAGATTGCGCTTCCTTTAGTAGGAAGCAAGGTTGCATACTTGCTTGGGTTTTAAAATATACTTTGCTTTCCCATGAGAGCACAAAATTCAAAGGAAATGATTATCCTACGTTTACTTGCATTCTAGGAATATTTCGCTGTTGTTGTCTGGAATATATTTTTACTTACTTTCGCAGAATATTTAACATTCTATTTCTGGGAATAGTTTTATGTTATTTTCCCCCTTTTTTTCTCAATCTGAATAAATACAAGCGGAGCGTTTGAAAGACCCTCTTATTTATTTGACTCTTCTTTTATGTATTCGATTCTAATTCTATACAACGTCCTTTGCGTGTTGTAAGTCGCGATTTTAAAATGCATTGTTGAACGTAGTATTCTACTACAAGTTAAATTGGGTCATCCAGCCGATTGACAAATGCAGGGTGCATTTATTCATCCAAAGATAGTACCAGAGAAGCCGATTGCTTAAGGTACAGTTTTTCTGTTTGCGTTACTTGTGTTGCCGTTTTGGAAGATATACACTTATTTGGTTGATTCCGCAAAAGGTGGATGTGGATGTGGAGGTGAATGTGGAGGTGGAAGTGGTGGCGAAGGTGGAGGCGCAGGTGGGGGTGGAGGTGGGAGAGGAGAGAAAGTGGTGTTGAATGTAAAAGGTGGTGGAGATGTGGCCGGACTGCCCGGAAATCCTCTACTAGGCTCTTGTATTTTTTTTGTATTAAGCTTCGTGCAGAAACGTATGTAATTATCAAATCCTATTAAAGTGAATTCATATTGTATAAAAAACTTTCCCAATTCTTGAACGTATTAAAGACAAACCGTGACATAGAAGTACCGTGTAATATGAGATTCTTTATGGTTATAAAAGAAACTTTACGGTAATAGCTAGCGATGTCATGCTTTTAGGTTAAGCAATGGTGAATTCACGTTTTCGGAAATAACTTCAAAATCCAAAAATATTGTGTATTTTATTCGCAATTAATGAAGTTTAAAATATAACTAGAATTACAGCAAATGTGCTTAGGTAATTAATAAAATTGTATTCATTCCCTTTTTCCAAAGCTCCGCAAAAGCTTAAGCTAAGTAGTATAACTATGGAGAAGCTGGGACAGCCCTTTTTAAAGGGTCATAAATATCTTGTAAAGGGTGTGTGTATTATGGAAAAGAGAAGTATGTATGTGTGAAGGTCATGTATGTGTAGGTGTGTGTGTGTGTTAGTATTAGTTAGGTTTGAGGATAACGATAGTATGGCTATGGAGAAGCTGGCCGGCCCTTTTTAAAAGGATAATAAATATCTTGTAAAGGGTGTGCGTATTATGTAAAAGAGAGGTATGTATGTGCAGGTGTGTGCGTGTAGGGTGTAGGGTATGTATGGTTTGTCGGTGAAGTTAACGTGGAAGTCGTGCCGCCCTCGTGATAAAAGTGTGTGTGTGTGTAGATATCGATCGGGGGGGCGGTGTTGTTGTTGTTTTATTTTCGAAAAGAAAGGTATGTATCGTTATGTGTATAGGTGTGTAGGGGGGGCGTGCGTGTTTTAGTCTAAGACGAAATATCGTAAGGGGCGCGCAAGTGGTGCAAACGTGTTTTTGTTTTAAGAGCGTGTTTTCGGGATTATCTCATCGGACACGTGCAAGACGTTTCAAGTAATCTTTTAATAATTTGAAAAATGTTACGCTCGATGCGTCGTAGGCAATTATGATGAAGTATAAGAAGAATAAGGCTGGGGGGAAATAACCGCAAGGTTTTTATTACAGGTGTCAATAAGAAAAAATTACGTGCTGCGTTTGTATTTGAAAAAAAAATTTCTCCCCTACTACGAATAATAGTTTCGTCGTCTTGGTAAAAGAATATCCAAAATATTTTTCTATTTATTATTGTGTAATTATTCGAACGGTAAACATCGTGTGTCGAAAGTGTAAAAAATGTCTCAAGCTTCGGACGAATTAAAAATTCCAGACGCGCTACCTCAACGCGTGCAATTTTAAAACAATTGAAAAGTGCTTGCAACGTAGGTCGAAAACGTCACTATGAATCGATGCTGCTCAATCTGAAATGTAATCAGATCGTTTCTAATGCAAAAGCAAGCGTGATAGGGCGATCAGAGGGCAGGTATTAGTAAAAGAATGGATCCGGCGATAATACTAGTGCGAAGGACGACGACGAGGGTTATGCGAACGACGTCGAAGTCGACGATCCTGCTGAAAATTTCGATAGATTAACATCAAAGAAGAATGTCAAAAGACGTAGAACGTCGAACAATATCGTGTGGGTCGATTTGAAATCGGCTTTCGCCCGCAGGATACGTTCGAGTGCTGTGGTCAATTTATATCACATAGATCCCATGCAATTTTTAGAAGATGCATTCGCCCTAATAGAGCGACGTTTGAGAAAATGTTTGAGAAAATTCGGCTCTCTTAAAATTAATTTCGTGTTTAACGGTGAATACGTAAAGCCCAACGCATCAACATCATCATCGTCTTCAGAAGCCGTGGATACATCGTCATCATCATCATCGTCGTCGTCGCTCAGACATTTTACTACTAAAATTATAAAATTTTAAAATTGAAGACTTTCAAACTCAAGTTAAACCCGAAGCCATTCAGGAATTGAACAATAAACTGGACGAATATACCGAAAAGCAGAGCGGGTTAGCTCTTTCGAGAATATTAAATTTAGGCGTCAATATAAATCATGCAGGAACCTATAGTATGCATTCTTAAGGAAGGGGGATAAGAAAATTGTCTACGAGATGATATGTTTATTTTTAATAATCATATACGTTTGTAATATAGAAGAATGTTGACGGTCGAGGATCTTACGAAATTACCGCTCGAGTATATCGAGAGGCATGCAAGTAAAGACGTCGCCAGAAATTTCGATAAATTACCGGAGTATTTGCAAAAACAATTATGGACGCATCGCTATTGTTTAGCGCATGGCTTACAATCGTCGTCGCATGCAGATCAGATAGATGGACCTCCTCTGCAAATAAAATCGTGTCCTGAATGCGCATGTTCTACCCCATATGTACGCGCGCACAACAACACATTGCAGCCCTGCAATAAAACCTATGAATGCAATTAAAATGCTCATTGTTCGAAATGACTCCTAAAGGACCGCCCGCAGCCGTCGCAGCATATCTCGCCTACTCTTTAATATGTAATAATTACCTATACATATTTAAACCGAGCGTGCCCTCCTGGCAAAGAAATCCGGTTCCGTAGATCCTCCGAATGCATTCGTATGTTTCGAGGTTGTTGAAAATAAAGACGTTTTGGCATTGTCGAAGTCCGAGTCGTCACAACAACAACAACAAATAAGATGCTCTCGCTCTAAAGATTGGAAACGTATGGAATTAATTACCATGCAGCTGCAACAGCAATGGCAGCAGCAGCAACAGAACCATTCGGAAGAGGTTCCCTTATCGCCATCATCAGAGACGTCGTCGTCGTCGTCATCGTCCGCGGTATCGAGAGACCTTTAATTTATAAAAGTTATCTAGGAGGAGGAGGAGGACGCCTTCAACGACGACGAGAAATAGAAAACGTAGATGGATCCGGCGACGGCGAGGACGGCGACGACGACGACGACGACGGTGCCGAATGGTTGAACAATGGATCCGCGGGCGATTGTGTCGGAGACGGAGTTGGCATCGATCCTTTTCTGATGTTTAAAATAAGATTTAAATATAATAGCAGTTTTACGGAGACCGAATGGTACGTCATGCCATGGAATCATAAACGAATCGCCTTCGAAAGAGAAAGAGAGCGAGAAAAAAAAGATCGAGAATTTGATAGTTCAGATGGTGTATGGACGTATTTAGAACACATCGTACTTATGCAATTAATAGGAGCGTGGGCATACTACATCTATTACAAATATAAAAATAAACTATGCGCGCATGAGCAACATCGTTTGAGCTCGAACGAAAACCTACGCATGCAAAATAATTTTCAGTTCTAACCGGGAGGTATCTTCGTTCAGGGTGTGTATGTGTGCGTGAAATTTTGCACTTAATTAAATAGCAATTATGGTGAAGTATATTCAAGACGAAAATAATCATACAAGTGGTGACGACAGTCAAGTATTTTTAAATAACGATGATGATGACGTAATTTCGTCATCATCATCATCTACGTGTGCAGTATCTGGATCGCCGCAAGTTTTGTCAGGTATTCATGTCTACGATAACGATCAGGCGATGGATCCCCTGATATGTAGCACCGAATACCGATTGAATTCCTCCAAGGAGAATGCGCAATGGTGCGCTCACGGTCATACGATCGAAGTGGGCTTAACCAAACGAAAGAGCAATATGGATTTTAGCCCTGTTATCAGACTTATATGCCCCAACAGATTTTGTAAAGAAGGCGAATTGCAAATGGACGAAAACGAGTGGAAAGATTTGTCGTCTATCAATATCGAACATAAATTTAGAAATTTTTTTTCCAACCGCTCGGATACTGCCACGGTTGCATCTGCAGGCGCTACCGCCGCCTCCGTAGTCGCAGACGTATGGCACTGGAGGCGTGAAATGCATCAGACGATCGACGGATACTTGGAAGTGGAATTTAAAGACGAATACGAGTCCATTCATAGAGTCGAGGTGCAAAAACTGCTGCGGCTCTCGCCGCATTAGAATCAACAACAACAGGATCCGGATACAATGTTGCGCGAATTTCTCTCTCCGCGAAGAATTTGCAAAAGTGTTTACTCTAGCGCCTCTTATAATGCTCAAATTAGAAATATTGAAAGGACAAGATTTTCAAGAGTTCTACGATAGAAATATAGAGTGCGTCGCCACTTGCCTTCCCGAAGAGTTCGGAGCTTACGCGTATAACAGGTGCAAGAGCAGTAGCGGCGACGGCGACGACGATGGAGGTGAAGGCGTCCCCCTCCTCGAGGATGCTGGACTTTATTCGAACGTGCAGGATCAAATCTTATGTCGAGTCGAGATGATAAGCGAATACGTATTTGGAAATCCATCCCTAAGTACCCTAAACGTTCTTTACGACATCAACAGACTCGGCTTATTAGAAATCACGCGCCATTTCCCTCACGAAATTGTCGATGACGTATTATGTTTATATCAAAAGAATTTAAATGTCGAAATGAAACCTTTGTATTTTAAAGATAGTGTATGATCCTTTTTTGTAAATAAAATTTATTCTGTATGCAGTTATTTTTTTATATATATATATATATATATATATATATATATATATATATTTAAATTGTTACGTTATTGCAGGAGAGATGTTAGTCAATGTTGGTACACGGGGGTGAAGGGTTGTTCAACAACCTCTTAAATAAATTGCCCTTCGAACTGCACCTTCCTGGTCATAACTTCTGCGGTCCCGGAACCAGGCTACAAGAGCGTTTAAATCGCGGAGACAAAGGTATTAATCCTCTAGACGAAGCGTGCAAGCAGCACGACATCGCGTATTCGCATCACAAAGACGTGGAGCGCAGGCACGAGGCCGACAAGGTCTTGCAAGAAGCGGCTTGGCGGCGAGTCAAGGCCAAAGATTCTAAGTGGTCCTGAGAAGCTCGCAGCGTTGGGCGTAACGGCTGCAATGAAAGCGAAACGCAAACTAGGAATGGGAATAGACAAGAAAATGGCCGTGAAACTGGATCGTCGACAGCGAGGAGGACGACGACGACGACAAAAACGACGACGTCGAGTACGTCGATGCTCGGGTAAATTCAAAGACAATAACGGTAACGTCGGCAGAAAATGCTCCTTCAGAGGCGGTCTTATAAGTAAAATATCTAAAGAAATCAGAAAACAAAGCATCAAGAGTAAAGGACACGGAGATGCTTCGCATAATCGTCTCATTTCGAGCGCGATGAATGCTGCAAAAATTATAGTCAACAGGATGGGAGGTCGTTCGAAAATTAAAGTACCGCGCATAATACCGGTGCCCAAGCGAGGAGGCTTATTGCCTTTGATTCCGATATTTGCGGGTCTTTCGGCGCTCGGAGCACTGGCCGGCGGAGCGTCGAGCGTCGCAAACGCCATCAATTCGGCCAAAAATGCAAAGAGGTATTTCGACGAGAACGCGCGTCACAACAGAGCCATGGAAGAGAAAAAAGTCGGCAGCGGATTGTATTTAAAGCCTCACACGAAAGGTAGCGCCTTGTACTTGAAACCTTATCCGGGGGATTCAAAAAACGGATGACTTCGACGGTGCCGAGGAATGCTAAGCTCGCCACCACCACCACCACCACCACCACCCTTACACCTCCCATGCGCGCATTGACCGATCTCGATCTGCACAAATATGCTAAAGGTGTTCCGTATTTTAGAGGCGTGTACATGCGAGACGAGTTGCCGCTAAAAGACGCGACGGAAGCTTAGCACCGCCGTGGCGAAACGAAAGTGGTATTATAAATTTAGACGATGGATCCGGTCCGGGCACGCATTGGGTCGGTTATAAAAAGGGCCAATACGGTGATATACTTCGATAGTTTCGGAGACCTGAGGCCTCCCGAGGAAGTCTTAAGATATTTTCACGGTAGCGATATATATTATAACGTGGAAAGGAGCAAGACTTTAACACGATCGTGTGTGGTCATTTAGTGTTGAAATTTTTACATAAAGAACCATAATGCCCTCGGAGCGCTACAGTCATGTCTAGGACATTCACGATATTCGGGTATGGAAATACCATCAGCAGCGGTACGCTATACCCACCTGTGAGACTGAACGATGGCGGTACGTACACCTGCGGCTTGGTGGGTCTTTACACGTGCAACACCGTTCGAAATATTTACGAGGGAAATAATAAGTTCTATTACGATAAAGATAAAGAAATCACCATCGACGAGGGATGCTACGAAATAGACGAGCTAAACACGTTCCTGAGAAAAAAGATATTGGAGTCGGCTAAAGCCAACAAAGAAATTAATTCGTCCGTAACTTTGGACGACGACGGATTGGTCGACGGCTTGTTTTCTTTAAGAGCTAATAATAATACCCTAAAGTGCGAAATAAAATCGAAATACTCCGTAGACTTCACGAAGCGCGGCAACATCGGTCGAATGCTGGGATTTCATGATCGAATTTTAGAGGAAGGTCGTTCGCATACGTCCGATCGCGATGTGGAAATAATTTCGGTATCTAATATTTTCGTAGATACTAACATTACGACGGGAGCGTACCGCAATAACCAACTTTGTCATAGCATTTACGAATTTGGCCTAACCGTGCCCCCTGGCTACAGCATAGAACAACAACCCAGCAATATAATTCGTTTCCCTCTGTGCGTGGACGAATTCGATAACATTACGTTGAGACTGGTGGATCATACGGGTGAAGCGGTTAATTTTTCGAAGGATACGTACCTTTGCGTTCGCCTAGAGCTAAGACGCGAATAATAAAATTATTATTAAGTTAAAAATGGGCGTCGTTTACGATGACGAGCGTCAGCATCAGCAGCAGCAGCAACAGACGTTAGCCGCAGTCGTCAATATACCTAAGAAAAAATCCGCGCGTTGGGCATTGTTATCTTCGTTGCTGCCGAAGTCTTCTTCTTCTTCTTCCTCAAAAACAAACCTATATAAAACGCAAAAAACGTTCTCGAAATCTGCAGTCGCACGCAAATCATCGTTAGGCCATAACGAAATAAAAAACGGAAGAGGTGTGAAAAAGCGACATCATATTAAAAAGAAGAGGAAGAAGAACCTCGCTCTTAGTCGCGCAGACGCAAGTTTCTTAAAAGCACTCGGCTACAAGCTTTTGAATACGAGATAGAAAAAAAGTACTAGAAATGGCTAAACGTGGCGGTAAAATACGTGGTGATTTTGGTAGTAGCACGAAAATGGTCGCAGATCACATCTCGTCGGTGATTAGTTCTCCTTTGAAGAAATTACGTTTCGACGAGGTGGCCAAATTAGACGTATTCAAAAGGCCTCGCTACGAAGAGACAATTTCGAAAGAAGATTATTATTCGTATTTACCCTTCACGCGAAACACAGACCACAGCGATAGAGTGATTATAGAAATCCAAAATTCCGATGCTATAACCGCAACCTACGACAGTTACATTAATATTAAGGGAACGTTTTCGGTGAAAACCGAAGGTAAACCGTATACGATAACGAACAACGCAATATTATTCTTGTTCGATGAAATACAGTACAAAATGGGGAGCACGCATGTGGTCGACGTTTGTAAGCAGCCTGGTATAACGTGCACGATGAAGGGTCTCGCTTCGTATCACAAAAAATTCAACGGTTTGAGCAATAGCACCTGGGACCCTCGAGGAGATACAAACGCCGACATTTTTAAGAACGGACGCTTCTCGTGCAATGTGCCTCTAAAGCATATTTTTGGATTTTGCGAGGATTATAAACGAGCCGTCGTAAACATGCCGCAAGAGCTTGTTTTAATTAGATCCAAGAGCGACGTCAATTGTTACAAGAGCGACGAAAACGAGCTAACATTTAAAATTACTAAAATATCGTGGGAGGTTCCGCATTTAAAGCTTAGCGATGAATCGAAATTAAATTTATTCCATCATTTGCATAAAATCCCAGAATTGTGGTTTACTTTCGTCGCTGGGAGCTTCACGAGTTGCCGTCCTTTCCGTCTTCGAAAATTCACGTTTGGCGTATTAAGAATTCGAACGAATTAGAAAAACCTCGATGGATTCTATTTACTCTTCAGCATGGCAAGTATGATAATGCGAAGCAATCGGCAGCCCAGTTCGATCACTGCAATCTGACAAATTTAAAACTATACCTTAATTCCCAAGAATTTCCACTTCAAGATATGAATTCGGACTTTGCCAATAACGATTATTCGACCCCGTTCATGCACTATTCGAAATTTCCGGAAAACTATTATGCAGGCGCGAGCAATTTGAGCTACGCTCTGTGTTGTTTGAACGACTATCAGCAATTTGGCAATTGTCCCGTGTTCGTGATCGATTGCAGTCGTCAAGAAGAATCTATTAAAATTCGGCCGTCGATATACGTCTCGAAATCGAATCCAGCAACATTTTCGATCAAACCACTAAAGCATACTGCTTAATTTTGCACGACTCTATATTCGAATACGATCCGTTTACGGAAATCGTTACGCGTCATATTAGCGAATAATAGACATGAAGGTTATTAAACAGAAACAATCTCTACCGGTTGCAAATATGGATCTAACGGCCGAGCAGGATGATCCTTATTCCTATTTTGGAACGCGCAAAAAGCACGGAGATCTCTTACCGGCCAGCATAAGATGCATCGTATGCGGACCTTCTGCGTGCGGTAAAACAAACCTGATTTTGAGTTTGTTACTGGCACCCAACGGATTGGAATTTGAAAACGTTTACATTTACTCCAAGTCGCTATTTCAGCCCAAATACGATTTTTGAGTCGAGTTTTGAGACCGATCAAGGGACTAGGCTATTACGAATTTAGCGAAAATTCCGAAATAATTTCACCGCAAATTGCTAAGAGTAATTCGATTTTCATTTTCGACGACATTCAATGTCACGAACAAAACGCGATTCGTCAATATTTTTCAATGAGCCGTCATAAGAATATAGACGCGTTCTACCTCAGCCAATCGTATGCAAGAATACCGAAGCATCTTATTCGCGACAATACAAATTTAATTATAGTTTTTTTGCAAGACGAAATGAACTTAAGACATATCTATTCGGAGCACATTAATACCGACATGAGCTTCGAAGATTTCAAAAAGATGTGCCGTTTAGCGTGGGAAAAAAGACGGCGATGGCAATAAAGCCGGATACGGATTCTTAGTGGTAGACAAAGAAAAGCCATAAACGAGGGCCGCTACCGTAAAGGATTCGATCATTACATATGTATTTAAAATCACGACGTTCGAGCGAACTTTCATCAACGCAATGTCTGCGGCTGCGATGAGACGAGGACGACGACGACGTCACTCTACGAATTTAAATCGAGCCGTAGTGCAGGCCACTAAAACGATAAGAAAAAGTTTTAGATTTTAAACGAGATCAAAATCGAGCTCAATTAAAATACGGAATGAAGCATGCTCAATTACTAGAACCGTTAAAATCGCTATCAAAATTCTCTGCAAGTAAAAATCCTAATTATATTCGACGTCAGAATGCGGAGCACGAATCTGATAATGTCGGCGACGGTTCAGATGCCTTACTTAAAAAGTATGCCGACATCCTGTCCAAAAGCGAGGATCCCAATATAGACGATACCGGAATCGGCATTCAATACGACGACCTTTCGAATAAATGGTCTATGGGCAATTCAGAGTTAGCTATTGCAGACGACGGATCTACGATTAATATTAGAAATAAAAATATCCTATTACGGAGGGCTTACTTCGATTGTTAACTTATAAGAAAATCCTTCGAATAAGAAAACGCCTGCTGGCAATCCTTCCGAGCTAGATGTAAAAATTACATCGATATTTTGAAGAAAACCAATGCATATAATAAACTGTTTCGCAAGGATCTGCCTAAAACGCCCAAATATAAAAATTATATCGTTCCGAATTTAACACCGTCGCCCGTGGCGACTACAATATCTACGCCTCCTCCGCCGCAGCATGCTTCGTCGCCGTCACCGTCGTCGTTGTCGTCAAGAGATGAATACAGCATCGGCGACTCCTACGATTCCCATGCAATTACGATCCAAAATAACGAAGAAAAAGAAAGGTCTCGGTATGGATAATTTATCGAAAAAAAGACAGCCATCGAGTAATATAAGCAGAATTTGGCGATACAAAAAATTCGATAATTCTAATCATGAGATAGAATACGTTCATTGGGACTCGCCGGCCGAGCTGGTGAGCCGGCTTCGTTTGTTGATGGACGAACGTTCGGCGGGCAACAATAGCTCTCAGAATCAAAACGAATTTCTTTCTATTATATCCGAATTAAAGGAGGCGAAATTAATCGCCTAATAAAATATACACGTTCTATAGAATAGTCTCAGAAATAAAATGGTCGTCGATAAATTTGGAAGAGCGTATGTTGCCAGAGACTCTGGAGGCGGAGGGTTTGGTAATACCGCTGCGCGCGGGCCTCCTGTGTAGGCTTTAAACTAACTCCGGAAGGCGATTTCAACATAGAAAATAGAAAACTTTGCAACGTAGGCAATCCCGTGACCGGAACGGATGCGGTAAATAAACGAAGCGCCTTGGTATTGGACGAGGACGAGAAAATAGTTAACTTGAAGGATTTTAGAATAGTGAATTTGGCCGATCCTAAAAATCAAACGACGGCGTAAACTTAAAATTTTGCAGCGAAGAACTCAATCTGCGTATAGGCAAAGCATTGGAAATATGTTTGACCGCTTCATCTTCGGGAAAAACGCATGCTAATAAGAAACTTAAATTTGACGCCAAATCGCGATCCATTGTAAATTTGCACGACCCGCAGAGCTCGGCGATGCCGTTAACAAGAGATACGTGGACTCGACGTTGTCAGAAAAAGCGCAAAATTTTATGAAACTAACCACGATCGACGACGGTAAGGCCAAGAACTTCGACTCTCGAGGCTTGAGAATTGTCAACATAGGCGAGGCCGAAGATGAGCACGATGCCGTTTCTAAGTTCTATGTGAACGCGAGAATACAAAATCTTATCGAAGGTGTCGCCATTCACCGCGATAACGTGATCATTCGAGATGTATTGCAATCGGTCGTTCAAGTGTTGAACGAAGTTGTTTTAAACACGAACTTCCTGATTTTCAACCACTTGAAATTAGACGGGGTCAAGACGTCTGCTGGAGACGATTTACAATTTCACAAAATTAATACCGACGTTATAAGACACCTGCACGTGTTATTGGAGCAAGATAAAGCCTCGTCGTCTAACTCTCATACTCGTGTCAAACCTTAAAAATGTCTAAGAAATATAACGATATGGAAATACTAGTGGATGAACTGCACAGAGGGGTTAGAATAAATTTTCCACGTCGAAGAACGATCATCAAATCTTATCACGACTTATTCCAAGCCGATATTGCTGAATTTATTCCATATTCGAAATATAATAAAGGGGCATAAGTATATTCTACTCGTGATCGATTGCTATTCGAAATATTTATGGACGAGACCGCTTAAATCCAAGAATGGTCATGAAGTCACATCTGCGATGCGCGAGATTCTAAATGAAATTAAAAGATCGCGGCCGCCTTTACCGAAAAATCTGCAAACAGATAATGGTACAGAATTTTATAACGGCCAATTTGCACGGCTGATGAAGGAATATGGCGATATTAATCATTACTCCACATATAGCTCAATCAAAGCCGCCATCGTAGAACGTGCAATCAGAACGATAAAAAACAAACTGTATAAAGCTTTTAGTCTGAGAGGCAAATGGAAGTGGATTGATATAATCGATTCGATTGTATCGAAATACAACGATACGGTGCATTCGGCCACTAAAAGAAAACCCAAAAATGTGACCGCGAAAACGCGTCTGAAAGTTTACGATAAATTAAAACTGGCGACTAGAAAACCTCGTTATGCCGTGGACGACTTTGTACGCATTTCAAAATACAGAAGTATTTTTTCTAAGGGCTACAATGCAAACTGGAGCGAGGAGACGTTTAAAATATGTAAAGTGTTTCGAGCAAATCCGACTACTTATTTACTCGTCGACATGCATGGCGATCCAGTATTGGGACAGTTTTATGAAGCTGAGCTGCAGAAAACGAGAGTTCCAAATATTTACCTTATCGAGAAAATACTAAGGCGAAAAGGAACCAAAATTCTCGTCAAATGGTTGGGCTTCCAAGAGCCTTCCTGGATTCAAAAAGCTGATCTTATATAGATTGTTACATTTAAAAATAAAACATTTGTTTTTTATATTTTTTATTATATAAATATGTTACGTTTCAAAAAATAAAAAATTTGTTTCTTTTTGTTTGATTTTTATTATACATTTTTTGATCTTGTAAAAAATAAGAAAGATAGAGACGCTACAACTGCGATACTTTGACATGCAGCAGCACTTAAAATGTATTATTTTAGTTTATTTTATACATAATATAAAAAAATAAAAAATACAATGCAGTTTTTTTATCTTGCCTTGTTACAATATTTTAATTAATTTTATAATAAATATAAAAATAACAAAATACAATGCTTTTTCTTGATTACAATATAACAAAGAGAGCCTCTACAACGGCGCTTAAAATATATTTTTAAATTAATTTTATACATAATATAAAAATTAAAAAAATACAATGCGGTTTTTATAATATAAAAATACAAAAGACAATGCAATTTCTTTCTCGTTACAAGATTTTAATTATTTTTATAATAAACATGCAATTCACAAAATAAAATATGGTTTTATTCAAAGGTCCTTTATTAGATAGTGCCCATGAGGCAAAGTATCTATTCCGTTAGATAAAATGTATCTTTTATCATCTTGATAACTTAAAGCAATTTTCGTCTGACGTATGGAATATACCTTATGCAAATATGATCGTATGCTATTTTGGTCTCGTTCTATGACTACTTTATTTCGTAACGTATCGAGATAGTGATCGAAACAGATTTGCCGATCGATAATGTACTTTTAACACCCTTAGCCTTCTTTATTATCTCACGGCCTTCTATTTTTAAAGAGTACATTTTCGATCGAAGGCCTACAAAGTGCGTTAAAATACGACCTCTAGTTTCGTCTTTCATAAGACCAATGACTTTTTTATTAATTAAAGGAATTTTATAGATGTTATCGGGATCATAAGCGCTCGTATCAAATTTTTCTAGATTCGTCTTTATACACTCTTCATAGAAATCATTGCACGTCACACTATACAAAAGGCTGTCGGTGTCCATGTAGCATAATTCGCAATTATTTGCAAATTTTGCCTTCATGAAATCGTAGTGAAAATTATATAATTCAATTTTGATAATTCTAAGATGGCCATACCTATGTAGATATGTTTGTTGAACTCTATCTCTGTTTTGCTCAATTCGATCGCGACCAGATTTTGTCAAAAATCGTTGCCGAATGGAAATTTGGTTTGGAAATTAAAGATAGAGCACCATACCGACCGCTCCAATGAGTCACTAATTTTATGACGCGTCTTTTCCTAACATTCTCCATTGTTTTACCAAAATGGAATTGTTTGCAAATTTATATAGATTTTGTGCAAATTCCGTTTTAGCTTCCGTGCGCATTCTTGTATTTAATTCGACAAACGGTCTCAACCAAGGAGACTGACCGAATTCTAAAACCTTATGAACGCGCGTCATAACTACGCCCGCAGATAAATAAACCTGGAGATTTCTGTAATGCACAACGTAGTTGAACTTTTCGTGAGAGTGCACATTAATTTTGAAAATTTCGAGCCCGGAGGCGTGTCCTGTTCTGGGCACATCGGCAACTCTTTCTGAGCGTCGTGAATGTCCGTAGGAAATTCCAAGTCGCATTCGATAATATAACCTTTATCGCTCGTAATGCTCACCGTTGTAACAGTAAATTTTAATATTTCTTCAGGCGTTAGCCATTTGAAATCTCCGTAAGGCAAATAGCAAGATTCGGCATGACCATAGAGATTATTAATATCTCCGTAAAATAAAAATTTATTCGGCTTGGATGGATCATACGTTTGGGGATAATATTTATTATTGGATTCTACATATCGTTTTACGACTTGAGTAAGGCCCCCCCGAATGCCTCTTTCGATCATTAAAAACATGTCGACGTCACAAATTAGTTCTAGCCTGATTTTAGTATATAATAACATGCTAGACCACGAGTAGCTCGCCAAAGTCACAAAATTTAAGGGATCCAATTTGTATGTTTCAAGACAATTTTTCTAAAGTCTTGGAATATATCGCAAAGTAAAAGAATGTCGCATTTTAAATATAGGTCCGCGTAGTCGCCTAAATTTTGCATTTAAAAGTGCTCCATACGGTTTGCGCATGAATATATTCCGATTCTTCAATATGTGATTCATTAAGATTGCTATAAAACATTCTATAGGAGGAAGATTTTCTTCGCTTAATTTCAAAATGTCATCCAAATACTCGTAGGAAAATACCCTTGCGCATTAGCAATTTAATGCGATCCGGGTTTAGCGAGCTAAATTCCTTTTTAAAACTTTAAAGTCATCGAAAGACAACTCGCATGCTAATTTTTCCAATGACATTGCCATAAAGCGAAAGGAATCTATGAATCTGAACGTCACATTTGCGTCGTTGTATTTTTAGAAAATGTTATGTATTTTCATTATTCAAGGGTATTATATTCATGGGGCCTTCGAAAGCGTTAGCAAGCTCTTTAATAATAAAATGAGCATCATAATTGCTCAAATTATGATAGACTACGGGAATAATTGGAAATAACCTAAAATTTAAATTACAGCTGCTATGCGCAACACCTCTTACAGAACCATTCATGTGATCGTGATCGATAACCTTTTCGTCGTCCGGCAAGAAATCGACTTCGCAAATAAAGCACGTTTTTGCCGTCGAGGCATCTATAGAGGACGTAGCAGGCTCGTTTTTAAAAAATGCGCTCCCATAACATATGGCAATATGTTTTAATTGTCGCACAAACCAAGAAATGCAGTCTGTGCCCGTGTATGAACTGTAATATGAAAGAGATTCGTCATATCCACAATAAAAATAATATCCTATTGAAAACGGAATATGTTCCTGGTATTTGAAAGTGCGTTCTGATTCGGAAGCTCGATCGGTTTTTTTAATAAGGCATTCTATGTCAGAATAAACCACCATCGGCACAGGTATTTTATACTTAAAATCTTTAAATTGTAAATATTTGTTTTTTCGGAGGT
Source organism: Platerodrilus igneus (assembly GCA_036346225.1). NCBI lineage: Eukaryota > Metazoa > Arthropoda > Insecta > Coleoptera > Lycidae > Platerodrilus > Platerodrilus igneus. The sequence continues at coordinate 5,255,361 of JARFIW010001303.1, forward strand.
AAAATAACACGACACTCGTTAAGTTTTTCGCATACTTGCTCGTGGGCATCGAGACGTTTGCGATCGTAAAAATAGGAGAGACATCTATCGCATACGTAAAAGTGACCCGTATGTTTAGTTAATTGACCTCTCACAAGTGAGGCTAAATTTTTATAAGACAATAATGATATCTAACGCCCCGTTTATAATCTTTAATATTTTTTTAATTCTTCCAAACTTTTTCCAACTTTATCGGCCTCGTCGCCGTCGTCGTCGTCTCGTCGCCGTTGACGTCTTCGCCGTCGTCAGAATTAAATTTTGACGACTCGTCGACATACGCATCTTCAACAATTAACAGATTAACGTGTTTATCTCGTTTTGGCTAGTTAATTGTACCGGTGTTACGATGTATCGAGCGCGTTTTAAAATAAGAGCAAAAACATTTACAGAAATATCATTCTGCTTTTCGAATTTCGATATATCCGATATAGGCATGGGGCTGACGAAATTTTTCATATTAAAAATTTCTGCAAAATGCGGATACGAAGTTGTGCGATTAGCATGCTTACCTGCTGTAGTCTTAATTATTCCGGCTAAAACGCTCCAATAAAAGCATGAAAATCATTGTTTCTAATGTTTAAACAGGCCTTTTGTTTTGAATTGCGATAGGAAGAGGCATGAAACAACTCGCGTGAAACATATCATAGCATTTATTAATATTAACATTTAAAATAATATTTCGGATAGCGTGAATCCTGACCCGTGCATTGCGTCGTTCTCTATTTTATCCAACAAGCGTGTTGCGATATTGCACGCAAACCACTCGTTAAACTTCTCTAAATTGCCGAAACAAATTAAAAAGTTGGGCGTCGAAAATACCTAGTTTGAAACTCATTTTCGTTGAGCGCGACGGAAAATTTGAAAAATCGCACGCTAACACGACATTAATTTTAAGGTTTACCGAGTGATTTTTAAAAATCGTATACAATTTGGATAAAATTAGTTTTTACAATCTTCGATAAATAAATTAAGATCTTTATGTGCAACATTAATAATTTGAGCTGTTTGAATTCTCGATTTAAACGCAGACACGATCGGCTTCAAACCAATTCAGAATGTCGAGGCGTGCTCCGAGAATACATCCATTGTTTAGGAACATTCTGCCGCAGTAGTTTTTAATAGATTTTTAAATAGCATTTTATATCTTTTCATATGGCATAGAAGATTTTCGAATAGATTCAGATAACTAGCCGAGAGCGAAGAAGAAGTTTGTTTCACCGTTCTTAAAATCGATTCGGTGTTGTGAATGTGATTTTAATATTCGAACCCAATTGCGAAATACTTTAGTTTTACGACATTTCGTTAAAATTGCGTGCACTTTTCGATACAACTGTAGCATCTGATCACAACACATCGAAACGCCCGCGTCCGCTTCGATTTTTCTGTTAGTTAACATTTTTTTTTTCGTATTTCAATGCCAACTTTCTGTATTTTGAACCGTGCAATTTTACTAATACGTTCGGCGTATCGTCTTTGGGCGATAAATCGCAGGACCATAAAATGGCTTCTAATTCGGCATGCAGTTCCCGTTTTATTCTAACAATTTGTACGAGTTTAAAAATCTTATACAAAAGGATAAGTCAATAGCATATTTTTCTGAATCTGTAATTTTAGTTGATTTTATAGAAAATACATCTGTCGTTCTAACACATTTACTATAGACAAATAAATCGCCGATTTCATGCAAGCGCATGCGGAGGGTTTTTCTGCAAATCAACAAAGAATTAATAAATTGAGTTGAAAACACGAATTCTCTATTTTTTAAGTCCACGTATAGGCAATCGGTTCTTAGAGTTGCATAAAGAAAATGTCACTTTCACATTTATACTGAAAATTAAACACTGTTTTTAATGGCGATACGGCTGATTGATCTACAAATCTAAATAACCTAATACCGGCCGAGATGCTTTCGCTAATATTATAAAATGCCTTTCGGTCGTAATTACATAAATTAAAAGCTTTTCTTTCATACGAGACACGTCGGTGAAGCAAAACGCTATTGTGTTAGAATCCGAATATTCTAAGCACGTTAAATTGTCGAACAAATTAAATTGCATGCAAAATAGAAAAAGGGCTCGAGACCCAATCAAAAACCGTCCCGATATTTAAAGTCTTTTAAATAAGCAGGCAATTCCTTGCATGCGATTCTATAAAAATTATGTGGATAATCCGCAATTAGCATATCACGATTGTAATGGGTTGCTGATCTAATTCTATATTCAATACTCATAACTTTAAAAATCAAGATGTAAAAATACTAAAATTATAAATTTAATTACCATGTATAGGTAGGTATTCTAGTGTGATGACGATACGGATGGCTTTTTTGCTCTTGCCGTTCTTGATTTTCCTTGGGAGGATCCGTGAGGGCTGATGATGATGGATCCTTTTGTTTTCGCCCATGCAGCAGAAGGAAATACTCGCTGCAGGATTAGGTTTACCTTTAAAATAAACGAATTTCGTATTAGTTTTTAAATAAAAATTAAAATATTAAATACTAACCAACTTCGAACGATCCTAGGTAGTGCAAACAAAGGCATTCCTGTTTATTCAGCTCTTCGATATCTTTGTCGCTAATTACGTCCGCGATTCTCTGCGGAAGGAACACAACGCATTCTTCTAATTCGACGAGAATGAGCCGAGAATTCTTCTTTGACTGAAGAGATTTGATGCTTAAAACCGGATAAGGGCGCTGTAGCTCGAGATCTTTGACTTTACGGTCTTCTTCCTATCGATGCGGCTTACTGAATTGATTTTTAATTAACTCCATATTTTAATTCTAATTACGAATATAATTACATAAAGTTAAAAATATATTTACAATTATTACCTGTTTTTTAATGCAAGCTGCACGATGACAAAACACGTTGCACGACTCTCAAACTTATATTTTACAAGATAAAAAAGCCTTACAAGGGATCCTCTATTTATATCACTCCAAATGACGTACAATTTATTACGCATCTGAAAACCGCTCCCCACATACACGATTCAGACATTAACGATAGCAATTCATTAGAATTAAATAGCATTGCCCTTGTTTTGGACAAAAAAAGCTCATTCAAATTAAAAACGTTATCTTTTATTATGCGGATATTGAAGTCGCATAAAAATTAATGAGCATATTTTTTATTCAAAGATGTAAGTAACAAAGTCATTTTCGCCGACTCGGCATCGATAAAAGAATATAAAAAATTTCAATCGTCTATATTTCGAGGATTTATGAGCCCATATTTGTTAAAAATAATGGGTTCCTATATAATTAATGATGCAAAACGATGTGTACTGAAATTAAAACTTACTCACGAATGATGTAATCATGAAACTACAGTATTTTCTTTACGCGTTCCAAGAAGCTATCTTTTATACATACAATGTTTTAACAAAAGCGATTCCCGACTTCGATAATAAAAAATAATTATACAAACATACTCGATTATTTATATTTTAACTTCCGCTTTATATAATGAATGTATACTATACAAAATTTACGACCACTTTTTATTTCTCGGCAAAATACGATTTCGTCATCGTATATGCTTTGGGTTCATATAATGCACACAAAATTAAGGAAGAACTTTTACCATTTATACCGAAACAATTACATTTAAAACGTCTTGCACGTGTACGATGAGATAATCGCGACCCCGTTTTTCTCTTGCCCGACGATCTGAAATCTCTGCGTTATTTTAAATACTTCATAACTGCCTACGAAAACATCGAGCGTAACATTTCCAAATTATTAAAAGTTTACTTGAAACGTCTTGCACGTGTGTCCGATGAGATAATCGTTGACCCCGTATTTGTATACGAATTAAATAGCGCACTTTCATCATCTTCTCTCGGAAGGCAAAAATACACGCACACGTCATCGATCGAACCATCTTGAGCAAAATACGATTACGTCAGTAGTATAGCTATGGAGAAGCTGAGACAGCCCTTTTAAAAGGGCCATCGCAATTTTTTCTTATCGACACCTGTAATAAAAACCCTTGCGGTTATTTACCCAGACTCATTCTCGAACGCGACCACCACCCGAAAACACGCTCTTAAAACAAAAACACGTTCGCACCACTTGCGCGCCCCTTACGATATTTCGTCTTAGACTAAAACACGCACGCCCCTCTACACACCTATACACATAACGATACATACCTTTCTTTTCGAAAATAAAACAACAACACCCGCCTCCTGATCGATATCTAACACACACACACTTTTATCACGAGGGCGGCACGACTTCCACGTTAACTTCACCGACAAACCATACATATCCTCACCCTACACGCACACACCTGCACATACTCTCTCTTTACATAATACGCACACCTTTACAAGATATTTATTATCCTTTTAAAAGGGCCGCCAGCTTCTCCATAGCCATACTATCGTTATCCTCAAACCTAACTAATACTAACACACACACACACCTACACATACATGACCTTCACACATAATACTTCTCATTCCATAATACACACACCCTTTACAAGATATTTATGACCTTTAAAAGGGCTGTCCCAGCTTCTCCTTTATAACTACTACCTAACCCTGTTTTTTTCTAGTAATTTGTCCGAAGTATTTTCATGAGATTTATAGTTGTAAAATTTTTAAATTTTAAAATTCATATCTACAGTATACTTTAACAACGTTTAGAAGTAGAATTGATAATAATTGGTAAGTTCAGGTTGCAAAAGCTGGTTGTTAATGAACCGGAAACTTGTTATTATGAACACTTCCTTTTCTGCAGAGTTACAGACAATTGAGTTAATTATTTCGCATGTACGGTCTTGGACAAAAAGGCATTCTTACCGTTCGACTGGGTGCAAATATGAACCCCAATATTATATAAACAATACCATTTCTTGCATTTTACGAAATCAGAAACCCTTGGGAAGTATAGTTTATTTGAGATAGAGACAAAAGAGTTAATACGCCGATCTCTCTTGAGCACTCATAAACATTAGCTAAAAATATGTTAATTGCTGTTTTAATTTCAGAAAACCTAAGATTCCATTTAGTACAGTCGTAGAGACTAATATTCAATTATAAAACCGTAAGACTTTTTCTTAGAAGGATTTATAATTAAACTCATCACTTGAATATCTTCGTCAAAAACTTTGTTATTAGACTAAATTTACATTAGAACTAGTAACAGTATTGATGAAATAAGGTTTGGACAAACGCCAAGATCACACCCGTACCTCTCAAAGTTAATTTATTTCACAAAATATGTTGAAAATTGTAACGCTCTCGCATTAATTAAGCACACATTAATCAACAGACAAGCATTCCTCGATTTCAGCTAGTTCGTGGGCTTTCGTAGGAATGTACTTGTAAAATTTTATACAAGTAGGGTTCTATGCAAGTTACTTGCATGGCCTTTTCAACATGATATTTAAATTAGGACAAGTGAAAACAGCTAAAAAAGTATCTAGTACATTTTTAGATAAACCGTAAGAACGATGGGTTTTACACTTTTCCTAATCAAATATGAAAACAAACGCTAAAAATCAGGGATATTATTGCGCACAATAATATTTGTTTTGTTTCACACGGAGTTCAAGAAACCGCAATAATCACAAACTTAAAAAATGTCATATAATTAATAATTGTTCATATGAACTGAAGACATTGAACTTTACCATACGAAAATCTTAAACGTGTAATGAGTGAGAGCAGAAAGCGGAATTTTAACAAAAGAGTGGAAGAGTAACAGGACTAAGTTTTAACGAAATTAATACACAAAGGTGGCCAAAGAAGAACAAAAATACGGCTTAAGAATACAGGACGGGTGTAAGTACAGGCCAATGGCCCTCAAGCCAATCGCGAATTGTTTTTGAGCTTCGGTGGATAAATTGACCAGGAAGTTTGAAAACTCGTGTTTTGCGAGCATTTAAATCGCGTCGATGGTGAAGTGAAAGGGTGAAAAATGAAATTTTACTCTCGAAGCATGCTGGATAAATCACTGAAATAGGGTGTTTTAACGTGCCAAGTAATTAATTAGTCCACCAGTAGAGTTAATCTGGAAACCCTTAAATTACAAAATCGTGAGTACTGTTCCGAGTTTTTTTATTGTACCTTGGTTGACGCTTAAAAAATATATACAAATGAACTTAAATATAAACGTAAATATAATCATAATTGGTTCGTACCGTGACGGAATTAGTTATTTACATTTGAGGATAAGATTATTAGAAAGGAAGTTTGAAACTTTTGAAATACTAAACGTGAGTGTTACGTGAAATGAAGATAGAGATAAGACCTAAAAACCGAAAGAATAATAGTTACTAGTTTGTAACGGGCATTTTTAATAGCTTAACATTTTAAGCTTTTCCGCATTAGTAGATGCATTTCTGTGACTGCTATTTCTATGTTTGATTTTCAATTAATAAATAAATTGCAGGGAGCGAATTTTAAATAGGATTATTCGAAAATTACTTTCCAACTTGTTGAGAAATGATAAACCGCTTGTAATTAATTATAAATTGCATCGTTCTTGTCTGGCCTTTGTATAAATTTAGTTCCTGATGTGGATATACGAGTCGAGTTGATAGGCGATAAGCGGTTGTAATAAGAACGATTTGATATCTACAGACTGGCAGTTGTAGTTCGTTCTTTGTTCCTATATATTAATTGCGGTAAAAAGTACTGTTTCCTTGTTGCTTTACTAATTGTGTTTTTAGTTGAGTTTTCTTGTGAAGTAAAAGTTGTTTATTAACTGTAGAGCAGTGTAGTTCTGATGGCGATTGAAATAGTATGTTTTATAGGCGAACGTGTTTGGTCGACGCACGTGTGTTTTAAGGTCATTGACTGACGGTTTTACTGATACGCGTAGCTTTACTAATTGTTTTTTGTTGCTTTTCTGTTGGAAATAAGAGTAGTCTGAGTTTGCTCTTCGTTCCTACAGATTAATTACGTTAAAAATAGTGTGTGCTGTCTGCTTTGAAAAGGGTCGGATTGTTTTAGTGATACGCGTAGCTTTACTAATTGTTCTTTTTGTTGCTTTTCTGTTGGAAAAAAAGTGATAGAGACCACATTAAGGCACTTCATGCCAAACATTATATCACTGATACACAAAAAAAGCAATTATCAATGACTAATTCCGTTCCAGGTAAATATTATGGCCTGCCAAAAATTCACAAACAAAACGTTCCATTACGCCCAATAATATCTTCCCTTCATACTCCTACATACAATTTAGCAATGTTCTGTGCCAAAATTTTACAAATGTCGTTTCCCTCAGAAGGCTATAATACAAAAGACACTTTCTCGTTCGTCAACCGTTTTAGGAAGTTTCAGTTACCCAAAGATCATGTTTTACTCTCTAGATGTGTCCTCCCTCTTCACAAACATACCTCTAAATCTTGCTTTGGATATTATTTCACAAAAATGGGAAAACATACAATCCAACACAACTTTTTCCAAATCCTTATTTTTGGCGACCATTGCCGTCATTTTTAACAACACCTATTTTGTTTTTCAAGAGTCATATTATCTACAAAATTTGGGACACCCATGGGATCCCTTTATCGCCTATAATAGCCCAAATAGTAATGGACCATCTTCTAGAAACCGTAATTCCGAAGATAGATTTCAACATGATATTTCTTGTGAAATATGTGGATGACATAATCTGCTCTGCCCCTCCTGAAAAGATTCAAGGACTTGTAGACTGTTTAAATACGTTCAACAAACATCTAAAGTTCACACACCAACTCGAAATTGAAAGAAAAATTCCGTTTCTAGATTCTTTAGTCATTCGGGACTATTCAAATAAATTATTATTTGACTGGTATAGAAAGCCTACCAACTCAGGCAGATATGTCAATTACTTTTCCAATCATTCTTTCGGACATAAGGTGAACACAGTATTAGCTTTGAAACACAGAATAAAATCAATAGCTGAACCTCAGTTTCTCAAAAACAACCTAAAATACTTAGAAACTACATTTTGCAACAACGGATATCCTAAGCAACTAGTAAAGAAATTAATTTACACCAATACTATTCAACAAAAAATTGATTCAAGACCTAACATCATTACATATAAGAAATTACCGTTTGTACAAAAACTAACTCCCTTACTAGCTAAAATACTGAAACAACCGAACACTATCATAGGATATAGCTATGAAAAATCAGTTAGAAACTTTTTTACAAAACTGAAAGACGATACTAGTAAACTACTTACAAGTAATATTATATATAAGATAACCTGCTCCTGTAAAAAAACGTACGTGGGAAACTCGAGTTAGTGGTTAAAAAATCGTCTAACACAACATAGATCAGATGCTAAATTGGGAAAGAAAAGTTGTGCCCTTGCACAACACGTACACAATACCCAGCACATCCCCAAGTACGAAGAGGTGGAAATATTAGATTACTAAACGAACTATAAGATTCGGATCTTTTTAGAAGCGTATTACATATATAGAGAAGACAATTCAATTAACCTTAGACAAGATACTCAAAATTTACATCCTATTTATTCTAATCTTTACAGGATAACATAATTATTTCCAATTGTATAAAGTCAAGGCTCATTGCAAACATATACTATTGTTTAATCTAACTGTACATATGGAACCTAATTTATGCAGACTGGTTTTCGAATATTGTTCAGTCTTGGCTGTCTGTTTATATCAAGTAGATGTGATATTTTAATATTAAGTTTAAACAAAAAAAAACTCCTTTGGTGTGCTCTGTTCATATGTCATTTATATGTCATTTACATGTCTGCTGTTTTTAAAGTTTTAACAACATCCCCATGTTTGGGGTTCTTTTGATTATATGGCATTAGATTTTAAGTAAGTACTGTGATATTTTAAAATGATTTTTTACCTTATTGACATTTAAAAAATTTTTTGTAGTATCTTTGATAAAGGCAACAACCTTTGCCGAAACGTTAGAATATTAATAAATTAATATAATATTAGACTATCAATTGACTAAATAATGATATAATATAATGATAATATATATATATATATATATATATATATATATATATATATATATTTCTGTGACAACCTTTGTGAGTAGGGGTTTGCTGTGACTTAGGTACAGTATTAATGGGAATGCACTAGAAAATATAAAATTATTATCTTACCTTCCTTTTCATTTGCTTTGCCTGGCTAGCTCAACGGAAATTATACTGTGAGATTTAACAAATGAAAATGAAATGAAACGCAGCAATCTCAAGAAACATTCAAAAACATTTTTGTTTCATACAAAAGAATTTATAAAACAGTTTACAGTTTAAGTTCACGCAGAAATTATTCCTAACAATTACCTATATACTAAAATTATCCTTACCTACTCTTTATTAACAGGTACAAAATCCTATTAGCTTACGGGTGGATAATTTGTCTATCTTTTATTACCACATTCGTGAAATGTGATTTGCCAATAACTCTCCACAGATAATTTATTAATGGTCAAGATGCTGTGACCTTTGACGACAAAATTTTCTACAAACTATCCCCTTTGTAAATAATATAACGAGAACTTATTCTATATCAAATTTACCAAAATTTAAATATTCTTATCAGTTACAAACAAAGAAATCTACAATTTATATTTGCAATTCCTATGGTCAAATAGCGCTTATTAAAATCTCATTTCCAACGCTATTAACGGCATTAAGAGTTTCCTGGTTCCATCTTAAATCTCCATCGGTTTGCCAAATGCATCTTCTATTATTAATCAATTAATCTTCCGAGTAGGTCTTGTATTGAAAAACGTTCAATCTTCAAAGTATTTTAAAAAACAATCGATGCTTCTTCAAATAATTGCATTTGGTAACTTCTATGTTTCAAACTACTCAAACGTATACGTTTCATGTCGTAAGCATGCAGCTCTGTCTTAAATGTTACATATTGTTTGGAAAGAATGACGTATCGCGAATGAATCTTTCTAATCAAGCTTCGGTTTATATACAAAAACTATCTCTATGCATTATTTTTCAGATTTTTGCCGATTCATGTGGAATCATTAGTCACCACTGATGTAAGAATTTACAATAATTTGAAGTCAAGTTGTGATTTATGTTTATAGTAAAAAGTGCACGGAGCTAATTTTCGCTGTTTCTTTCTCCATTATTGTACTATGGAAGGCTATTAAAAATATTTTTTATCTATTTTATTACATTTTAAGGTTCGCGCAAGTTCCTCGAGCCGGCGTTTATTCAATAAATAACTTTTAATGACGTTTAAAAACATTTCTTAGTAAGTGACGTACTTTCTATTAATAAAGCATATTCTGGAAGTTTTGCATTTAGTTTACAGCCCATAAAATGAAGTAAAATGTTGTATTCGCACGGGATAATGAATCTATGCTTTGAAAGTACATGTCTACACAGAAAATATACTTCGCTTTGCTTTCTTAATGATTGATTTGTATTCTAATAAAGTTAGTGTATTTAAAAGCGTTTTAAGGCATCTTTAACTAGAATGAATCCTTTTAAAATCTACCCATAGAAATTTGCTTTGTTTTAACGCAGATGAATTTAATTTATATTATTTCATGCAATGAAAAAGAATGGTTTGTGGTTTTACACTTTAAAATGAAGCTCATTTTGACTAAGAATAAAATGATATAAAAATGAGGCTTTTAAGATTTTATCCGTTTTACGATCTTTGCAATGAATGCAATACATGGAATTTAATAATTAAATAAGGACTTCTTTTATGTTTTGTAAAACGCGAGTACAATGAATGGCTTTACAATGAAATACGCTTACATTATATAGGGTGGAGGAATTAAATATTGGAAAATTTCAACTGATGTGCCAGAAAACATTGATGCTGTGCCTAAATTGATAATGCAAGATCGTCATGTGACTTATCGTGAGATTCAGGCATTCCTAGGCATTAGTTTGATAAGCATACATTCGATATTACATGAACATTTAGCTGTGAAAAAGCTATGTGCGCGTTGGAACCCACATAATTTGACAATCTCTCAAAAAATGGAATGAAAAAAATGCTATGAAAATTGGTTCCAACGTATGCAAAAGTGTATCAATAATCGTGGAGAATATCTTAAAAAACAATAAAGAAGTTTTCACGCCTTAAGTTTTGGTTTTTGTTACTTATTCCCGAAACATATCGAGCACCCCTCGTATCACCCTTTCTTTAAAGTCTCTTGAGATTAGTATTAAAAAGTTTTGTGAAGACTGCATTTTTATTAATACTTTAAATCTTAGCAAGCTTTGGCTTGTTGCTTTAATTTTGCAATGACCTAAAAAAACTTAACCACCAGTGATTATTCGTGCATTTCTAATGGAGAAATGGAACCCTAAAAGACTTTTTACTCTACGCAATACACGTATTTTTTGCTTATTCTGAACAACTTCAAATCACTGTATTAAACGATGTTGTGATAAAATTAATGAAAATAGTTAAAAAACATTGTAAAAGTTTTCAAAAGAAATGCTGAAGTTAAGTTCGTAATATTGTATAAGATAAACTTCTGTTAACGTTATATCAAGATGCCGAGTAATAAGTTTCGTCAGGATTTAACGAAAACTCGCGTAAAGCAGTTTCTGTTATCAGCCTGGCGTCGTTTATGGGTGAGGAAAGTAATGCATTAATTTTTAATGTAACTCGCAAATACTTGCACTCTAAAGTGGGTGTTCGCTTCTACTACTAAGACTTACTTTGCAAACACTCCTCAAGTATTTCATAAACTTGGAAACTGTTTGAATTTTTTGAACACTTGCTCGCTGCTGTTAATCTACATCACAGACACAGCTGCTTGTCTGGAATAATAAACGCAATTCTGAAAATTCACGCTTCTGTGGAATAGTTACTAATTTAGAAAAATGTGGGATTCAGACAAAACGTTCAATAACCTAAATCTCGGTAAAACTTTCCTAAAGAATCAAACTTTTATACTGCAAATCTCAAATAATTACAAACCGCTGCGTCGCTACCGCTATTCCTTAATCCCAAAACGGCGGGAAGCAAACGATTTCCAAGAAATTTGCAGAATAGCAGATATTTGCATTTCCTACCTTCCTGCAGTAATTTGTCGGAGTATTTACATAAGCGTTGTAATTGTTGAGCACCAGGAATTTTATCGATTCTCTTTAGAACTTTGTAGAAAAAAAATGTAAATAAAAGAGAGCACTCTTTCTTGCTTGACTGCTTTTAGTATAACATCCTCATTTAAAAATTTTAAATTTCAAATTTTCAGCTAACTTTAACAAAGTTTACGGGTTAAATTGATAAATGGGTAAAGTTGAATCTGCAAAAGCACGGAGTGTTTAATGAAACGAAAACGTATTATTACTTGCACAGCGAATTGGTTTTTTGCGAAGCTATCGACAATCGAGTTAATTATTTCGCATGTACGGTCTTCGACAAAAAGACGTTGTTACTATTCGATCGAGTGCTTAGAATTGTAAATCAATGCAATACAAACTATCCTATTCCTTGATTCCTTGCACTTTAACGGTATCAAAAATATTTTTGGGAGTATAATTTATCTAAAACAAAGACAAAAAAATTAGATCTCTCACAGTTGTTTATAAACATCAACCTAAAGTACCTTGGCTGTCTGTTTTAATTTTGCAAAACCTAGAATTCTATTTAACAAAGGAGCGAAGACTTAGGATTTACCGTATAACAGCTGGGCATTTTTTTAAAAGAACGTTTAATTTATCTGACCGAGTCGGGGACCCTTGTCAATTAACGACGATTTTTTCAACATTAATTAAATTTCATTTACATCACAACCACTAACAACACATACAAAATAGGGTTCAGCAAATACCAAGTCATACCTTACCCCCAAAATATATTCAAGACGCACAAAATTTGTTGAAAATCTAACATTTTGTTTTAGATTTATGATTTGTCAACAAGTGATAAATAGTTTCAAACGTAAATGTATCAGACTTCTAAAATGGAATATAACGCGTTCAAAATTAATAACTACTGAGGTATGAATGGCACGACGATTGAAATTCTAACATTTGAAATCTGTTTTAGACGTCAGAGATATTTATATTTGGAACTTGTCGAGTAATTCTATTTGTTTCCGTTTTAGTTTTTGGTAATCATAAATCGAAAATTAAGTATTAGATTTTCAACAGATTTTGTGGGTTTGAATTAAATTTGGGATAAGGTAAGACTTGATATTTATCTGGATTTTATTTTGTATGTGTTGTTACTGGTGGTGTAAATCCAATTTAATTGAGCTAGTCGAAATCGCCGTTTATTGACAAGGGTCTCCAGCTGGGCCAGTTAAATTAAACATCCTTTTAAGGAAACGCCCAGCTGTTCCACAATACATCCTCTGTTAAACAGATTTCTCTTTTGCGAAATTAAAACAGATAGCTAAGAGATTTTAAATTTATGTTTATAAATAAATATAGGCGATCCAATAATTTCTTTGTTTTTGTTTCGGGTGGATTATACTTCCAAAACCATTTTTGTTTTCATTAAAATGCAAGAAATGGTATTGTGTGCATAACACCGGTTTTCAATTCGAAGCACTCGATAGAATAGTAAGACGTTTCTTTTGTCAGACCGAATACGCGAAATAATTAACTCGATTGTCGATTGCTTCACAAAAAACCATTTCGCTGTGCAACAAACGATACATCTCCGTATCATTAAACACCTCGTGTTTTTGCAAACTCAACCTAGCCCATTTATCAATTTAACCCCTAAACTTTGTTAAAGTTAGCTGAAAATTTAAAATTAAAAATTTTATAATAATATGTTATTCTAATAGATTCGCTCAATAGAAGATCCTTTTATTTATATTACTTTCATAGGTTCTAGACGTAATCAATCAGAATTTTTATGCTCGACAATTATAAAGCTTAAGTAAATAATATGACGGATTACTGAAGGAGGTAGTAAATGCAAGTACATACTATACTGCAAATTTCTTGGAAAATCGTTAGTTTCCAGCTGTTTTAAGATTAAGAAACAGTGGTGGCAATACGGTAGGTAGTTCGTAATTATTCCAGATTTGTAGTATGAAAATTTAAAGATTGTGGATATTGAATCCTGTCTAAATCCTATATTACTCTAAATCAGAAAGCGTTCTACGGAAACGAGATTTTATGATAGCGTTTATTATTCCAGATAAGCTACATTATATGTGACGTATATTAGCAGCAACGAGCAAATGTTGAAAAATTCTAGCAACTTCCAAGTTTGTGGAATACTTGATAAGTGATTACAAAGTAAATCTTATTGGAAGAAGCGAACACCAACTTTAAACTGCAAGTATTTTATGAGTTACATTAAAAATTAATGCATTACTTTCTCATTCATAACAACTTCAAACTCCAAACAGAAACTGCTATCCAGAATTTTATTTAAACCTTGAAGAAACTTATTCGGCATCTTGATATATCGACAACAAAAAGCTATTTATACAGTATTGCGAAATAATTTCAGTATATTGTATGGACTCTGGCTAAGAAAATTTTAACTATTTTTATCAATTTTTGTCACAAGAGCGCTTTAATGTTCCTATCGATGGCATTTTAATAAAGGAAAGAAGTGTGTGTATTGCATTGAGTTACAAATATGTTAGGTTTTCACGTTTTAACCGAGTAGTAGGGATAATCCCAGATGGATAAATTTTCTAAGTCGTAAACTTGAAGCAAAAAAAAAAAAGTCCTACCATATATCATATTTTAATACTAATCGTAGATGATTTTATGTAGGGATATGTGGTTGCACTATATTTTTGTAGTATTTCCTGTGACTTTATTTTATAATTACTAATTATTTCTAAAAATTTGATATTTTGTTACTTATTAAATGCGCTTGAACTATTCTGTCATTTTTTTTATTTATCATACTACTAGTTTTGATTATATTGATCAAAAGGTCCTTTGTAGTTTGACAAAATGTGTTTTGCAGGTGTAAAATATTCCAATCATATTAACCTAATTTTCACATCCTTTGCTTTAGATGTTTATTATGCTCAGATTTAAATTCAACGTGTATTGATAAATCATACCGACCGTTTTTTCTTCTATTGATCTAGTTAATACAATAAAGTCCAAAAACCTTCTATTGAGTGGGGTATTACCGTCTACTTCTACGTGAGTCAGTGGAAGTTATTTTCCTCCTTTTACTATTATCAGAACATCAGTCTACAATGAAGAAAAAATAATTTGCTTTCAAAATTTCATTAAAAACATTTATCTTATCTGTTAAGGATGTGCGCTATTTAAATTATTTAGGATGATTGTATCCAAATAATGCCAAGCATATGTTTAAATTCGTAAAATAAAACGCGTTTCGTATGCTCATGCATAAAATAATCAAAGCTAGCTAGTATAGAACCAGTTTAAAAAATGTCCGTTATTGTTTTCGTATTTTTCAAGTTTCTCAATTGCATAATCACTGTTCTCTTAAAACATGAATTACCCATTAATGCGGATAAAAACTTCTGCTTTAGTTGATAAAATTTTATTTTATGCAATCTGTGCTAGAAACAACCAGCATCAAACCATAAAACTGAATTTTTCCTCGTTAAAATAAAGCCACCACCTTTGACAAACTACTTTATCAATTTTTTTTGCACACAAATAAAATAAGATTTGTGGAATTTTTCGATCGGTTCATGAGTAGCTAGCGTTTTCTTTTAATAAGGTTCTTAATTGACTAACCATTTCCTAATCTTGTCGTTAATCTTCTATGGCAAATAGGTTAGACTTTCATAGTCCTCTATTATTATAATATTTTGTTTTGCATTCGCTTCTTGATATCCACACTTTTATTTTGCTGCATTATATTCATCTCAAAATATGCTATCCTCCACATTATTAGTAACATTTCCAATAGCATCTTACCAGGACTAAGAATGCCAACATGTGTCATAAACTTATTTTCTTGTTGACAGAAGTTGCAGAAATTTTCTGTAGAAAAGGATTGCTAATTGAAACCAAATGTATTAATTAAATATAAATATAAATTAAATATAAAGATTTGACTTCGTAAGTTCGAAAAATTCGAGAAAATTTGAGAAAAACCAATTTGTTACATATTTATTTGTATAGAAAACGTATTTGTTAAATGCCCAGTATAAATGTATCACTTACGTTTAAAGCATAAAACCAAGACTGTTAGATAGTTTAATAATAAAGGGGTCATGCTTTAGATAAAAATAAGAGCACCTATTATGTTCAACGCATAAACAAGACCTATTAAAAGAGTTCATTCATTCAAATTTAAATCAATTTGTTTAGTTATTTTAAGTCATTTATAAAAACCCATATTCTTAATTTAAGTTTAAAAGTAAGAATTGTGTGTAAAAATCAATTTAACTTAATTTTAAAAGTTTCTGGCAAACCTGCACACATGTTTTGTCATTACATAAGATAAAAATTGAACATACCTGAATTCAGATACGTTTAATACGGTTTGTAAGGGCAAAAATATTAAATTATATGACCTCTTAAAGTAACTGATGTACATATTAAGGAAGGTTTAATTAAGAAGTTGTTGATGTGTGATAATCCTAGGTTTAAAGACATGTTCTATACTCTATATTTTAGAATACAAAATATGTGTTGTAAGGAAGCAATTTTTCATAAATTTTGCATTTCGGATATTGTTTGCGAAAGAAATTTCTTGTTTGATGCATTATTTTGTTTTTGAAAGATTGTTTGTAAGATGATTATTTTGTATTATTATACTTCTATAATTATAGTAGGTGCATCAATTCTCGAAGCTAAGAATCCATTAATTCAGAGAACTTGCTATAATAATTAGACGACGAGCAGTTCGAACCATTCATCAAAGCACTTTTATTATTCATTCTTAACCCGGGGCATTCGTCATGCATAGCATCTTTTATTAGGCGTCCAACGTCGGACAGTCCATAGATATATGTATATATATATATATATATATATATATATATATATATTGTTCTGTATTTCTGGAAGTATAAATATACAAATAAAAATATTTTGAATTGTTCTGGGGTTTATTTCGTCCAAATACAATATTTATGACAGTGTGCACTTACTAACTCAATGCGCAACTTTTCAAAGTGCCCCTTTCTATAACCCACTATCTCATTTTATAATTGATCAACTACCAGAATAGGGCATGCATAACAAATCATAAAACCTGCGGCTTTTAACTAAACTTCAATATAAATGAACCCATACGATTAAATGCATTCTTGTTATAACAAATATTAATATCTGGTTTGTTACGTTAAATTTCCGAAATAGATTGATTTCTGCATCCTTCACATAAATATTAACTTCTAACTACTTTATTTTATTTCTATCAGGAAACGCACTATAAACCTTCTAACTCAAACGACTCCACACTCCTTATTTTTTGAGTCCTACGAATATTCATTTAACAAGTTCGATTACTTTTCAATTGAATTGAGGACGTATTTAAACGTTCTATAAAATCCCATTAAGTGTTTAGTACAACGTTAAATAATTGGAATCTATTCTATGTGAATTTGCTTTGCTTTGGTTAAAAATTCTCGCAGTATAAATTCTTTGTAATACGTTCCAACCACCTCTTTCGTTAAAATACTTTTAATAGTTTTCTTTAAAAGGTTTGCACCGTTCCCTTTTCCAATGAAATATAAAGGGTAGATGTACTGCCGACTATAAAAATAAAATACTCTGGCAGAACTAGCGTCGGCCTTTAAGGACTGCGGACAATAATTCAAAGATAGAAGTCAAAAAATGTTCAATATACCGAAATACAATAAGGAATTAGCGCTGAAAATGACAAAGGCAAACAGCCCCTCATCAACACGTACACGAAAAAACAAACAACAATGTACAAACGTCCCTATGCTATAAAAACAGTTGATAATGGATATTATAAAAAACATGATTGAGGTACTTGCTAAGG
Source organism: Platerodrilus igneus (assembly GCA_036346225.1). Taxonomy (NCBI): domain Eukaryota; kingdom Metazoa; phylum Arthropoda; class Insecta; order Coleoptera; family Lycidae; genus Platerodrilus; species Platerodrilus igneus. The sequence goes on from JARFIW010001303.1 coordinate 5,273,273, forward strand.
AAAACACATCGAATAGAAATTCCTTGTATTCACAACTGTGGAAATCGACTTTTTACTACAGAGGCATAGATTGCGATCCTATAGATATCGAAAGAGTAAAGCAGCAACCTGACATCATCTAATACAAGTTCTAAAAATTGAGCTATTCAAACGAAAGATATAGACTACAACAAAAGTATGCGGTGGGGTATGTAATAATACGAATAATAGCAAAATAAAGGGTGGAAGTTGAAGAGAAATTGAATTATTTATATGTAATGACAAATAAATTTTCTAAAAAAACTAGGAACGAGAAAATTATGTCATTTTGAAATAAATGAGGTGTTTACGAAACAAAAAGGTTTAAAATGATTCAAGGTTTAAAGGTAGCATGCATGTATACACGACAAGATAACGTACAAAGGCAGAAATTTAATCCAAATAATGATAGGAAAGACAACATGTATTTAAATAAATGTATAAACATAGATAAGAGTAATTACTACTCGTTAGGAATATATGAAAATGGTTTTAAACTTTTAATATACCAGCATCTTTGAGGTTTGCCAATAGAGTCTTATAGTTAATAAATCAATGCAGAAATTACGGCTCTTGCTCATTTTGACGTATTTTTAAACCTTCTGCAATTATAAATAGCTGTTAATAAAGTGAATTTTGCAGTAGTGCAATTTGTTACGGGTAAAATGAGAGTTACATTAATAAATTTTGATTTGACATGAAGCAGCGGGAACACCGTAACAATATAAGGATGCATCGGCTAACTGCAGTGGTGGAGGAGCTGGTTTCTATGGAAGAAATAATAAAGGAAAATAGAATAATTCGAAATATAGATAATAAAGTGGCTGGAATGAAAACAATTACGTTACCAAATCACTTACCCTAAAAACCTTTTTCTCTTTGTCATAATTAAGAGACGCCAAACCGTCTGTCACAGCATTCCCTTCGATAATATTTTTACACGGAAGACGATTATTCCGCATAGCTCCCTTACTTCGGTCTCCTAAGTTTATCACATTATTCTTTACCTTTCTCTAAAATATCGCAAAACACTCATTAAATTTTTGTCATAATCAATAAAATTTACAGAATGTAATGCCTCTTTCAAATACAACTCCATCACTGGGGTGACAGGATATCCTGTTACAATGACCTAATTTTTATCCTAATTATAAATAAATGCTTAACCTCTATTAACATTAAATAATTCCAATAAAATTACAAATATGTGCTTCTTAAAATACCTGAATTTCTTAGCCTTACTCTGGCCAAGTTATATAAGCAAAATTGCCAAGAAAAGATTATTAAATTAAATTCATCAATAATACTATCACTCTTCATACTGCATAGAAAGCAAACACTTGAAAACACAACCGTAAAAGCAAATTGAAGTTTTCGTTACCTATAACTTGCCTAAAATTAACAGCTTTTGCAATCTCTAACAATAATTACATGAAACATCTTGGGCGATTTTCTTTGGAGATTGAATGGGTCATAGCTGAACTGAACAAATGAGTCCAAATAGGTTCAGATGATCAGTTTTGTAATGGATCGCCAAAGTAAGTGATCAGTCACTTGGATGCATCCACCGTTTCAAATTAAAAAGAACTTGCTTTTTCCATATCAATTAATCATAATGTAAAGATTGAATTTATTAATTGTAGACAGAAAAAAATGTTCTAGGTTTATAATTTGTGTATTGTGTAAGCACATTTGTTTTGATATATCTAAAGTTGGGCTATCTATACACTTTAACCAATTAGGTCTTTGGTGTTAGAAATACCAGTTATGGAGTCAAAATCAACACCTCATTTACATTCCTAAAATTTTAAAAGCAAAATGTCACTATATTTTAACCACTAACCAAACAAAAATGTATAAAGAAAGATGTATAGGAGGTGTATGAGTACGCGTGTGCGTTCGTATGTGGGTGTATGCGTGTAGGGATATGAGCGAGCATGAATGAGTTCGTGTGTGCGTATATATGTGTGTACCCGCGTGCATGCACATAGTCGTGCATGGACTGATACGTATTCATGTTTTTGTAAGTGTTTGTTTTATCTTCGCGTCCATGTTCGTGTTCGCATTTGCGTTCGTGTTCGCACTCGTGCTCGTATTATGTTTGCGTTTCTGTTTGTACTTGTACTGGCGCTGGTGCTTTTACTCGTGTTTGTGCACGTGCTGGTATTAGAGTTCGTTTTCGTCTTTGTGTGTGTGATTGTGTATGTGCGCGCACAGATATGTAGGCACGAGTGTGATGTGCTTGTTGACATGTGGGTGTGTACGTGCATGCGTGTCCTTTCAACAAATTGCAACCTTGTTATTAGTGTCTTGAAACGTTTCATAATTATTAAACTTTAAAAATAAACTAAGTAAAGAAGTTTAAAACTTAACTTTTATACTTTTCAGATCTTTATCAAATAGATATTCGGATGGCTATTTTGCATCGTTGAGAATCAAGACACATTACCTGGAAGAAAATCTACATTCCATGTTCAATTCATATTTTAATTGAAGACTTGCGAAAAAGTAAAGAGAGAGAAAGAAAAAGAAATCTAACATAAAGCGCTTGCAACTAGCTATACATTGTATGAAAATAATAATGCAACTTTAACATTAGAGCCAGTGAAAGTTCGCTAATACATTTTCAAAAGGCTAGAGGTGGAAGTTTTGGGCTTTTATAACCTTAAAATACATGATCTTTAGTAGCACCTTTTTGTAGCTCTGTATAAAATTTACAAATTTATAAAAACAGGTGTAATACTACGAAACAAAGCTATCATATAAAACTGTTTAAAAGCTTTTTCGAAAACTTGACCGTTTTCAATACTCTACAGGGCTTTTCACGACGACCGTGCATTAGACATTTCTCAGAAAGTACAAGAGATAGAAGTATGAAATTTTATATGTAGTGATTGTTCGACATGCCGAGTTGATCTAAAATATTTTTGTTTTGATAGCACTTCCGGTTGTACCGGAAGTTTGTTATTTTAAATGGAACACCCTGTATATTTTTGCATTTTTAGATTCCACACACAATTTTAACTTAAATTCCTTTAATAAGTAATATCTCAATATTTTACCGTTTTCGAGATATTTAGCTTTTTATGTTTTTTTTGTAAAAAACTGATATACTTTCTTGACAATAATGTACATTTAAATTTACAGTTTAGAAACCAATTATTAGCAGATATACTATTCAAATGTTTGATACACATTTAAATGTATTTGTTTCCATTCAACACCATACGAGGTGTCCGCCATTTTACTTAAAGTTTCTTACATAAAAATCTGAAAAGTCAATTTTTCTAAATGGAACACCCTGTATATTTTTGCATTTTTAGATTCTACACAAAATTTTAAGTTAAATTCCTTTAATAAGTAATATCTCAATATTTTACCGTTTTCGAGATATTTAGCTTTTTATGTTTTTTTTTGTAAAAAACTGATATACTTTCTTGACAATAATGTACATTTAAATTTACAGTTTAGAAACCAATTATTAGCAGATATACTATTCAAATGTATGATAAACATTAAAATGTATTTGTTTCCATTCAACACCATACGAGGTGTCTGACATTTTTACTTAAAGTTTCTTGCATAAAAAAAATCTGAAAAGTCAATTTTTCTAAATGGAACACCCCGTATATTTTGATATTTTTAAATTGTTCAATCATTTCAAGGCAACCTTATGTAACAAGTCCTATTCTGAAGTTCAACTGTCTTTAAGTTATTTGATTTTAATGACATTAAGTGGTTCTACTACGATAATAAAAATAAATATCAGCATTATGTTCGTAGGAGACTTTAATAAAGGTTGAAAAAGAATAAAAGAATAATTAATCTTTATACTATAACATATGCTCGAAAATGTCACCATTTCTTTCCAAACATGCATTTATTCTTTTAATAAGGTTATCGTGTGTTGCTTTTCTTATTGCTTGTGGTGTTAATGAATTTATAGCAGCTCTAACTCTATCTTTCATATTGGCTTTGGTTGTGATAGGATCTGAATAGACGATGTTCTTTAAGTGACCCCAAAAGAAAAAATCTAGTGGATTACCATCTAGAGTTCTCGGGGGCCATCGAAATGGACCATTATTTGCAATCCATCGGTCTTGAAAAATTCCTGTTAAAAAATCGCCAACCAGTCGGTAATTGTGACATGGAGCACCATCCATTTGATACCATAAGTAATCTCTTTGTGCATGGTTTTGTATTATTGTCTGCACTCCATTTCTTAACATATGAACATACCTTTCTCCAGTTAAATTTTCATCGTAAAATTCCAGATAAAAGATTGAATCGCAATTAATGGCACAAAATATATTGTAAATTGCCATTTGTCTTGAACATTTCTTTCACGGACTACGTGTGAATTTTGCGGAGCCCAATAATTGCTGTTGTGCATATTAAAGACTCCATTTTTGGTAAACTTTGCTTCGTCTGTCCAAATAATGTTTTTTAAAAAGTTTTTGTCCTCTTGACTTTTAGTTAGCAACCACTCAAAAAACTGAACTCTCCGAGGCAAATCAGTGTATTTTAAATGTTGGATGCAGTAAAATTTATATGGGCGCCATTTGTGTTTATTAAGTATACGATAAATGGTCACATACGGTATACCTATTTCTCTTTCGGTTTCGTGTAATGAAGCAGTTGGGTAAGCAGAGAAAAATCCTAAAACAGTGATTTCATTGTCTTCATTTTCAACTTGCGGCTTTCTGCGTTTAATGTGTGGAAGAAATGCTCCATTCGTTCTACAGTTTTGAAGTAGACGATTAACTGTATGCTTATTGGGTTTTTGGAGATGCGGGTATCTATCTGCAAATAATCGACAAGTTCGACTATTTATTGTATTACATTCACCGTAAGTAATTATTAAATTTAAGAAACCTTCATTACTATAATCTAATCTTGACATTTTTATTATTTTATAACACACACAATCTAACACGTAATCTAATAAAGTAATAAGACAGTTTGTTAATACTGTATCACCGTTCGATTATTTGCCAAAGCGTCGTACGAACATAATGCTGATATTTATTTTTATTATCGTAGTAGAACCACTTAATGTCATTAAAATCAAATAACTTAAAGACAGTTGAACTTCAGAATAGGACTTGTTACATAAAGTTACCTTAAAATGATTGAACAATTTGAAAATATCAAAATATACGGGTGTTCCATTTAGAAAATTGACTTTTCAGATTTTTTATGCAAGAAACTTTAAGTAAAATGTCGGACACCTGGTATGGTGTTGAATGGAAACAAATACATTTAAATGTTTATCAAACATTTGAATAGTATATCTGCCAATAATTGGTTTCTAAACTGTAAATTTAAATGTACATTATTGTCAAGAAAGTATATCATTTTACAAAAAACATAAAAAGCTAAATATCTCGAAAACGGTAAAATATTGAGATATTACTTATTAAAGGAATTTAACTTAAAATTTTGTGTAGAATCTAAAATGCAAAATATACAGGGTGTTCCATTTAGAAAATTGACTTTTCAGATTTTTATGTAAGAAACTTTAAGTAAAAATGGCGGACACCTCGTATGGTGTTGAATGGAAACAAATACATTTAAATGTGTATCAAACATTTGAATAGTATATCTGCTAATAATTGGTTTCTAAACTGTAAGTTAAAATGTACATTATTGTCAAGAAAGTATATCAGTTTTTTACAAAAAAAAACATAAAAAGCTAAATATCTCGAAAACGGTAAAATATTGAGATATTACTTATTAAAGGAATTTAAGTTAAAATTGTGTGTAGAATCTAAAAATGCAAAAATATACAGGGTGTTCCATTTAAAATAACAAAGATAATATCAACTTCCGGTACAACCGGAAGTGCTATCAAAACGAAAATATTTTAGATCAACTCGGCATGTCGAACAATCACTACATATAAAATTTCATACTTCTATCTCTTGTACTTTCTGAAAAATGTCTAATGCACGGTCGTCGTGAAAAGCCCTGTATACGCTACAGTGTATTTTAAAAATAATCAACTGGTAGTAGTGAGAGGATCAAAAGGGAAGATATATATGCATTCCCCTTAGATTAAAGCGTATGTGAAAAACAAAATCTAACGCGAAACATGATGATTTACATTTCACCCTAAAGAAAAGTACAATACAAAATAGAAAAATATAGAAAAACACAGCTGCACAACCTTTAAAGAGTGCAATTTCCAAGTACAGGTAATCACTGTTGTAAAAATTACGTCTATAAACAGCAAGCAATACATACAAAAGCTGAAAGATGTACTTTTCAAGTGCATACACAAAATAATACGAAAATCTACAATCTACAGTGTACAATTGCTACAAAAATAATTTCTGTAATAAGAAACATAATTAGTGACCGATGTACATAAATAAGAACTTACAAAATAAAAAATAAATAAAATATAGCAGCTGATTTAAATATGCATCAATGTTGATTTCTCTTAACATATTTAATTAATATTAGATTTATTTAAATACTTGATTTGATAATTAACCTAACACATTAATACTCATATATCGTAATATAATTTGTGTTTTTGAACCAACAAGAGATCATATCAGGTATCAAGGGAGCCAAATTGAACTCTTAAGTTATTCACAATGAGATTGATAGCACTGTCATTAATGCATAGTCGGTTATGAGACATGAAAAGGTCAAAGGCTTAATACTCATTTATACCTCTTTTATCTGAGGAATAGAAAAGCAACGTCCTTCAAACAATGTTAGCGGTTACCAGTAAGTAGCTACAGATGACAAAAGGAACTCTGCGGCCTAACATTAACCACCCATTCCGAGGTGAAGATAGAAATACCAATAGGAAAGAGAATAGCGTAGTCGTGTCTTCCAAATCCGACAAGCGGTATACTGCGAACAGCGGACATTCCAGCGATCCATCCCACGAGGTGGTACAAATAGTACTAGTAAAGGCAACTTCAAATAGATGGAAAACTAATTACAAAAGCACTTTTTGCGTTTTCAATTACGAGTACGAGTATCTAGTCAGAAAACAACAACGCAATAAATAAACATACAAAACTATTTACTTCGAATTACTGTCATCTGTTTTGCATTTTCAATTAAGAGCATAATTATCAAGTCAGAAAACAACACATAATAAATAAACATCCAAAACTAATTATTTCGAAATACTGTCATCTGTGTGATACCAGTAAAGCCAGGTCACCGTATCAGGTATCGATGTAAATATCAAAAGCGTGAACTAATTGTGGTTTTAAGCAGGTTTGTCGAATAAGGTCAAAAACAGCAAAAAATGAAAATGTGAATGAAATAGAAATTCTCATTTCAATATAGGAAGGATTTCTAATGAGTCATCGATATGTACATTAACTATTGGCACTTGACATTGAGATGTAATTAATAATAATATTCTAGACACATACACATCGTTGATCATATCAACTGTACGCCTGGTAGCTGTTCCAACGTCGTTATCTTTGAAACAATATACAAAAACGATAATGAAAAATTTTAATATCGCTTGATTGACTAGTTAGATGTAACTGTTCAATGGATGACCACGCCCTAAACAAATGCATCTCCATTACTTGAGGAAAAACGTTCAAATAGAATAATACTGTCTAATTCCTTAAAAAATAAGTTAAGAGATTTTGCTTAAAATTTTTAATGTAAATTATGTTTCCATTATTGTGGACTACTGTTCTAATTAGTGTAAAAGGCAGAAAATGCCTTGCAATTGTTTAGCAGGAAGAGGCCAATGTGGTTCAGATTTAAATTTGGACATAACAATTTCCGAAGTCAAAGTTGGATTAATATTACAGAAAAATTTAAGGAAGTGTAAAACATATTTGTTAAACCATAACGGGCTTTTTAGTTCCATATGAAGGCGTATAGCGTGATAGTTAAAATCGACTAGAATGGTGCCAACCTATTTGTAATAAGTATAAAAGATGTCTAATTTTTAGAAATTAGCGAATTATATTATAGTAGTAAAATCACATGTCCTCACCTAAAATATTGTGAAATCAATATATGAGTGTTTATTTTGGATTTTTTTTGTATGCCTTTTTGCACTAACAGAGTAGTACATAGACGATGTATTTTGTAGGCCAAATCAACTATTTTTATATGTATTTCCGCATAAGAAAATCTAAAATTCATCTGGTCATCTTTGCACTAGCTATACAGGGTGTCCCAAATTGAATAGGATAGCATGGGTATCTTTCTGATTATTAATGATAGAGATCTGCTTAAATGGGCAAAGTTGTGTCATTTGGATAGCTTATTTAAATTCCGCATAGATACATTCTAAATTCCAAACGGTTTAGAAATTATTTAAAAAAAACTGAAAACTGCCAATTTCTTCGAAGCCGAATATTTTTATTATAATAAAAGATACGAAAAATATTTTTTATAAAAGTTACTTAATTCAATTGTGTGCACTTAAAAGTGATATTAAAATTAAATTCAAGATGGCGGTTATCGAGATATTAGCATCAACTTTCATATTTTAAATGGACGCCATATTGGATTTTTAGATCGTTAGATAGCATATTTTTTTCTCTTTTCAACGATGTATCACAACATATGTTTAAATGAAAAAATTTACTGAAAATAATAATTTTAATTTTTTATCAAGTAGGCATCAACACATCAGTTTTAAAACAAATTAAACGAAAAAAAACATTAGAATAACATTAAACACCAACTAATAAATCATAGCAATTGTTCAAAATGTTCACCGTTATTATTTAAACACAAACTGCAACGTTTTAGAACACTTTTTGTTACGCGTCGTAATGTATTCCCATTAAGATCGTTTATTGCCTGCATAAGCGCTTCCCGTAGTTCATCTACATTATTGTACTGGAAATTACTTCCATATACATTATCTTTTAAAGTGCCCTATAAATAAAAATCCAGGGGTGTTAAGTCTGCTGATCTAGGCGGCCATTTTACAGGTGTGTGGGTCGTGATTACCCTGCCATCAAAACGGTTACTTAAGTAGGTGATAACATCTCTAGCGTTGTGTGGAGGTGCGCCATCTTGTTGATACCAAATTTGATTATTTTGTGCCAAAGGTATGTCGTCTAATAAATCTTCTAAAGATGTTTGAAGCATTTCCAAATAACGTTGAGAGGTTAAGGTTCCATCGAATATTATAGGACCAAGTAAACGGTTTCCCAATATACCACAAAAAACATTACATCCAAATCGAATTTGATTGCGGCGTGGAACTGTTTTGCGTGGGTTTTCCTGTGCCCAATAGTGTTCATTATGACGATTAAATATTCCACAGTTAGAAAAATAAGACTCATCGGTCCACAAAACGCGATTGATAAAATCATCATTCTCCCTAACTTGATTGATAAACCATCTGCAAAATTTTGATCTGCGGAGATAGTCGTTTGGTTGTAAGTTTTGAGCAATGTGAAATCTCTAAGGGTGATATTTATGCTTTTTTAAAATTCTTGATGCTTGAGACTTGGATACGTTTACTTGCGTTTCTATTTCCCGTGTTGAAATGTTTGGATTAGCTTCCACACAGGCCAGTGTCAACACCTCATCTGCAATGTATCCATTTATGTTTCGAGTAGGTTTTTTTAAACATCTATACTGCTGCATATTTGTGTCCAATCTTTGAAAGATTTTAATGTTTGGCTGTCTTTTTTCGGGAAAGTTTGTTAAGTATGTTTCGGCAGCAAGGCGACTGTTCTTATTACATTTTATGTATGTACAAAACATATGATATTGTTCGTTTTTTGAAAAATTTTCCATTTGAATATTTTATAGAATAAGTAGATCACAACTTATAACTGGGAAAGAGAATACACAAATGCCAATTATTAGTACAACAGATACACTAATTCAACATGACAGTTTGTTATAATTTCATTTGTTTAAGAGAAATCTGATGATGCCTACTTGATAAAAAATTAAAATTATTATTTTCAGTAAATTTTTTCATTTAAACATATGTTGTGATACATCGTTGGAAAGAGAAAAAATGCTATCTAACCATCTAAAAATCCAATATGGCGTCCATTTAAAATATGAAAGTTGATGCTAATATCTCGATAACCGCCATCTTGAATTTAATTTTAATATCACTTTTAAACACAATTGAACTAAGTAACTTTTATAAAAAACATTTTTTTGTATCTTTTATTATAACAAAAATATTCGACTTCGAAGAAATTGGCGGTTTTCAGTTTTTTCAAATAATTTCTAAACCGTTTGGAATTTTGAATGTATCCATGCGGAATTTAAATAAGCTATGCAAGTGACACAACTTTGCTCATTTAAGCAGATCTCTATCATTAATAATAAGAAAGATACCCATGCTCCTACTCAATTTGGGACACCCTGTATAGTCTCATGAGGATGCGGAGGCTCCATTCACGCTATATCCTGCAACCATAAGAAAATTTGTTACTGTTTACCGTCAGCAATAATTAGGCATAACAATTGATGAAATTGAAGCAATAAATTAACAAAAATTAAAATTTATTAGATAATTTAAAGGTACAGTTACAATGATAGTACATTCTTATACATATTTATATAAAATGTACATCTTATATTTTAACTTCATATATTATAATAAATATATTATAATCGTCTGTAGTCTAAACTCGGACAGTGTTCAATAGGTAGCATTACATATGAGCCGGGATCGAGTAACGTTTATCGTCCCCTGGACTTAACGCAATTATCTACAGCACGGTGGTATCTTACTCGCTTAAACCCAGTAGGTGACATAAACCTCAAATGTAATTTTATTACTTTTTTCACTGATCTTTTAGTTCTTTTTATTTTCTTGGTAACACCGAAATTCTGGATAGTAAGTGATCGTGTATTTGATTCGTTTTTTCCATTAATTGTATATTTCATCTTCCATGTTCTTCATTAGTTTTAAAAATCATCGTCACATACATCTTTGATCGTAGTCCAATAAAGTATGTCATAAGTCGTTCATCATTTTCATCCTTCATCGTGCCCGATACTTTTTTATTAAGTAGAGGAATTCATTAGTGTTGTTGGAAGGATAGTTCGGTGTATCAAAGTGTCCAATACAGTCTCGTTTTATAGTTTCATAAGAATCTTGATTCGCAATTTTACAGATCAGGCGAACTGTATCTGTGGCATCCATCCCCAAAAACTGCATTCATACATCCATAGTGAAAATGTTAGATTGTTAACTTGCCTATATCCAGAATACACACACCCATCTATATCGGTTTATTAAAATAAACTTCTGACTTACAAAGTTCTACCGAAGCGAGTTTTCATCAAAAAACGAAACATTTGTGAATATGGGGTTGGATATTTTGGCTTCAGCACCACATTTGCCTTTCCGGTTTCGTACAAGTTTCACCTTACAATGTTTTCGGATAATCTCCATCGTTTTTCCACAGTTTTCCAAAAACAGCATTATTCATCAGCTTAAATAAGTTATTCTCATCTTCATTCCTTGAGCGATTTCGAAGTTCCGTAGTCAGATCATTGCAGGATTTTAACCAGCAGCTTTGTTTAAATTTTAGCAATCGGTGGATTATTGATAATGTAAGGCCAGTCGCCAATGATGATTTAAATTTTTTTAAGTGAATCACATATCTTCCTTTTGAATTTAATGTTGTCATTAACTTAGTGCTTTCAGTTTTTGATACAGGTGGTTGTCCAATTTTCTGATCAATATGCTAAGGACATAAAGGGATGCCTTTATGTAAGTCAGCCTTCTGGAGCATCATCAAGAACTGTTGTCACATCGATGTTAGTGTTTGCCCCTTCAAAACCGACATAGGGTAGATGCTGACTCATCGCCCAACCGTACTGATTATTGACATAATAGTACGTAAGGTATACATAAGGTTTTGAAGGATCGTACGTTGGTAAATACTTATTGTTTAGAGTAGCACGTCGTTCTGAACACAGCTGACTAAAACATCCTCGTATTCCCTTTTCTATAATTAACAGCTGATCAATATCAATAGGTCCAGATTCTGCCCTGTATGCTTTAACAACGCATCCCACGTAAACCCAGATAAAGGATTATGGTGAGCATAGTCAAGATCAATAGTAACATGTACGGAATTGTTCAAAAACTTTCGCAGGTAACATAACGTCGGTTTTGAGGTATAAATCAGAATACTGTCCCAAGTTCTGAATATTAAATGCATCCCGCACTTTCTGTGTATATGCATACAGTTTCTTCGTAATTCCTCTACCTTCCAGATCGTTGCAAAAGTCAGGTTGAGTAGGTAATAAAGTGCGATTGAGTTTTTGTAAAAATCAACGAAATCATATTGATAGACACCCCTTCAAGTCAGTAATTTAAATTGATCTTCGCTCAAATGCGTAAATTCGCTATTTAGTAGCGGTAATGTGTCGAGGTAAGAACACCACGTTTCTATAAATGAACTCATAAGGCGAAAGCTATCGATGAATCTGTAGTTGATGAAGTCTTCGAGAATGTGTTTTGTTAAGAAAATATATATTTTCCCATAGTTACTGGCAGCACTTCTACACGCCCATCCAAATCAACGGGAATACTTTTAATTATAAAATGTCTGTCACAACTACTCAGATCATGGTACACTACTATAATAGTCTGAGAATAGTGATGTAGTCGAAACCATGAAAGAAATCATCTGCGTCATCACTTGTATTCGTACGAATTAAGTTGAAAATTTTAAGCCAATGTAGCAACTAGTTCATATTATCAAGGATAGACTGTTAAGTTTATAAAGTTCAAAACATACGGACACATACTCTTCTCTGTCGTTTTCCCAGATGAACGTGTTCACGTATGTCTTTAATTAAACCACGTACAAATCGTATCACTATCTTTATCATATATATTAGTTAAGCTTTGAAATAATCTTAAACGAATGTTTTGAATTGAGTTAGACATCTATGACGTAAAAGACTTCTTTCGTGGTTCTTACTATACGTAATATTACACTCTCAAACGATGGTCCTCAGTAGTTGTCATTAGGCAGCAAATGATCATGATTGCAAACTCTTTTGTCATCCACACTAAACGGTTTTTCGTAAATATGGCAATAAGTTGCACATACAAAGTTAGATTGTTGTCTAAATTTCAATGGAGCTATATCATAGAGACTCGTGATGTATAGTTCATGCCCGAATAGGTTACGATGAACTATTCCGAACGATGAACTGAACGAACTGGTTCGTTGGTTTTACGAGAATAATTCATTACGGACTACTGAATGAAAAAAGCCGGGGCATATCGTTCCTTATACACTGTACTACATCTAGTGTCTCTTCTGGCAATTCGAGTGCAGGGAGTTTTGAATAATATAACATACGCACGTTAATTACTTTAACAAAAACCATTATTTTAGACCCAGTGAGTGTTTTTCAGAAGACACTTCTTCAGTTACGAACTTGAATATTTGGAAAACTTCTATTAATTTTTCTATAATTCTCCATTCTGATTGCAGCACATTTGCAAGATTTCCATTTCAAAGTGCAATAGTAGAAACTAATGCAACTTCTATTTATAGACATCTAGTCAGCATGTTCAAATTGGAGTTCCACCTAGTAGTGACATCTTGTTTTATTTTTAATTTAGGAAAGTCCATTTGTTTTTGAGTAGCATGTAATTTAGCAAGTGCGTGCGGGCTTCTTTTAAAATGTTCGACTATAGATTTAAGCTTCATTATTATTTCTGCAGCTGCCTTTTCTGAACTATTCAATTTATAGAATGGGCGAAGAAATTCAACTGACGCCACTGACATTTTTGAACTGGGGCAGAGATGTTAGCAGCATCATCACTAACACACGCGGCAATTGCCCACTACTTCCCTTAGCCTTTCGGATAACAGGATTGACGTGTGTGTACACGCTCTTAAATTATTTAATTGAAGGGATATTCCATGAAGATGCTTTTGTATTGTTTATTAAATTAATTTGTATACTAACACCAAGTTGAGGCACCTATACCAGTATTAAGGGTGTAATCGCACTTTTATTGCCGACATACCGAAAGTGAATAATGTATAGGTAGGTTAGGTAGTATTTACATTTACCATTCCTATAATTCATCTTAAGAATACGCCAAGTTCCCATACCGAATGAATTCAATGAATCATCACAAGGTCAAGGAGTATTTTTATTTCTTTTCGTCAATAGTTCATTTTGAACTATTCATTTTGAACTGTTCATTTGACTGAATAAGTTCCGTACGAACTATTCACCTAAGTGAATAACAACGCTCATGACTAATAGAGACACATAAATACAGTTTCAAAGTCTTCGGCAAATTGTCGAAGCTTCATAGTACGTCACTTTACACAGTCTCTACCTCGATATGGTTGATAAAACGATAACATGTCATTACCGTAATTCACATAATATCCAACACTATACGGAACATGTTCTTGATATTTATTCTTGAACCCAGCTGGCTTTAAAACACATTCCAAATCTGCATATATGATAAATGGAACTCTAACTCAATGTTTGAAATTTTTCCGTTCTTCTTCCGTGGTCAGTTGAGGTACACATAAGTGCTTCAATTTACAATCAAGGATGTGATTTATTAATTTTTCTTCTGTAGTGCGGCAGTAGAGACAACGATTACTGGAACGATTCTTAATTGTACTGGAATTAATTACGACTAAATCAGCCGACTTACGTCTTTAATCCATAGATTGTATGAATTGAGTATTTCCATTCTATCAATAGATTTAAAACTTTTATATTTTCATCACAGTACTGTTCACAATAATACTTTATCTGGGTTTACGTGGGATGCGATGCTAAAGCATACAATTCAGGATCTGGAGCTGTTGATAGATACTGATCAGCTGTTATTTATAGAAATGTTACTGCAATAAGTATTTACCAACGTACGAGCCTTCTAAACCTGATGTATACCTTACGAACTATGATGCCATTTATTAGTACGTTGGACAATGAGTCTCTTTTGAATGGGCAAACACTAACATCTATGTGACATCATCCTGATGATGCTCCAGAAGGCTATACTTGGAGGTTAATTTGGCGTATCTCAAGCATATCTATGACTTGCCTACATGCATCCTTTTTTGTCCTGAGTATATTGATCCAAAAATTGGACAACCACTTGTATCAAAAACTGAAGCACTAAGTTAACGACAACACTAAATTCAAGAGGAAGATATGTGATTCACTATAGAAATTTAAAACAGGCTTTGGCGAATGGCCTTAAATTATCAACAATCCACTGAGAACTAAAATTTAAATAAAGCTGCTAGTTAAAGTATTACTTTGATTTGAATACGGAACTTCGAAAACACTCTAGAAATGAATTTGAAAAAACTTATTTAGGCTAATAAATAATGCTGCCTTTGGAAAAGCGATGGAAATTATCCGAAAACATTGTAATGTGAAACTTGTGCGGAACTGGATAGGCAGATGTAATGCTGAAGCTAAAATATCTAACCCTTTATTCAAAAATGTTACGGTCTTTGATGAAAAATGTGCCGCAGTAGAATTCCCTAAATCAGAACTTAATTCTAATAAGCTGATATATATATATATATATATATATATATATATATATATATATATGGGGATGTGCATTCTCCATATATCCGAGTTAACAATCTAAGATTTTCATTATGGATACGTAAATGCAGTTTTTGGAGATGGATGCCGTGTTCTCTACACAGATACAGATAGTCTGCTCTATAAAATTGTAACTCAAGTTCCTTATAAAACCATGAAACGAGACTATATGGGACACTTTGATACATCGGATTATCCTTTTAACAATATTTATGGAATTCCTCTACTTA
Organism: Platerodrilus igneus; assembly: GCA_036346225.1. Classification (NCBI taxonomy): domain Eukaryota; kingdom Metazoa; phylum Arthropoda; class Insecta; order Coleoptera; family Lycidae; genus Platerodrilus; species Platerodrilus igneus. The sequence continues at coordinate 5,289,085 of JARFIW010001303.1, forward strand.
ACAATAAAGTATTAGGGATTATGAAGGATGAAAATAATGGACGGCTTAAGACAAACTTCATTGGACTATGATAAAAGATGTATGTGACGATGGTTTTTAAAACTAATGGGAAAAATGAAACTGTAATCAAACGATTAATGGAAGAAGATGAGTCAAATACACGATGATCACTTACTATCCAGAATGTAAGTGTTATTAAGAAAATAAAAGAAATTAGAAGATCGGTGATGAAAAATAGAATTACGTTTGAGGATTATGTCAGCTGCATAGACGAGTTTACACAAGCATTTGTTACTTAGAACTTAATTCAGTGAGCCAAACATAAAGTGCACAACATCGTACAGGGAAAATTGCATAAAGCATAAGAGACGATAAACGCTACTTGGATTGCGGCTCATATGCAACGCTACCTATCGAACACTACCCGATCTAGACTGTAGGCGATTATAAAATATTTATTATATAATATGATATTAAAATTTAAGATGTACATATAAAATACATGTATAAGAATGTACTATTATTGTAAATGTATGCATAAAATATCTAATAAATTTTAATTTTTGTTTATTTATTGCTTTATTTTGATCTATTGTTATACCTAATTATTGATTTTGGAAAACGTCAACAGATTTTCTCAAGGACATAAGATATGACAAGAATGGAGTCTCCGCCTCCAATCAGGATTTCTATAGTTGGTACAAAAATGACTAGAATGACCTTAGATTTCTTTATTGGAAAACGCATGTAAAATGGTCGATTTTGGCCTAGAACATACATAACCTATCTACTCAGACTAGAGAAATGTAAATACCTGGGATTATCCATACAATTCTAGTTAAAATATTGAACACTAAAAACTTGTAACTCAATTCTTACACACACTTCCTAGATTATTAAAAGGACACTTCAAATAATAGTATTGATACGATATTATGATAAAATTGATAAACACAGACATTATATTGTTAACAAGTTTCTAAAGATAATGCCTATGCTGTTTCATAATTGTATAACAAAATGAGGTGCTGAGATATATATAAGTTGATTCTGAGTTTAAATAAAATTCCCAAATAACAATTTCTACTTGCAGTTTGAACTCGTTCATGCATGAGAATGGTAATGCATTAATTTTTAATGTACGTACTCGCAAAATACGTGCACTTTAAAGTTGGCGTTCGCTTCCTCCAAGTATTCCACAAACTTTAAAGCTGCCTGAATTTTTTTAACACTTGCTCGCTGCTGTTAATCTACTTCACAGACAGTGCAGCTTGTCTGGAATAGTAAACGCAATTTAAAATTTCCATGTTTCCGTAGCACATTTATTAATTTAGAGAAATGTGGTATTCAGACAGAAAGCGTTCGATAACTACAATCTCGGAAAAAGGTTTCAAAAGATTCAAACCTTACACAACAGATCTCGAATAATTTCTAACTGACGCACCGCCAACTTTGTCTTTTAATCTTAAAGCGACGAGAAGCAAACGATTTCCAAGAAATTTGTAGAAAAGCAGATATTTGCTTTCCCTACCTTCTTCTAGTAATTTGTCATGGTATTTACATAAGCTTTGTAATTGTAGAGCCGAGAACTCTTATCGATTCTGTCTGGAACTTTCTGAAAAAAATATAAATAAAAGAACTTTCTTTTGCTTGAATACTTTTAGTACATCTCATTTTAAAATTTTAAATTTCAGTTCTAACAAAGTTTATGGGTTAAATTGAAAAATTGGAAAAGTTTAATTAGCAAATGCACGAGGTATTAAATGAAACGAAAATGTTTTATTACTTTAACAACAAATTCGTTTTTCAAAGCTATTGACAATCGAGTTAATTATTTCGCATGTACTGTCTTGGAGAAAAAGATGCTTTAGCTGTTCGATCTTCCGTTTTAAGAAAACAAAGACAAAGGAACTATATCTCATTTTAGTTGTTTATAAACATCAACCAAAAATATCTTGTTTTGGTGTTTTAAGTTTGAAAATCAAGAATTCGACTAACAAATGTGTAAAGACTTGCAATTCATTTTGGAACAGCTGGGTGTTGTCCAAAAATGATGTCTAATTTAACTGACCAAGCAGGAAACCCTTGTCAATAAACGCTGTTTACCTTCACGTCAATTATATTAAAATTACATTACGACCAGAACCAACACACACGAAATGAGATCCAGGCATATATCAAGATCGTAACTGCCCTAAAGTTAATTACGAACTCCACCAAATTTGTTGAAAATCTAACAGTTGGTTCTCGATTCATGTTTTGTCGGCAACTGATACAAAGCAGTAAAATACTAGGCACGTTTTGATATTAAAATCAATAGCTACTACAGCATATAAAGTAAACGTGTTTTTTTATAACCCTTTCAGTATTGTCATTTTGTTTCAGTTGTAAATTTTCGAACTATTCTGGAACATACTTAATTGCAATGTGTTTCACGACGAACTTAAGCTATGTGTAATCAGAAACTATTTAAATATCAGATATAAAAATTTGTATATATGGCATCCAATTATGGATTTAACAAAAATAATTCTATTATTATGACACTTCCAGTTACACAGGATGTTGACAGTAACTTTCTAATTTTTAATAAAACATTCTATATATGTTTTTTAATTTTCGAATAGTGCATAAAATTTGAGGTTATTTTACGTAACCAATTTTATACGAAACAGACTTCTTTTGAAGATATTTCAATTTTGTTAAATACATTTACAGATAGATATACAAGATCTTTTATAATTTTCGTTTTCTAATTAAGTTTAATATAAAATTACAAAAAGTACGGCAATTTAATTGCAGTGTGTGTATGTAGAAGGAATATTGTTTACACCTTTTAATATTTGTAAGGGGGTTTACAAGGGTAGACTTTTTACTTGGTGAAAATTACTTTCCAAGTTGTCTTTCGGGACGCTTCCTAAAATTGTTTCATTCGGAGAAAAAAAGTTGTCCAATATTTCAGCTCAATCAGACAAAAGGACTCTTTCAATTTGGTTAAAGTTAAAATTTATGATATTTTGTGAAAAGTGGGGAAATTCGATAGAAGAAGTTTTATATGAAGATTAGATATGCTTTTGTTTATAAATATTAAGTACTGTATTTACTAGTAAGCTAAACAAAACATAAAATGAACAATAAGTAAAAAACTATATATAAATAATTAAATATATTTTACAAATCCTTCATACTAATGAGTTTTTTGACGTCAGGATATTGAGTTTTATATTGTGATACGATTTGCAGAATAAGTAGTTTTCCTCCGTATTTTTTGATAAAACTCGATTACAAGCTGATACTCATGCATAACCTTAATTCTTCGTTCTACCCATCATTCATGATTTTAAGTGTTTTGATAATTTCGATTCCGGTTTCAAAACCATTTTCTTTTGCCCACGTATTAGAATCATTTTCAATAAAATTCATCGAAACTAAAAATGTTTTGAAGAAACGTTTCGACTGCTGTGATATGAATTGCCGAATTTAATAATTTAAATAATTTTTAGAACTTTTTTCGTTTATTATCACTTTTCATCGGCTCGTCGGCTTTATCGTCGAATTTCAATGATTTTACCATTAGCTTCTTTGCTTCAATTGTAATATGCATGTCACAAAATGATAAATCTACTGCCTGAAATTGTGTAAAGTTGTACGCCATTTGTGCATAAAAAATCTAATGCCGGAAATTCGGAGCCATGTTGTCTATAGTTTGGATGCAATTTCGACAAAATCAGATGGGTACAATGTTTTACTAAACTTCCCTCAATGATAATTTTTTTGTAGAGATTAATTTGATTAGAAACAAGTGACGATCAATTAAAGAGTTTACTATTGTAACACCAAAACTTATTCGAAATACTTTGAGACTTTTATCTACATCCAAATATGATGATTTTGAAAAGACTTTACAATGGATTCCATCAATTTCCATAATTTTTACAAGAATCAACCTCATAATAGTGTGTCTGACTTAATCGTAGCATCTGATTATTTTTTAAATGTATAGTATGTTATTTGTAGCTACTGCTTAATCTGTTAATCATAAATTGCGATATGATTATTTTTCAAATGTTACAATATTCTATGAACGTTAAATAAATATATCATCAATAAAAATCTTGACTCCTTATGATATTTAAGTTGGGGTAAATGAAGATATGATTACTTGGTGCTTTCAATTCTGAGTCAATTAAACAGAAACTTCTCTCCATAAATATCGCTTCTTTCATCTTGTTTTAAAAAACATGTAAGTAATTGTAAAGAGAGCAGATATTCTTCTAAAATGTTTTAATGCAACAGAATATACTCGTATTAAAAATTGTGGGCACAATTCAAGGTTTTTCTTAGTGTATTGTAAAGTTTTATAATAGGCGCTTAATGTCGTATGTCTCTAAGATACAGAAATTATTCTTGATTTTTAGTTAAATATAAAACTTCAATTTCTTTTATAGAACTACCTGAATTTATAAATAAACATTTGGTAGAAGGGTTATCAGTTTTACATTTCTTTTCACATATTATTGTCTAAAATACATTATTAACATCCAAGAAGAAACGCCTAAATTTGCATATTATTGAATTACAAAAATTTTATTCTAAGAACAGGCGATTGATTATATCGTTTGCATCTATACATAATTTCGTACATTAATTATGATCTTACCATAATCAATTTTAATTTAAAAAATTATCGATCCTGCCAGGACTCGAACCTGGAATCTTCTGATCCGGAGTCAGATGCGTTATCCATTACGCCACAGGACCTTAGGAACTTTTTAACGCTTCGGTAATATATTTTTCTGTAATCAGTTTAAAACTCCGAATGTCTACAATTACAATTATTAAAATATAAATATATATACTAACTCAATAATAGAATTAACCAGGCCAATAAACTATTTATTTTATTAAACACTTAACAGTGAAAACATAACAACCAACAATAGTATATGGTATACCGTGGGAAAAGCTCAACATTCCCGGACGACGTGAGATTGCGTGTCGAGGCGCAAGCCGAGACAAGCAACACGGAGCCCGGGAATGTTGCTTTTCCTGCGTGGTATACATACTGTTGTTTCGCAAATCGTTAAAAAACGACAGAAATTAAAATACTAATTTTAAAAAAACCTGATTAATTTTATTTATAAATAAATGGAGGTGTCAAATTCTTACTAAAAATATTTGCGTAACCATGGAAATGTTCCTATCAAGATATTGAATTGTCAAACTTGACACATTGAAATATGATTGCTAGTATTTTTGAAAGTAACAATACAAACTCTATAATTGTACACTAATTGTAAAATATCTGAAAATATCACACACAATCAAATACATACTGAAGTTAGTTGTTTGTTATATTTACATAATGTGTTAAGATTGTTTAAATAGAACTTACCATGAAAGCATGTTCTCAGTCATTTTTGTAGTCCATATGTATACACATTTTATTTCTGTACAGTACAGTAAAGAATTATTTCCTTACAGTGTGTTTAATGCGCGGGACGTCTTATAAATTTGTATATCGACTTACCTCCGCGCTTGTTTTCTTGTTCTAAGTTGTAGTTCCTTACTCTTCAACTAAGTGGACTGTATGCGATTTATAGTACGTGTTACTTTGCACTTTCACTGAGTTTTTTAGGGGTTTATCAAATAAATTCACATTCAGCGGCACTATTGATTAACTCACTTTACCGAACCAAACCAACCGTTGCGCTCCGATATCGATGAGAGAGTGTTTTTTCACTGCCCCTTTTCTGCTTAATTTTCACATGCACAAAGGAGGTTTTACGACAGGATGTAACGGGACAAGGGACGACAGCTTTAGGATTTGATTTACAACTAAGAATTTACGACTTATAATTAACCAAGACAACGTGCGACAAAGAGACCGAATATCCCGCCCACCAAAATAAGTATGAACTAACTTATTTTATATTTAAAAATAATTAGAGCTATTAACTAAGAAACCTAACCGATAAACTTATATAAGTGAAAATATGTATACATACCATTAAATATTAAGTAATTGGCAGTAAACATAGTTTCACTAAAGGACGTTTAACTAACCCTTGGGCTGTCTTGACTGTAGCTACCCAAACAATACCGTCCCTACCATAATGAACATCCATTTTCTTGCTTTAAGAGGACAAGCAAATTAATAGGTAGGGTAGCGGAATTCCTCAATCACTTACCTTTCTGCTGCAACGTGTGCAAGTATTCAGCACTCCATTTTTTCCAAAACCCTTGTTGCATTTGCTGCAACAGTTGCCAGCGATTCAAACGAGATGGGTTTATGGACAGCAAATCCGAATCTGGTAACACCAAGACTGGTTTGACATTAAGAAAATGATCCGGGCTCAAATATGAAAAGTCATGCGATTCGCCACTCAGTGCGCATAGTGGACATGAGTTGAGAATCGCTTCGATTTGAATCAATACCGTCGAGAATTCTTCAAACGACAAAATTTGTTCACCGAAAATTCTTTTTAAATGGGATTTTACTGATTTAATTCCGGCCTCCCACAACCCACCAAAATGAGGAGCAGCAGGAGGATTAAACACAAATTCGATTCCCTCAACGCCTGCCGAATGGCGCATCAATTGATAAATTTGACGAGAAGCCCCAACGAAATTAGTGCCATTGTCACAATGGATTTGAATACATTTGCCTCTTCGAGGAATAAATCGTCGTAAAGCACCCAAGAAAGCTTCTGTCGACAAGTTGGACGCTAGTTCCAAATGGATGGCTTTAGTGCTGAAACAAAAAAATAAACAAATGTACGCCTTCAATGATTTTGCGCCACGAAATCGATTTATCGTGACAGAGAAAGGCCCACCAAAGTCGACTCCCGTATGTAAAAACGCCTTACCTGGAGTTAACCTAGAAGCTGGTAATTCCCCCATAGGGGGGCATAAAGCCACGGGGTTTACACGAAAACAACAAATGCAGGATTTCAAACATTGTTGAATAGCCCTCTTTGCGGACAAGATTCAATAATTTTGAGTTAATAAAAATTGAGTTGTTCGATTTCCAAGATGTAAATGTCTTTCATGACAATCTAATATAATAATTTCAGTCAACGGATGCGACCGAGGAAGGAAAATTGGAAATTTTGCATCATACGACAACTCAGAATTACGCAGGCGACCGCCCACCCTCAACAAATCACGACTATCTAGAAACGAACTAAGGCTACGAAGTTGTTTACTAACAAGTTTTCCAGTTTTAATATTTGCAATGTATTGGGCAAAAATATTTGTTTGAACTCTTTTAATCAACAATAACCTCTTGCTGCTGATCTAGAGACAAACTATCGGAATATTTTGAACGCAAATCTGCTGGACATTGAACATTACGAATGAAATAACGAATACATGTAATAATCCTACAAATTTTCTGCAGTTTTGAAAATTTATCTCCAACAACAAATCTAAGAAATTCTCAGACATAACGACTGTTAACGACAGAGTACGAAATTTGACGTCCATCTGAGATGAGTCGATGAGTTTTGGCAGCGACGTTACTGAACATTCTTCGCTACGACGCACTAACCAGGAAGGTCCTGTCCACCATAATGGATGATGAACCAACTCTGAAGCCAAAAGTCCACGTGAGGCACAATCCGTAGGGTTATCCTGGGACTTAACATGAAACCATAAAGATGGAGAAATACGTTCTTGATTATCCAAAATCCGATTGCTAACGAATGTCTTCCACTTATGCGAGGAAGACCGAATCCAAGACAAAATAATAATAGAATCTGACCCCGCGAAAATCTGCCAAGAGTACGGCAGCACACAATTCGAGACGGGGCAATGAAACGCGATTAGTAGGAGGAACCTTCGATTTTGCGCATACTAATGACATGGTAATATTACCTTCGAAATCGAACGAACGGAAATAGATGACAGCTGCATACCCGGCTTCAGAAGCATCACAGATGCAACTCCACCTTTTTAAAATTATGACATAAGATGCGACTCGAAATCTCAATATTCAAAACCGCTGACAATTCACCCAAAAAATGATTCCATTTTTGTACGACTTCAATGGCGGCTCTTGGTCCAAGCCGGAACCCAAAAACCAAAGATCTTGACCTAAACGTTTAGCGAAAAGTACTAAAGGCGCTATCAAACCAAGAGGATAAAAAATTTTTGCGATAGCCGACAAAATATTACGCTTAGTGCAAGTGCGCTTTTCAACGTCTAAGTTGTACAAAAATGCATCTGTAGGAGCGCGCCACGAAAGGCCCAAAATTTTTATTGAACCACTATCTTTATCTTGAAATGTAATTACGTCCGAACTGGACAGGGACTCCCTCAAGTTGGACATCACTTCCGGGCAATTACTAATCCATTTTCTTAATTGAAAGCCACCACTAGTGCAAATACTATTCAATTCACCAATTAATTGATTGGCAGCTTCAATCAAATTGCATCCAGTGACTAGGTCATCAACATAGGTATCGCTCGCCAATACCGATGATGCGAAAGGAAAATTAATCGATTCTAACCTTGCCAATTCTTGAACAGTACGCAAGGTCATAAAAGGCGACGACGAAACTCCATAAGTCACAGTATTTAATTTAAAATCCATAATAGGATCTGACGGAGAAAATCTCCAAACAATACGTTGATAATCACCATGAGTATCTTTAACCAAAATCTGCCGATACATTTGTTCGATATCAGTTGTAATTACGATAGGATGTACACGAAAGTGCAATAACAAAACTGCAATGTCCTTTTGCAGAGCAGGGCCAATAGCCAAGCTATCACTTAACGAATTTCCAGATTGATCCATACACGAAGCATCGAAAACCACACGCAATTTCGTGGTAGTGATATCACGCTTATGTACAGCATGATGGGGAATGTAATACATTTTCTCATGAACCGACGAATTTTCAGACGATTCCACTTGAATCATATGACCGCTTGTCAAATGATCCTCCATAAATTTTTTATAATCCGAATACAATTCAGGATTTTTTAGCAAACGACGTTCTAAAGACAAAAAACTTTTAATACAAATCGATCTCGTACCCACGAATGAGGGTTCAGGAATTTTAAAGGGCAAGGATACTACAAAACGACCGTCCTTGTTACGTCTATAATTTTCCACAAATTCCCTTTCACACTTTTCTTCTTCAGGAGAAATGTGTTTCTTGAAGGGAATATTTTCTAATTCCCAAAATCGACGAATGCCGCTGTCTAAGGGCTCAACGAAAGCACACAACGACGTAATGGAATTATTCGGGGAAACGACCTTTACCAATCCAACCAAAGGTTGTTTTAATAGCAACTGGCTCGTTAACGACACCCCAACGAGATTCGTTCAACAAAACCTGAGCAAAAATTTCCGCTCCGAGTAGCATGTAAATTTTACCAGGAATATTAGAATTAGGATCAGCTAAGGTCAAACCTCGAGTATGCGACCATTCCTTGACCCCTATCGACGACGAAGGTAATTGATTACAAATGTTAGGTAAAATATAACAATCAATTTCATATGCTGGAGACCTTGCTCCCGAGGGGCTGACTACACACGATAGTGCACCAGACACCAACGACGAATTCAAGCCAAATCCTTGAACAGTGACATTGGCTCTCCGTTTCCTTAAACCTAATTTTTGACGGCACATTTCAGTCATAAAACTTTCCATGGATCCGTTATCTAAAATTACACGAACAGGTTGCAATTTTCCTGTATAATCTAGCACCGACACCATTGCCGTAGCTAACAGCGTGGTTGTATGTTCTAATGACGTCGAAGTTAACGAGCTAGTGGCAGGTTGTTTATGCACAACCGCTGACGACAGATTGTCTTCACTGGGTCTACTAGTAAAAGTAAGTCTAGGCGCCGCTCTCCGAGGAGACGCTGACCTTTGACGATAAGTTTGTCTGCGTGGAGACACCGATTTTTCTCGTTTATCGAAGTGAAGTAACGAATTGTGCGACTGTTGACATTTTCTACACTACCAATGCAACTTACAATTTTTCATTAAATGTGAAGTATTTAAACATTTAATACAAAGGTTTTTAACCGTTATCACCTCAAATCTTTCTTGAGGGGTTTTATCGAGAAACTGCTTACATCTATAAATAGGATGCACAGCTTGACATAAACTACAATTTTTACCATCATTGGTGGTACCAACTATAGAAGTTTTAGCCGAAGAGCTAACGAACTTATCTTTTTCCCTTTGTTTCACGGAATCTCGAGATTTTAAGCATGTTCCTGAGCAATGTCATTTATTTCCAACACTTTGCATTGTGTTTCAATGTACGACCTTAAATCTTTGAACGAAGGAATCTCATCAGTATTTCCTAATTCGAAACTCTCTAAAACGTTTGTATCTAATTTTTCGATAACAGATTAAACAACATGAAATCTAATAAATCTATTTCCATCTGCTTCAACGCGAATATATTTTCATCAAAACAACTAATTGATTGCCGGAGATCCGTGTGCGAGTGAACTTACCTTAGGGCATTTTTTGAGAGCATTAAAATATGTTGAAAGTAATAACCTCTTGGACTGAAAACGATTAGTAATGATTTTATAGGCTTTATCGTATGCACACTCGTTTAATGGCAAATGTTTTATTTATGCACGCGACGACTCATCTAGTGTATCTACGAGCATAATTTTTCAACGGGTGACAAACTGACATTATCATGAATCAATCGCTTATAAATTGCATGATATATCTCAAAATCCGAAATGCGTCCCGGGAAGCGCGGGACAGAAAGGTGTTTCAAGCTAATCCCACTATTTATCGAAAAATAATTATTCATATTTTCCATCTTTGGCTTATTTTCTACGCGATCTAATTCTTATTGTTCATCGATAATACGAATATCTAATAGATAATCATCGATTTTCACCCTAAGAGACGAAAATTCGTCCAATTGTTCACTCTCCTCATCAAAGAAAATATCCTTGCAAAAACTCTTAAAATAAGTTTCGATTTGCTGGACACTTTTAATCGATGCTCTAATTAAAGCAATCGATACATTTTCCGGTTGATTAATCTTACTGTATATATGATCCAACCTTTTAACTACAAATCTAGCTTCAAGAATAGCTTTATCAATTGATATAACCATATCTGCTTAATGATTAATAAACGACAATAAAAATTAATGTAAAAACAATGCGCAACTCAAATACGCTACAACTAATTAATCTATGAAATTAAATTATTAATGGACAAATGCAACTAATTACAGTGCTCGCCCGCCAAAACGTTTAACGTTTCAAATAAATACCAACAATCCTTTTGTTATACAAGTTGGATGAACCCGATGGTTCCTCAAACTTGACACGAAAAATAAGGTACAGATTTACAATACAATAACCCTCATAAATTTAGTTTACCTAAAGCAAACCGACAACCGACACTAATCTTTGCAACAAAGGACAAGAGATATATTGCAAAATCTACCGTTACGACCAAATGTTTCTACCATTAAATGTGTAAACAGAATGTTATTCTTTTTGTAACACGTTTAAACCTACTCAAAACTACGACAATGATTAAATTAAAGTATAAATGAGGAGCGAAAGGATAGGAACTAATTAATTAATTAACTAATCCGGCGTACGAAAGCCATTTTTAATGCGCGGGGCGTCTTATAAATTTGTATATCGATTTACCTCCGCGCTTGTTTTCTTGTTCTAAGTTGTAGTTCCTTACTCTTCAACTAAGTGGACTGTATGCGATTTATAGTACGTGTTACTTTGCACTTTCACTGAGTTTTTTTAGGGGTTTATCAAATAAATTTACATTCAGCGGCACTATTGACTAACTCACTTTACCGTACCGAACCAACCGTTGCGTTCCGATATCGATGAAAGAATGTTTTTTCACTACCCCTTTTCTGCTTAATTTTCACATGTACAAAGGAGGTTTTACGACAGGATGTAACGTGACAAGGGATGACAGCTTTAGGATTTGATTTGCAACTAAGAATTTACGACTTAAAATTAACCACGACAACGTGCGACAAAGAGACCTTACACAGTGTTTTGTCGTTGCTGGGCAACGACTAAACACTTGGAAATACTCAAATTTTCTTTAAGAAATTTTATCAAAAACGTCAAAATTTCTGAACGATTTGCGGAAAAATTTTTTCCTGAATTTAAAGGAAGTTTACGAGAATGTTAATCTTAGGGCTGACTTGTAGATGAGGTGGCAAGGTATTTTTTTTTTAGGAACGTATATAAAAATTGTAGGTACTTATGTTGTAACAATTTTTCTTGGCTATGTAAAAAATTTCGAAACGACTTAAAAGAATGAAGGCAATAAAAAAAAATGAAAAAAATTCACTAAAGACATTTATTTGAAAAGTTTGGTAGAGTTTTAAATTTTTAATAACTCCTTAATTCCATATAAAAAACATTTGCGATTTGTTATTCACTAGTTTGGTTTAATTAAAAAGCTAGGTTTAACATTTTGTACCCACAATCATGTAGACAACTATTCAGTTGTTTTAAAACCTGGTTTGTAAAGTCGTAAATAGCAATTTAATCTTTCAAAAGTCCGTGTTGACACCGTATTGTTTACGAAATATTTTAAGGTTTTCAAATAGTTTCATACACAAGGCACATGGGCACTAAATATTTGTTCTGATAAGATTTCCACCGGCTGAACTGTCTTTGCAAGTAATTTTCTGTATCTGCTCACTTCCACATCATTTTTGAGCCAAGCAGGTTGTAAAATCGTTCATGGTAAGATATTATGGTCAAAAATTGAAGTGCCTTAATCTGTTTTTATTACTGGGCAAACACCCAGTAGGCCCAACAACAAAAACCCTGTAGGGCCAATACACAAGAAACGAAGAAAATGCAGTAGAATCCAGAACCATCTACTAGCCCACATGTACCCTCTAGCCAAATAACACGCTTAAACATCTTTGATTTCATCCATCACGAAGCCATCAGTCTGGGGCCAATGGTTAAATGTGTGTGATTTTTGCATGATCCCGTAAGGATTTTTTTTGTTTTGGAACCCTTTTTCACCACGGCTAAGTTTCGAGCCGCAAAAACTTACATGGTTCCACTCTGTAAGACCTAGCACCCAAATGAGCTGAAATTCATTTTTTTTTTTTGATAGATTATTTAATAATTTTTTTTGCTCAGAATACATATTTTCTTGAAAGTAATACCTAATATGTATTAAATTTTCACAAATAACAATTGTAAGATTATTTCAATTACAGTTCTTTGATTAATTTGTACGTGATGAAATTTTGGTTAACTAATAATTTTGATATCACTAACACATGTGAAATTATTTAATTTTTTTTATAACCATGATTGGATTAAATTTATTTGTTATATAATAGATACCTTCTTATTTTAATATGTTCAATTTTCTAAATAGGGCACATTAAAAATTTTTAAATTATCTTCTCCGATAGGGTTTCTGTATCAACCCTAAAATCATATCTTTTTAATACTTGCTGGATACCGTGGCGTCCAACTTCACTATATTTTTTCCGTTTTATAGAGAATACTTCAACCCCGCCCACTTCATAATCTCTTACATGGTATAATAGGCAAGCTAGCCGCAGACACCGCAGGTTTTTATAGTAACATCTCGCACGGGTATAAATTTCAAGTCCCTTTATGTTCCGAATTGTTGTTTTGTCTTCTCCCTAAGGGCAAGATTATAAGACGCGTTCTTTAAAACAACTAATATTGTTACATTATCGCCCAACGCCTTGCGGCCCAAAATGTGTAACAATTTACGTTCATCATACATATAAAATAAAACCTCTTACAATGTTGTTCGTGAACGATGTAGCCCTAACAAAGTTTTCAATTTGATAAACAAATGTTCCCATAGTGTCTATAGAATTATTCACTGATTCAATCTAAACCAAAACATACAAAAGAAAACACAAACGTTCGTACAAAATAACATAATTCTGAAATACGAGATACGTCTTCTTAATTTCAAATCCAACATTCTTTCGCTTATTATGTGTTGTGATAGCATTCACAGGTACCACCTGACCGATTTTCCATCTGACAGGCCGATTTTTCGAATAATAATTGTTCGTTTGTTCGGTTTTCAAAAAATACATCCCAATTTTAAAAAAACAAAACAGTGATGTAACTGAGTTACACCCCGTGTTCGTCGAGCTTAAAAATGATATACTGCAAAGAAAAAACAGCGCTTTTATGGTTTTATATTAAACCAAGCACATTGATGTTGGAAAATAATCAAAAATCAGCATAAATGACATTTACGTCACTGAAACGCTCTTGCGTAAACTGAATTCTTAAGGATGGCTGGAGGCGCGTGCTGGCCCACTGGGAAACGGGATTTTCCCGGTGGGCCCTCCACAAAATAATAAAGGAGACCTTGGATTCTGTGGAACATCCATTTTAACACGAGTTTTTAAAAGCTCGTTGTAGTTAATATAGTTAGTAATAAACGGTATCATATCTAATGATTTCTGATGGAAAATATGTTTTTTTATTTTTACACCATGTATCTAAAAAACTATTTTCCTAATTATTTCACAAATAAGCGTAGTTACGGTTTTCCAATGACATTTCAATTATTTAAACGATCCGGCGGTCCACTGGATTTAGTTCGGGAAAGAAATATCATACTCAAGTATTATTATAAGGCATGATTCTTAAGTAAGTGTCACTGACCTTGTATCGTGACAATGTACATCTTTATAAGAAGGGCGCGCGGTCACGACACCTGAAAACAAACTGCATTTCGACCAGACTATCACTGGACTCAATCATTTAGCGCTTTCTCTAGCCTAGTGGAGAAACAGTAAAGACCTTAGCGCTTCTCCTAGTCTGAGAGACCACCGGAAGACTCTGGTGCTTCTCCTAGTCCGGGGCATCGTCGAAAAAGACCTCGGCTCTGCTCTGAGCCCGAGGCAGCACGACGACGCCAACGCTTTCGCGATTTCCCTAGCCCAAAGCCGTCCGACACCGACGCCACAGCGCTGCATGAGTGGCGCCACGGCAGAGAAAAACCGACGACGACGACGAGAGCAGCACCTGCGGCGACAGCAAGAAGGGAACGAACATCGAAGACAGTAATTACGAGACCGACATCTACTTCGCCAGTACTTACAGCGACCGCCTTCTCCATAACGACCAGTTGACCACTACCGCTACCATTCGTGGAGTGGCAGGCCGTCCCTTTGGACACCGACAGGATCCGGTACAACGACGTAGAACCAACACTCGTCCACCCGGACAACCCCAGGAGTTTCGCTGTGAGGAAAGCGTACCGAGACGCTGCGGACCGACGCAGAACAAACAATACCTTATAGACCTTTATATATATATATATATATATATATATATATATATATATATCTTTCAATTACTAGCTCGATTTGAAATGATCATTTGGGCTTTACTTAAAAAGTCTAAGTTATTATTTCATCTTATTATATATATATATATATATATATATATATATATATATATCACCCTTGTATATATATATATATATATATATATATAGTATGGTACAGAAAACCACCTGGAGGGGTAGATACCTTAACTTTAACTCCTATGTACCTAAAGAATACAAAATAAATGTCATAAATAATTTAGTTGACAGGGCAATAAAACTTACACATAATCGATATCGACATCAAAATATAAAGTTAGTAAGAAACATGCTAGAAAATAATAATTATCCAAAATCGTTTTACCAGCCAATAACTAAAACAAAAATTTAAAAAGTTTTTAATAACTGTGATAAAAATAAACAACAAGTGAAAGAAGAGCTTATAAGTTGATTGTACAATCCCGGTTTATCAGAAAAAATTTAAAAATGTCTTAATGCCCACAATATACAAGTCATCTACAAGCCCAACAATTCAACAAATCACTTTTTTACTAACCTTAATCCACAAATTCATACAATAACCGAACCCACACTATTTATCAAATTAATTGTTTAGAATGCGAAGGATGTTACATCGGAAACTCATAACAATATATTCACAAACGCATATATGAGCAAAAATACTCTATAAGAACAAACAATAACAAAATTACAGCATTAGCGGCCCATGCAATCAAAAAACTACACCAATTCGACTTTAATAATGTCAAAATTTTAGGTGTTTAAAATAACGATAAGAAAAGAAACATCTTAGAAACTATTAAAATACACAAACACCCGAACGCGATCAATTCAAAACTAGATAAGGATAATTTCATCAACCTATATAACAACATAATTCGTTTTTAAAAAAAAAGATTATGAAACTATTTCAGCCTCAGACTCCTTTGCTTAATTACAACACTGTAAAGATTCATACACTTAATACAAGCCTGGTTTAAAACAAATGCACACATTACCCGCGCTAAATATTTATCAATGATAACAATAAGTTTGTTGGTTACCTAAGCATAATAATTTAGTATAAGCAATTGAGTTCTTAAAAGAAGAAGTGATACATTGTTAATCATTGTTTGTTTTTTGTCTATTATTAATCTTAGTTATTTTTACGAAAAATGTATTTTATCTATCTGACTAAAATGTTCACATCCTAATAACAAACTCATTAATATCAAAAAGTTTTATATAATTTTGGGTATGTATAACAATTTCCATTTAGAATGGACCTGCACCTTGCGGAAGTTCTAAATTACTAGAACAGGTGAAATGGCTTGCGTGTTCTAATGAGCTAAAGAGCCAAACTACAGGTCCAACCAAAGTAGTAGGGTCGTTAGTGAGGAACCAGACTAAGACAGGTCCCCAAAAGAGGGCAGCGGATCTTTCGGTACTTAGTTTGGCAGAGACCATAGGGGTCGGTATGGCAGTCTAAGACACACTACCGCGATGTGGAAGGCAACGGGAAACCACCACATTATCTCCCAAGTACACAGCGTAAATAAATTATAATAAAATGATGGCATTCTCTGGGGTAAAAGATTCCGGAGTTAAAATAGTCCCCCAGTCGGATCTCCGGCAGGGTCTACTTCGGAGGATGCGGTCGGAAAGTTAAAAATAAGAGTCGGGAACATTCTGCGAGTCGGAGCGTGGAATGTTAGAAGTATGAAGCAAGTAGGTGCTAGGAACCTAAAATCGAAATGAATAGGTTATCACTAGACATAGTAGGGATCAGCGAAGTTCGGTGGCCAGAGGCGGGGATTTTGGAGTGGAGACTTCAGGGTAATTCATACAGGAGCAGAGGAAGGAAATTTGGGCGTGGGGATAGTTATGCGGAAAAGATAGGATACTGTGTAGAAAATTACTTACAAAAGAACGAAAGAGTACTCATGGTTAGATTAGAATCTAAACCGGTAAACACAGTAATAATACAAGTATACATGCCCACCTCTAGCTACAGTGACGAAGAGGTAGAAGCCATCTACAAAGATATCGAAGACATATTAAGATACGTAAAAGGACAGGAAAACCTAATAATTACGGGGGATTTTAATGCCGTGGTAGGTGAGGGTAGGGAAGGAGCAGTAGTAGGTTTATTTGGTTTAGGCACGAGAAACGACAGGGGAAATAGGCTGGTAGAATTTTGTGACAAGAATAATTTAATCATCACAAACACATTATTTTAACATCATGCTAGAGGACGATATACGTGGAAGATGCCAGGAGATATAGAAAGATATCAAATAGATTACATTCTTGTTAGACAACGGTTTAGGAATCAAGTAAAAGACTGTAGAAGCTACTCAGAAGCAGATATAGATACTGACCACAACATCGTAATTATGAAGGCCGCACTTAAATTTAAGAATGTGAAAAAAAGAAACGGAAAAGGGCACTTGGACTTAGAGAAACTAAAAGATAAAGATATTCAAGAAAGATTCGAAAAAAAGTCAAATGAATTGCTCAAAGATATCGGGAAAATATCTGATACTAAGGAAGTAGAAACAGAATCGGATAACATTAAATCCAGCCTAGACATGGCGGCCAGAGATATTCTGGGGTATACACAAAAAGAAAATATGAAACAATGGATAACAAAGGATTTCCTGAATTTAATAGAAGAAAGACGAAAATACAAAAATAAATCAGACGAAACAGGAAAACGAGATACAAGGCCATAAAATAGGAAATTACTCGAAAATGCAGAAAAGCTAAAGAACAATGGATTGATGAAAAGTGCAAAGGGATACAAATGAAGATGGAAATAAGAAAGACAGACGAAGCATACAAATTAATTAGAATGAATTTTAGGGATATAAAACTGTATAGCAAAAATATAAGGGACGCACAAGGAAACGTCCTCATAGAAAACGTAGAGAAAGTGGGTAGATGGCACAAATATATAGAGAATTTATATGCAGGAAAGGAACTAACTGCAGTAGAACAGAAATCAGAGATTGAAAATGCTGACTTGGGATATCCTATACTTAGAGATGAGTTTGAATTAGCATTAAAGAGTCTGAAAAATGATAAGGCGCCGGGTACACATAAGGTGCAAGCAGAAACTCTAAAAGTCGCTGGACAAGCAGTAACAGAACGTCTCTTCCAACTTGTAAGCTATATGTATGAGACAGGCGAGATACCCAAAGATTTCAAACGTAGCATCATAGTAACTATACCAAAAAAGAAAGGCGCGGATAGATATGAAAATTTTCGAACAATACGTTTGACAGCACACGTGTCAAAAATATTAACTAGAATTGTGCAAAGACGAATGGAAAAACGGGCGGAAGAAATACTAGGCGAAGACCAATTTGGGTTTAGACGAAACGGGGGAACACGGGAGACTATTTTAGCTCTGAGAGTGATAATGGAGAAAACAATAGAAAAAGGGGAAAGCGTGTATATAGGGTTTGTAGATCTGGAAAAAGCATTCGACAATGTAAATTGGAAAAAAATGTTTGAAATACTCAAAAAGATTGGAATGAGTTATAGGGATAGAAGAATAGTACATAGCTTATACAAAGAGCAAACAGCAGTAATAGAATTAGAGCAGGAACGTAGAGAAGTAAACATTAGGAAAGGGGTGAGACAGGGATGTGCCCGATCCCTATTGATTTTTAACTTGTACATAGAAGAGGCAATGAATACTGTCAAATGCAGGAAGACATTTGGAATTACTATGCAGGGACAAAAAATTGATATGCTTAGATTTGCAGATGATATAGCAGTATTAGCGTCTAGCAAGGAATAGTTAGAAGCTGCTCTTAATGAAATGGAAACGGTTCTAACAGAGAGATACGGTATGAAAATTAACAAAACTAAAACTAAAGTTCTAGTATGCAAAGGTGGGGAAAATATTAAAAAACAAGAATACAAGTATGTAACACGAACTTACAAGAGGTTAAGGATTTCTGCTACCTAGGAAGCCAAATAACGCAAGATGGGAAAAGCACAAAAGACATAAAGCAAAGATTAGCACAAGGTCGTGCTACATTTAACAAGAAAAAGCAACTACTTTGCTCAAAGACCACAAACATAGAAACAAGGAAAAGATTGCTTAAAACATATGTGTAGAGCACAGCACTGTACGGATGTGAAGCCTGGACAGTAGGAAAAGCAGACAAGAAAAAGGTAGAAGCCTTTGAAATGTGGTGCTACAGACGTATGATGAAGATATCATAGACAGGCAAAGTTAAGAACGAAGAGGTACTAAAAATGGTAGGGGAAGAAAGAAATATGTGGAAAACGGTAAAAAATAGGAGAGATAGAATGATAGGCCACATACTACGGCATGAGGGAATAGTGCGGAATATATTAGAAGCAGAGATAGGAAAAAAGAGAAGAAGAGGCAGACCTAGGTTAGACTACTGCACACAGATAGTAAAAGATGTAGGCTGCAGGAATTTCAGGGAGATGTGTAGGCTAGCCCAAAATAGAAATCAATGGAGGTACGCATCCAACCAATCCCAAGATGGATAAACTAATGACGAGAAAATAACTGTGCTTGAACACGATGATTATTATAAGTAACTACAAGAATTGGTTGGGCAACATTCTTGAATAATGTTAAGTGTGTGAAAGGATTTACTGGAAAACCATTATTTCGGCAAATGTTTAAGTGTTGGGGGATCTTGGTAGCCACAGGTTGCTTAACCCCCTTCACTGAATCTCGGTGAAATAGGGCATAAAATTAGAAAACAATAGAAGGGGAACGAGCTGTATACACATGCTGTGTAAGAATTTCAGGGAACTATGTAGGCTAGCTCAGAATATAAATAAGTGCAGGTACGTGTCCAACCAGTTTTGAGACGGAAAACCTAATGACAAAAAAATAAGCCCAGATAAATCTGATGATTAGTATAAACAACTAGTTGTTGGCTGCGAAATATCTGCAACTAATGTTGAATGTGCGAAAAGATATATTGGAAATATATTAAATCGGTAAATGGTTAAGTGTTGGGGGAACTTGGCAGCCACAGGCTGCTTACCTCCCTTCACAACTACTGAAGGTCGAAGAAATAAGGTATATAATTGTAAAACAATAGAAGGTGACCGAACGGCATCTAACAAGAGAACAGCGCCTCTGAGGAAAGACAACAAAGATAGAACAAGAAGAAGATTGTTGAAAGCATATGTGTGGAGCACAGCACAGTAAGCCTATGAAATACGGGCAGTCTGAAACGCAGACAAAAAAACGGTAGCAGCCTTTTGAAATGCTGTGCTTCAGATGTATGAGGACGATAGCATGGACAAGCAGAGATAGGAAAAAAGAGGTAAATGTTGATTTAGATCAGATAGTGATAGATGCAGACTGTGCAAATTTCAGGGAAATCTGTAGGTTAGTTTAGAATAGGAAACAATGATGGTACGCATCTAACCAGTTCGAAGACTGAAGACCTAATGATGATGATAACAATTTTAAAAACTTTTTGGAATAACTATGTAATATTGTAGGTGCTTAATGATTATGGTTGTTTGTATCGAAACGCGTATAGCAATTATGTAATATATTCATATACGAAAAGTTGTAGTTTTCGTTTTTTTGCCAACAAGTTATTTGATGACCAAATTCCAGGAATAAGAAGAATATTATTAAAACTGGTCAAGAAGTGTGTTAAGTTAATTTATATATATATATATATATATATATATATATATATATACAGTGTGTCCCAAAAAGTTTTACAGGACTTGTACAAAATTAAGTACAAATTTTTTAAAACATTGGCTGGAATATAGGGAAAATCAAAATCATGATTTGGAGTGATAGTAAAATACACTCAAATTGTATTGGAGAGTAAAATGTTCATTGAAATGTTTATTAAATAGCAATAAATTATGCCCACTTTGTAGGTAAAAATTAAAAGATATTTAATAAACACATGCGCAATTGTTAAATTAATGCGCAGTACGAAACGTCATAAGATCCCGTTCATAATAAGCACCTGATTTTATGTTACTCATCCTTTTTACGCACGTTCTTGATAGAGTGCTTTGGAATATCTAAGAACTGTCAACAAATGTCAGATGTTACATAAGTGTGTGTTTGCAATAATTTGAAATGCCAGTAAAATTGAGTATTAAAGATGTAATTGAAATTGTTCTCATTGTTGGAGAAAATTATAAAACATGTAGGGGGCAGCAGAAATCTTTAATAATCGACACCCCGATAAAATAATACATTTCACAACGGTCAGATATGTAGTAAATAATTTCCGAGTTCTGGAAGTGTTGTAAATAAATTTAGAAAGAAACATCGGGAATGGGTTTGAAATAAAGAAATTGAAACTGCTGTGATGCTATCCATTAGCTCTATCTTCTTGTCTTCAGTAGCATTTCGTGCAGCTGATGTTGATAAGCCTTGCTCTATATCGTCTTTCTGTGATGCACGTGATTTACACCAATCTGTTAATTTTCTTATCTTCGATGCAGTTCGTTGCAATTCAACTGTTTTTTTTTAATTGTCGCTTTTAATGACCAGAAGGTGTCCTTCTCTTCATTTTTATATTCTTATTTATTAACTTAACTATATGATTATTGTATTGTCTACTAATATACTTATCAAAATAAACTTTATTCTTATGTAAAACAAATAATGGTTTGAGTTATACTTCTAGCCTATGCTTAATATATAACTGTTTATTTCTTGCAACTTGCAAGACTATTTGTTGAATGTTGAAATATAATAGTCGATTTATCAAGAATTCATAAAACTGCAAAGTCCACAAGATAATAAATACAACGTCGAATTATAATATCTAGTTTTGAAAATGCCTAAACCAGCGGTATTTGGCATGCCATGAGGATAATTATAACTTGTGATGTGTATTGGATCACGTTACAAATATTAATTTCAAATAAAAGTAAAGTTCATTTTCATTTTATACTTTTAATTTTTATAGTACCTTATGTTATCCGACTGGGTTTTCCGCGACTAGATATTGTGTAACAATTTCTAGTAAAACTAGTTTGATTTTTATTCCTCAGTTTCGGATGCATTAGAACATATACAGGATGCCCTATTTCTTACACGTTGTATGTGTAACTCTGTTATTTGTGACATTAGAGAAAAGGTTAAATAGGGAAAGTAGTGCAGTTTTTAATGCCGATTTCAGCCATGAAGAGATAATTAACATACAGGGTATATCAAAAGCGTTATACCAAAATAACGAAATTTTGATCTTTTTGTTTTGCTTCGTGGTTTATTTATTATGATAGATGCAGTAAAACGTTGTAGATGTTTTTTACATTATTTTAAAAAGAGAATAAGACAAAATTATTTGTTTTTACATGGCTTTGGTCATGTTCGAAGTGGGTTATGTTTTATTTAAATGGAAACCATAATTGGCAGTAGTTCTGATAGAAAGGCATTTTTTTTCTCTTTCAACGGCCGTATGCTATCGATAGCTTTATTATATTTACGTGGTAACAGTTTTTGGTAGTGATAACGTCGCCACTATGTGACGTAACAAACATCGATGACGTAGTCTATTTAGAAATTGCAAGGACACCATAACACCAGTAGTTCGGAAGGCTGGTTCTATTACTTTAAATCCTGTCCCTTTGTAGCTTACCTCACCGCAAAGTAGAAGTAGCCAGTTGTTTCTGCCTCATACAGGATACAGAGCTAACTTTTGAAGACAACAAAGAGGGTATATAATTATATTGACAATATATAAAATCCTTAAAATTCCTGATATTACAGATTCAACTGAATGCGATTTTTTTGTGGAATTCCTGAAAAACCTAAGGATGCAGAAAATTCTCAATATTAGTATTGCAAAGGGTAATTGCGTTCAGAATTAATGAAATTGTATGAGGATGAGCAAATTCTTAATAAAGTTTTAAATGTCACATTTCAAGGAGATGTGGGATCGTGAGGTTTCACAAAAGAATTATTTAATACCTTCTTCAAGAAATGTCATGGCCTACTTTTCCGAACAGAATATAGCTTAGTTTTCTATTTGAAGTTAAACCACATGGGCGAGCTAAATAAATTTCTAATAATTGGCAGAATCTTAAATCATACGGTAACATTAGCTCATTCACTTTCTCTAAAGTTATCAAAGACATGTTTAACGCATATGGCATTTCCACATAAAGATGTTCCTGATGACATATTATTGCAAGAATTAATCGTCTATCTATATCAATCCCTATTAGAGGAAATATTTTAAAGAAGTCCTGCAGTAATTTCACAACAATTGCACAGAAACAAATGGTGAATTATACAAAATTTCTACCAATCAATAAATTTTATGCTCGGCCTTCTACTAATAAAATTTCCCAACAAATTATCAATAATAGTTCAGAACCTTATTGTGGATAATCCTAAGAGAATAATGACAAAAATTTGTGAAGGGAGTGCAACCTGAACAACATCCGAAATTTAGGAATAAATGTGACTTTGGGGTATTCGGGACATGCAAACCCCAACAGAAGTATGTGAATGCTCTATTACTACAACCTAATTTGACAAATGATGAAAGTGATGTACTGCACTATTTAACTATGTACATTCAAGGGGTTACGTGCAGTTTCTGTATGGGAATATTTTAGTTTTCCTTGAGAAAAATTTTTTACATTTCTTACTCTTTTCACGGTTATTTAATGTTTATTAACAATTTCAACCGCTTTCTCAATTTAAACGATTACTATGTCATCGCCCTGCAGCTTTTTATTAACACATGTAATTATAATTTAAAGTAGTGCAATCTATTTTATTTCGAAATAGCTCCAAAAAGTGTGGTACTTGGTTATCAGAACATTTGTTTTCGGAAATATTTCAATCTGCCGTGTACGTGTTTTCTACAAGCTTGTTTGCAAACACGGGCTTCGATGCAATGAAAGTGTCTGGTTTGTTTATCCTTACACCGTATTTAATATAAATTATTAATTGGTATGCAACATTTTCTATAATTTTATGCTGAACGTTAGGCAACACATACTACGGGTACTGAATATCTATTTGAATTTGAAGTAGATTCTTTGTTGCGTATTTTAGACAGGTGTTGTTTTGAATCGCTACGACTGGTTCCATAGACAGATGTTGATCGTTTTTTTTTAAATCGAGAGTAGTTCGCTTGCGAGAATGCAATTATAAGTTGGTTGTATGATGGACATGCTTCTTTAATTCTTATCAAGAAACAGTTTTAGTTTTCGTTTGTGTAAAATTAGAAATATGCGACTTCTTTAACAAAATGGTAATTCTAATACTTAGAACACATTTTGGTTGAAGATAAATAAATTTAGTTACTACTAATGTAAAATGTGATCCAGCAGATGTCGACTTCAAAAAGTTGTGCCCCAACAATAAATTAGCAGAAGTTACAAGATGGCGCCGTGATAAAGTTAAAATCGGAACGTCATACCAAGCTGTAAAATATCCTGTTTTTTCCCTCTGCATCGGTTCATGACGTCCATTAGTAAAATAAATTGAGTCTGGATTTTCTTAGTCAAGTTTTTCAGATTATTCATCTCGCGCCTGGAGATGGTACGGATTTCGAAATGGAGCGTATCTTGCTGCATTAATCGGAAATGCTACGGGGACCGTTGTTATTGGTTGAGTATTTATTAGATAATAGATCGGCATTAACTGTTCTATAAATTTGTTTATATAAATCTAATTTTGGAGTCACCCAAGGTGCGATATTTGTACATCATTCTGTGCCGCCTGCAGCGAAATGCATTTCGATCTGTAGATTTGTCTTTCTATGTTTTTGTGTTGCCTACTATGTAAGTATATACCTTTCTTAATTAATATTAATATATATATATATATATATACCATCTCATTAGGTCTTCAGTCCTATAACTGGTTGAACGCGTACCCTCATTGTTTCCTAGTCTGAACCAACCTACACAACCTACGCTGAAATTTGCTCAGTCTGCATCTATCCCTATCTGTGGGCGAAAGTCGGATCTTGGTCTACCCCTACCTATCGTTTCCTATCTCTGCTTGTAATATATACCGTACTATTCCCCAGAAATGCCTTAGAACGTATCCTGCCCTTCTCTTTCTCCTATTTTTTTCCATTTTCCACAAATATCTTTATTCCTCTACTATTTCTACAACCAATTTGTTATTAACTTTGTCTGTTCTTGCTACCATCCTCATACATCTGAAGCACAATATTCCTGATGGCTTCTATCTCTTTCTGTCTGCTTTTCTTACTGCCCTTATTTCATAGTAGTACTGTGCTGTGAACAGTTTTCTTCTTGTATCTATGTTCGTTGTCTTTGAACATAGCTGCTGTTCTATCTTGTTTGATGCAGTTCGACCACCTTCTGTTGTTTTACAGTTATATACCCTATTTTCCCGATACTCAGTGGTATGTGAAGGAGGGTAAGCAGCCTTTGGCTGCCAAGTTCCCCCAGCACTTGAACCTTTGTCGAATTACTAGTTTTTCCAATTTATCCTTTCGCACAATCAACATTAGTTGAAAATATTTCACAACCAACACCTGGAGTTGTTTATAATAATCATCAGATTTAAGAGCACTTATTTTTTCGTTATTGGGTTTTACGCCTTAAAACTGGGGACTTGTACCTCATCTTATTTATGTTCTGAGCTAGCCTACCCAGTTCCCTGCTATTCTCACAGCAGTCTATATACAGTTCATTTACATTTCCAATGCTCCACCCGAAGGTACTACATTGGCCAGGAGGCGAGTTTTTTGTTGCCTGGAAATTTAGAATTTTGCCGAACCCTTGCCGTTCCAGGCAAGGTAGGGATCTTTAACGTGCGTGACAACACTCACACACGGGACCTCCATTTAACCTCTCATCCGAACGAGGACGTAATTTTTGTGAAAAAATGCTCACCTGTCATTTTTCAAGCAGTCGGCCGTGTCGGTATTTGAACCCGGGACCTTGGGATCCGTAGTCTTACGTGTACTACATTGATCCACGGCGACGCCTGCAGTCTATATACAGCTCGATTCCCTTCTATTGTTTTCTAATTATATGCCCTATTGCACCGAGATTCAGTGGTATGTGAAGGGGATTAAGCAGCCTGTGGCTGCCAAGGTTCCCCCAACACTTAGACATTTGCCGTATTAATGGTTTTCCAGTAAATCCTTTTGCACAATTAACATTAGTTGAGAGTATTGCAAAACTAATATCACGTGTAGTTGTTTATAATAATCACCATGTTTAAGTACAGTTATTATTTTTGTCACTAGTTTTTCCATCTTGCGACTGGTTGGAAGCGTACCTCCATTGATATTTATTCTGAACTAGCTTACACACTTCCCTGAAATTCTCACAGCCTACATCTTTCATGATCTGTGTACAGTAGTCTAGCCTAGGTCTACCTCTACTTCCCTTTTTTCCTATCTCTGCTTCTAATATATTCCGCACTGTTCCCATATGTCTTAGTATGTGGCCTATCATCCTATCTCTCCTATTTTTTACTGTTTACCACATATTTCTTTCTTCCCCTACCATTTTAGTACCTCCTTGTTCTTAACTTTGTCTGTCCATGATATCTTCATCATACGTCTGTAGCACCCCATTTCAAAGGCTTCCACCTTTTTCTTGTCCGCTTCTCCTACTATCCAGGTTTCACAACCATATAGTGCTGTGCTCCACACATATGTTTTAAGCAACCTTTTTCTTGTTTCTGTGTTTGTGGTCTTTGAACACAGTAGTTGTTTTTTCTTGTAAATGTAGCACGACTTTGTGCTAATCTTCGTTTCACATCTTTTGTGCTTTTCCCATCTTGCGTTATTTGACTTCCTAGGAAGCAGAAATTCTTAACCTCTTGTAAGTTCTCGTTACCTATTTGTATTCTTGTTTTTGATTTATTTTCTCCTCTTTTACATACTAGAACTTTAGTTTTATTTTTGTTAATTTACATACCATATCTCTCCGTTAGAACTGTTTTCATTTCATTAAGAGCAGCTTCTAACTCTTCTTCGCTAGATGCTAATACCGCAATATCATCTGCAAATCTAAGCATATCAATCTTTTGTCCCTGCATATTAATTCCTAATGTCTTCCTGCATTTGACAGTATTCATTGCCTCTTGTATGTACAAGTTAAAAATTAATGAGGATAAGGTACATCCCTGTCTCACCCACTTCCTAATATTTATTTCTCTACTTTCTTGCTCTAATTCTATTACCGCCGTTTGTTCTTTGTATAAACTATGTACTATAACGTCTGTCCTTAGAACTCGATCCAATCTTTTTGAGTATTTCGAACATTTTTTTCCATTTTACATTGTTGAATGCTTTTTAGATCTACAAACCCTATATATACGCTTTCCCCCTTCTCTATTGTTTTCTCCATTATCACCCTCAGAGCTAAAGTAGCCTCCCGTGTTCCCCTGTTGCGCCTAAACCCAAATTGATCTTCTTCCAGTATTTCTTCAGCTCGTTTTTCCATTCGTCTTTGTACAATTCTAGTTAATATTTTTGAAACTGCGCTGTCAAACTTATTGTTCGAAAATTTTCACATCCATTCGCGTCTTTTTTGGTATAGTTACTATGATGATACGTTTGGAATCTTTGGGTATCTCGCCTGTCTCATACATATAGCTTACAAGTCGGAAGAGAATTTCTGTTACTGTTTGTCCAACGGCTTTTAGAGTTTCTGCTTGCACCTTATCTATACCCGGCGCCTTACCATTTTTCAGACCCTTTAATGCTAATTCAAACTCATCTCTAAGTATAGGATATTCCAGGTCATCATTTTCAATGTCTGATTCCTGTTCTAATGCTGTTAATTCTTCTCCTGAATATAAATTCCCTATATATTCCTGCCATCTAGCTACTTTCTCTACATTTTCTATAATGACGTTTCTTCCCGCGTCCCTTATATTTTTGCTATATGGTTTTATATCCCTAAAATTCATTCTAATTAATTTGTATGCTTCGTCTGTCTATTTCCATCTTAGTTTGTACCTCTTTGCACTTTTCATCAATCCATTGTTTTTTAGCTCTCCTGCATTTGCGAATAATTTTCCATTCTATGGCTGTGTATCTCTGTTTTCCTGTTTCGTCTGATATATTTTTGTATTTTCGTTTTTTTTTCTATTAAATTCAGGATATCCTTTGTTAGTCATAGTTTCTTATTTTCTTTTGTGTATACCACTTCCTTAGTATCAGAAATTTTCTCGATATTTTTCAGCAATTCATTTCATGTATATATAATATATACAGATTTAAAAATCGTGGTAGACACAGGTCTGACAATAGTCTACTATACATTTTTTTTATTTAATTTTTGCTTTATGTACATGTTAGAATTGAAACAGAAAATTAGTTAGGGGTAATTAAAGGAGGAATAAATTATTATTTTTGCGTCAATTTTTGTACTGTGTACGTCCTCCGGGATATACTTGGTATACTATGTAAATCCTCTGGGATGCTCTATATAAATGTATTTTTGTTAGTTGGTTGTCCTTGTTTTAAGATGTTGTAGTTTTTTCACTTTAAAAGTTTAAGATAAATTCGACTTAATGGGCTGACAGCAGAAGATATCGACCTATGAGGTGCATTTTGTACGAAAGTAACACAATACTTTAGAAATGTTTATCCATTCCTAATATTTTGGAAACATTATCTATATTTTTTACATAGTATAACCTTGTTCAATAGTTTATTTGTAAATTTAATCAATTTTTACAGAAATTGTTTACAGTGTAGATAAAATGTTCGAATTGTAGTACCTTTTACATGTTAAGAACCCGGTGCAAATTTTACGTTTCATACTCAAGGTTCATTTGAATTAGTGAACGCGACGTTGTCAAATTAAAATTATGCGAATTGAAATTATGTTACGCAATTTTAAACAGATGAATTATAAATTATATTCAAAATCAATACAATTACTCTGTAGTTACAGTCATGTTATAAAAATGTTATATGCATAAAATTATACAGACGCATACTAAAAGTCGTCATTAAGATACTGTATACAAGGGTAGGCTGAAACGTGTTGCATACATGCTTCTAAAACACAAACAGAAATAAATAGCAAGAGAAAAATTAAATCGAAGTACGATTTGTAAGGTTCAAAATCATATATTTATTTTTAACCATAGTCACCGCTAAGCCTAACACATTTCTCACATCCTGTAACAAGATTTTTCATCCTGTCACTGAAAATCTTCAGACTTCCCTCGAATCCAGGACGCGATAGTTGCCTTTACCTCATCGTCCGAGGTGTATGATTACCCTTGAGGTCACTCTTGAATAGAGGAAAAAAATTAAATTCGCATGGCGCAAGATCGGGGAGTAAGGAGGGTATGGAACCAGTTCAAATTCAGGTTTCGCAGTGTTTCATCGTGGTACCCAGCGTGCATAGATTTTACGGTATCCCGATTGTTAAATAATGAAGCTGACACGTTCCTTGAATATTCCAATATGGTTGCGACACGCCTTTGTGTGATTCGTCAGTCATTTTGAATCAAATCGTCGACGAGTTGGCGATGTTTATCATTTACGGCAGTGATCGGACGTCCACCGCGTGTTCCATCAACAATTATGGCTTTTCCAGGTTCTCAACAACGAAATTTTAATACCCATCGATTTGTAGTAGATCTATCAACAGTATCGTCACCGTAAACAGCTTTTATACGGCGATGAATCTCCCTAGGAGTCACATTTTCAACAGTTAAAAATTCGATAACAGCGCGCTGTTTAACTCGCGTTGACATAGCACTATAACACGTTTCGTACTTTCGCTACTCAAAAGGAACCGGTGAACGCAATGTTTTCAAAATGGGCATGCGTATAGAGGGGGATTGTGACTTTCGAATGCCACCATGCGCGCTTCTTCGTGTTCTACAAGCATGCGTGCATTGCTTTTCAGCGTCCTCGTATAATATAAATAAAGGAATTTAAAATTATATTGTACTTAGTTTTATAAATCCTTAAAAAATTTTTATATGTTGGAATTAAAATCATGCTGCTTATAAATAAAACAATCGTATCCATATATAATAGCATATCATTTTAAAAGGAAAAAATAAAATGTTGTCTAGTATACATAT
This sequence comes from Platerodrilus igneus, assembly GCA_036346225.1. Lineage (NCBI taxonomy): Eukaryota > Metazoa > Arthropoda > Insecta > Coleoptera > Lycidae > Platerodrilus > Platerodrilus igneus. Next base: position 5,319,487 of record JARFIW010001303.1, read on the forward strand.
TAAATAGGAAACTTCAAATTATTATTCATTTTATATAAAATTTAGAAACAGAGATGAAATTGTAGTTATTCTAAATGCTAAATTAAAATTGTTTTGCAACTTAAAAAATGATATAAATATGCTTGGCAATGTAGTTGACGTAAAGTTCAACGATCTTCAAAAAGATCGTTGAGATCTATTTGAAGATCAAATAAATTCGATTTAATTATTTTCAGTAGGTTCACACTTAAATAGATAGCGTATAATAAACTGGTTTTAGCATAAAAAGCAATAAATATTAAAGAACAATGTCATGATAAAACATTGGCAACATTTTGGCGTTACCAAAAAGCATTTCTTATTAAAAACGATTAATATTTATTCATATTCTAATATGCTGAACTGATATTTAATGACTGGTCAATATTTTGTACATTACGAAATGATTATTAATTCACACATTTTAAACGCGATATTACAAAATTTGAACAAACTCATTAAATATAGAACCGAAAATGTTTAACTAAAAATTAGAATGCATTTTATTACTCAATATTTCCTATAACCCATACATTTTGTATATAAATTAAATATAATAGAACTTTAAATAGCAAATAAATTTTTTAAATATAATTAGAATTTAGAGTTCTTTGAAGGTAAAAATTTTATATTTCTATGATATTGAATAAAACGCATACCATTAAAAGCAAAAAGGGCTTGCCATACATAATGATGATTAGTGAATTACAATAGGCATATGCTGATGGATGAAAGATGATGCGTATACTATTTGGGCGGACCAAGAAAATACTTCTGTTTGAAATTTTAAATGGTTTTCGTTTTATACCAGTTCTCTTTTAACAAATTTATTCCACTGTATATATTTTCTTAATTTAAATCGTAAGCCAAAAACCGTAAGTCAAGAGCACGCAATTACCCTAAGTCGATCAATCAAATCACATGAAAATTACAAACTTTCGTAAACGCAGTTAAGAAAGACCTGCGGAAGGCGGTTCTAACAGTTGCCTAGTAGATATCGAAGCTGAAAATATAAATGCACTCAGATTTGATTGCTTGGAAGAAAGCTATTCCAATTTAACCTAAAAAAGACATCTTAGGATAGCCGGTTTCCTTTCATAATTATTGAACTTTGTGGTTTTCTACAGACAAAAGTTTGTCCATAAAATTGTCACCTGCAGTGTTAAAAAATACAAAACAATCCTTTGAAATCTGGGTGCTATTACTAGTTAGGCATAATACACGGTTGCAGTTTATAAAGTGCTGCTCTATAAAAACGAATATTAAAAATCAACAGCAGTCGCGGCTCCAAGAGGTATTGTTTGCACGGCCTACCGAGTTTTGCATGGTAACTCGCCGGTTTAATCCTGGTCTGAATGTGACTCTTGGTTTTCACAAACGTGAACATTTCTCTAAATACATTCGTAATGCTTGAGGTTTTGTTAAACTAAAAAACAAATTAAGTAGCATTGAAATTACTTTAGAAGAAAATTCCAGGCTGTATATTAAAAATTTTAATAAAAACGTAGTTCCAAACAGACGTTTCATGCATCTACCCATTAGTGCAGTTCTTTATTTAGGAAGACGAGAATTAGCGTTTCGTGGTCATATGAGGACATTCCTTTTGTTACCGTAGAAATTTTAAAGAAACATTAGACGCATTTATTTCGATATAATCGTTTATAGAGTGTCTGCATAACGTTGATCTTCCACTGCACACCATCCCCCCTCTCCCAAGAAAAACGTAATGGCGATAAATCGTAGCTGCGGGGAGGTCAATTAAAATCAAAACAGCTGATTCTATGACTACCAAATCTAGTGCGCAGAAAATCGTTGTTTGATAGTTGGTATGACAAGCGCGATATCCTGCCGAAACCAAAGGTTTGGTGACTCCGTGGCTTAGTTAGTGTGGATGTGACCCCTAAGCACAAGGTCCCGGGTTCGAATCCCAAAACGAATCACTTGAAAAATGTTAGGCAAGCATTTTTCACAAAAATGCGCCCTCGTTTGGACGAGCGGTAAGATGTAGGTTCCGTGTGTGAGTGTTGTCACGCACATTACAGATTCCTACATTGCTTGGAACGACAAGGGTTCGGCAAAATTCAAAATTTCCAGGTAGAAATAACTCTCTTCCTAGCCAATGTTGTGCCTTCAGGTGGAGCATTGGAAAATAAAATGTAGTGTAATCGAAAGTAGTACAAATTCATGTCTTCAACTTCTGGCTACAAAAAATTGGTTGCGCCATCGCTCTGTAACGCTCTGCATTGACTGTAACGATATTGTCAGCATCATTTTCGAAGAAGGGTTAATGATGCCTCACTCCACAAATCACGCAATACCTTTACTTACTAAGAATACACTGGCTTTTCGAAGATTACGTGTGAGTTTTCCAAACTCAAAATTCGACAATTTTGCTTGTTTGCATAGTCGCCGAGACGGAAATAGGCCCCTTCCTCCGTAAGAATGATTTTTCGGGCAAATTCGTCGTCAATTTGGAGGTGCTGGAAGGTCCTCAAAATCCTACTTCAGTGATTTGTACAACCATCATGTAGAAACCACAGGTACTACCGAATATGTAAGTTAATATTATCCAATAAACCGGGTAAAGTATTTTATAAAAACTCTGGATAATCCTCATCATTTAAACCATTGGACAATTCTACAGACCCAGGCAGATTATTTCCAAGAAGACCAACTTATACATTTATATAAAACATTTCCTGATATTTTTTTCTTGAATACCATAAGGATTATCACCGACGTAAGATTAATAATGCACATTATGCATATTCAAAATTCCATCCTTAGTAAAAGTAGCTTAGTCACGAAACAAAATATTTGATAAATGTTTTAGTTTTGATTTTCTTCACTTTGCAACCAATGAGAAAAATCAACTTGAACAGAAAAATTATAGCTCGGAGTTTTCTAAAATGAAAAGAATGCAAGTTTTCCTTATATATCATATTTCACACGGAAGGTTTAGAAATGGGAAGCACTGCAGCCAATCTTCTAACGTTAATTTCACGATTGTCTTCTACTTTCGTTAAAATATCATCCTTACGTCAGAATGGCTTTCAGTTTCACTATTTTTGGTAATTACCTATCTAGTTTTCCTATTTATTGAATGAACAGCTGTAATGTTTTTTGGAGTAGAATATCTTCTCTTTGAAAATTTATCTACATACCTATGTGCTGCTCCCAGAGGGAGTCCTTAAAAGCTAATCGCAATTCCTCATTTGTCGGGTAATTCGAAACAGCACAGATGCTGGGCAACGTTTCAATACGACAGACAATTCACCATCCCATGATTAAAACTTGTGTAGAACAGGGATTTTGTTCTGTGACTCAAGTGATGTAAGTAGTCAGTACGGCAGGTTGCGTGAATAAATAGTGAAATAAATTTAAATAAGAACTTAGTGAAATTTGCAACGCAATACATAGAGGTGTTTGATAAGCGCAAGGGTAAGAATTTATTTTAACTTATACTTATACAAAATTTTATAAAGCTTTAGGTAACTGTTAAGAAATGGTTAAAGAATTTTTGTTTTTGCAAATTTTTAAATAACTGTTGGAGTAAGATTATAGAATTTTCGATTTTGAAAATTTGTTAATAACAATTGGAGAAGTTTTGCGAAATTTTTGGTTGATAATTTAAGAGTCTTCAATACCAATGGTCGTACGAAATATTTTAACTCTACATTTTAAAGCTATGTCTGGGTAGAGAATATTACTACTAAGGCTGTACAGAACAAATCCAACTGAAAACCTTATTTGTGCTGATCGATGTATCATCGAGGGCAACCGATTTTTAGACATTCGATAAATAAGTCAGAAATGTAATTTTTAATATTTGATGAACATTGATATTTTTGGTGGCATTTGAATAAGGATATTAGTTATGTTATATAAAATAAATTTTACACTGATTTATGTTTAAAACTATTAATACTTTACGTTGGAAGATTTTTTGTGCACAAACAATTCCGGTATGACGACTAGAGTTTATAAGTAAGGAAAATTTTTGATCAAGGGTAAAGCAAAACAGTTTCAATAATACAAATTTATAACGCTTAATTATTTAAATGATAAAATAACTTGATAACGTAATTAACATTTCATTCTTCTATACTAAATTGGCACTCATCAAAATTATTAATCATTCATAACTTGTCTAATATTTAAAACAATCGTACATATTTCGTATTAATTAAAATTATTTGTTACACTTTAGTTTTCAATTATAGAATGTTCATCCTGAAAGTTCCACAGATTTTGTATAAGACTTTTCATATCTAATGGCGGAGAGTAATTCTTTTTACAGGTAGCAATTAAAGGGCATTCAATAGCAATTCTTACTGGCACCCAGCTTTGAGGTTCTTGTGACTCAAGGCATTTCATAGTACTCTTATTGATGCCCAATTCAAGGACCGTTTCATCGAAATATATATATATATATGCTGTGAAACCTTTAAATCACCTGGTCCGTTGATATCCTTCTGTTAATCGCCTCGGCTGCTCTTATAGATAACTTCCATTCTCAATCATAAATTAAACAACACATCTACCACAAACATCAACGTTAACTCTATTTACATCAATATTCAGAATAGGGCAATTTTCAAATTAAATTTGAACATAAAATTCAGTTTTAAAGAATTTCCGGATTAATTGTTATTATCATTTTACTGTGCATCCAAAATTAAAGTCCTTGTTGGATGCCTACTAATAAATATAACAAGACAAGCTATTCCGGACGTCTGAGTATAAAGAGCATCTTACCAACCTTTACGTTAATTAACTGCAGGTTTGTCTAATTGAGCTCAACAGACCTACCCAAAGTTTCATCCTATTCCCGAACATCAAAACAATATTTTATAAACAAGCAAATTTCATCTTAAATTTAAATTGTTATGGTTAGAAATTCCACGTATATGTAAATTTAAATTTGGAGTATAAGTCATTCAGATACACACTAAATGTCAAACAACAATAGTACAATTTACCTGAAGGTTATTGTCCTCGTAGCTTCACTGTAATCGTCCCTTTGTAAATCACACCATTTTAACCGGAGTTCTATTTGCAGCTTCAAGTTGTCAACGCTTTAAAATGTGCTCCATCACCATCAATTTAAAGTTGTTACTATGCTTTTCCGAACTCATCTGTGTATATCTGCTCTGGTTCAGTGGATGCAGACACATTTACGAACCATTTACGTCATTAACACCCGCAAAATAGCAAAGAAATGTCATACTTCCTTTTACCAATATTACCAATATACGCCAAAACTGCCTACTTTTGGGTATACAGTTTGTCGTAGCTAAATTTTACTAATATGGTACCGTGATAAGTTAAACTTTTATTACCTTGTATCTAAATGCACTGGATTACATTCATGTTACCATCGTAAAATAACCAACTATTGTTGAGTCACTAGAGATATACTAGCACACTGTTAAATTATTTAATCAAACTTATTAATGCACTGTATTAATATTACATAGTCGTCGCGATGCACGAGCTTTAACGCATCGCAATCGTCGAAAGTCTAGAGTCTAAGAGAGAAACGGATATTCCCGCCTGTATATATAGCGGAATAGCCGACACGTCGCTTATATTCACTGAAACGTAATTCCAGACGAATTCCTCATTCTACGTTCCCAGTCTGTAGCCTGCACGTCGAGTTTTATTACATTTAGTACTCACCAGTTGAGATCTCAGAAAGATTTCAACACGGCTCAAAGTTGTACCTGAGAGATAGCTAATTACTTAGTACAGAAATTGTTGTTCTACCTCTGCTATATGCATCCTATTTTTAACCAATCGCAACCCCTTGACGTTGCTTAAATCCCACCCTTTACAAGATGTGTCTTTGCTTGACGCATTTTCTTCCTTTTCTAACCTGTTCGTATTGGTGCAAATTTATATTCTTTATTATCGATTATATTTTAGTCCACGCGGACTGTTATCTGGGTTTAATAAACCCGTATCGCACATTCTCGTGAATACTAAGTCCCGGTTTCTCCAAGATTCTTTGAAACATTAATTATTTGCCAAATTTACGCAGAATGAGCTTTTAAAATACGCAGGTGTTCTGTATTTCCTGCTAAAGCATCTGATCGTTTCCAATATCCTTAGAATCAACATGTTTATCCAAACAAATTAACTTGAAATTGCCTTTTAAAAACACGCAGGTGTTCAAACGTAACATTTTAAATAACTTCCCTAAATTTGACTCGATAGGGCTGATTCAGATTTTCAGGCTTGTGTACTTAGTTAACGGATTCATTGAAGTTTATTTTGAAAATTAATTTACATGTTCTTTTAGCGAGAATCACGAGGTCAGGAAAATTTTATGATGACACTTGTTTTAACGGTTACTTAAAAAGGGTTAATTAATATGAACTGCAGAATTTCCATTTGTTTAGGAATAATTAAATTATCCACTGCGCTTTTCAATACTGCTTCTTTTGATGAAAGCGCTTATAGAAATTAAATTTCTTATTTACTGAAACGACCGAGTTTATTTATGCTTAAGGTTTTAATAAAGCGTATTTTAATGAAATTCTTATACACGGTAATTAAAATTTTTGATTTGATTATTAAATTTTCTACCCTGGTCTAAATATGAGTATTTTCCCTATTTAATACAAATAATCCCATTATTTGATGCAAATATCAAATTGACTAAAAACTTTAAGAATTATGCCATCCAGTTTCTATCATCTAACTTACTACTTTGTTAATCAAAAATGTTTACACCTAATCATGAAAATTAGCTACGCTAATCATCTCTTAAACGAAGTTACTAACTTCATCTAATCGAATTAACCTAATACACCTATATACCTATCCTATTCCTAACTTTTAACTAATCTTCACTATACTTTGATATATGCATAATCCTAGGTATCCTAATCTCAATAAGACAGTTTGTTAATCTAAGATGATTCCTGATCAGGTTACGTTCGCTACAAAGTCCAGGTTATAAGCCGTAATTTAACCTATTCTAACTCTCACAATCTATAGGTAAAGAGCTACTATATTCAACTTCTTGACATTTTCTTGCAGATACATTGACTCTTTATCCTAATCTAAACCTATTCCTAAGTATCTCCATATTTAACCTAGTATCTTTAGTTTTAATGAAACTTATTCTACTTTTTAATAACCTATCTTATTCTTAATACCTATTTAAATCTAATCTCTCTTGACCCTCAATTTCTTTCCTCCTAACTTTCATCCCTATCTCCCCTTCTATATCTACACTTATCCTCCCTATTATCTCACATACAATAAACTTATCATCCCTATTATCCTGACTCTTAAATATTACTTCTTCTTCAGTCCCTACACTTGTCTGTTTCTTATTCATTATCATTTCATTCTGCCGACAAACCAAACGATACTACTTTAAAATTATCAAATTTTCCTCTACGGAAAATCCTCTGTACCTGCTAGAATTTGTGTAATGGAATCCGCCAGAATGAATCATTAAATCTACTTGATTAAACAAACTTGCCATCTTTATTAATTTGCCTACGTGGACTGAAGGTTTGACCAAAGACGGTTTTGGGCAGGATTAAAGTGAAACCGCATTCCTTTCCCGGAATCTACGGGTTTGTACCTACGACTAAATTAATCAACCGTACAACAAGACTCAAATGGCGTAGGATACCAATGGTCACTAACCCCGTTCCAACATCTTAACTTAATGTAGAAAATCAACTAGGGACACAGCGTAGTATTAGTTTAGTAGATAAGTTGTTAGATAATAAGTTTGAAAGAAGGCGTGGAGTTACCATTTATTCATATTAGTTTAGGATTCTGTTTAACGGCATTGATAGATACAGGGTCGCAGTTATCGCTGGTGAGAGAAATAGTTTTGAAACATGCAGAATTATTCAAACGGAAAATTTGTAGGGTTAAGAGTATTAATTTATGGTCTGCGATTAAGAGGAAGTTAACTACGATAGATCAAAGTTGTAGCAGTATCAATTGTTTAGTTTTGGCTTACCAGACTAGGTAATAGAAGTTTTGGATAGTCAATAATTTATATTTAAAGATTTTATGGTAGGGTTAGATGATCTGGATCTGTGGACTGGTTGTCAGATGGTCTCACACATGGTAAAGGTCATTATAATTTATGTGACAATTTGGGTGCCTGTAATCTGGTTAATTCGGTAACTGTTGTGGATAAACAGATTAGTAGTAGGATCAGGAAAGACTAATGAATATGAATTTTATGATATTGCATGAGTTACGGTTAATGTAATTAGTTTGAGAAGGTATATTGTGTCGATGTACAGACTAGGTTAAGTAGTTGTGCGTATTTATCCGAAGGACACATGTTATTTGTTTAATATAAAATGCACGAGTTTTAGTAATTGAAGGCCACTAAGTTATTGCGATTAGGATATCTGCATAAGTTAGAGGTCACAGACGACGAAGTTTTCGTACTAGGGTATATCAATACCATTTGCATTAAGGGTAGCTATAAACCTGCAAATCTTAAAAGTTCTGTAATAAGTTCCTGAATCAGCACGTTATATCAATCCGGTAATGGTTGTGCCTAAATTAAATTTAGAATTAAGAATATGTTTAGATGCTAGGAATTGAATGCCGATTACTAAACCACAATTTGAACAACCAAAATCACTAGATAATTTGTTATACAAGGTAAGCCTAAAGTTTTTAGCAAACTGGACTTAAAAATTCTTTTGGCTAATTCCTTTGCATGAATGTTAAAAAGTTTACTGGATTTAGCATTGAAGGAGATTTATCAGTACAGAGTTGTTCCATTTGGTCTTTCAATGTCTTTAACCGCTTTAGTTCGAGCCATGCAGAAGTTATTAGACGAGTACGAAGATTCTGTACGCACTATAGATAAAATTTTGATTTTTCTAAGAACGAGTTAGAACATTTAGAACATTTAAGAAAAGTGATCCGAAGGTTAGACGGGAGGTTTGAGGTTGAATTCGAAAGTGTTAGTTTTAAGGACCAGGTAAAGTATTTGGGGTTTGTACGTTGGCAGCGATAGGAATTATCGAATTTTAGAAAAACGCTTGGACGAGTTGAAGAATTTGAAACAGCCAAGAAATTTGAAAGGTTTAAGAGGATTTTAGGTGTATTAAATTATTATCGTCGATTCATACCAAAATATTCCGAGTTGTGCATTCCATTGTTGGAGTTGTTAAAAAGAACGAAAGGTGGAAATGGAACGAGCAAAGGAGCAGGCATTTCGGGAGTTGAAGGCGGTATTTTATAGGAAACTGTCATTAAATATCCCAATTTTACGGATCCATTTATTTTAAGGACGGACGCTTCGAGTTTTGCAATAGGGGCTGAGTTGGTGCAGGTTCAAAAGGAGAGAAGTGCCAATTTGTTTTATTTCGAGGGCTCTGAAAGACTGCGAGACTAGGTATTCGACAGCGGAAAAAGAGATGCTGGCAATCGTATATGCTGTGAAGAAGTTAAGATTTTATTTATTGGGTAATAAATTTCTGGTTGAATCGGATAACACAGTGGTCACGTTTCTGAAGAAGAAAGAGTTTTTGAACAGTCGATTGTATAGATGGGCGTTAGTATTGCAGGAATATGATTTTGAGATTAGACATAAACCTGGTAAAGAAAATGTTACGGCTGATTTCTTTAGTAGGAAGGATGAAGGGTTGCTAACGGATAGTAGGGATGGACTTTTGATTGCATTGCAAGTGTTTGAAGATCTGGGAAGATGGTCGAATGCCAGATTTCATCGGATGCAAGCACACGAAGAAATAAGGGTGATCAGAGAAAAATTATTCAGAGAAATTTAGAACAAGACAGAGGTTTTATATGGTCGAGGAGTTTTGGTGAAAAGGTTATGGGATGATGAATTATTAGTGTTAACGACACAGGTAGCCGTTGAGCTGATCCAGGAAATTCATACTACGTTTGGTCATATAGGGATTCGTAAGACGTTCTTGATATTTAGGAAGCTTTCTATGCACGAAACGATAGAAAATTGGTGAAAAATTGCATAAATCTGTGTGAGACGTGTTTGTTAGGAAAGGATAAGAATGTGGTGTTGCAGAATCAAGTTAGATGTATAAGAGCGGAAGGTCCATTAGATATTGTGGCAATGGATTACTTGAGTAATTTGATACCGAGTAGGAACGGATATCAGCATATTTTAGTTGTAGTTGATATTTTTACAAAGTTTGTGCAGCTTTATCCAGCGAGGAGATGTAATTCTAGGCATGTATTGAGTTCTGTAAGAAAGTTTGTAGAACGAATAGGTAAGATGAATAGGGTATTGTTGGACAATGCAACGTATTTTCGTAATCGAAGGGTTGAAAGTAAATTAAGGAAGGATGTAATAAAGATGACATTCTGTAGTATCAGACATCCTCAAGGAAATCCGTGTGAAAGATATATTCGAGAAGTAATAAAGTTTTTGAGGTTAATAACGCAGGAACAACATGATCGGTGGGTAAGGTATTTACCGCAAATAGAAGAATATATTAATTTTGTACCAAGTTCAGTGACAGGAATGTGTCCTGTGACATTGATGAAGAAGGTGATTCCAGCAAGACCGTGGAGAGCTGAACAAAAGTGGAGGATATAACGGAGTTGTTGCATAAAGCCAAACAACAAGTCGAAACGATACAAAGAAGGAGTTGGAGAAACGTAACAAGAAAATCAAGCAAGTGGTTTTTCAGTTGGGGATCTTGTTATTGTTAAAAGATTGAGAATGTCAAATTGGGAAAGAAATATTTGTGCCAAGTTGTTATTTCCATACGAAGGTCCTTATCGAGTGAGAAGAATTTTTGCAGAAGGAATACTTACGAATTGGAGAATGACAGGGGTGAATGTCGGGGACGTTTTCATATAGAAAATTTGTATCCATATTTCCATGTGGAAAGTAAAGTATCGCAAGAATAAAATTAACACTGTAAATAATACTAACGAGCTTAAAACTATACAGAATATACAGAAACTAACACTTAATCCTCATACATAAAAAAAAAAAACTATAGTGATTTTAACTAAAATTTAAAATTTCTCAACCATTAAAAAATTACTTATATCCAGGAAGCAAATTTTCATTTTATTTAAAATCAGTGGGGCCTTATATACTGTCAAGAAGGGGTGGGCTTATAAAATGTTTAAATAGGGCTTCGAAACGACTTTGCTAGAATGGGGTATATTTGGTTTTGTTTGAGTATTTTCTTTCAGGTATTTTGGTTTATAAATTAACAACAACTATTCCACGTTTATAAATTTATAAAGCTTTTGAAACTGCATTGCATTCAACAACATATACCGGCCATAGACCAGGCTAAGCTAGTTATAAGTTTGCATTGTATACGTATTTTAATTGTTATGGTTGCACGTATATGAAATTTAATTTGGAGTTAGCGTTTTCAGAACCATTTGAATGTAAAACAAATATCAAAATTGCTTGGTATACTGCACGCTTTTAAAATTTTAAGGAGTTAAGTGATACTCCCGTAAAATTGGTAAATCAATTTCAGTTTGAATATGTTTTAACAATTAAAGATTGGTTATGTAATGACAGGACGTTTACCGAATAAGACATAAATGTCTGTTGCGTACAATTTAAAAGCTGAACCATCAAAGTTTGTTAGCTATTTTCAATATTGTAAAAGTTCAATATACATAAATCACTGGATTACAAACCATCTAGAAAATGAATGTATCTAGAGAAAACAACTGTATTATTAATCAATTATTAATAATTATAAATTACATAGTGTGCGTAGAGATAGTTGTCATGGCAACGGAAACAAAAAGACGGATTTTATTTATAAGGGACTTCAAATTTATATTACTGAAAAATAGACGTGTTTTTGTACTGTTATGAGTTTTATTACATTTAAAAGTTACGAGAAAGTTTTGAAAGTCAAGTTGTACCTGGAGATAGCAAATAGTAGCAGTTTTACGGCGAATAAAAGTTAATTAAAAGAGGAGTGCTGGTCTGTACCGTTATTGTTTGAAGACGAAAGCATAGTGGAATTGGAGTTATCTGAGTATTTGTATAACATAAAATTTGTAGAAATATTAGTAGTTTTATAGTCTGGAGATTACCAGTTGCTCGAGTTACTTATTATTTACAGGAGGTGCCTGCAGTTGGTCACTTGGCTTCAGGACGGCTGGAAGGCGGCGCTTGTATCTGGATTCCAGGTATTAGTATTTAATATCTACGCAGTGCTTTAATCAAATTTATAAAAGTGGAACTAGTGTTTGGGAATACTTTTGGCTTTTAAAATTATTTGAAAAATCCTTGAATATTTGTTTGGGTGTCTAGTTGAGAGGTGTTTGCTTAGGACGGACCCACCCTAGGTAGATTCCGCCACGTGTTTGACGGCCCTGTAAAATATTTAAGTGCAGCAGCCGTGTAAAATATTTAAAGATAAATTGTGTGGCATAACTCAACAAGGCTCTAAAATAAGACAAGGAGTGACAGATAGATATATTACGCCTATCACTAATAAGGTAGGATCACAATGTATATAACAGATGGCATTTACAATTATTTGAAGAATGCTTGTGTATTCGGTTGCAATTGTCATAATTGTCCTAAGATAAAAAAAGAGAAAGATCAATTCTGTAATCATGAATAAACAATACAAAATAGGTGGTAATTGATTATAAAAGGGTTCTCTATAACTCAATATATACCAAAATATAATAGAATATATATATACTATTTTAGACTACGAAACCACTATTTCGGCCGTTTGTAGTTCTCTTTAATAAGGTCATTTACAGCATTCCCCGTTGAAGGCAGGACGTTCTAGATATCTAATCATCGTACCAAAAAATATTTTTTTTCCTATTTGGAGTATATACTAGCATAAGTCCATAATCTACTAGCAACATACGTTTAGCATTGCACAACGCACTTTTTAATAAAGCTTGACGAAAATAATGCTAATAATGTAAATCTTTTTGTGATAGCATTGGATCAACCTCGAAAATATTGATGTCATAAAAATTGTAGAAACGTATGGCACTTCAAACAACTAAGACTCCTCAGGTTTTTATAAATTTTTCAAAAAAGGTTACACTCTGCTTGCAAGAATAAACCAATTGGTATCGCAACAGCTTGAAATCTAAATAAATGTCAAGGGCTCAAATATCCTTGTCATGCACGCACCTTTGAGTATCTTTTTAGCTAACACAGGTACTACATGGAAGAGATAAGAAATGTTCGGACTTGGGGCCATGTAGGCTAAAGTAGGTTTAATTAGTCTTAAATTAATACAAAGTAAAAGAGAATTAATAGCAAGTGACTCAAATTCAGCCACGAGTCACTTGCCATTGATTCTTTTTACTTTGTATTAATTTAAGACTAATTAAACCTACTTTTCTTCTAATTATAACTCTTGGTTATGGAAAAAGGCAGTTGAGCCACATTTCCTCGGTGGCGAATGTTGCTAAAACCTGCAATATCAGGTGAAACGACACGAAGACACAAATCGTGAGCTGTACTTCCAATAATGTGTCTATATTAAATATTACTCCTGTCCTGATGAGCCCCAATTAGGACAAAACGCGTCGACAGGATGTCCTCGTGGCTGAGTCTGAGTCACTTGCCATTAATTCTTTTTTAATTTGTGTTAATTTAAGACTCATTAAATCTCCTTTTTTTCTAAGTATAACTCTTGACTAAGGAAAAAGACAGTTGAGCCCAGATCTCCTTGGTGCCGACTGTTGCTAAAACCTGCGATGTCAGGTGAAACGACACAAAGACACAAATTGTGAATTAGGTGATGCTGTACTTCCCGTAGTGTGTCTGTATTAAATATGACAACTTTGTTACTCCTGTCCTGATGAACCGATGAACCCCAATTAGGTCAAAACGCGTCGACAGTATGCCCTCGTGGCTGAATTTGAGTAACTTGCCATTAATTCTTTTTAATTAGTATTAATTTAAGACTCATTAAATCTACTTTTCTTCTAATTATAACTCTTGGTTATGGAAAAAGGCAGTTGAGCTGGATCTCCTTCGTGCCGACTGTTGCTAAAACCTGCGATGTGAGATGAAACGACACGAAAACACAAATTGTGAGCTAGGTGATGCTGTACTTCCCATAATGTGTCTGTATTAAATATTACAACTTTGCTACTCCGGTCCTGATGAACCCCAATTAGGGTAAAACGCGTCGACAGGATGTCCTCGTAACTGAATGTGAGCCACTTGCCAATAATTCTTTTTTATTTTGTATTAATTTAAGAATCATTAAACCTACTTTTCTTTAATATATATGTATATATTTATATATATATATTATATATATATATATATATATATATATATATATATATATATATTGCTGTGATGTTCGTAATAACTCGTGCCTAATTTTTGCTAATTCCCTTCCTTCTTATGGATACTATCTTTTTACAAGTATAATATTTCAAAATAATCCTCTTACAAACAATCTTTCAAACAGAAAGATAATAAATCCATAACAACTTTCTCTTACAAATAATATTTTAAAGACAAATACAATGATTCGAAATAACTTTGTCATAACACATATTCTAAGTCATTCTCTGCATTAGTCTCTAATAAACAAATCTTAAACATATGATAATTACTCATTAATAACTTTTTAATTAAATCTTGTTTATAATTATTTTGTACACCAATTACCATGAAAAGTCATATAATTTAATATCATTTTCCTTAAAAGACCGTGTTAAACGTAACTAAATTCGGCATGTTTATTTTACCTTATGTAATAACAAATCCTGTGCGTAGACTTGCCAAAATGTCTATAAAAATTTAAACTAAATTGACTTGCACACAAAATCTTATTATGAAATTTAAATACCCAATCTAAAAATATGTCTTCTAGTAATCACACAATTTAAATAAAATATTCTAGTTTTACTGTTAAAGATCTTCTTGATCTTGGTTTAACTCACCAGCGTGGTCTTTTTCAAAACATAGTAACACGGTTGTCTAGTGTCAGCTTTATACCTAATTTCTCAGAATGCTTTAAGGCGCATAATGTACTACTGATTAATTGTGAATGCAGTAACTGTTATATATATATATATATATATATATATATATATATATATTGTAATGGTGATAAGGGATGGGGGGAGAATTTTCTTTGAATTTTGTCTTATAAGACTGTATCAAAATTTGGAGATTTAAAAATGTTACTTATTATGTTGTACATAGTGGTCTGATGTTATATTTAAAAAGTTTAATATTTAACTAGGCTGTGGGGATTATGGTAACCAAGGTGATGTTATGTTTATTGAATTGATTGATAAAATATATTTTTGATGAAATGTATTAAGTCTAATTTTGGAATTAATGTTTTTGATAAGATTTTGAAATGTACAAGATCTAATTGGAATTAATGTTTGATAAGACTTGATTTGAACAAAAATATAATTAGATTTGATGATTTTGAATTTTTAATGAGTTTTGATTTTTATTTTGAAGAAGTTTACATAAGGTAATATAGATTATACCTAAGGGAACATAGAAGTGTGGCAAAAGAATATGATGGTATGGTTCCTGGTAATGAGAAGACTTCAACAGAATGGTGCTAGGTGAGAGTTTCAACAAAGGAAATGGTGAAAGATAGTTTTTGGAAGTTACAATAGCGAAGAAGGGACGTATGAGTTTTTGACATTTTAATTACTATTATTTTGACATTTGAGTTGAAAATTAAATTATAGTTTGTGCATTATATATGTTAGATGTAGAAACAAGTTTGTTTTTCAAAATTCTAGTATACCTTTTGGCTACAGTTTGTAATAGGCAAAGATCTGAAAAGGTCACCAAGTAGTTCTGTCATTATTTAGCAGATCAGAATATTTTTCAAAATTCAAATATTGAGTATTAAAACATTTTTGAAATTGCAGGAACTTCTAGGAAGGCACAGCGTCGTCTCCATTTGTAGAAATTACGAGGAGGTGCGCCTAGACTGTATCAGGATTCGGTAACTATTTAATCATAAAAAAAAAGTTTATAATTTTTGTGTGTGATAAAAAATATTTGGTTGAAAAATTAGTACATCACATTATTTGGTAAAAATTGATACTAGAGTAGAACCCTAGAACCTCAACCTGGGGTTATGGTCGTACATGCTACGTGGAAAATAACCGTTTTGAGCTAGTCGGTTCCTTTAGAAGGAAATATTCTTTTTATTTCATTTTCCACGAGATTTTGATAACTACACATATTTTGAAGATTAGCGAAATTAAATATCAGGCTAAAGGAAAAGAGTGTGTAGCAATATATATACTTCTTTATAAAGATAACGACCTTAATTTCAATATAAAATGGTATTCTTTTTGTAGGTGTCAGGTCATCTTAAATAATCAGTACTCTTTTTTATAAATCTAAGCTTTCAGATATATTCAATCCTTTGTCAAAGATACTAAAATATACAGAAATAGTAATACTGTAAAATTATAAAGGTATGCTGTTACTTACTAAAGCGAGGCTACAGATATAAATTAAAAATATATTTGTTTAGCAATACAAACATTAAATATATAAACTTGTTGGAAGTTAGGTAAAGTTTGACATTTGACAGGTATTTTACAAGTTATTTTAAATTCAATAATAAATTTATCTTCAGATATTTGGCTGTCCAATGGGCTCCAATTTAAGTCCTATATTAGCCAAAATTGTCATGGACACCCTACTAGATAATGTGATCCCTAAACTACCTTTCAGTTTACTATTTATAAAGAAATTTGTAGACGACATAATAACAGCTATTCCTAAAGATAAACTCAATGAAACCTTACAAATTTTCAATAGTTATAACAACAAAATATAATTTACCATAGAAAACGAAAATAATCGTTCGATTCCTTTTTTCGACACTTTACTAATTAGAAATTCAGAAAACAACATTATTTTAGATTGGTATCAAAAACCTATTAATTCCGGCAGATATTTAAATTATTTATCATATCACTTATACAACATTAAAATTAACTTCATCTTAGGTTTAAAAAATAGAATTCAAAAAATTAGTCATCCATCGTTATACCAAAAGAATTAAAAAAAACTCTTTATCATACTAAAAAACAACAACTATCCATCCAATTTAATTAAACGTCTTATATACAATCACATGACACCTCATGCAATTCTCAATAATAACACAAAAAACCAAAACGATACTACTTTAACATTTCAATCTCTCCCCTATATAGAATATTAACCGTCAAATTAAAAAATATTTTCAAAAAATTTAACATAAAAATTGCGAAAAGGAATAATTTAACTCTAGATAACCTATTCTCTAAAGTAAAAGATAAAACAACTCCATTATACCAACGAAACGTTATCTACAAAATTAATTGTTTAAATTGTGACCAATCTTACATAGGACAAAGTGACATACGAGTTAAACCCGATGCATGTGCTTTAACTACTCACGTTAATAGCACTCATCATGAGATAAATTTCAACACACCAAAAATTTTAGACATTGAAAGTCATAAAAAGAAAAGAGAATTTCTTGAAATGTGTTACATTTTTCAAAATTCTAACAGTATGAACAAAAAAACTGATTTTGATAGTTTGAGCTCTATATATACTTATCTTCTAAATTTTCAAAGCACTAACAAATAAATTAATAATATTCAGTAATCTACACAACAGGTGCTAACATACACACACAACATGCTATTTAAAATTTAAATAAAAATATAAAAAAAGGAGGGAGCTTTCAGTCAAAAATAAAACACCTGTCAAATGTCAAACTTTACCTAACTTCCAACAAGTTTATATCTTTAATGTTTGTATTGCTAAACAAATGTATTTTTAATTTATATCTGTAGCCTCGCTTTAGTAAGTAACAGTATACCTTTATAATTTTACAGTATTACTATTTCTGTATATTTTAGTATCTTTGACAAAGGATTGAATATATCCGAAAGCTTAGATTTATAAAAAAAGAGTACTGATTATTTAAGAAGACCTGAAACTTACAAAAAGAATACCATTATATATATATATATATATATATATATATATATATATATATTGCTATGAACTACTGGAATTATCGAGCCCCGTCGTTGGGCTGTTATATTAATATTGCAATGAATATACAAGAATTGTAATTATCTCCTCCGACGTTGGGCTGTCTTATTAATATTGCTATCAATTCCCTCCAGAAACTTAACTGGATTTGATCTTGAACCAACCTTGTCTACCAATAACAAAATTTGATACGTTACCGCCTTACTCGTTATCAATTTTGTATTCAACTTATAGCTCCTCCTTGAACTGTTTATCAAATCACTCCCAATAACTTTATCTTATAACCCCAACTAGCATTTATTTGGAATTATAAAATTCAGTTAATTAGATTCTATATAATGAAACAAATATTATGTACAGTTTTTGTAAATTATTTAAAATACACTTTTCAATTAATTAATGTTGTGAATCTCATTTATTAAAATCATATACTTTTAATCAAAAACCCAAAATCACCAAAAAAACCTATTATCTTTATAAAAGAAGTGTGGAACGTTCTAAACTTCTTATCGTATCACGCACTTTATACGTATTCAAATCCTTTGTTTTGGTGAACTTCGTCACATTAATTTATATTAAGCAAATTCAATATTCAAATAAAAAATATAGAAAAATAAAATGTCTTATAACTAAAATCTGACCTGGTCTATTTTCTTCGCATTGACGCATCGATTTGAATAAAAATTATCTTCACCCAATTCACGATTATTACTTGCCCATTCGAAATATTGTTTATCCACACACTTAAACCATTGCATTTAAATTATTGCCATCACCCTCTGGACTACCATTAACTAATACTTATGCACCCCAATTTATTGTTATCTCATTCAGACTTATTACTTCATATCAATTTCCCCAAACTTAGAATTGGATTATCATCATTTATTTTCCCTTGACTCGAAATTACATTTATTCTCCACGGACTCAGAAATTGTATTTTCTCCCAGGCTTCAGAAGCCGTTTAATCGGCAATCATAATTTAATTTTAGCACTTATACTATCTTTCACTTTAAAATTATTACGTATCACTTTATTTCATAGCGGCACACTTCGGCCTTTGTTGAGTTGTAAACTGACTTCGTTATCACTGTACCTGCTAATATATCATTGATTTCCCACTCCGTCAGTGGGTATGGTCTACAAACTCGTCGCTCATTTTAACCAATCAAATAATTACATTCAAAGTAGCTTCTGATGTAATTTTCTATGCTTTCCAATAATTGTGACCTGGTCGCAGCCGCTTGTTATCAAACTTGCGGTGTTTTGATGAATCTAATTGCTTTTCCATAAACAACTGATGCAATTCGACTTTTAATTTTCATATCTGCCTGTTATTCACGCAATTTTTAATCACCTCTCTTTATCAAAGTTCTTAACTACTTGCATGCATTTACATTATGCTTCCTGAAGCTCTATTTCTTATCTCAGTATTAACCTAATTGTTTGGAACTCTTTTGAATGCGTGTCTAATTACACTTTATTAAGTTTACTTACAAAATACGCTTGCTTCAACTGAAAAATGTCATTATTTGCTTTACCTAAATTAACTAAAACTTTATCTACAGGGTATTAAATATTTACTATTTACCTAATGTATGTGTTCCTGGTTTCTACGTTAACTATGCGTCTTCCTGTGTGTATTTGCGTCGCTTAAAACTATTTATACTTTATATGCAGAGTGTTGACTGCTTACTATATACAAACTATCTCCATTTCTCAATTCTTTACTAAATAAATGCAGTTTTCTGCTGCCTATGGTAATTTCTCATTTCTAAACGACCTTTACTATAAAGCACACCCTTAAACAATCCCTTATCACAGCAATATATATATATATATATATATATATATATATATATATATATATATTAATAACGATTATCTCAATTGCAGAAATTTAAATAAATTTAATTTTGGTTATTGTAGTACTGGTGATAAATTACAACTACATCATTGCTGTCGTACAAAAATTTTGTCATACGTATGGCTAACCTGTGTAAATCGTTAATGTTTTGACATAGGTGTTAAAACTTCGTTAATGACGCCATATCCCTATTTTGGTAAATATGGTATGTTGAACTATTCAAGTAAGCGTAGACGTATTCCCATCGGCAATTATTTAAAATCAGAATTTGAATTTCCTTACTGCATGTTGGTGTGTTCGTTATTTTGCAAAATCGCAATAGCGATAGCTTTACTGCATGGTTTTCTAAAGTTTTTTGCCAGAGTACAATGACTTCTGATTGCTGAACATACTTGTTATAATGAAATATAGAATTGGAGAATAAGTTTTGATTGTTCAAATATCATTACAATAATAAAATTCGCTCCATTTATTTGCATTCGTTGAGTCATAGAATTTTCCTCATTTTCTATTTACTAAAAGACAAGTAAACATTAAACAGTCTTCGGAAATCCTATACTAGGGTGTTGTAATAATAGACTTTCCAATAAGTCCTGACTCACGAAGCAAAACGTCTTTCTGATACACATCTTATTGAGAAACTTTATAGGATGTTGTTTAAGAAAAAGTTTCTATTGAAAACGACTAGAAACTTTAAGATCTTGAAACTCCTTCTTCCGTTAATAAACTTACAAGTTGACAGTGTGTTCGTGTATATATAACGATTGATTTTCAGTGCAGAATACTAAAACTGCATCAATTTTAAATTAGCTGGATTTGATTTATACGACAAGGGGAGAAGCTGGGGAATTTAAATTTGCATATACACGCTTCAATGCCGCAATATATAGGAAAGCGCCCAATATTTTTGAATATAATAACGTTAATTCAGTAATATACAAATACCACCATACGATAAAATAAATAAAACACAAATCCTACCTTGTGGTATTAAGCCAGACTCGATAAGCCTTGCTTCCATAAGCAATTTTGGTAGCAACAGACAAAAGGCGATGATTAAATGTAAAAACGGTGACGTTGGTCCCCCATGTTTCCATACGCTACATCCGGTTGTCGGTCCCAAAAGCTCAGATGGCGGATCTTTACTGCATGTACTGAGTTGAATCCCTAATTTAAATCCATCGTTGGCTAAATTTCCTATCTGTAACGCTACAATTTATGATCATTAATTAACTCGGGCTTTATTACGTACCTTAAACGCGGCTGACGTCAAGAAAAACGGTAACAAGAGCACAGCCACACCTGTTAAAGCCAAGCTTGTATTTAATTCCAGAGTCGGAATTGATGCAGCATCGGGCCACGGTAGTAAAGAGTATCCTGAAATAAAAGTAAATGATTATACATTTGTATCAATTTCAAACCATAAGGTTAATCCACAAATATAAATCGTATCGCGTTATCTTGTCAACCTTCTTTGCAATAGATTTAGGGAACATCAGTGTAAATGGGTTATCCTGAAACGGGTGCGACGTTTAGGTCGATACTTAAAAAATACCTAAAAATATTGTGTTCTAACGTGAAACACATAATTGGGATCATTTCATCACTTCTTTACATCATAGAACATATAAGAACCTAGTTTGTGAGTCTTTATCAAGAATATTTGCATGATCAGCTTCCTGTACACAATTATCCTGAGTAGGATTGCAACTTGTTAAGCATAAGTATAACGCTAATACTGCCAAGTGAAACAGCAAGATAAACTTTTTGAAGGCAAAAAGAAGAAAAGCCTAAAGATTTTGAAATATTGTGCTATATGAGAATGTTGAAAGGGGGTAAAAAATAAAGGGACAATAAAACAAAATGGTAAAAACGGTCTATTTGGGGAAATATAGAAAAGCGAAGGGATTGCTTGGTAGGCCATCACGACAAAACAAAGGTTAGAGGTAAAATGTTGTAAGTAGACGGCTTGAATACCTTAAACTTATTATGGGCAATGTATGTTGTCTCAAGAATGTTGACACGTAGCAACCGGTGCAAAAATAGGAATTGTCTGGAAGTTGCATCTCAAACTGGTCAACTAATTGATAACAAAAATATAACAGTTTAAAAGCTGTAAGAACTTTTTATATAAACTTCTAAATAGATTCTGTATAATTCTTAATCTTCTTTGGGGATTAAACCACTCATAGTTTTTAAAATTATCTTTATTAACGTTTCGATCCATAACCTAGGATCGTTTTCAAAATAATAAAAACTTCAAGTTTGACATTTATGACATAAATTGAAGGTGACTTTGATTTATTCATGTTTGAAATATTTGGTTTGAGTACACTAAGCAAAAATTTTTAAAGTTTAAATGAATAATTGCCTTCAATTTGTGTTACGGCCTGGGACCGACTTTTTTAGGTAGCCAATACGCTTAACAATATTTCCATATTTTTAAACCAAATAACCGTTCTACTTATTTTCTAAATGCCTTTGTTATCCCCACTTTAACACCATAGCACTAAATAAAGTTTTCATCAAAGTGTTGCAGTTTAATGTCTTTTTTTGTTTGTTCAATAACCATAAATTATCTCTAATTGATAATAGTCAGAGATAGTTAATGTTTGCCAAAATGCAAGCCAAACGTATGCCACGCACAGGAATTCCACAACAGCCAATATGACAGTATCATACAAATAGCTGTTGTTGAATATAACAACTCTACTTAGTTTCAGACGTACGTTCCAGGCTTTCGTATCTTTGGCAGTGAAAGACACCAAGAGATTAACAAATATAGTTCAAGCAATCTAAAATCCGATTTACGTAATATATGTGATTAATTGGTATACCAACATAAACCAATGTATTTTTCCTTTTATATGTTCAACAAATTTCACATGTTAAGTTGATTAAAAAATCAAGATTGCCAACTCTTCTAACAAATTAACGTTCAATTGAAATTGGAATGTTCCAATCGATACACATATACACATTGTTAGCGATCTTAGATCAACAAATTATATGCATATAGTTTCGTACAAAAAAGTGTCCTATTAATGAAAAACTATAATAGAAAATTGGACGAACACAAAAAATCGAAAAAAATTATTGATTGATTTATTATGTGCTCTTGTCTGATATCATTTTCGTTAGTTTTGGCTGTATTGTCCTACTTCGAGTTACATTTGAATTATAAACTGCTTTCAGAACTAATATTCTGTTATTAAGTATTGTTTGCTACAATGGCCGGGTTGTCATTTGGGTACTGCAGGAAGACGACTTGTTAACCGAATTAAGTTCTTTAAACGAGAACGTAATAACGGTGGATAGTTTGTAGTTGCAGTGCAACACCGTGAATTTTATGCCAACGGCAGATGTAAAATTTAATTCTCTATCGAATACTATTATACTTTCCTATATAGCTAAATGTTCACGTTTTCATTGAGAACGCACATTATCGGAATGCAAATTAATTTTTACAAATTTATTAGATATTAAAAATTACATAGTCTAGTCACCTATAGAATATGGAGGGCAAAAAGATAAGATTGACAATTTTTGAATAATAAGTAATAGTTTAAACAAATAAGGATAAATATAAAAGAATGGTGAAAACATACATGTACAACAAACAAATAATAATGAATGAATCTAAAGGAATGGTGAAAATGGGTACAACAAACAATAGTGCTTTGTAATAAATGTTTAAAATGACCACCGTCTAACTCTAAACACAAACATACCCTCTTTTTAAAATCTTCAGTAACACTTTCCAACATTTCTGGACTTATGTTTTTCTGATGTATTCCTTCATATCATCTGGTCTTGTTGCAGGTGTATTATAAACAATTCCTTTTACATCCCCCATAAAAAAAAAATCCGGTGAAGTCAATTCGGGTGATCTTAAAAGCAAATTCTGAAAACCATTTATTCCATTCCACCGATTTTGGAACAGACCATTTACATATTCCTGGTCATCACGATGGGAATGTGCGGGAGCTCCATCCTTTTGAAGCCACATCCTTGCTCTTAGGTCTAACAAAATCCCTTGTAATAAGCGTTCTTCAAAAAATAAGAACCAATTACAGTTTTCATTTTCTGCCACTTTTTTAACGTCCACATACAAAACTAAACTCGTTTCTCAAAATCTTTTTCAGAAAGTTCTTAGTGAAGTTGGATTATATAATCATGGAAAGAATGTTTATTAAGAATTCTTGTGACGCTTGTTTGGTTAATATTGTGGTTTTTGATATTTGGTTTTGACCTGTATGATGATTTTCTATTACAGAGGCAATAACCGCGAATTCGGAGTTTTCGCTTTCTATCACAGGTTTTATTTTGTTAGGTTCTTCATACTGTTCACTCCCTGTTTGTTTAAATTAAGCGAACAGTCTTATAAAAGCACGCTTATCTGGATGATTCCTGTTAGGGAATCTTTCAGCATAAACTCGTGATGCCAGTAAACAGTTTTGATGACATTCTTCAAGAAAAATAATCATGTCGATCCGTTTTTCTTTTCAAAAAACCTTCATTTTAAATGATAAAAGGAATACATACCACAAACTATCACTATACGACAATTTACAAAACAATAACTGTTGTAAATGAATATTATAATTATTCTGACTTGTGAAAATAACAAAATTCCATAGATGGCTACGGAATTTTTGACAAATGAATTTGTTAAAATCAGTTTTCCTGTCGAAAATGTGCGTTTTCAATGGAAACGTGAACAGTTAGCTATAGAAATGTATAATAGTATTGGATAGAGAATTAAATTTTACATCTGCCGCTGGTGTAAAATACAGGGTGTTCTATTTAAATTAAACAAGTTGTTACCGTTCAAAGCTTGCGATTATTTACTAATGATCTTCGTACACCCTGTATACATTAATCAATGTTTCACAAGTGCTAGACAAAACTTGATCAATTACTAAACCCCAAGTCAAATTTGACTTAAAGAACCAAAAGTGATGTTGAAAATGTAATTGTTAAAATTGTTGCTACATTTTCACAAATACAAAATATTTCTAAAACCGTAAGGTTTGGACTTCGGAAACCTGACGAAACTCGCTTTTATTTTGATAGTAGAAACTGAAAATAAAATAGTATACAGAATGTTCCATATAAAAAATACAACTTTGATACGTTTTGTGTTTCTTGGATACCCTGTATATTACGAAAATAATTTTAAAATGTAGCTCTACTAGGCCCCTATCCATTTCAAAATGCAAACTTTTTTCAAATCAAGCAATTTAGCCATAATGATTCATGGCATATAACGTGAATAACACTATATAGAAAAAGCATAGTTTTTTTGAAATGGCACTCAATAAGTCGTTCGTGGTAGGGCGACAATTTTGAAACCGTAAAAACGCCAAAGGTGCTGAAAAAATGGTTAGTGCTTATACTTTGTTATTCTTAAAAACTAATTTCATTTTGTAAATGTATCAAATTGCATGCAGGAAACAAAAGTGGTTTTATTGTTGATTGCGAATTGGTGTTTTCATTATCTACGAAAAGTAGTAGCTATCACGTGGTAACGAAGTTTCTCCGTTGGTTCGAAAATCAATTTTTGAAAAATTTGGAAGAACCGTCGGTAATTATTTTAGACAATGCTTCTTATCGCAGTATAACCATATATAAGATTCCAAACAGCAATTGGAAAAAAACGACATGCGGACTGACTTCAGGAACGGGGATTTCAATATGAAGCCAATATACTCAATGTTAAAATTATTAAAATACCACGTTAGCGAAAATGATGTTACCACTTATACTGTGATCGACTTTTATTTAAATAACATAATAACACACACTATGTACACATGTCCAAACGAAGCTAGTGTACTCCTTCGATCTGTACTCATTGGTTTTCAACGCATGTACGAAGTCTTCGGCATACAGGTCACAGCTCTTTTACACATTTTCGTAGATATTGAGCGAACAATCGTTTTTATGCGTTCTCTAGCGTCATTAATTTTAGTAAATCTAGTAGCATCCACTCTTTCTTTCACCATTCCCAAAACAAGAGACACACGAAGTCAAGTCTGGTGATCGTGCTGACCAAGCCAAATGTCCAGCTTTTCCAAACCCGCCACTAACAAATGGTTTATCCAGGTAATGTCGAACCGTTAAGGTATAATACCGTGGTGTACCATTTTGCTGAAAGTAATCAGTTGTTATGATACGGAGAAGAAGATTATCTACAACCAAATTCTGCAACATATTTAGGTAAGAATCAACCGTTATAGCTGATCACTAATGAAATATGAACCAAATACTCCAAACTTTGGAATCACACCATACGTTAAGTTTCGGAGAGGATCGAAAGTGTTTTTCAGTTCATGGAGATGGTCTTGCTCCAAATGACTCAATTGTGGTTATTCACGTTGCCGCCAACGAAAAATGTGGCTTCGTTCAACATAAGGAACACAGCATTAGGGTCTATGTGCGCAATTTTAAATACCATTTCTGCAGTTCGTACACGAGCAATTTTATCAGCATCAGAAAGGACCTGCATCACTTGAATATGGTACGGTTTCATTCCCAGATCGAGGTAGAGAATTCTTAAAACGCTTCAGCCCGATTCCAGTTTCCAACGTAAATCCGGGGCTCCTAAACATTGTGCTTTGAACATTTATGATGATATATTACTTTCGAATACTAAGACGTCAACTGTTTCCTTTATAGCCATTTGTGTTTCCTATTCTGTGCCAACCGACACATTTCTCTGAAATTTCCACAGTCTGCATATTTTACTATCTCCGTACAATATTCTGATCTAGGACTACATCTACATCTTTTTTCTTATTTCTGCTTGTAATATATCCTGCACTCTTACTCAAAAATGTCTTAGAACGTATCCTGCCCTTCTATTTCTCCTATTTTTTTTTTGCTATCTACAGATATCTTTATTCCCCTACTATTTCTATAACCTCCTTGTCTAACCATGCCTTATGCATCCTTATACATCTGAAGTACAACGTGCAAAAAGGCTTTTACCGTTTTTCGCTCTGCTTCTCTTACTGCCCATATTTCATAGACGTACTGTGTTATGCTCCACACATATGCTTTCAACAATTTTCTCCTTGTTTCGCTGTTTGTTTTCTTCAAACATAGTCGCTGCTCTTTCTGGTTAGATGCAGTTCGGTTCCCTTTCTATTGTTTACAAATATATACCCTATTTCCCCGATATTCAGTAGTATGTGAAAGAAGTTATGCAGCCTGCGGCTACCAAGGTCCCCCAACACTTGACCATTTTTCGAATTAACAGTTTTCCAACTTAACCTTTCGTACAATCAGCATTAGTTAAAAATATTTCAAAACCTACACCAGCAGTAGTTTATAATAATCATAAGATTTAAGCGCAATTATATTTTTCATCATTAGCTTTTCCGTCTTGAAGCTGGTTGGACACGTACCTTCACTTATTTCTATTCTGAGATAGCCTACACAGTTCCCTGAAATTCTCACAGCCTAGATAAAGCTCGGTTCCCCGTCTGTTGTTTCCTAATTATATGCCCTATTTCACCAAGATTCAGTGGTATGTAAAGGGGATTAAGCAGCATGGAGCAACCAACGATCCCCCAACACTTAGAAATTTGGCAAATTAATAGCTTTCCAGTAAATCCTTTCACACAGTTAACATTAGTTGATAGTATTTCAAAACCAATACCTGTAGTTGCTTATAATAATCATCAGGTTTAAGTACAGTTACTGTTTTCGTTGTTAGGTTTTCCATCTTGGAATTGGTTGGACGCGTAACTTCGTTGAATTCTATTCTGAGCTAGCCCGCACATTTCCTTTAAATTCGCACAGCCTACATCTTTTATTATCTATCCCTCGTAATTATTAAATTTTCATGTCCTTATACGTATCTTAGTATGTCTTCGATATTTTTGTAGATCGCCTCTACCTCTTCCTCACTGTAGCTAGAGGTGAGCACGTATACTTGTATTATTACTGTATTTACCGGTTTAGATTCTAATCTAACCATGAGTACTTTTTCGTTCTTTTGTAAGTATTTTTGTACACGTTGTTTTATTTTTTTCTTCCTATCTTCCCCACACCCGAATTTCCTTCCTCTGATCCTGTGTGAATTACCCTAAAGTCTCCACTCCAAAAATACCCCGCTTCTGGCCACCTAACTTTGCTGTTCCCTACTATGTCTAGTGTTAACCTATCCATTTCAATTTTCAAGGTGTCTAGCTTACCTACTTGCTTCATACTTCTGACATTCCACGCTCCGACTCGCAAAATGTTCCCTGCTCTTCCTTTAAACTTGCCGATCACATTCTCCGAAGTAGTCCCCTCCCGTAGATCCGAATGGGAGACTATTTTAACTCCGGAATATTTTACCCCAGAGGATGCCATCATGTAGCTTACAATTTAAGTACGTTGTGTACTAGGGGAGTAATGTGATGGTATCCCATTACCTTCCACATCGCAGTAGTGTGTCTTAGAATGACATACCGACCCATATGGTCTCTGCCACTCTAAGTACCGTCCTCTTTCGAGGACCTGTCTTAGTCTGGTTCCTCACTAAAGACCCTACTACTTTGGTTTGACCTGTAGTTTGGCTCTTTAGATCACTGGAACGTGGAAGCCATTCCACCCGTTCTAGTAATCTACGACTTCTTCAAGCTACAGGTCCATTCGGAACGGATAGGTAAATTATTTTGCTTTACTGATAGGATATTAGTGTGGGTGTTGGATAATTGAGGTAAATGGTTTTGAAAGTATATATTAGCTGTGGTATTTGATTAACTACGGATGCAGTAATTAATTAGGCGAAATTATATTATATTATACTATATTATATTATATTATATTATATTATATTATATTATATTATATTATATTATATTATATTATATTATATTATATTATATTATATTATATTATATTATATTATATTATATTATATTATATTATATTATATTATATTATATTATATTATATTATATTATATTATATTATATTATATTATATTATATTATATTATATTATATTATATTATATTATATTATATTATATTATATTATATTATATTATATTATATTATATTATATTATATTATATTATATTATATTATATTATATTATATTATATGTTATATTTTATTATTTCTATGTGTTACTGGGCATTCAAATGTATAAAACTGCTGTAATAAACCCCATAACTATTCTATTTAATATCTATGATATTAATTGAGTAAAAGAAGTAAAAAGCTATTGATATACATTTATTTTTATTTCATGTACAACATCTGATTCAGATTCTAAATGAAGCACAACATTGAGTTGTAGAAGGCACTTTTAAATCCTCACCACCAGTTTCTGTTGAAGTTATGTAACTCTGGCACAACAATTAGATGGCGTACACTTATCATTATACGCTTTGTTGCCAAATAAGTGGAAACACATGAATCTATGGTTCAAATAATAGCAAACATACAAAAAACTTTAATTTAGAACCAAAATACATATCGTGTGACTTCGAACTTGCAGCTATGACAGTATTTAGGAATACGTTTTCAGATGTGGCTATTTACTGGTGTTTTTGCCACCTTACAAAAAAATATGTGAAAGCAGCTTTGACAAATGGGGGGTTTTTGACCGCTACAATAACGAATCTGACATTGCATTTTCGGCGAAAATGGTCACTTCCTTAGCAAATGTACCCGAACGAAGCAGTGGATCGGTTAGCTGAAGCACTACCACCTGAATTACAGCAGCTTTTGCAGTAGTTTGGAAACAATTACGTAAGGCGCCCAAACAGGAGAAGAAATTGACGACCGGCATTACTTCTACAAGATGCGGTTCACATATGAAAGGGACCTAAATGGATTAGAGTGTACTGACACTCACGCAGAGACGGGTCATCGTAGGTTACAATCTGTGGAAGTTCATTAGCGCACTGAAGAATTTCAGAACGGACGTGATCTTGTCTATGAACAGCTAGTGGCAGGTCACGGGCCGCCCTAAAAACTAAAAAAAAATTCAGGATGATTGTGGAAGATTTTCGTAATAGAGATTTAATTGAATATTTACGAAGTGTATCCCACAACTATGAAATGGAACCATAAAATAACATTCGATCTCGGTTTCTATTACTAAATTTAAAATAAATATTGACAATTTTTTAAAGTATGTTGTATAATAATACCTAATTTGTGGTTGGTTTAGTGTTTAGTGCCTAATTTGAATTTTTAATATTTCATTTTGATTGTAAGATAATATTTAATCAGTGTTTTTTGATTACTTAAATAATTAAATTTTTTTATAAAATTCTTTTCTATTGTAAAGTAATATTTATTTTTTATTAACGCCCCCCGCCTTGCGCTAAAACCATTAGTGTCGAAACGACGGCGTCAAACTGGCCGCAGCGAAAGGTTCGTATTCAACCTAAATATATCTTCAAATACTTTTTAAAATTGACTTCGAAACGCTATAGTTTTTAAATAACTATTTAAATTTTTTAAATAAAGATGTTTTTGTCATTAAGTACCAACGGTTTATTGAAACCTAAAAGTAAACTACTCCGACAATGTTATGATGTATTTATTCCCAGAACGATAAAAGAAGATTAATCCAATAGAATTAATTAAACTCCAGACAGGTATTTTACTTCATATATTGCACACATTTTTTTCAAAACGCATTAATCATATCATTTCATTTTCTTAACTATTTGATTTTACTGAACTCATTCTTCATTATAGCTGTAATACAAATTTTTGTTTGGTAGCAAAATAGAATATGTTAACTACATCAACCAACTAGTTATAGACAGACGTCTATTAACACGCACTTCCATTTCCCTTTTCTAAATACGCTAGCTACGTGACTAGCGACCACAAAGATAATGTTAGCGAAGTTTCATTTCTAACTATGTACAAACCAAGATTATTAATTGAACAAAGAACTTGCGACTAAACTTTAATTTTCATAATAAATAATTTGATGTGTCCGAATGTTTATATTGTATTAGAAAGTACTCGAGCAGTATCCTGCAGCTTATTAAAGCAGTGTTACTTAGAGCGTAAAATAACGTGGAGAATAACATAAGCGGATTAATTTACGCGATTATAAATAATAGTATTTACAAAATTATGCAATGTCTATTAAAAAAAGCTGAATCAAATTGGGTAATCTTTACTATAAATTGAAGGATATAAATTATAGTAAAATATAAGTTTTGTATTGTAAAACCATTATAAGAAGGGTGAGGTTCACCTACCGGGTTATCACAAAAAATCCTGACGGCACAATGCACATTAAGCGAGCTTGCTAAAGAAAAATATGTATTTCTAGCCAAACAAATTATTTTCATACTCTCCACAGGCTTCTTGTGCCGCTGGTTTCGATTAAGCTTTAGTTCAAGTAAACCAATAATAGTACACTATTAAAATCTTTTGAGCTTAAGGCTGTAATTGTGGCAGTAATAGTGGCAGCATAACTTGTGCCAAATCTGCTTATGTTCAAAATAATGACTCCAAGATTCGTCGCCAGCAATTATTGACGAGAGAAAATCGTTACCATTTTGTCTGTATTCCGTGAGGTGTTGCAAAGATAAGCCCATTCGCAAGCTTTTTTGGTTCTCTGACAAAAGGCAAGGAACCCATTGCGCACAAGCTTTGCTGTAGCCTAGTTTGTGTACGATGCTATAAACAGATCCGATACTCACACCAACATTTTTGGAAATTATTCTGATTGAAACTCGACGAATTTCTCTAATCAGACCTCCCACATATGCCATATTCCTGTCTGTTGACGCTGTACACATTGCACCTGGTCGCAGTTTATCATTCGTCCCTTCGCGTCCATTCTTAAAATTTCGACATCATTCCTTGACAGTTGGATACGCAAAACATGCGTTCTCATACACTGCTTGCATTCGTGTAAGAATTTCCAATGGTTGCAAACCTTCAGCACACAGAAATTGAATGACTGCACGCTGAGCATATTTGGTCGGATTGTTAACAACAAACGTCATTTCAAAGTCACAATACTTAAAATCGCTGTCAATTATATACGAGAGAAACTGATCAGTGGGAAGTTTACAAACACCACTAACGTTGTAAAACGTCAGTTGAGTGATTACAATTGTTTCCAAAGCTAACCTGACCAAAGCTGGGTTTCAATTGAACGTCATTACAATAGGCAATTGTCAAAATGTTTAGTGCTCTAATGTTTAGATAGAGCTGCTTATTAAAACAATTAACCGCTTGCCAAAATTAAATAAATAAAACTCACCTAGAATCCTTTTGACGCATTTCACTCCAACATACGCTTGCAAAATAGTGCCAAAAAAGCCATACCACAACGACCATAAACTATTCAGGTGTAGTCTAGAACAACACGAATCACTTTTACGGGAGGGAAATGTAGTCGATGTCTCAGTAGTTCTAACAACGCTTGTCGGTCGCTTCATCTTGCTCGTATTAACTTCATTATTGTTTTCATATCCCAACAATACACTTGATGTGGATGACATGCCTTATTTCCTTCTTGCAAGCAAATGGTCATTCCAAACGAATCTCTCTTCATCTGAAATAAAACAGACAATCATGATTTAAATGTCAAAACAACAAAGCTTATTGTTATAGGTTGTTTTGGATGACACTCAGTTGAGAAAAAAACAGAGTATGTATGTGAAAATTCATTTCGGATATGTTTTCCTGAGGGGATTTTATCAAAACGCGGTTTATACTGCCGGTAAAGCAGCCCCACGATAATATAATACAAAGACTCGAAGCTTTGCAAGCTTTGGAGGAGACCGTTAATGAAGTTTTGTTGTGCTATTGACGTTGTTATGCTTATGCATTTACAAAGATCTATTTAGATAAAATAAAATTAATGACATGGAATTTTAAAAACCTGGTAAATCTAAAAGAATTTTAATCTTTCCATACAAAACGATTTAGATAACATTTTTTGCTAGGGGAAGTTAGGAAATGAATAGATAGTGAATAAAATTAAATTCCGACCAAGTTCTAGAATCACACTTCTAGAGTGGATTTAATTTAATTTACTTATTTTTAAAAGAACGAGATCTGTTAGTGAGAATTATACGTATAACCAACCGCCTGTATAGTGTCAAGTGCTTATCACCAATGAGATAAATTAAGCTATACAAATAAAAATGTACTGGACGAATGCGAAGCTGCGTATGTAAATTTTCTTGTTTGTTAAGTGAAACATGAAACTTTTTGTATGAAATTGTAGCATATATAGGAGAAAATAGACCTCAGGTTCAATTTAGAATAAATCTCAAAATGTTGCCTTTATTTGTTTAGACATTTTAAACTAACACGTCCTCTGATTGAAAGTTTTTATAATATTGGTGATAAAAAGAACAAACTTAGTTACACTATTTCTAAAATACTAGGAAGTAAAAGATAAAACTGTTCCATACCACTTAAAAGATTTGGTAAAACTATGTACGCCGTAGAGAAAGATGCGGTTTGTTATAATACATATAAGTATCACTCAAAATTCAGTCACAACAAACATTAAAAATTAGACAAAGTTAAGTTTTCTAAGGCAATATATTGTGCAACGTGTTGTATTACGCTAACTATAAATTTAATGCGAAAGGAAACTTTAGTAAATTGGAACGAATAAAACGAAATATTTGCGCACCTTGTATAGTAGATTTCAAAAATAATTAATATTAATTAAGAATGATATTTTATTTCTTTTGTTTTAGAAAATATAACTTCAATTAGGGCAGTTAGTATAATTAAAGCAATGACAAAAAAATAAGTGCACTTAAATCTGATGATAATTATAAACAACTACAGATGTTGGTTGTGAAATATTTTCAACTAATGTTGCTTGTGCAAAAGGATATATGGGAAAAACTATTAATTTGGCAAATGTTCAAGTGCTGGAAGAACTTGGCAGCCACAGGCTGCTTACTCCCTTCACATACCACTGAATATCGGGGAAAGAACCGAACTGCATCTAACAAGAAAAAACAGCGGCTATGTTCAAAGACAACAAGCATTGAAACAAGAAAAAACTTGTTGAAAGCATATTTGTGGAGCACAGCACAGTACGTCTATGCAATAGGGGCAGTAGGAAAAGCAAATAGAAAGAGATAGAAGCCTTCTGGAATGTTGTGTTTCAGATGTATGAGGAAGATAGTATGAATAGACAAAGTTAATAACAAATATGTTATAGAAATAGTAGGGGGAATAAAGATATCTGTGGAAAACAAAAAAATATATAAGAGAAATAGAAGGGCAGGATACGTTCTAAGGCAAATTTGGGGAATAGTACGGAATAAATTACAATCAGAGATAGGAAAAAAGAAGTAGAGGTAGACCTAAATCCGACTATCGCAGATGAAGATAGATGCAGACTGTGCAAATTTCAGGGAAATGTGTAGGTTAGTTCAGAATAGGAGATAATAAAGTTACGCGTCTAACCAGTTCCAGGACTGAAAACCTAATGATGATGATGATAGATTTGTATTTTTCTTCTTAAAATCTAACGTGAATATTAGCTGTTTGATTAAACAATTTCTTCTTTTGAAGTATCGGAAAAGTAAACTTTGCAGGCTGATAAAGCGTTTTATTTTTTTTTTCAGATCAGTAACAATGGATATTAGAAATTTTTTCAAAAGGAAACATCTAACACAGGCTGTAGCAGTGTCTGCGCCTGTTCTGATGCTATTCTTGAGTATAGTAGTATGATATAGTAATAGTGCTAATCGTATAAATGAGGATAATAGTTCAAGACATTATATTTTTAAATCTTTCACATGTGAATATGGCTCCAAACCTGCAACGAAAAAAATGAGCACATTCTTAATTTAGACATGTGGGAATAGCGCGGCATATCTTAAAAGAATGCATAAAGATAGCGAGAGATGTAGGCTGTGGAAATGTGTAGGTTAGCTCAGAATAGGGAATAGCGAAGGTACACGTCCAACCATTTCTAGTACTGAAAACCTAATGATTACTTCATTTAGGTAATTTGATTAGATCGAATGAAACGGCTTCCGACGACGTTTGCTTTAGACTTTTAACAAATCCTTACAAACCACACAGTAAATATAATTTCAAAAGTGATTCCAAAGAAGGAAAACGAGCTTTTAGATATGACTGGCTTCAATAATACGAAGAGCTTGCTTATTCTCCAAACTTCAAAGATACACTTTGCAGATAATGCGTAGTTTGTTGACCAACTGTTAAAAATGGTGTTCTTGGTTCTTTCATTGTGAAACCCTTTACAATATACCATGACTTTGTCGCATCTGTAAAATCACGAGCATTAACCGAATGGGATCGTAATTTAACCATACAACAACCCGAAAACAATCTGAGAACAACCCGAGAGCAATTCTAGAACAAACTGAGAACAATTGAGAAAATTCAAGAATAATATACAAAACCTGAAAGCACTCTAGAAAGCGGGAGAACAATTAAGAAAACTTGAGAAGAATAGAGATAACCCGAGAACAATCGCGAAAACCCGAGAACAATCGAAAAACCAGAGAACAATTGAGAGAAAGCAAAAACAATTGTGAACAATCGTAAGCAATCGTGAACAACATTAAAAAAATCGTGAAAAATCCTGAACAATCGTTTTTGTGCAACACGCTTCAATAAACTTAATAACCATTGAATCGCCCAAGCGGTTTCGCGCTTCGGGTTTTGCGCTTCAATTAACTTACTAACTATTGAACTGCCCAAGCATTTTCGCGCTTATCGCTTTGCGATTTTCGCTTCACGTTTTGCGCTACGAGCTACATGCTTCGCACTCCGCGCTTCACGTTTTGGATTTCGTGCTTAGTTTTTTTCGTTTTGCGCTTCTTCTTTCACACTTAGCGTTTCGCACTTTTCGCTTCACGCCTTGCGTTTAGCACTTTGGATCTTGTGCTTTGCGCTTTGCCATTCAACTAATCACTTAATTATTAAATTGATCAAGCGTTTTTGCTCGGTGTAAATTGGCCAAATTATACACAGTGTGCTATAAGCGTTTTATAATGTCTGCAGTCGGTTTTGATCTTGTACAATATCTTGCAGTAAATGTTGTTCCTGTTCTACTCAACACGTTCACACTCGCCATAAGTTATTAACAAATTTAGGAAATCTTCATTAGAAAATCCTGAACGAGACATTTTACAGCTCTATTATAAATTTGTAAAAGTGACAAATTCAACTAACTGTGTAACAAACAATAAGCAGAAACAATAAACCATAGGTTACTTGATATTTTTCAATCCATAATTTTTGAACTCAATTATAATATGCAATGATAATCAATTAAATTCATTCACTAATAAATATTTGTGCTTTACTTAAATACAACGTATTAAAACATTATGCAGAAACTTTAATTCTATTAAAAGCTTGAAATATTGACAAAATATATAAAAATTAAAGAACTCAAGATTTTCCAAATAATTGATTATGCTTGTTTGGTATCAAATGAAAGGAAATTTTATGCTCTTTCATGTCGTGATACAACTATTGGGGATTAAATTTGAAAAAATTACGTAATTTGACAATTGGCGTTTTTTCTCATCCTCAACAAGGGGGAAGACTACATTATTAATTTTATTAATAAATGTTTGTTAAGGTATTATGGAAACACAACGTACAAAGGGTTTTGAAAAATATTTATTGTTCTGGTTTTATGATCTTCCAAAGTGCACTCTTTTGAAGACAAAAGATTTCTTGCAGACAAACAATCGAAGATAGTTATATTACCCCTTAAATCAAGGTCATTCTTTGCGCAAGCACTATTCAAACACGTAATACTATATACAGTGTGTTGTTTAAAATAATGAAATTGAGCCCTATTTTCGGTACAACCGGAGGTTGCACGTAGTTGGGAATATATTAGATGAATCTGCTCTTTTCGATAATGCAAAATTTCAATTCTTTAGTTTTTGTGTTTTTGAGATACCTTAAATGGAAGCTCGTTGTGGGACATTCTGTTGAGAGCAACTTTTTTTCGTTGACAGAATATCTAGAAATTAAAATCGATCAGGCTAGTAAAGTAAATTGTAGAGGTCGCTGTTCAATAGTTCAAGAATATTAGTTAAGGTTCGTTGCTGCGAGCGGTCCTTTTTAAAAAGACATCTCCAACTTCTTAACACATTTATTTATTTGTTATACAGAAATTAATTGGAATTTTGACAATCTTAAAATAAATTAGTCCGAAATTAATTAACTA
This sequence comes from Platerodrilus igneus, assembly GCA_036346225.1. NCBI lineage: Eukaryota > Metazoa > Arthropoda > Insecta > Coleoptera > Lycidae > Platerodrilus > Platerodrilus igneus. Next base: position 5,356,577 of record JARFIW010001303.1, read on the forward strand.
ATTGTACAAAGTGAGTAATCTACGAACTGCAAGGTAAAAGCTGAGCGATGGATTAACTGTCGTCGACTGGGGCTTCCGGGCCTTTTATAATATCCCTACCCCCTCACATGGCTGTGGGAACTTGCAGACCTAATGTCTGCTTACACTTGATTCTATTCATAATACAATGTTGCGATCTTAATTCTATTCATAATTACTTTGTTGCGAGCTTCCTTTCCAGGTAATCTTGGTACGTGACTGTCTGTGACCGCCTGTGACCTGACATCTGCAGTGTCACTTATCTCTGTGCTACAAAGTAGCGCTTCCGTTCCCATGAACGTTAATAAATGAAATGAATTGTCCTTCATTTACATTGTTGCACATCACTTAGCGCATTTCCTTATATTTCTAATAATTTCCTAATTATTAGTTTCCTTTATATATATATATATATATATATATATATATATATATATATATGTAAAATGTTTCTTGACCTTTAAAATTTTAATTTGTATGTAAATTTCTTGGGATGTAGGTCATAAAAGTAAAAATGCTTTTTAAAATTTTTAATAAACATTACGCATTTCAGTGTATTAAACCATGATCACATGTTTACGTCTACAATAAATATAAAAATATTACGGTTTAAAGATGTATATTAAATTAATAATAAACATGGAAAACCGGATGTCGATATCTTTTTCATATCCTGAGATATCTTAAGAAATGTGTGAATGTTGAGAGTGATAACAATTTTGCACTGAAAACAATAGACAAAATATGCGCTGCTGATAAATATAAGAAGAAATAAAGGTTAGCTTCCATGATTTAGATACGCACAAACAACTGGTACCTTTTCCTATCTATTCAGCATAAAATATTGTGTTCGAATATTCCAGTATATGTATCTATAATTGCACAGGACATCCATCGCGGTAAAAAAAATTTCTATTGCTTTCTAAAACCAATGAGAGGTGACCGGTTGTTCTTGTATGTTAGTTGCTTAAATAAATGAATAGTTTTTGTTCGATTACCGATTTAACGCTATGGAATACATCCATATTTTCTCCAAATGGATTGTTAATTACGCAGATAACTCCAAACTTAAACACAAACCCCACAAAATATATTTTCTTAAATTAATATTGCTCGACCAGGTTGCTGATAAGAAGTTTTCAACCAGAAGAGATTAGGTGGTTGAACAACCACGTTGAGTCTAGGATTAAAAATTTAAATTATATTAGAATATTTTTTGAAATTAGCATCTATATTACAAAAGCTTAATGTTTCGGCTGATTTAAATTGTTCAGTCAAAGATCTCAGCCAGCCTCAGGATTGTAAATTAAAAAGTTATAAGTAACTATATTAACGAAAGCAATGTTGTTAAATAAAAACAACATAATGCACTAAAAATTTCAATTAGCAAACAAAGAAATTAATCTATAGCTATTAACAATTGTTATGATCATCTAAGACAAACCGAAGAATCGTAATACTAAAAACTATTAATAGTATAATGTTTACGTCCACAACACAAACAAACAGCGACGTGAGATGCAAATGTATAAAAATGATCTACAAGTGGCGCAAGCATAGAACTTTGAATGAATACAATTTTATTCAAAATTATTTACAACATAAATGGTGCCTTTGGTTAATTATGTAACATATGAAATTTAAAAATTATTATTAAGATTCACATCAATTAGACTATAATTATAAATTGCTTACATAATTAGAGATTAAAACTTTCAACATATATGCAACCAAAATTACGTAGACCACAACAAAACCTTAGATTACTTAATTATGATTGGTACTTAGAAAAAGATTTATGATTTTATTTTTGTCCCATGGAGTATTTTCATTCAAACAATTTATATTCCCATTAGTTAAAGCTGACTGTATTTCATAGTTTTCGTAACTTTGCAACCCAAGCGCGTTACGCTAGCTATAAAATAAAAAAAGGTAGGAAAGATTTAGTAAAGTTAAATGGACAATTAAATATAAAGCACCTTGTGCAGTAGATTTTATAGATTGCTAAATCAATTAAGCATGATATTTTAATTATTTTATTTTTAAGAAATATAATTTTAAACGAAGGCAGTTAGTATAATTAAAGCAATAAACGCAAACCACAAAATTAGAAAGTCACTTATGGTATAAAACATATTAGACAAAACTCGGGTTTATAGATTATTTTAAAAACGACAAATAGGAAAAACTTAATATTTATTTCAGTAAAGTTCTACACAGCGAAAAGTTGTAGAATTATGGAACAACAGTAAATTCAAATATAGGAAAACCGTTTTTAAATCTTAATTAAGTAAATTAGAATCAATGTTACATATAAAGAAAACACTAGACTCTTCAATACACTGTAAGAAATCCAGACGCTGAGTAGTAAAATTCACGGATATCAGATTACAGATGGTTTCATCATTTCATACGATACGCTACAATGTATTTATTTTTATAGCGCAAATGCGTATGTTAACGTAAGTAAATCACATGTAATTTTCCCGTGTTTCATGCTATAAACTCAATACGAAGACTATACCATGAGGGATTGAACATAAAGCAGTGGGAAAAAATACCGTAGTTAGACATCCGACGGAGAACGAGAATTAGTTACTCGCGAACCAGAATTAGAAAACATCGAAAATGTCATATGAAATTGTAAAAAGCGCACAGGTTGTGTAGTTGGAAGCGGTATGAGTACAAGTTATAAGTGAAGCTAAAAGTACAGGGTTGCAAGAAGAGTTTAATTGCATTCCCGCAGACAAAATTTGCGGCGATCGACCTGAAATATGCAGGCAGATGCAGAGTAGGCCTACACACGCGTAAGACTTAAATATAATGTCGCCATGACCGTTTAGAAAAAGGAATTAGGACCTGGAGAGTTCACTCCGGCTTAAATTGAATTTTTTTGGGGTGTTAAAGTAAAGGAGTTTCTGTTGGTGGATACTGTAGAAATGGTTACAAAAAAAACATGGGTAGTGGTAGATAACCTGAAATAAAACTGTGACTAATTATGAGCTTTTACGTTTAACATTATAAAGTATGCATTTGTGAACTGAAAATGTCTATTGTTTATACTTACGTAAAGAGAAATTAATCAAGTGGGAATAATTATTTGGCTGGACTTATTAGACGGAATTGGGTACATTGATTTTAAAATGAAAGTTTTTGGTAAAATTTAGTATGAGTTAAAGTATGAAACTTTACTGTTTGGAATGGACAATGAAAAGATATAATGAAAAAACTGACATTTAATTGTTTTCTATGTAGGTTATAAACGATACTTCCAGAAATTGGGATTTATGAATGTCATATGATTTAATATTCAAAACATGAAAATTTGGAGTGATGATAGCTTTTTTTGATAAATAAGATTGAATGTCTTTTTAGGATCCTTGTGTTTTAGTAATACTTGGCCAGAAGAAGTTAAGAAACTAACTTCTTTTAAGTAGGTATTTTTGTGTGTACACTGCAATTATTGTATGTTAATAGAGTTTAAGTTTACGTTAAATTTTATTTGAATTTATTTAAAATCTAGGTAAACAGATATTAGTAAAAGATATCCAGCTACCCCAGTCATGGAATCTTATTTGAAAGGGACATTTTATTTTAAGAAATTTCTTTAATTATGACATAATTGATAAATGTTTTAGGATATTTTCAGAAAGGTAAAATTTAGGAAACCTCGGCAAAGAAGGCCTATGCGGAATAATCGTCTTCCGTGTAGGGATAATATCAAAAGGAATTGCTGTGACAGACGCTTTGCTGCCCTCAATTATGACAAGAAGAAAAAGCTTTTCAGGGTAAGTGATAGTGTAATGTGGTTTTTTGTATGTCGGCCAATTTATTTATTAGCTTGTGTTTTTTTTACTTTTATTTTATATTTTTTATTTTCTTTTATAATTTATTCCATAGCACCAGTGCAGTTAGCCGACGCACCCATACATTGTTACCGGAACTACACCCCTTCAAGGCAACTCTAGAATTATTAATTTAACGCAATTTTACCCGTAACAACTTCTTATCAGTACCGATATTTGTTTTATCTTGATGCGGGAATCAACAGATAGTAACGAGAAAACATTCACTGTGCTTTTATTTGTACGACTTTTGCATTTCCTCTACATTTTGAATGGAGAACTGATAGATAGATTGGTCTAGCTAATATACTAAATACTCCGTGTTTCCACAGGCTTTCCTTTCAGGGTAATTTATGGCATATAACCTATCACATAACCTTCACATCCACTGTATATCGGTGAAATAGGGTATATATTTACAAATCAATAAAAAGGGAACCAAATTGTATCTAACAAGAAAGAGCAGCGGCAATGTTCGAAGACAACAAACATAGAAATAAGAACAAAAATGTTGGAAGCATATGTGTGGAGTACAGCACTGTACGCCTATGAAATAGGGACAATAGAAGAAGCAGACAGGAAAAGGAAGAAGCCTTTGAAATGTTATGCTTCAACATGGACAGATAAAGTTAGTAACAAAGAGGTTATGGAAATAGTAGGGGAATAAAGATATCTGTGAAAAACAAATAAAAAGAGAAATAGAAGGGAAGGATATGTTTTATAGGAATAGAAAGGTAAATGTAGACCTATATCAGAATATTACACGTAGATAGTGAAAGATGCAGACTGTGCGAATTTTAGGGAAATGTGTAGGTTAACTCAGAATAAAACACAAAGGGGGTACGCGTTTAAATAGTTCCAAGACTGAAGACTTAATGATGATGATGAACCTATAGATGCAGACTGTGTGAATTTTAGGGAAATGTGTAGGTTAACTCAGAATAAAACACAAAGGGGGTACGCGTTTAAATAGTTCCAAGACTGAAGACTTAATGATGATGATGAACCTATCAGGTCCGTTACCAAGGTATCTGCCGCCCGTGTGCAAGAAAAATTTTACCGTCCCCCACAGTATAGATTAATTGAAACTTTTTTGAAATATTCAAGTAATGTCTATGTATGGTATGCCCATTATTCGTGATTATTTCAAAAATAATTAAATATTAATTAATTATTGATCCGCACAATAATCAGTAAACATTATTGTAGCTTGTGTATGCGCCATTCAGCATACATGCAGATTTTCCAAATTATGGGATTACAGTTGATGGCAAATATGAAAAATGAAAGCCCGCATTGAAAATTAAATACTGTCCCGTGCTGTTCCAACAAAAACAAATTAGCCAGGTTCTGATTACATTATAGGCAATTTCCCGTTCAATTTGCTTTGTTTCCTGGTAAACGATAAAATAATATTAGTGTAACAATTAAGCACACACAATACCAGGCCAACAACACTATAACTCCCAAGAGTAAAATAATAGAATTATTCAGCACCATAACGCTATGCATAGCGTGCTTTGATGTTGATTGATATATGAAATTATGCTTTAGCTTCTAGGAGTCAAAATTGCATTACATTTTATGTCTAGTACCATATTTCACAAAGGTTTATTATGAAAGAGCTCGTGAGGTCATAAAATAGTAATCCTCTAAGAATATAACTTGCTCCTTAATACCAGAAGAATGAGAATTTACTTGGACAGGGCATATATTACTGTGGATCTTTTCCTTCATTTAATATTAAAATGCTCAGTTTGCAATACAAGCGATACAATCGAATGATGTTTCGATAAGTAGCTAATTAAAAGATGAGAAAAATTGGGTGGCATTGATTGGTATAAATTTATGTTGCTATCATTGAATTTGGGAACTTCAAAGAGCAGCGATCAGCCTGATACTTCCGCTGTGCCAACACGCTCGGGAACAAAATTTCAAATAGAATAGAAGAAATCCAATGAAAATTGATTATAATAAAATGCGAACATGAGACAGCTGGTGCGCAAGACAGCTTACTTTGTCACAGGGTTATTTGACATCACTTTGATATAGCAGCGCTCCCTGCTAACGGTTTGTTTGTTAAGATAAGGATGTTCAACTCTGCATTTTTATGTTATTGCATATAGTACACAAAGTATTTTATTTTCAGATCTGACAAGGATAAATTATTTATTTCTGGTGGACTTTAGTATGGTTAGAGTTAATTAAGTGTCATAGATGTTTTGTGATTTATTATACAGGCTTTATTCTAATAATTTATCAATTATATAATGAGTTGCAGAGTTTAAAAGCGATGACTGTAATATTTGTCACTGAATTGAGGAATGTTAAATATTTAATGGCACTATCAAGAGAGAATAATTTTTGGTTCTGTATATTATAATTTTTCTTTTGGTTTTTAAATAGCAATTTTTTTATTTTGCACACAACTTTCCAGATTTTGTTTTGTTTGTATGTATTTGATGATGAAAGTATCGAGTGTATAATCACTCTGCCTGTAGATAATTTGTATAATTTCAAATTCTTATCTTGTTACGTTCCATCTTTGCACCTAAATTGTGGCTCCTATATTAAATTTTCATATCTCTTATGGTTTCGACGATTATTTTGCATGTTATTTGCGATTCCGAGAGCCAAAGTTAAATATTTTGAATCTATTCTGTTTTGGTTAACGTGAAAAATCTAGGGTTTTATTATTACAAAGTAAAGAAATTTATACAGCGAAAGCTGGTCAAAATATTTGTTGTAGAAACATTCTAATAAGGTGGAAATTTGTTTTATAAACATTGCATCCATTAAATAAGCGATGAAAATATTTAGTTATCAAAATACTTGCTTAAAAATATTTTTATTTTGATAACACGAGGCTATTTGGTGGATTACCTATACACACACACGCGCGCACGCGCGCGCGCACACACACATACGGAAGGGACCACTTCGGTGGATGTGAACCGAAAGTTTAAAAGAAGATCGGGGAATACTTTTAGAGTCAAAACGTGAATAGTCAGAAGCATGATATAAGTGGATAAGCTACAGAATTTGAACATTGAAATGGATTCGTTAGTGTTAGACATTAGGGATTACGGAAGTTCGGTGACCGGAGATGGGGACTTTTGGAGCGGAGACTTTCGGGTAATTCATACAGGATCAGAGGAAGAAAATTCAGGTGTGGGGATAGTCATGCGGAAAAAGATAGACACTGAAAAAACTACTTACAAAAGAACGAAAGAGTACTCGTGATTTGATTAGCATTTAAATCGTTAAATACAGCACAGTACAGTTATGTACAGAAGCTACCCAGAAGCAGATATACGGACTGACCACATATCGTAATTATGAGGCACTTTATTAAACACGTATTGAATTTACTAATAGACCAACGATAGGATACCACGTAACGAGATATAATTTCGGTAATTGCATCAAAGAATGCTGAAACAATAATAGTTTCCTTTGACAAATTGGTATAAATTCGTAGAACCAGGGGATACCATCACTTTTCCGTTTTGGGACAACTTATAAAACACGAATCGTTCCCGTTTAAGACTTTTTGAGTGTCATCTAACACACGCAATGCTTGAATTGAACTTAGAAATTCTTTGGAATTATCGACCTATTTCCATATATTTTCTTTGCTAATTATTACACTTGCATTTGAAATTATTTCAAGACTTTTTGAGTGTCATCTAACACACGCAATGCTTGAATTGAACTTAGAAATTCTTTGGAATTATCGACCTATTTCCATATATTTTCTTTGCTAATTATTACACTTGCATTTGAAATTATTTCAGGCGCCCTTATAGATCAATGAATATTTTCTGAAGAAATATTACAACGATTCTTCCTTGGTTTTCGGTTAACAAAAGGATCTCACCGTACCACCTTTGACGATAATAATTTGATTAGTGTTTCAAAAAGTCTTTGGTTTAAATCATAATTCACATCTTACTAGGGCTATGGATCCGTTAGCAACCTAGGTTTCCTCAGGTTTGAGAGAACCAAAACATGGCCCACATTCTTAGGATGTTTTGATATTATATACCGAATTCTTTGTGTAACGTTTCACGCGGAACGTCCCATTGCTTTCTTTAATTCTGATTTCTATTTGCGTTCTAAGGTTGCACTAATTTATCTACTAGATATCGCAGTATAAGTCTCGAAAAAGACATAACCAAGTAGTAGTAATTGAAAATTAAAACACACAAAAAATACATCATATTTTCTACATTAACGGCGCCTGATTAGGTATGAAAATCCTCATATGTTGATTAGTTCATACTATTTTATTTATATGGATGCACACGGTTAAGTACTAGATTTATCCTCGCCAATCTGCCCCACAACTAGTTATTTCTTAAATGGGGTGACCGACTAGTGATTTTTATTAAATTACTACATAAAATGTTAATTAAAACTTAAAAATCCAAGGAAAGGGTTTTAAAGGATATTAGTATAATTTGAAACAAAAAATATACATCAAACGCAATAGTTAGCATGAGTGGCTGGGTACTGAAAAATGCGTTAAAAGTAGAAAGCCAATAGACGGGCATCCCAAAATGTACGTAAATTTAATAAATAGGCATAATTGTTTTCATTAATTATAACGCGAAAACACTGAATCATGCACATGCAAGAAAGATAATACCCAAATAAATTAAAGCAAAATGAAGTTATTACTTGTTTAGCGAAAACTCTAATTGCCATATTAACAGTTCTTTATTTTTAAACTGATTGTACAAGTCTTCTCAACAACTCGCAGCTACAATAAAATTTCTAGAAGCTCTCAAAATAATTTATTTTTAGCTCTGTAACAGTACAAGTATTATTTTGTAAGCACCTCAATGGAATTCATCTTAATTAATTTATATTAATTTATATTGTCAATATAATAAATTTATACCGATCTCTACAATAATTTATCTGACATAGGGTAATTTATTTGTACTATTAATTTATATCACATCACGACTTTCAACGCTTTAAACTAGAACGAATCGTAATCAAGGCTTTAGTCGAAACTGAACTAACTAACGCTCATCACAGCAATTTATACTTTATCCAATCGTTCTAGTTGTTTCAAAAACATACCAAAATATGTAAATAACATTTCGAGTGTACCTATTGTAATTTATAAATGCAAAGTTTTGTACCTGTGCATCGAGAGATCTCGCACTGCAGGGCCCATTAATCATCTTTTGTGTTCAAACCCTTCGTTTACGCCATAATATAATTATTCTGGTCACCGGTACACCAAGCTGCGGCACACCTGTTTTGCAAGAACCGATCATTGAAAAAAATGGGGACACTAACCGTGCAAGCTCATCGCTAGCAGTGCTGAAATGGACTACATTTGCTTACATTCTTAAACGCTCACTTATCTTGGATGGACAATCGATGAGACTTAAAAACGACTAGGTGTAATGTCATTGAATAGTATGAATTAGAGCGTTATTTTTACGATTTCAAATGTGAATGCGTACTACACTAAATATGAAATAACATGAAGACAAGCTATTTCATACAAATATCTATTCTATTTAAAATATGCCGTTTTATTTTTATATTGCAACAAAATTATTGTATTTGAACTAAGCGAAGTTTTTCTAAAATAAATTATCCTTAAAATAATAAATGGTTAAAATGATGCAAACTTGGTGTTAAAAAATTCGGCTTATGCAATATTTACAAACCGCTGATGCTGAAGAATGACTAGACTCACAACATGCATTTCCATAACCAGATATATACTTCGTAATAATAGAAATTAAAATCAGAAATGCAATTCATGAGATGTTTAGAGACTAATAATGCTAAAATCTTACTAAGCTTTAAATGTCACGACAATGATCTGTTTAATTTAATTAATTGACGTGTAATGATAAAAATTTGTGTCAAAAATGTGATTTGTGAACCATTTACAAACTGGTGATGCTGAAAATGAGATGAAATAATATCTAAGACTTTTCATGCTAAACTTAAATAATCATTTCAAATCAAGCTAGTAATTGAAAGATGGACATCAACCTAACTTTCAATACGTTTGGCATTTTTGTCAATCATAACTGACAGTGTCAAGTTTTTGACTTAAGTCAGATACACGTAAGAAACGACACTTAAAATCAGGACTGTAAGCCGAACATTAATATTCAAATATTAGGTAATTGCACAAGACACGTTGATTATAATACAATGATACTAACATGTTCTCAGAAAATCGTGAAAAGCGTATATCATTTTCAATTACATAGTGTCACGAAAATGTCACATATAAATTTACTGAAGATCAGCGTATCAAGAATGAGTTCAACCACTGACGTGTTATAACAGACCTTTCAGTTTTTGACGTGCTAATTTCCTCCCTCGTGTTGGCATTTAAACTTTATTATATTGTCAAAAAAGAAAATCTTGTTCTAGTTCTAACTTTAGGAAAATCATGGTAAGTTTAAATTGTTATTAGCCGATAGTAGAACATTTACACAGATTCTGAAAGTGCATTTGTTGCATACTTCTCTTGAGTCACCATTTCATAGTTTGGAATTTGTGTACTAAAATTTCAATATGAGAGTTTATAATTGATTTCGATTAAAAATTGTTTGCCGAATATGGTCTAAAGCGGTCGCATCTTTACAACATTCAGAGTTGAAAGTAAAAACCACAGGTTTGGAATTAATATACAGAACATCAACTACTGTAATATGGAGGTGATTTGTTGTATTATGACAAGATAAATCAATTTTGTGGTGGTAGTTAGTATTTCTTTACAAAGGTTGTTGAGAAATAATTTGGATAATTTGTGTCAAGTAAGAATGCAAAGCGCAGTTTTTTGAAATATTTAAAAGATTATATGCAACTTACTACATACTTAAAAAGAACTAATTTCTTTGTAATTTTGGTAGTCAGATAGATTTTACTGGCAATAATACTACCATTCAATTACGTCAGCTGCATAAAATTTCATTTATTCAGCACTACGAGTATTTTTCTCAGTACATGTACTGAATTGGTTTCCTGCAGTCTTTATCTAATAACAATTTCTATCAACTGTTATAGAATTTTTCTAAACCATCCAAATAGTAGTCATATAGAGGAGTGTCAAGACATTTGTTTTTTTTTTGTTTAATAGTTTTTTATTTAGTTTCCAATTTTAGTTTTTAAACGATACAGGTAGCTAAAATATTTACTAAATAACTTGTAGGCTATTGGAAGTCTTGTGTAAAGCTTAAGGTAAAAATTCCGACCCTAGTATATATATATATATATATATATATATATATATATATATATCCACATTTGGAATGCAAATGCATGCTTAATATATATTAATAGTTTTTAAGATGAAATGAAAACCCAACTTTGTATGTAAAGTTGAATTACCATTTTAAATCGAACTAGTAATTGAAAACCACTGCTGTAGCCGTTCTTTTAGTGGTTTTCAATTACTAGTTCCATTTGAAATGGTAATTCAACTTACATACAAAGTTGGTTTTCATTTCATCTTAAAACTATATATATATATATATATATATATATATATAATATATATATATATATATATATATATATATATTATAGTGGTTTTAAAAGATCAAAATAAATATAAGCGAAGCAATTTCAGAACACCCTGTATAAAGAACCAACCAGAAATTACGTGCGAAAATTATATTAGTTAATTCATTTTTAAGTATCTGGTATTAACGAAATTTTATAAATAATTAATGAAATTTAAGTAGGTTTGCAAAGAAATTAAATGGTAGAAGCCAATGCCATTAATTTATTAATTAATTTGAATATAATTGAACGATTATAAGTTAAAAACCCGGTAATACCAAAGATGAGACGCGTTGCTAGCGTACAAATGTATCAGTAGGGTTTAAAATACGTGGAATATCCAACTCGGAGAAGTGTTATTTAAAATGTTACGATTGAACACCTGCGTATTTTTCTAAAGGTCAAGTTCTGCTTAAATTGTGTAGATAACAAATGGTTACAGAGAATGTCGGATAAACCGTTGCTTATATTCACGGGAAATGCTAAAGAGGGGGTTATTTAACGCACGCAGACAGTCCACGTGTGTAAACAGTAAACAAACAAGGATATCGATTTTTCAACCACTCAAGCAAAGTTAGACTGAGACGTAGAAAACGTATAAGCATGCGACCACAATAGTAGAGGAGGGATTTGAGAAACGTCATTAAGTCTACGATTGGTCGATATGTTAGTTCGACTTGAAATAGACACGAGGGTAGTGTAGCGTGATTTTCTTAAAATTTTATAACGAGGTACGGAAATTCGCAGATTTGAAATTGGGGTTGAGTGCAAAATTGTGAGAATGTGTGTTGTGTGCAGGGGATTTCGGATAACTGGGAGCCTGGAGAGGTTACAGTCGAAAGACATAAATACTCTAGAGAATGAGGACTCGCTCTCTTGTCTTTTAACTGCGTGCCTTATTATTTCGATCGTCCCGAAAGCACATATGAAAGTTAAAAATGAGTTGTAAGCATTAACAAATAATTTAAAGTATATTGCTTAGTGGTAGCCTCTAAATTAAATTAAAACGCGGTTAATGTGCCGAGATCATTTTATTGAGGTATCGCCTATAATTTTTAATCAACTCGTGTCGGGACATTAAATAACGTAAATTACTGTGAAATGAAATTTGGAATTTGGTTACACCGAGACGGAGGCGTTGGTGGATCGACTGAAATGGAAGTCGTCTAGTAATTGAGAGAATCGACCTGCAGACCAGATAGAAATTTACATGGCATCATCTACAGAGCGAAGATCTTCTAGAAATTCCAGGTAACGATTTAACATTGTGATTCCTATAAACTGTAAATATTGGGGTGGCGTATGAGAGTGTTTTCCAAGGTAGTGTGAATTATTTACGTATTGAACAGAATATGTGTAAATAACTTTATTACGGTATTCAACTAGAAATTGAAGGTGTCTAGAAAGCTTTTAAACGTTCCATCAGAACGTGAAATTTTGTGAAGAGTACATGGCTTTGTGTTTTTTTTTTGGTTTTAGAGTATGTAAAGTAGAAGGCATACATGAATTGGGTTATTATGAGCTCACCATACCCCACAGTTTACTTAAATTGTTAAACTAAATAAATAAATTATAAAGAAGGAATTTTAGAGAAAGTTTTATTCAAGGTCCATTTACTCCGAGTACTTTTTATGTGTTTGATGATTTTTAAAATTAAATGCAGGACACTACAAAATAAAATTTACTGAAGTGTAACGTGAACAATAAAATAATAATGAATTGCATTTGTAAATAGGAATAAATAAAAGATTGTATGTTTGTTGTATTTTGTGGTTTTATTGGGCGTGTGCGTGAATGATAGGATTTATGAATGAATATAGCTATCCAAAAGGAGGTCCGAATGAGCTAGCCGGAAGCAGTTGAAGAAGGCCATTTTTGGAAATTTTTCTATTTTTGAATTTGGAAATTTTATATTATTTTCGAAAATAATTTTGTTGGTGAGGATTTTACCCGAGTACCACGGCAATATATATATATATATATATATATATATATATATATATATATATATATATACATCAAGACCTATTTCTTTGGATTTACGAGAATTGTTTTAAATAATATCAGGAATACGTAACACACTGTTTGGATTGCAGAGCGGTGGAAGATCTAATTGTTGTCAAACATTCACTTGTATTATATTGTCAGTTTTATCAAAAGATTGTTACGCCTCAATTAACTTCACAAGCTTCTAGTTAATAATTAAAGATGGCTTTTGTATAATTAAGTTAGGCTATTTACGCACAAGAATAAGATTCTGAACTCTTCGACAGTACTTGGGACTTTTAGAAATAATTTTATTATTATGTATTTCATGGGAACAGAATGTTAAATAAGATGTTTCCCACGCTAGAAATAAATTTACGTCGTTGCTTCGACCAATTAGAACTCGCAACCAAGAAGGATGGTGGTTTTAACAAGTCAAAAAGTTAGCTGCCATAATCATTTTGAACGTAACTACCTTATCTGGCGGAAATGTGAAGTAGTGCTGTATATATAGTGGTACAGTTTACTCATTGAACCCTTATACCTTTTGTGGTGTCGTACCTTTACCTTCGTCTTTCCCTTTATGTTGTACATAAACAACGAATTCCACGCCAATTTGATCTAGAGAGGTCACTGAAACTCTACTCCTTGTAGAACCAAAGAAAGAGAACAATACGTACTAGTATTCTAGCGTTGCAAATGTAGTAATACAAGGATTTACTAATTGATTCTATCTAAACCTAATTAACTAGATGGACAAAAGGTGAGCCTAGTTCAAGTCAGTCACATGCTCATTTTGTAAATGATCTAAATAATTCCGTCGGTAAAGTTTGTACAATATTGTTACGCCCTCTATGTGGGCAAATGATATGCTACTGTATTGAAATAACCGCCATTTGTAACAAGATGTTGTACATATTATATTCCTTAAAAAAGCAATGGAAATAGAAACTTTTACCGAATCAATTTTTGTTTCTTCTAACGAAGATTGCCGTTCATAATTGTTTACTGCAACTTCTGCATGAGATATTTACTATAAGTATTTTGACTGATGACGACGTGTGATCAAGTCATTCAAACTTAATAGACACACTTTTTTAAAATATTTAGTCTTAAGGGTAGGATGAAATATAAAGACAGAATATCTAAAAGAGCAAATAGCTAAAATTACAATGAATGCCCAAGAGAAGGTAAATGTAAAGAAAGGTGTTAAATAAAAATATTTAAAATTTTTTTTGCCTTTCAAGATATACACAGAACCAGTTGTTATCGAATACCCGTTCTCCGTAACGGGATACAAATAGAACCACCTTGAGTGCAAAAGGCCGTAAACAAGGGGTTCCGAGCGTGGACTGTAATTATTAAGGGGTGAGGGTGAGAACAGTTTATAGGAGTAGAATCATACAAAGGCATAAAAACACTTACTGAAAGTTCCTTGGGCACTTGAGAGGCACTAGACACTGTAACTACCGCTTTTGGCCAAGGGTTGAAGGAAAGGAGGGAGACAGGAAAGGAAGAGTCCCATGCCGGATTAGAAGAAAAGAGCAGACTTATTTTTACTAGTTGTGGCTATCACGAGACTTGACGACCGACTCCCATTAACTAGCGCGAACCATTCGGACCCGCTCGCGCGGAGAGAGGGAATGCCCCGAACGGGGACAGATATGGCGCGTACACCAGTAATTATGAAAATTGAAGAAGAAATGAAAACTGGAACAAAAGGCTAAGCTGAAAAAATATCAACGCTAAGATTTGTGGATGACAGTACTTTTAACTAATAGCATAATCTACCTTCAAAATTAGTATGTATATATGTAAATTTGAGGTACTTACAACATGAAAATCAATAAAAATAAAACAAAAATGATGAGCTGCAGTAAAGATAATGAAATTGATCTTTCGAATGTATAAATATAACAACGTACAAGACGGATTCGTAGCGGCTGAAGAATTTAATTATTTAGGATGTATAATTGCAATGGATGGGAGAAGAAGTACAGAACTGCGCGAACAAGAAACCATAATTCAACAAATATGATTTACTCATATCAAACAATAATTTAACGATAAGAGAAAATTTTCTACGAACATTTGCATGCATTGTAGCATTATTATGATTATAAGACATGAACTATGGAGTACACAGCGCGGAGAAAAGTTCAATCTTTAAAATGTGGCGCTATAGAGAAATGTTTAAAATAAACTGGAAGTCAGCATAACAAATGAAGATGTATCGAACAGGTAAGAAAAAATTGTCTATTTTGCGAGATATAGTGAAGAGAAGGATATCGACAAAGATCCCACCACAATAAACAGAATTGGTATCACTGATAGTAAAAAGATTAGGTAATGGAGAAAATTGCATATTGAAAACGACTTGAACACCTTCCATAAATTATAAACGATGTAGGTTGTAGGTTATACCAAGTATGTTGACAAGACGCAACTTTGATAAAATAGGAAGGCTTGATAAGATACATCTACTACCCAACTAGTCGATGTGCCAAATAGTTTGAAATATGCAATCTTTAGGTTGAAAATGTTAAGTAAATTATATTGGAATGTGCTCTTCTAGATTATTTATAGATTATCTTAATTATGAAGTAATTGCATATTAATACGAATTTAAAACTTCTGTAGTTTTTAGTCTCACTTATTTTTAAATAAGTTTCTTCAAACGTATCGTTTTTAACCCTTTCAAATCCCATGCACATTGCAATATACATTGAATTCCCACTTCCTGTTTATATAATTTATAGTATTTGATCTCGTGTGCAACACGATATACTTTAAGACCAAATACTATAGATCTAGTAAATCACATGTAGCTCTATCTAGAAGCTGACAATATGAATTTGAACGTTTTCATGAGAACACATTTTCGTGCGGGAAGCGCGTTAAATAACAGTAAAATCTTTCATATTATTTCTACCATAAATTTCCGCATTTCATTATTATACAATACGCTTACATAATTTGTATAGAAGAAAATATATTTTAAAATTTTGCACAGAGCGTTTGAATTGAAATGAAGAAATTCATCGCAAAAATATCATGTCCATTGTAATGTACATTTCGTACCAAATATGTTTTAAAACCATTGTTTACAAGTACACCGTAAATTGTTATTTAATTTTGTAAATCACTCAATTTCTTCTGTAGCAAAATAATAAGAGAAAAATATGAATTAGAAAATCCCCAGCATGTTCAGGATTTGCTAAATTTATTAGAAAATGGCGAATTTTCAGATATTGACCAAGAAAATGAAAATGATGACGAAGGTGAATTAGCTTCTGACTTAGAGATTACACTAGTTATTAGAGTCGGGGCGGATGAAATGATTAGGCAGGACACTGAAATATCATCTAAATTGGAAGGTAGTAGGAAAATATTGTTGACACAGAAGCAGAAGTAGGGTGAGAAAGGAATACATATATTACAGAGATGAATTTGTTCAAGAAAACAAAAAAGTAAGAACTTCAAGTGGAATAGAGACGAGCTATAGGAAAGAGATAATTAACTTGATTGGGATTTTGAAGAGTGGAATGAAGAACATGAGGAAGAACAGAAAAGGATGGTTAGTGAAATCTTATCGTATCCTATTGATTATTTTGCAAGGTATACTTTTCTTAAAACTTTTGAGAATGTGGTTTATTACACAAACATCTATGCCATCCAAAAAAATTTTACATTTATTAGAACACCTCAGCTTCAGAGTTAAAATTTTATTTGGGTTTCACATTCTAATTGGAAATTTGAGAAATTTACCAAATTTGTTCTGGGAGAGAGTAAATGGAATAAATGCACGTTTAAAATGTCTCGGGACAGATTCCTTTAGTTAATGAACGTGTCTGCATTTAGTGAATAATTTAAAACGCCCATCAGATTGCAAGGATAAATGAATTCAGTTAAAGAAAGATGTCTGAATGTTGATGAACAAATAGTGCCATTTACTGGAAACTTGGTCATTGAGCAATATATCAATATGGAATAATAGTGCTTGTTTTGGCTGGAAAAAGTGGATTGGCTTGTGACTTTATTGGATATCAAGGCAGCTCAATAGAATTTGTGCCAGATGTTCAGAGGCAGTATGGACAAGGAATAGCTGTAATTCTGCATCTTTGTAAACGAATACAAAAAAGAGGCTATAACTTTATTTTGATAATTATTTTTTATCGTATGATCTATTGAAATTGGAATGGAACTATCAATATAAATAAAATTTTCAAACCACCATTGATGCCCGACACTGATTTGAAGAAAAAATGTGGTGACGTTATTGACTAAATTGTTAGCGAAGCTGAAATCATCGTTGTAAACTGGATGAATAATAATGCTATCCATCTATCATTATATTTTATAGGAAAAGGTGTAGTCGACAGAGTGCGTAGATGGGAAATATAAACATAATGCTAAGTGGCCCGCTCTACGCCACAAGGGAATCCTACCGACGCGTTTCGCCCTAACTGGGTCTCATCAGGACAGGAGTAGCAAAGTTATAATATTTAAACATTATAATTTGAATAAGGGCCGCTATGCTTGCGGCCACGTCCCCAATGCTCCACCCGGAGGTACTACATTGGGTTTAAACGCGAAAAATAACGTGCTTCTAATTTTATACTAACTTCATAGTTGATCCACCCTAAATAAAAACTAAATAAAAATCTAACAAACCTAAAAATCTAACAAACCTAACAAACTCTAACAATCTAACAAACCTAAAAATCTGACAAAACTGAAACAAAAACAAAACAAAAACTAAAAACAGGGTTGTAAATAATGGTATCCCTAGCGCTGACTTTCGAGTGTACCCGATCAACAAGACTATAATATTTAAACAGCTGCACCTAGCACACAGTTTGTGCCTTCGTGCTATTTCACCTGCCACTGCAGGTTTTTTCTCTTGGTAACAGTTGGCGCGAAAGAGCTCCGACTCATCTGCCTTTAGCCATTTAGCCAAAAACTATAGTTATAACAAAAAGTAGTAATAAAGGCAGTTGAATCAGACCTCTTCCGTGCCAAATGTTACAAAGAGAAAAAACATGCAGTATCAGGTGAAATAGCACGAAGGCACAAACTGTGTGCTAATTGCAACTGTATAAATTTTACAGCTTTGATACTCCTGTCTTGATGAGCCCCAACTAGGGTAAAACGCGTCGGTAGAATGCTCTTGTGGTTTAGAGTGAGTAACTTGACATAATTTTCATTTAGTTTTGATTGATTTAAGACTCATTATTGTTACTTTTACTTATATATATATATATATATATATATATATATATATATTGTAGTGGTTTTAAAGGCCTAAATTTAAGTATAAACAAGGCAATTTCAAACACCTTGTATAGAGAAAACAACCAAAATTTACGTGCGAAATTTATTTCATGTAGTTAATTTAAAGTAACAGGTATTACCATAATTTTACAAGTAGTGATTAAAATTTAGTTAGGTTCGTAAAGAAAATAAATTGTAGAAGCCAATGCAAAGTATTAATTAATTTAATTGAGTTTAGTTGAAAGGGTTATTACGTCTAATACGCATAAGAGCTTGAAAAATCGATAATACCAAGGTGAAACGCCTTGCTAACAAACGAACAGCCGTTGAATATAAAATACCTGGAAACGTAAACCCCTAGAAATGTGGTTAAAAACAATTGTTAATTGAACATCTGCAGGTTTTAGAAATGTCAGGTTCCCCTTATTTGTGTAGATAAAAGACAGAAACGTTTCCTTAAAGTGCAGAAGGGATGGACGATCAATGAAATGCTTCGGAATGAGACAGGCATAATAGCAGTTCATTTCAAAATGCACGTATTCAGTTCACATGGGTTAGTTTGAAACTCGGACAGTAATATCGATTTCTACCACTCAAACAAGGTTAGAAGGAAACATAGAATATGCATAAGAGAGAAATAGCGTTAATACAGAC
This sequence comes from Platerodrilus igneus, assembly GCA_036346225.1. Taxonomy (NCBI): domain Eukaryota; kingdom Metazoa; phylum Arthropoda; class Insecta; order Coleoptera; family Lycidae; genus Platerodrilus; species Platerodrilus igneus. Next base: position 5,375,908 of record JARFIW010001303.1, read on the forward strand.
GGGGTTTTAAGACGTCACTGAATATCTCATTGGTCTATATAGTTAGTTGTACAACAGACAAACACAGGAAAATTTGAATGCAGGTTTATCGGAATATATAATAACGACGAGTTAAATTTCAAAGATTTCGAAAACGGTTGGACCAAAATTTTAAGAAGTATTATTTTAAATGAAGGATTTCGCGTGAAGAGCGGCCGAGAGGTGGCATTTCAAAGTGTATAAATACTTTAAAAAAATTAATAGGGGTCTCTTAGTATTTTCATCGCTTCAGACTACGTACAGAAATTTACCACGAGCTTGTAAGTATATAAAATTATTTTAAATTAAATAGTACAGTGTTGGCCTCATAATTTTGATACGCGGATAGTGTCGAGTCTAAATTTTATTGAGGTGCAACATATAATTTAACAAGCTTGTGAAGTGACGTAATGTAACGTAAATTAAATTAAGCAATTATAAAAGAAGTGAAATATTTTTGGATTTGGATTTGCATGCGTCGTGAATGCCGAGCATGCAGCATAACTTAGAGGGTGTTCATCTACAAATAGCTGGCGGCGGCGAATAGAGCAGACCCACGAAACCGAAAGTGCAGGAACTTTACTACATCGTCAACGGAGTAGGGATCTTCAAGAAATTCCAGGTAACGCTTTAGAATTTGTTGTTTTTATAAACTGTGCAAATTATTGTGATGTGTGAGAGTGAACTATAAAGGTATTTTGCATTATTGTGCGTATTGAAAATAATACGTATAACTAACTTTTATTATGGTATTTAAATATAAATCTAAAGGTGTATATAAAGCTTAGTAACGTTCCTCACGAATTAAAATTTTTTTTATTGTGAAGAGAACATGGACCCATTTACTCCTGTTACCTTCAATGTGTTTGATATTTCTAGTTAAAAGTATGGACTTTACAAAAATAGAATTTATTGAGGTGTAACTTGACCATCAACATGCAAATAATCTTGAAGTTTTATGTGTAAATAGTGGTAAATAAATATTGTATGATTGTTGTATTATTTTGTGGTTTCATTGAGAGTGTGCGTGAACGATAACGAGTATGATAGTGAATCTAGGTATCCAAGAGGAGGCCCAACTGAGCTAGCCAGGGAGCTGTTGAAGTAATAAAGTGATGAAGCAGGAATCTGCGTAAAAAATTATTTGGTAAATTAATAAAATTTTCGAATGTTTTTTCTTACTCTGTCGATTTTACAAAGGGTACACAGCATATATATATATATATATATATATATATATATATATATATAAACTATAGGCTGTTTAATAAATAAATTATTAAAATCTTTCTTGACCTTTTGTATTTTTATTCGTGATTTCTAGGGATTATAGGTTTCAGATGATAAAACATAAATTTATCATCAGAGACCTATACTCCCAAGAAAAAAACTCGAATAGTGTATGTGTATATATTACTATGCAATTTGAAGATTAGAAATAGATAGATAGGTCATAGGTCAAGCTAGCGAGTGTAGATACCCTTTATTCAAAGTTAATTAGGTGTTTAAAAATTTTAAGGTAATGATTATTCAATTTAATGTAGGAATTATAGAGTTAGTTTCAAGATAATTTCAGTTTTACAATTATTTGCAAGGAAATATCATAATATTTAGAACGATAGTTATTATACATCTGTCAAGAAGGGTCGATTGGTAAGTGTACAGGATGAAAACGCAGCTTTAATTATAATACAGGGTGTTTCACGACGAGAGGGAATAACTTCGGATAATGATTCTCTGAGTAATTCTAAGACGAAATGACTCTCTACACTTTTGCTCAATTCACAACCATAAAAAAGTTATGAGCAGTTAAAGTTCATATTCGCATGGGTCGTGTCATGGGAAGCCTCTCGGTAAAAATGCACTTGCAGTATGAAAAATGTCTCGTTTCCTTTGACTTCCAGATAGTTTCCATAACTACAAATTCAGTTGAATTAGCAGTTGTGGAAACTTCTGTCAAACAAACTTCAAAAATTCCCAAACGCTGGAAATTTAACGTTTTGAAAGATTTTATTTAAAGTTTCAAAATGCCCCTTTTATTCAGTAACACGGAATACGCCGATATGGTGTTTATGTATGGTTTTGTAATGGAAACTCTGTTTTAGCAGCCGAGACATATCAAGCCAAATTTCCAAATCGAAGAAAGCCCAATCGGAAAACCTTCACGAGACTATTTCGATCCTTGAGGGAAACAGGAGCCTTTCCTAAACTCGCTTACGAGAGAGAAACGCCTCGCAGGAACGCAGCAGAAGTTGTTTTACGGGAAGTCAATGAAGATCCTCGCACGAGTTTAAGAAAAATAAAAGCAAGAACAGGACAAAGCATAACAAGCGCGTGGAGGACATTACGTGAAAATGGATTGCACCCTTATCATCTTCTTAAAGTTCAAAATCTCCTCCCAACCGACTTTCCAACTAGAGTAACGTTCTGTGAGTGGATGGAAGATAATTTGGAACTCATAGACCTAACTCTGTTTTGCGACGAGGCCACTTTCACTAGAGACGGAATCAATAACACTCATAATCAACACGTCTGGGCTGATGAAAATCCCCACGCAATAATCGAGAATCATTTTCAACACCGTTTCTCAGTTAACGTTTGGGCTGGAGTAATGGCAAGCAAGTTGATCGGACCATTTATTTTCCCAGGAAATTTAAATAGTGTCATGTATCGTCAGTATTTGGAGGAGGAGCTGCCCATTTTACTTGAAGATATACCCTTACAAACACGAAGACGAATGTGGTACATGCAGGACGGGGATTTCTTTGTTTGGGGACACATGAAGACACTGGTTTATGAACACGACAAGCCAAGAACGAAGGAGGAACTTATTGCTAGAATAAACGATGCGTTCAATCTTGTGAAAGAAAATATGGAGAACTACAACTGGCCCAGACAAATGAGAAGAAGACTTCGGTTATGTGTGGAGCAGGAAGGAGGCCATGTCGAACATTTGTAGCCGTAATTTTGTTGCTTTATCAGTTCTTAGCTTGTTGTAATTGTCATTTTAAATGGTTTTACTTGTTGAAATTTGTTAGTTATTAAATTTTTTAAAAGTTAAGAATGATAAGTGACCTACTCGTCCATTCATTGTAATGTTAGTATTACCCAGTAGGGTTGGCAACTTTAAGGGTCGATATCTCACATACGGTTGAGAATTGAGCAAAAGTGTAGAGAATCATTTCGTCTTAGAATTACTCAGGGAATCATTACACGAAGTTATTCCCTCTCGTCGTGAAACACCCTGTATAAATAGTGTACAATGGTTAAAAAGCTTTTTTCAATTTCGTTAGCGTTGGATCGATAATTTTAAGGGCATCTTTTAGTAAAGTGGAAACAATTCAAAACCGTTTAGCATAAGATAGCATTTGAAAACACGAGCTTGTTATGAATAAGAAAGAAAATCAATATTTTCTACAAATATAAATAAACGTTAAAGCAGACACGGATCGATATCACAAACAAAGACGGACTTTATTACAGGACGGAGATGCTTATGTCAAATATCAATTAGATTTCGTATCAAACAAGGGACAAGGATGAACTAGAAGCTATAAGCAGGAGTAAGATAGAAAATGTTTTCGATTTAAAATAGGGAGAGAAAATATGAGATATAATTGGACGTTACAAGTAAGCGCGTGACAGTTTAAAAGTTAGAAAGAGCACATATCCGAGTGAGATTCGTAATAACGAAACATGAGAAAGAAAATGGTGGTAGATGAGAGAAAGAGAGAAAGGACTAGGTACGTTTCAATTGTGAGGCATAAATCTAATAAGAATTGATTTCCGTTGGGGTTAGTTTTTCGGCGAAGACACCGGCCGTTGGAAGGGTAGGAACGATTTTCTAGGTATTTTTCTGTCTTCGTACGCTAAAATTTATGGAAGGTGAAAACCGTTGGTGTTTGTTGACAAAATTAGGTGGAATTTTGTAGCGCTTGTAATTTGAATTTCAATGTTTGTTTATCCGTAGTGGAATGATGCGAAACTTGGAAACAGGGGGGTACCTTTGGCTCTATATAAACATCTTAGAGGTAGAGTAAGGTTCTTATACTTTCTTCGCTCGCCAACGAGGTTAACTCAAGTAGTAGTGAATATTTTTCAGTGATTTTATAACAAATATTGTTAGTTGTAATTACACACAAGTTGGTGTGTCGTGGTAATTAATTGGCATTTTTAAAAATCTTTAAGTAAGTACTGAATTAATAGCGAAGCTCTTATAAAGTATGTAAGTACAAACTATTGCTATTTTGGTGGTTGGAGGCGTTCTAAGATGGAATGGTAATGGTGAATGCATTGAGGATTGATTTGTTGATTGTAAATGGAACTGTAATGGGAAATTTCGGAGGTTTGGATGCACTTTCAATGGTATACTAGAAGAGATTGAGATAAGCAGCGTGCCGAGGGAAATAGTGTGACTCAACTTGGTGAGCCATTCCAGACGGCAACATAATCGAGGGCTGGTTTGCAGATGCATGCAATATAATGGTTACCAGGTAACTTCTTTTTTTTTATAAAACTTTGTTCTGGTGTTTAATTGATGTGTTTTAACTCTTTGTGCTTTTGAGTGATTATTTCTATGAATTTGATGGACTTAAAATTTTATCGAACATTATATGTAAATGAAAACGTGTGTATGTAGAGAGGGTTATTTAATATAAAGATAGAAAGGCTGTTTATGTACAAAGTAAAGGGGACATTTGTTATTGCAGTGCTATAATTTTTGCAAACAGATTTAAAGAGTTTTACTGTGAGCTCATATTAAGACAAAGGTTAAAGTCAAGTATAAGGTTAGCCCACTTACTTTAATAGGAAATATGTATGATGAAAATATTTAATCCAAACACATTTTTGGAAATGAAGTGTTTCTAATCAAAAATATATTATTGTAAGTGAACGGTTGTAATGAAAAGAGTTTTGGAAGATGTAAGTTTTATTTCGTGTAAACAGAGTGTAGTGTATTTTGATATTTGCGTTATTTTGGATAGAATTGTAGGGAAGTATTTGTCTTTCAGATTACAGCATAGTGACAGTTAGAAGGAGAAGCTTGGGATTTGGGAGGCCAGGTAAGCTTCTTTGTTAGTTCATAAGCTTTGTAGGAACGGAATGGAGCAGCCGATGTAAACTTCACGAGTCCAAGGAGCTTCACAATATTGTGGTTTCCCAACAAAAGGGGCTCGAGTAAATAGAGCCTGAGCTTCATGATAATTATGGCACCCAGATTGTGGGGTACGATTGGTCCTGTTTAAGAGTTCTTGTATGAGCTTCTCAATAATAATTGCGGCCCAACGCTGGAGCTATTTCGAAAGGTAACTACACGATAAAAAATGGCGACCCGAACGTGAGGGCCTCCATTCCAAATAAAGAAATTTATTTGAGGAAACAGGCGACCTGAGATTAAAGGGTTAATTGTTTCGTAAATAATTTTAGTAATTTTTTTGTAATTTTTGTTGGAATTAGTGATTGTATGAGCGGTGTGGTGAGAACGAATGTTAAGAAAGGAGTGGCTAAGGAGTGAAAGAGTGAAAATTGTAAGTGACAATTGTACTCTATTTGAGAAATCAGGACAAGAAATGGAGGAAGCAGGAGGTAGCAGGGATCAATCAAAGACAAAATCGGGGGAACAAGGAAATAAGATGATTATAGGAATGCTAGAACAGATAAGTGCAGAGTCCAACCGGAAGTTTGATCAGATGAAAGAAACATTAGGCGGAGTTAGGAAAGACTCGAATAGATAATTTGAGCAGTTGGGTGCAGAGTCGAGCAGGAAATTGGAATAGATGACAGAAACGTTAGGGGGAGAAGATAGAGAGGTCAACTAAGGCATTTTCTGATTTCAAAAATAGTTTAACGGTAAAGATGGGGAAGGTTAAAATGAGATTAGACAGGAATGAAAAGAATATAACAGATATTAGGCAGGAAATAGGGCAATTAAAAACGGAAGTTAGGATTTTTTGTGAAGAGGAGATAAACGGAAAAATGAGCGAGGTGAGTGAGTCGTGTAGAGATCAGTTAGGGAGGTTTGACAGAGACGTTACGGGGATCAAACAAAATATTAATGCATTAGCGGCGGATAGCCCAAGGATTTTTTCTGGTAACATGGCTGTAGAACAACAACTGAAATTCTTTGGAGATAATCTGTTGAACCCACAAATTTTTATAAATAATGTTAGAACCTTGGTTTGTAATTTGTATAATAAACAAGCTAAACTAAATGTGGTGAAAGCTTTATTAAAGGATAACGCAGAGGCCTGGTACAATTTGGTAGGGCAGGATATAAAATCATATTTAGATTTTGAGGAGAAATTCCTGAAACATTATTGGGGTGATCATAGACAGGACCAAGCGGGAGATGATCGACCGAAACCAACCGACTCTCCTCCAATATCTTTTAGCCAGCAAGGTTACTGCCCCTTGCTGTGCATTTTAATCCCCTTTTACGATAAGCAGGTTTACTATAGTAGTATTCTTTGTTCCCAACTATAGGGATAGCAGTAATAGCCTAAAATAAAAAGAAAAAGAGAAAAAGTAAAATATCATCCATCGAAAATCTTAAGTCAATATTTCCATTTTTACCCGCAATTATTACTATCAAAATTTTGTTGAAATAAAAATACTAGACTTGAAATCGGATTGTCAACTAATTTATTGATAAAAATGTCAAACCTTACTAATATGGCAATTGCAGAGCGCTAGCAATACACGGTGTACTAGAGTTTGCAAAAGTTAGCAGTGGTCCTCGAAATATACAGCAACATGCATGCAAGGACATCAGAAAGTATTTGGAGGGTACAAAATCTGGAACTAACATCTTTTCGGTAGAAATTTTACGTGGTGTATAATTCTACTGGCATTACGTTAAGAGAAACACCCTGAACGTTCGGATTAATGGCTTTACAGATAGATGTTTGAGTTGTTATACGTTGATATAAGGCCCTTTTAATTATAAGCTTCGTCAGAATCTATTACTTATACTAATTTTGGTTTTGAGACATAAAAACAGTCCTGTAATCAATAATAATTAGTTTAAAATGAATTGGATAGTTGGTATTATTTTACAAATTGTATAAAACACTTATTAAATTTAAGAGCGCGTGTTTATTTCTCTACGGTCGTAGCTTTGTACTGTAGATGGGATGAAAAATAACACGTCGCCTATCGATGCAAAAAAGACGACTAACCTGAATTAAAGTATATCTTTATATACATTTGAAAATAAATAAGATTCTAAAATCCAGCAGGCTGCAGCGAAATTATTTTTTCTTATATAAAATTCTTTTAGCTATGAAATGACCTATGGTAATTTAAAGAATATTACTTTCTCGTTCTGACTAAAGGAAAAATTAATACATTCTTAAGACCGCATTTATTTTGCAACGCAGGAAAACACGAATGTAATCTCAATTTTGAGCTATACAAATTTAATTCAAAAGCTAATTTAATTCACTTCGTTCCAAAGCCTACTTGCCCCGCCATTACGTGCTATATTTCCACTCAACATTCGACAAAAATATTCAAGTAAGCATAAAATTTTCTATTCTTTCTTATCAACCACGTTTCATCTTACGAACGTGTATACGCTAACTAGACTTCACAAGAATCGCATAAAGGGCTGTATTATGGAAGGGTGCAAATGCAATATCACGAACGCCAAACTATTGTGCGATGTGACGGTGTGTACATTGCAGAAGCGTTTGACACTGACAGTTTGTTATCCTTAAGGAATGTGTTCTTTCTGCTTGGGGATAGATGAAAGCCTTCTTCCTGCAGAGAATGTGATGGGCTGATGGTGTATGCGTTATGTTGAATAGATTGCAGCGAAGTGTCGCCTAATCTTGAAAATTATGTTTTTGGGTTTATTTACAGAGCGGGTACTTCAAGCGAAATTTATATGTTTGTTTGGTAAAGGCGTAGGAGATAGTTAAATAGGAAAATACATAGAAGTTTTTATACGGTTCAATTAAAAGGTATTTAAATAGTTAGGCAGCCTTAGAACATATAAAAATTTCATATAAAGCTTTTATATGTTGCAATCGACGAGTGGTATTTAATCTTAGTAATTGTCTGAATATTCTAATCATCATACGTCTTCTGAAAAATCCAACTACTTTGAGATTTATAACCACAAAGATCAAAAGGAATATAGGAGGATGATGTGGAACAAGAAACATGGTGTTGTGGAAAATTGACATTAGTTATTAGAAACCCATATATTGATCTGTTCAACCTTGCAAAAGAATTTTGTTTTTCTTTTTTACTTTCTATATTCGGCAAAAAATAAAGAATATTTTGGAAACTTAGTAAAATTGATGGTTAAATACCCTGTTGTTGAAGTATTCTCATAACAAAATAAACACTACGTTTTTATATATATGTAAAAATGCATTGAGATGGCTGGCATAGAAATATGGTACCCAGGAGTAAATATGACAAGTATCGACCAACAGGAGTATCGGGCCGGCTGCCTGACCCCAATGAGGTTAATATAAACCGGGTAGTTGCCCTAGACCTGTTTCTTGCAATTATTACAGTATTGATTGAAGTTAAAAATACTTTAACACTTTTTTGTTGTGAGAATATTTTCGTGTTCGCAATATCGTTGATTATTGTTTATTCTAGTATTATCGTTAAAATAGTATATAGCGATCAAACACCAACGATAACAAAATGTACACATTGTATGCACAAAACAATGACGTAATTTTACGATGATTTACAGTACAAAAATTTAATCTGTAGTCATCAGTCAGGAAAAGTTAACTCCGCAACACCTTCTTCGAATGGGCAAGCTTCTGGTAGTCACTGTGTTTAAGGGTCCTTTCACGCGGACCCACTTAGCGTCGCTTCTTAGTGGCGCTTCAGAAGCGCTACTGATGTCTAAAGCTCGGAATATATGGATGGTTTCGCACACGACCACAACCACAGATCGGAAGCGCTACAGAAGAGGCTCAAGGTGTTTGCCTTCGTCGCAAAACGCGGCACCTAAAAGTGGCACTGCTCGTTACACTCATAGTTTTCAATTATAGGTTTTACACGCGACTATTTATGTTGCTGGCGTGTAGCGCGTGGGTGGCGCATTAGTGGCGCTTCAAGCGCGTCACTTGGGGTCCGATTGCGCAAACGTAGGTACCGACGATCTTATTAGTGAAATAGTAAAACTTTCACTATATGGGTTTCTCAACATGATGATTATAGTAACCAGAATTCAAAATATATAGAATAAAACTCGATTTGGTCTCTCCAAAAACAATGAAAGCACCCAAAATCTTCTTAGTTTATGTCTACGATTTTTCATCTTCCTGGTCCATGTCCGAAGCGCTTCCAAAAAATTCTACAGCACCACTGACGCGCTTCAGTGGCGCTGATGGATGCTATAAGTTACCCGACAGGCTTCGAACCTGTATCATAGGCCTTTGCGACCCATGCGTTTTACAATTACGCCATCGAGAAGGGTGACCACAATTGGAACATTATACTAATCTAAATGATATACACAACTCTATACCAACCTAACTTTCAATTACATTTGGCATTTTGTCAATCATATCTGACAGTGCAAGTTCTTGACTATGTGAGATATAGACAGGAAGCGACGTTCAAAATTACGGTTGATGTCAGCTATTAAATGTACATATTGGATAATTGCACAAGACAAGTTGATTATTACTAAAGTATTATTTAATAAAAAGAAATCATAATTTAGACTTTTTATGCAAACCCCAAATGATTATTTCAAATCGAGCTAGTAATTGAAAGATCGAAAATATAAGGTTCCGTACAGGATTCGAACCTGTATCTTAGGCTTTCGCGGAACATGCGTTTTCCAATTACGCCACCGAAACGGGTGACGATAATGACTATAATTTGCCAAAGTATTCGGTTTACTGTCGAAGAGGAAACAAATTGTAGTGTACTATTTTTAGATACTATACTAATCAGAAACAGTAACAATTAAATCATTCTCAAATGGTATCAAAAATCTTCAAACTCTGGTAGACTTCTTAACTAACTATTATTCATATCACCCATATAATAGAAAAATTAACTTCATATTATAGTGAAAAAACAGAATCAAGAGAATATGTCATCCTACCCTTTATAGTATATAGATTTCCGGAATATCAAAATTATTGATAGAGATAAAAAATAAAAATAAAAGAAAATTTTTAGAAATGTGTTATATTTACAAAACCCCATATACAAGAATAAGATGACGAATGTTGATGATCTAAGCTCTATCTATGCATACGTTCTAAATTACGAATACATAAATAATAAATTTAGATGCAATAAAAATGATCAATTATAACCTGTTTGTTTTATTACCACAATTAAATTTAAGTGATACATAACGGTTACTGAAATATTAATATATGGTATGTATATGTTTGAGTATTTGAACGCATAAATATTTATTAACTGATATATGTACGTTTGTGTATTTATACGTATTGATGAAAGTTGTATATTTATCAATACATGCAGGATTATGTACATGAATACGACTATGATGTAATAAAATAACAAAAGATATTAAAAATAAGTGACAAAATTTAAATGATATATATACTTCAAAAAACACATCATTCAAACATATACAGAATAGTTTTATTATATGTTTCAACAACCTTTTAAATTATTCTATTTATATATTTGATGCTATTTCATATATTTTAAACCTCAATTTAGTGAATATATTTTGAATGTAATTATTTATTGTTAATGCGTTGGTACATTTTATAGTACTTCTGAAGAGGAATATAAATATATTCGAAAATTTAGGTAATAAAAAGGTCTATTTGATTTTCGAGCAGACCTAAAATCCACTACTTACACTTTATAATAAAATAAGGCAATAGAATAATTACCCGTTATATATATATATATACGAAGTGTTTCACAAAAAATATCTTGCGTCCATAAAAAAACGAAATCAACTTAGGCTACATTCGAAAAAATGAATTAAGACTGTAGATTAAAACTGTGATTTTTCTCTATGTAACATATGTAAGATTATCTTACTGAAACATTAACTTGAACCAAAGAAAGGGCTTTACCATTTACTGAAACAGCATCATTTAGCGTGTGAAACAGCTTTGTTCCAAAACGGTAATGTAATAGGCGCCAACGTAATACATTGTTAATCAAAACAGAGGAATTGTAAAACTGCACTAACTTAGCATACAAAGTAAGGATGATATCATTCCGCCATAATGAATTTGACAAGGTTTGAGTATAACAGTATAAAATTACAAAGATAATGCTTATTTAGATCAAGAATGCATGTTAACTAAAAATTATATTTCTTAAAGGAAATACCCTTATCGCTATTGGTGGAATTAACCAATACAGAAGCTATTAAAATGAAATATGACTAGAAACATTTGAAAAAAGTGTTACGATATATATCTTTAATATTGTTTTGGATTCTGGTTAATTTAGGTCCATAAAATAAAGATTCTTATTTAATTTTTATTTACTACCAAAACTATTCAAATATAAGTACTATTGGTAGTATAATACAAAAATTAAGTAGATTAATGTAATAAAGATCGTAGACTTTGGACTTGAATCCCCAAGAATCAAAAATAAAATTAAGGATATATACCTTTACAAAAATCTAGAATAATTTCTTCATATATACAAAGTGCTTCATTAAGACAGCAATTGCTAAAACAGAGCTATTACACATCAAAATAATATGATTTATCCCAACATGCAATATATCAATGGTGCTTGCTTAGGGGATACGAAGTTGTTTCTGGGTTGAAAATTTATTTACTAATGTTTAAAGGATTTTGAAGGTTTTGATACGATCAATTCGAAAATGTATACTTTTATGATTTTTTGGCATGAGCATTACGAATTTGAAACTTACTTTGGCATTGCTCATAAAAGGTGTTAGTTACAGTCAATTACTGCACTAAATCGAAACATACCGTTTTTGCTTATCTGTAGAATTTTGAAGAGAAAAAAAACTTTTTCCACTTTACTATACTCGTGTACCGAATTTATTACCTCAAGACTTACCTGATCGATTTTTAAATAAACAAAATGCAAACTCAAATATTTTTGATAAGATTTGTTTCATTGACGAGACAACGTTTACTAGACGAGAAGTTTTTAATTGTAGAAACGATCATTTGTGAGATTCCGAGAATGCACACGCTGTAAAAGAAAAACATTTTCAAGATGAGTTTAGACTAAATATCAGGTGTGGTGTGATATCTGAATGCTTCATTGGTGCTTTTGAACAGCAATCCAATCTAAACGAAGTTTTTTATTTAAACTTCCATGAATACTACATAACCAACTTCTAGATAGAATACAACTTGCCGTAAGACAAAATGTGTGGTTTAAGCATGAAGGGGCTTTAACGGATTTTTCTCTGTTTGTGCGCCAGTATATAAATGAACATTTTCCTCATCACTGAATTGACCGTGAAAGTGGATTTGTTTGGCCACTCAGAAGTCCAGATTTAAACCACCTGGACTTTTCAATATGGTCATAAATAAAAGGATTAGTTTGCAGCGGAAAGGTTAATTATATCGAATAGTTATGACGGTAAATACCAGTAGCATCGAATATAATTAAATATAATACACAAGTATTATTTAATAGTCAAAGATCTGTAAGAAAGCGCATTCTAAAGTATATCTTTGAAATTCTTTATTGTTATTGTCACTGATTGTTATTGTTATTAGTTTTTTTCTTTTGTAATTTTTACGTGAAATAGTTTGTAATTCAAAAGAATAAAAATTTCATTTACCAAATATGTTGTCATTTAAAAGCTAAAAACTTAAACAACCAACAGGTGCACATAATTTAAACAAGAGCAGCTTTTTTTTTGTGTAAAATATAACGATCTGTCATATTTTTCGTTCATTTTAATCATAACTCGAGAGACAAAAAAGTTATGTTGATTTACTGCAAAAATAGGTTGTAACCAACGTCTTCTATGAGCAATGCTAAAGGAAGCTTTAAATTAGGATTTGATATCAATGAATAAACGCCCCAACTTGAGTAAGCGCTGCTATCGAGAAGACCATAAAATAGATAGAGCGATTTTAATAGCTATACGAGAGATATAGTAGCAGCCGTTTCGTTCATTAACACGGAATGCATGACTTTTACGATCGCGATAAATTTATACACAACCAAAACGCGAAATCTGAGTTATTATTACATGAGCCGTGACTAATTTTCGAAATAGAAACTAGAGGAATCGAGAAGATGACGTATTGAGGTTGTTTTAATAATATATAAATCATATATATATATATATATATATATATATATATATAATGTATAAATAATATATAAACAATATATAAATAATATATAAATGATATATAAATAATACATAAATGTATATAAATGATATATAAATGATATACAAATGATAAACAAATGATATACAAATAATATACAAATGATATACAAATGATATACAAATGATATACAAATCATATATAAATAATACATGAATAATATATAGATAATATATAAATAATATAGAAATAATATATAAATAATATAGAAATAATATATAAATAATATATAAATAATATATATAAATAATATATAAATTCTGCCATATTTGCAGCATCAAGGGTCATTTGGCTCCAATGTGTACAAATAAAGCATCCAAAACATCTAAGAATCGAAACGTGCGAGGACCGCAATCATTCACAGCATTTTATAGAAATTGAGAATTATTCTTTATTTAATTTAGAAAGTAAAACTAATTCTATATGTTGCAGGTGTTTATTGATGATAGATTTTACAATTGACACTGATTCTAGTCTTTCCGTTATCTCCGACCAGTTTTCTCAAAGGAATTTTGCTGGTAAGAATTTAAAAACAACAAGTAAAGTTTTTAACTTATACAACAGAGATAAAATAATTCCGTTAGGATATATGACCTGTCAAGTTCATTATTTGAATAATAGAAAAACCAATGAATTTTTACGTAATTAAAAATGCTACAGGACATCCTGTTTTAGGCCGTGATTTTTTACAAAAATTTAATTTATACATTTCAGAAATAAATCATTTGAATATGCAGGATGATAAACTTGTAAAAAATTTAATCAAAGATTAGACGAGTGTTTTTGAACCGGGGTTAGATTGTTTCAATAAAGGATTTATCACAATTAAATTAAAGTCACCGGATGTCACCCCAAAATATTTTAAGGCGTGTCTTTTGCCGTTTGCAATTATAAAGAAAGTGGAAAACGAATTGGAACGTTTAACCAATTCTTGTGTTTTGAAACCAGTAGATTTTAGTAACTGGGGAACTCCAGTTGTAGCTGTTCTAAAGAAGGACGGTACTATAAGGTTGTGTGGTGATTTTAAAGTTACTCTTAATCCCTATAATGAGATAGATCAATATCCTTTGCCCTGTATCCAAGAGCTGTTTTCAAAATTGCAAGGCGGTGACTTTTACTAAATTAGATGTGTCAAATGCATATCAGCAAGTGTGTTTGAATGAAGAATCTAAACATTTAGTCACTATTTCTACACACAAGAGACTTTATAGATACAATAGGGCACCTTTTGAAATAGCTAGTATTCCCGCTAAATTCCAAAAAATCATGGATTCGCTTTTAGAAGGCCTTGACGGAGTAGTCTTTTTCCAGGACGATATATTAGTTAGTGGGAAAGACTATAAAGAACATTCACAACGCCTTACTAAGGTGTTAAACATCTTACAAGAAGCAGGTTTAAAAATTTCCTTTAAAAAATGCAAATTTTTTCAAACCGTTACTTCATATTTAGCTTTTAATATTGACAAAACGGGTTTACACACTTCCGAAGACAAAATTGCGGCAATCGTCGACGCGTCAACACCACAGAACGTAACACAGTTAAAGGGTTTCATTGGATTAATTAATTATCACGGAAAATTTGTACACAATTTATCTACTATTTTGTATCCATTATATAATTTAGTACGAACAAATGCAACGTGGAATTGGTCATCACGCTGCGATAGTGCTTTTAAACAAATTAAACAATTATTAATTTCTGCCAATATATTAGTGCATTTTAATCCCAAATTACCATTACAATTATATACTGATGCTTCAAACGTAGGCATTGGAGCGGTAATTAGCCATATAATGAGTGATGGGTTTAAGAAACCTATCGCTTTCGCTTCACATACTCTGTCGGATACAGAAAAAAAATATTCCAAAATCGAAAAGGAGGGATTATCAATTATTTTTGGTCTGGGTAAATTTAACCAGTATCTGTATAGTAAAGAGTTTGTATTAGTAACAGACCATAAACCTTTGACTTCAATTTTTCACCCGCAAAAAGGAATACCCCAATTTTCGGCAAATCGTTTGCGCCGTTGGGAGTAGACCATTTTCAAGAAACCCAGAACCTCATTTCCACCAGCTTCCCTCATTTCCACACACATCTGGACCAAATTTACATGTAAATTCGCACTATAAAGTGTTATTTTTTAAGAATCTCCACCTGCTCTCTCCCTGTGGAGATGAATCTCCTCCTTGTGGGAGTTTTATCCCAACCATCCCTAACCTAAAAATCGATAACCTAACCCCTAAAATTTTTGAGATACTTCTCGGTGTCTATTGGCACCGCACCCACGAGATAAGCCTATCTTGTTTGGTATCAATTAATATTAGAATTTTCTCAGCTACCCGAATTTTTAAGAATTTTTTAGATAGCATCATCCCCCAGAGAGCTACCCCAATTTTAAGATTTCTTACCTGTAGCGACTTTTGAGCGTTCTTATAAATTTTTTTATACATTCGATACATTAAATTAGTCTAGAATTTTATGTAGAATCCGAATCTGTAAACAGATTTGAAATAGGACCACGCCCTGCTAAATTACACACATACCCTCTGTGAGATAAATCTTTCTCCACACTTCCACCCACGAGATAAACCTATCTTGTTTGGTATCAATTAATATTAGAATTTTCTCAGCTACCCGAATCTCTAGGAATTTTTTAGATTGCGCCACCCCCAGAGAGCTACCCCAATTTTAAGATTTCTTACCTGTAGCGACTTTTGAGCGTTCTTATAAAATTTTTTTAGTCATGCGATACATCTTCTTAGTCTAAAATTTTACGCACACCCCGAATTTGTAAACAGATTTGAAATAGGACCACGCCCTGCTAAATTACACACATACCCTCTGTGAGATAAATCTTTCTCCACACTTCCACCCACGAGATAAATGTACATTGTTTAGTATCAATTAATATTAGAATTTTCTCAGCTACCCGAATCTCTAGGAATTTTTTAGATTGCGCCACCCCCAAGGGAGCTACCCCAATTTTAAGATTTCTTACCTGTAGCGACTTTTGAGCGTTCTTATAAAATTTTTTTAGTCATGCGATACATCTTGTTAGTCTAAAATTTTACGCACACCCCGAATCTGCAAACAGATTTAAAACAGGGACCACCCCTTACCATTTTACACACATCCTCTAAATGATAAATTCCTGCAACTCATACCTAAAAGAAAATCTAAAAACAATTCTTGAAACTTTTTATTACAAACAATTTTTACTAATACAGTTTAAATTTGTAAACAACATTTCTAAATACATATTCACAATTTTTTATTCTTAACCTAGAACTTCTCATATCGGGCTATACTTATTAATATTTATTTCTAAATAGAGCACCTTTTCCAAAGACCAACCGGACCCGCATGTTTCAAATTCCTCTGATTTTGTTCGCATGGTTTCGCTTAAGACCTCGTACATATTTTCCACATTTTTTGTGTTAAAGGATTTTACATCGGTAGTCTCTTCCCCCATTTTGGTGTAAACGCCGTAGAGTTCGCAATAGACTTTTACTGCTGTATGTTGTATTCTTTTTTCATTAATTAATCGAATAAATCGCTCTTTCTGCCTCCAAAGAAACTCGGGCACTCCATCGTCGACACTGGCATTCTTTATGCGATAGCTAGCCATACGGTTGTTAAACGCAGTGCTAACCATCTCTACACCATCGTCGCTAGTAGCGGTAACTGATGCATTTTATGTCTGTTGCTCCTTAAGTGTGCGGCATAGGTAGTCTTTTCCATTTCGAAATCGCATACTTTACACATAATTCGTGGTTGTTTCGTACAAGACCCTTTAACAGCTGGTGGAGCTGAACGTTTAAAAAAAAAAAAAAAAGGGGGGGGGGGGGGTTAAAGAACTTTGCTGCAGACGGATGTATAAGCAACCCTAGGCGATGTTACACCACGACATTTGTTCTGGTGCCGGGGGGGGGGGGGGGGGGGGGGGGGGGGGGGGGGGGGGGGGGGGGGGGGGGGGGGGGGGGGGGTTTTTTTTTTTTTTTTTTTTTTTTTTTTTTTTTTTTTTTTTTTTTTTTTTTTTTTTTTTTTTTTTTTTTTTTTTTTTTTTTTACCAACTTGCTGTCTACAGGATACTTACTAATAAAGCAATTTAATTTTAAATAACTTCTACGTCATACTTTAGGAAATGTTAGACTTGAATATTTTCCAAATGAATCACCAAGCGAAAGTATATGCTTAGCGGTATTTAAATTATCTATTAATTTCCCATTTTTACGACCATGGTTAATTATAGATTAAAATTTAATTTGTGCACGTTCGAGCTTCTCGTAAACTAACATATTTTATAGCAACAATGCGCTGTATAATACATGCATACCCCTTCGCCGCGCTACTGCTATTCTTGTAATTGCTAGAAAAAGTCACTCTCCTTTTTACTGTTAGGAGCGATGCAAAGCACCATTTTTTTTATACTTTCTATAGCACATCGCGCACTTTTTGTCGGATAATTAAATTTTGCTTCTGTAGGCTTTTACACTTTCGCATAGCGGTCGGCCGCACGTAATGATTTCTAGAACCGGTAAGTACTCGATATCGTCCAAATAGAGAATTAGATGCTCGATGTCTGTCAACTTCCGATTCCCTCGTAAAAGGTAGAAAAAACTCAGTCAATCACCCATCTAACTTAACCTTCAACCCGCTCCTGTTCTGATAATTTACAAACATTTTTCAAACGACAATGGGCCGAGAATTTTTAAACCTCCGAGGGATCTTTAAGTCGTGATCAATTACACATCCGAGCTACGCGTAAACTAACATATTTTGCAGCAACTGTATAATACATGCATACCTCTTCTCTGCGCTACTGCTATTCTTGTAATTGCTAGAAAAAGTTACTCTCCTTTTTATTGTTAGGACCGATGCAAAGCACCATTCCATACTTTCTTTATAAGTGTAGCACATCGCGCACTTTTTTGTCGGTTAATTAATTTTTGTTTATGTAGGCCTTTACACTTTCGCTTATTTAAACATCTAATACGATCAATTAACCACTTTCGATTATTCTAACGGGAACCACCATACATTCCGCCGCACCGTTCTTTTGAATCCAACGATCCTATAGGCTTCCACGCACTAACACCTGACGTATCTTTCCTACTATTTGTTAAACAAAATCGGTTCTATGTGGACTTAAAAGGTTTTAAATTTAGATATGAACATTTCTTACGTTAAAATTTTACGACGAAACAATTTAATAGGACCACGCCCTGCTAAATTCACACATACCCTCTGTGAGATAAATCTTTCTCCACACTTCCACCCACGAGATAAATGTACATTGTTTAGTATCAATTAATATTAGAATTTTCTCAGCTACCCGAATCTCTAGGAATTTTTAGATTGCGCCACCCCATAGGAGCTACCCCAATTTTAAGATTTCTTACCTGTAGCGACTTTTGAGCGTTCTTATAAAATTTTTTAGTCATGCGATACATCTTGTTAGTCTAAATTTTACGCAACCCGAATCTGCAAACAGATTTAAAACAGGGACCACCCTTACCATTTTACACACATCCTCTAAATGATAAATTCCTGCAACTCATACCTAAAAGAAAATCTAAAAACAATTCTTGAAACTTTTTATTACAAACAATTTTTACTAATACAGTTTAAATTTGTAAACAACATTTCTAAATACATATTCACAATTTTTATTCTTAACCTAGAACTTCTCATATCGGGCTATACTTATTAATATTTATTTCTAAATAGAGCACCTTTTCCAAAGACCAACCGGACCCGCATGTTTCAAATTCCTCTGATTTTGTTCGCATGGTTTCGCTTAAGACCTCGTACATATTTTCCACATTTTTTGTGTTAAAGGATTTTACATCGGTAGTCTCTTCCCCCATTTTGGTGTAAACGCCGTAGAGTTCGCAATAGACTTTTACTGCTGTATGTTGTATTCTTTTTTCATTAATTAATCGAATAAATCGCTCTTTCTGCCATCCAAAGAAACTCGGCACTCCATCGTCGACACTGGCATTCTTTATGCGATAGCTAGCCATACGGTTGTTAAACGCAGTGCTAACCATCTCTACACCATCGTCGCTAGTAGCGGTAACTGATGCATTTTTATGTCTGTTGCTCCTTAAGTGTGCGGCATAGGTAGTCTTTTCCATTTCGAAATCGCATACTTTACACATAATTCGTGGTTGTTTCGTACAAGACCCTTTAACAGCTGGTGGAGCTGAACGTTTACTGCTAATGACATACCGTGCTGTTTTCCTTGTGTCGCTGTAAGTTGCCCATTCTCGTAAAAGCGATACCGCAAGAACCACAGTTAAAGAACTTTGCTGCAGACGGATGTATAAGTAACCCTAGGCGATGTTACACCACGACATTTGTTCTGGTGCCGTTTGAGAGCATCCTTCTGGTAAAGTAGACGTGACACGGCTCGCATTTAAAACGTTTGCAGGTACCATTTTATGTACAAAACAAAATCCGCACTATAAGACTTGACTTGTAAGCGAACTAACTTATAACTAAAGAGTTTACTCTGCGCACCTGCTTTATGTACCCTATAGAATGCAAACCGAAGGTTTCCGAAGACACCGAACAATGTTGAGGATTCAGCGGAACTAAATGACGTCATAATCCTCACTGCTCGTCCAATACATTTAGCGCCAATGCATGCACCTGGTTCGCTTCGTCGATGGTGCGAATGCCGTTAGTAAAACATCGGAAACGTCTTCCATCGGATCGCGTGCATATTAAAATCCAAAGGGTGGTAGCACACGCACACAAGTTGTCTGCAAGTCTGCGTAAAGTGATGCTACTATAACCAAAAACACTTTAAACCATTACTAAGAAAATACCAACTTGCTGTCTACAGGATACTTACTAATAAAGCAATTTAATTTTAAATAACTTCTACGTCATACTTTAGGAAATGTTAGCTTGAATATTTTCCAAATGAATCACCAAGCGAAAGTATATGCTTAGCGGTATTTAAATTATCTATTAATTTCCCATTTTACGACCATGGTTAATTATAGATTAAAATTTAATTTGTGCACGTTCGAGCTTCTCGTAAACAACATATTTTATAGCAACAATGCGCTGTATAATACATGCATACCCTTCGCCGCGCTACTGCTATTCTTGTAATTGCTAGAAAAGTCACTCTCCTTTACTGTTAGGAGCGATGCAAAGCACCATTTTTTATACTTTCTATAGCACATCGCGCACTTTTTGTCGGATAATTAAATTTTGCTTCTGTAGGCTTTTACACTTTCGCATAGCCCCCCCCCCCCCCTTTTTTTTTTTTTTTTTGTCAACTTCCGCGAATACCACGTGGAGATAACACGTATACTCCGTCAACCAGGATAGAAGCCGGAAGGATTTGGAAGGTGGGAAAGAACTTAAAAATTATGGAATCTTAAAACTAATATATACAATAGATTTACAAAATCCATACAAATATAAACAACTATCTTATATCTTTACACCCCATGCGTAGATTGTTGTACTATTAGGAATGATGTACCTTTGTCATCTTCCCTCGATAAACTAATTTTATTAATAAGCTGCGTATGCAAATCGTATTCTTTACTCCGGATACATACGCAGGCTAGTACTCCACACCAAATAAAGAATTGGATGCTTGGTGACTGTTAACATCCGTTTCCTTCGTGTACGCCCAGACATATCCCAACCCATGCGCACCCTGCGCATGCACCATGCGCGCCCATGCGCGTGCCACCTGCCCATGAGCACCCCTTTCTGTGCGACTGCTATTTCGGGGTAACGTTACAGCCTTTTATAAATAAAGAACAATGTTATATACTATTATAAAATGTTTATTCTGACATTATACATAACAAATTTTAAAATATTTAATACCAAGCATGGAGTCTTTTAACTTAATTTTAATACAATTACTTTATGTTTGTTTGCACTGGTTTTAATTTTATCTAATTTTATTCGCAGCTTAAAATTTAAATCGACACCCAAGTCTTCTATCTCCTTTTCTAACCAATAGTTTGATACATAAAGACCGTCTAGGTTTTCGAATTGTAAAATGTACCGAAGTTTGCCTCTATATTTAAAGTCTTTGATTCCACCGACAACCAGATCCATTCCTTCGTGTAATTCTTGCAGCTTGTGACAATCTTTTAATCGCAGCTTTCCACTATATCCTGCATACGTATCTTGTTAGCTTGATCGACTTCTTCTTGTCGGTATTGGAGGAAATCCTTTTCTCCCACACACCGTTGTGTAGTTGCATATCCACCACTTTTGGGAATATATGGTTGTTATAGGTTGTAAGACCCTCGGTTTAAATGATCCGAAAGGTTCTTTACTAGGTAAATATACAATGTTTAGCGGAACCCCCTTGCGTGTGGTGTACGCCAAGGTTACGAAACCCGCATTCCTTAGTTCGTCTTTGTTATCTGCCATTTTGATAAATACGTTTTAGAATAACCTTTTAAAAGTATACGGATTTAGTACCATCCTTTTCTGCAAGAACACCTACATAACTAAAAGAGTCTTTCTTACTAACCGCAAATGCATACAGCTTGTACAACCCGGATGTATCTAAGTCAGTCCATCGACACATAAAATAATCTTTTAATTCTTCCTCATTTTCTCTAATAAGATGTTCTTTGTCTAACACATCTTTGTATTGTTCGCGTATTGTCGCAGTGTTTTCCATGTAGTCCAATTTTCGCCTTTTTGCATCCATTTCCTCTAATTCCAGTTGTCTTTTCCTTCCACTTACAGCGTATGGCATGCATAATGGGACAATTTCCTTTAGCGTAAACGGATAGAGTTTACTACCAATATTTGCGCGTTGTCGTACAACCTGTAGGCGAATGTTAGGTGTATTTATCAATCCCAATTCCGAAATGACTATTTCTTTTGGAATTGTAGAATATGGTGTTGCAGATTGTGTAAAATATGTACTACCTGCTTTAATGTAGCACTTGTGTAAGATTTCTATTTTATCTTGGCTGTCTTCCTCCTCTACTATCTCCAAATAATTTACGGGTAAATAGTTAAAACTAAAAGCCGAAAGCATATACTTTATCAATGTTTCCCTTTCTTTTGGTTTTTCGGACAACTTAATTTGCAAGCCCGTCAATTTCTTTGTATTACCATTACCCCAATACACGTACTGTAGCAGGTTATTATACACTAAACAGCAGCTATTTTGTAGCTTGTCCGATAGCTTACTCCACATTTTGGCAAGTGGTACCGAGTACATTGGTGCTTTTAGGAAGTATAACTTACTATCTTCCAATAACGTTAAACAATCTTTTAAGGGATTACACACCCGTTCCGCACTGACATAGCTTCCAATTGCACAATTGTATATTGTCGCTTCCAATCGCGTAATACCATGTTCTTTAGCCAAAGTAGACGCAAATGTTTCCCTTAAACGTACATCTGGACAACGTAAAAATCTAGTATATGATTTCCAAGTTGTTTATTAACACCAGGACTTGTTATCTGACACACAAATTTGTTGTATATCTTAATTTTTGCATTGGTTGTTAGCCATGTTAAACAATCAATTCCTACAGTTTTATCGTTGTCAACTATAATATTACACTTTTCTTCGTACTCGCCCTTATAGCAAAAGTTATGGTTTGTAGTTAAATAATTACACATCTCCATCTTGCTAAATATACCCGCAAAATCTTGGGTTACATCCATGTCAAAAAGATAGAAATAATCTTTTTCGAGTTCGTCTAATATATCTGGTAGTTCCTCCAATAAAGATTCCAACTTAGCATCTGCTAGTTCCACTTTGTTTGGAACACATATAGGATTTTGGAATTTTTTATTAATGCATTCGAGGTCTTCTTTTCCGATAATTTCTTTTACTCTCTGACCCATCTTGTTAGTGCTTTCCAGAGAAAACGGAAGCTTAGCTTTAACACCATGCCTAGCGGAAACAAATCGGTCAAACTTTCTTCGTAGATAGCTGTTAAATGCACCACAAATTTCTTTTTAGGATAAACATCCTTTTGCTTGCAGATGTTTGCTCGGCGTCAGAAAAGTCGCAAATTTTAACCAACATTATATTGTCACAAAATGGTTCTGTAATTGGTGTGTGTAGTCCATAAAAGGAAAAATTAATAGGTTAGGTCAGCGCCGCGGCGCTGACCTAACCTATTAATTTTTCCTTTTATCTAACCTAGGTCCACACTTGTTTTTAATGGAAAAACTCATTAAAATGCAATTAGTGCTAATGGGTTTTAATGAGAAAACTCATTAAAAAGCAATTAGGTCATATGGTCATGTGGTCATATGGTCATGTGGTCATGTGGTCATATGGTCATGTGGTCATATGGCCATGTGGTCATGTGGGGGTAATTTCACCCTATGGGGCAATTTCACCCTAACTTAACATCCTACATATATCCGGATATATGTCGATGCGCATCCCTGTCGGCTTAGGTTGGATAACAACATATTCGACTATCTTCGGCAATATACGTCCTCACTCTGTAGAATACGTGAGAGAACAATTTTTTCGTATTCAATTTAGTATTCGATAGTAGCTAGAACGGTAAACATGAGCGTCTCCAAGGTGATTAACGTTTCTCAACTTCTTGGGAATAAAGTGAAACCGACAAATGAGCGATTTGGATTATGGCTGTTGACAGAAAATATGTGCAACAATAATCTGGTAACAGATATTGGTAATATTTGTTATGTCAAAGGCGAACAGATGCTGACTGGTGGACTACACACACCAATTACAGAAACATTTTGTGACAATATAATGTTGGTTAAAATTTGCGACTTTTCTGACGCCGAGCAAACATCTGCAAGCAAAAGGATGTTTATCCTAAAAAAAGAAATTTGTGGTGCATTTAACAGCTATCTACGAAGAAAGTTTGACGGATTTGTTTCCGCTAGGCATGGTGTTAAAGCTAAGCTCCCGTTTTCTCTGGAAAGCACTAACAAGATGGGTCAGAGAGTAAAAGAAATTATCGGAAAAGAAGACCTCGAATGCATTAATAAAAAATTCCAAAATCCTATATGTGTTCCATACAAAGTGGAACTAGCAGATGCTAAGTTGGAATCTTTATTGGAAGAACTACCAGATATATTAGACGAACTCGAAAAAGATTATTTCTATCTTTTTGACATGGATGTAACCCAAGATTTTGCGGGTATATTTAGCAAGATGGAGATGTGTAATTATTTAACTACAAACCATAACTTTTGCTATAAGGGCGAATACGAAGAAAAGTGTAATATTATAGGTGACAACGATAAAACTGTAGGAATTGATTGTTTAACATGGCTAACAACCAATGCAAAAATTAAGATATACAACAAATTTGTGTGTCAGATAACAAGTCCTGGTGTTAATAAACAACTTGGCAATCATATACTAGATTTTTACGTTGTCCAGATGTACGTTTAAGGGAAACATTTGCGTCTACTTTGGCTAAAGAACATGGTATTACGCGATTGGAAGCGACAATATACAATTGTGCAATTGGAAGCTATGTCAGTGCGGAACGGGTGTATAATCCCTTAAAAGACTGTTTAACGTTATTGGAAGATAGTAAGTTATACTTCCTAAAAGCACCAATGTACTCGGTACCACTTGCCAAAATGTGGAGTAAGCTATCGGACAAGCTACAAAATAGCTGCTGTTTAGTGTATAATAACCTGCTACAGTACGTGTATTGGGGTAATGGTAATACAAAGAAATTGACGGGCTTGCAAATTAAGTTGTCCGAAAACCAAAAGAAAGGGAAACATTGATAAAGTATATGCTTTCGGCTTTAGTTTTAACTATTTACCCGTAAATTATTTGGAGATAGTAGAGGAGGAAGACAGCCAAGATAAAATAGAAATCTTACACAAGTGCTACATTAAAGCAGGTAGTACATATTTTACACAATCTGCAACACCATATTCTACAATTCCAAAAGAAATAGTCATTTCGGAATTGGGATTGATAAATACACCTAACATTCGCCTACAGGTTGTACGACAACGCGCAAATATTGGTAGTAAACTCTATCCGTTTACGCTAAAGGAAATTGTCCCATTATGCATGCCATACGCTGTAAGTGGAAGGAAAAGACAACTGGAATTAGAGGAAATGGATGCAAAAGGCGAAAATTGGACTACATGGAAAACACTGCGACAATACGCGAACAATACAAAGATGTGTTAGACAAAGAACATCTTATTAGAGAAAATGAGGAAGAATTAAAAGATTATTTTATGTGTCGATGGACTGACTTAGATACATCCGGGTTGTACAAGCTGTATGCATTTGCGGTTAGTAAGAAAGACTCTTTAGTTATGTAGGTGTTCTTGCAGAAAAGGATGGTACTAAATCCGTATACTTTTTAAAAGGTTATTCTAAAACGTATTTATCAAAATGGCAGATAACAAAGACGAACTAAGGAATGCGGGTTTCGTAACCTTGGCGTACACCACACGCAAGGGGGTTCCGCTAAACATTGTATATTTACCTAGTAAAGAACCTTTCGGATCATTTAAACCGAGGGTCTTACAACCTATAACAACCATATATTCCCAAAAGTGGTGGATATGCAACTACACAACGGTGTGTGGGAGAAAAGGATTTCCTCCAATACCGACAAGAAGAAGTCGATCAAGCTAACAAGATACGTATGCAGGATATAGTGGAAAGCTGCGATTAAAAGATTGTCACAAGCTGCAAGAATTACACGAAGGAATGGATCTGGTTGTCGGTGGAATCAAAGACTTTAAATATAGAGGCAAACTTCGGTACATTTTACAATTCGAAAACCTAGACGGTCTTTATGTATCAAACTATTGGTTAGAAAAGGAGATAGAAGACTTGGTGTCGATTTAAATTTTAAGCTGCGAATAAAATTAGATAAAATTAAAACCAGTGCAAACAAACATAAAGTAATTGTATTAAAATTAAGTTAAAAGACTCCATGCTTGGTATTAAATATTTTAAAATTTGTTATGTATAATGTCAGAATAAACATTTTATAATAGTATATAACATTGTTCTTTATTTATAAAAGGCTGTAACGTTACCCGAAATAGCAGTCGCACAGAAAGGGTGCTCATGGGCAGGTGCGCACGCGCATGGGCGCGCATGGTGGTGTGCATGCGCAGGGGTGCGCATGGGTTGGGATATGTCTGGGCGTACACGAAGGAAACGGATGTTAACAGTCACCAAGCATCCAATTCTTTATTTGGTGTGGAGTACTAGCCTGCGTATGTATCCGGAGTAAAAGAATACGATTTGCATACGCAGCTTATTAATAAAATTAGTTTATCGAGGGAAGATGACAAAAGGTACATCATTCCTAATAGTACAACAATCTACGCATGGGGGTGTAAAGATATAAGATAGTTGTTTATATTTGTATGGATTTTGTAAATCTATTGTATATATTAGTTTTAAGATTCCATAATTTTTAAGTTCTTTTCCCACCTTCCAAATCCTTCCGGCTTCTATCCTGGTTGACGGAGTATACGTGTTATCTCCACGTGGTATTCGCGGGACACGGCGGTTTTAGATTTCTCGGGAGATGG
Source organism: Platerodrilus igneus (assembly GCA_036346225.1). NCBI lineage: Eukaryota > Metazoa > Arthropoda > Insecta > Coleoptera > Lycidae > Platerodrilus > Platerodrilus igneus. The sequence continues at coordinate 5,402,797 of JARFIW010001303.1, forward strand.
TTGGCTAAGGCATATGTCTTGGGTAGCGAAAAAGGTTTTAAAAATGGTGTTAAATAAAGATGGGCAAAAATCAGTGATGTGGGTCTTTCAAAGGTATAACTTTGTATGGGGCGGTCCTATTTAAAAGTTATTTGCAGATTTGGGGACCCTAGAAAAATTTAACATTAGTTGATACCTAACAAAATATGTTTATCTTAAAAGAGTGACTGCCCAGCGTATAATAAATACAATATAACACTTGTCAACAAAGAAAGTTGTGGGGAAATTTAAAGACGAGTTTAACGGTGACTTGGTGTTAGAATTTGTTGGTAGTAATGTTAAGTCCTACTGTATTGTAGGCGAGAAAGATACGATTAAAAAGATTAAAGAGGTCTCACGAATTGTAGTTAAGTAAAACCGAGGGTCTTACAACCTATAACGAGCATATACCTCCAAAAGGGGTGGGCATGCAGCTACGCAGCAGTGCGCGGGAGAATAAGAATTCTCACTAATAAGAAATTAAAGTTTCCATGTACGTAGCACCAGTCATTGGGTAACGGTAGAAATGTGGAACCTATAAAGACGATTATTAATTATGGTTTAGAAAAATAGTAGTTTTCGTGGACTAAATAAAATAGCTTAGACTGGTTAATGTATATGGTTACATATTCTCGTACACATCCACAAACATCTGTTTACGTCCACAATGACGATACCGGTAGTTTTTGTTTAACAAATAGTAGGAAAGATACGTCAGGTGTTAGTGCGTGGAAGCCTATAGGATCGTTGGATTCAAAAAGAACGGTGCGGCGGAATGTATGGTGGTTCCCCGTTAGAATAATCGAAAGTGGTTAATTGATCGTATTAGATGTTTAAATAAGCGAAAGTGTAAAGGCCTACATAAACAAAAATTAATTAACCGACAAAAAAGTGCGCGATGTGCTACACTTATAAAGAAAGTATGGAATGGTGCTTTGCATCGGTCCTAACAATAAAAAGGAGAGTAACTTTTTCTAGCAATTACAAGAATAGCAGTAGCGCAGAGAAGGGGTATGCATGTATTATACAGTTGCTGCAAAATATGTTAGTTTACGCGTAGCTCGGATGTGTAATTGATCACGACTTAATGATCCCTCGGAGGTTTAAAAATTCTCGGCCCATTGTCGTTTGAAAAATGTTGGTAAATTATCAGAACAGGAGCGGGTTGAAGTTTAAGTTAGATGAGTGATTGACTGAGTTTTTTCTACCTTTTACGAGGGAATCGGAAGTTGACAGACATCGAGCATCTAATTCTCTATTTGGACGATATCGAGTACTTACCGGTTCTAGAAATCATTACGTGCGGCCGACCGCTATGCGAAAGTGTAAAAGCCTACAGAAGCAAATTTAATTATCCGACAAAAAGTGCGCGATGTGCTATAGAAAGTATAAAAAAAATGGTGCTTTGCATCGCTCCTAACAGTAAAAAGGAGAGTGACTTTTTCTAGCAATTACAAGAATAGCAGTAGCGCGGCGAAGGGGTATGCATGTATTATACAGCGCATTGTTGCTATAAAATATGTTAGTTTACGAGAAGCTCGAACGTGCACAAATTAAATTTTAATCTATAATTAACCATGGTCGTAAAAATGGGAAATTAATGGATAATTTAAATACCGCTAAGCATATACTTTCGCTTGGTGATTCATTTGGAAAATATTCAAGCCTAACATTTCCTAAAGTATGACGTAGAAGTTATTTAAAATTAAATTGCTTTATTAGTAAGTATCCTGTAGACAGCAAGTTGGTATTTTCTTAGTAATGGTTTAAAGTGTTTTTGGTTATAGTAGCACTGCATCTTCTACAGCACGACTTGCAGACAACTTGTGTGCGTGTGCTACCACCCTTTTGGATTTTTAATATGCACGCGATCCGTGAAAGACGTTTCCGATGTTTTTACTAACGGCATTCGCACCATCGACGAAGCGAACCAGGTGCATACATTGGCGCTAAATGTATTGGACGAGCAGCGAGGATTATGACGTCATTTAGTTCCCCGCTGAATCCTCAACATTGTTCGGGTGTCTTCGGAAACCTTCGGTTTGCATTCTATAGGGTACATAAAGCAGGTGCGCAAGAGTAAACTCTTTAGTTATAAGTTAGCTCGCTTACAAGTCAAGTCTTATAGTGCGGATTTTGTTTTGTACTAAAATGGTACCTGCAAACGTTTTAAATGCGAGCCGTGTCACGTCTACTTTACCAGAAGGGATGCTCTCAAACGGCACCAGAACAAATGTCGTGGTGTAACATCGCCTAGGTTGCTTATACATCCGTCTGCAGCAAAGTTCTTTAACTGTGGGTCTTGCGGTATCGCTTTTACGAGAATGGGCAACTTACAGCGACACAAGGAAAACAGCACGGTATGTCATTAAGCAGTAAACGTTCAGCTCCACCAGCTGTTAAAGGGTCTTGTACGAAACAACCACGAATTATGTGTAAAGTATGCGATTTCGAAATGGAAAAGACTACCTATGCCGCACACTTAAGGAGCAACAGACATAAAAATGCATCAGTTACCGCTACTAGCGACGATGGTGTAGAAATGGTTAGCACTGCGTTTAACAACCGTATGGCTAGCTATCGCATAAAGAATGCCAGTGTCGACGATGGAGTGCCCGAGTTTCTTTGGAGGCAGAAAGAGCGATTTATTCGATTAATTAATGAAAAAAGAATACAACATACAGCAGTAAAAGTCTATTGCGAACTCTACGGCGTTTACACTAAAATGGGGGAAGAGACTACCGATGTAAAATCCTTTAACACAAAAAATGTGGTTATAACGTCTTCTAGTAATCTGGAAAATATGTACGAGGTCTTAAGCGAAACCATGCGAACAAAATCAGAGGAATTTGAAACATGCTGGTCCGGTTGGTCTTTGGAAAAGGTGCTCTATTTAGAAATAAATATTAATAAGTATAGCCCGATATGAGAAGTTCTAGGTTAAGAATAAAAAATTGTGAATATGTATTTAGAAATGTTGTTTACAAATTTAAACTGTATTAGTAAAAATTGTTTGTAATAAAAAGTTTCAAGAATTGTTTTTAGATTTTCTTTTAGGTATGAGTTGCAGGAATTTATCATTTAGAGGGTGTGTGTAAAATGGTAAGGGGTGGTCCCTGTTTTAAATCTGTTTGCAGATTCGGGGTGTGCGTAAAATTTTAGACTAACAAGATGTATCGCATGACTAAAAAAATTTTATAAGAACGCTCAAAAGTCGCTACAGGTAAGAAATCTTAAAATTGGGGTAGCTCCCTTGGGGGTGGCGCAATCTAAAAAATTCCTAGAGATTCGGGTAGCTGAGAAAATTCTAATATTAATTGATACCAAACAATGTACATTTATCTCGTGGGTGGAAGTGTGGAGAAAGATTTATCTCACAGAGGGTGTGTGTAATTTAGCAGGGCGTGGTCCTATTTCAAATCTGTTTACAGATTCGGGGTGTGCGTAAAATTTTAGATTAAGAAGATGTATCGCATGACTAAAAAAATTTTATAAGAACGCTCAAAAGTCGCTACAGGTAAGAAATCTTAAAATTGGGGTAGCTCTCTGGGGGTGGCGCAATCTAAAAAATTCCTAGAGATTCGGGTAGCTGAGAAAATTCTAATATTAATTGATACCAAACAAGATAGGTTTATCTCGTGGGTGGAAGTGTGGAGAAAGATTTATCTCACAGAGGGTATGTGTGTAATTTAGCAGGGCGTGGTCCTATTTCAAATCTGTTTACAGATTCGGATTCTACATAAAATTCTAGACTAATTTAATGTATCGAATGTATAAAAAAATTTATAAGAACGCTCAAAAGTCGCTACAGGTAAGAAATCTTAAAATTGGGGTAGCTCTCTGGGGGATGATGCTATCTAAAAAATTCTTAAAAATTCGGGTAGCTGAGAAAATTCTAATATTAATTGATACCAAACAAGATAGGTTTATCTCGTGGGTGCGGTGCCAATAGACACCGAGAAGTATCTCAAAAATTTTAGGGGTTAGGTTATCGATTTTTAGGTTAGGGATGGTTGGGGTAAAACTCCCACAAGGAGGAGATTCATCTCCACAGGGAGAGAGCAGGTGGAGATTCTTAAAAAATAAGACTTTATAGTGCGAATTTACATGTAAATTTGGTCCAGATGTGTGTGGAAATGAGGGAAGCTGGTGGAAATGAGGTTCTGGGTTTCTTGAAAATGGTCTACTGTTGGGCTGTTATACTCTCAAATTACAATTACAAAATCGAGTTTGTTAAGTCTGAAAACAACACAGCAGATTTCTTATCTCGATTACCGATTAATGTTAATTTGCCATTTCAGGACAAATTTGAATTAGATTGAGTTAATTTTTTTTCGAACAATGAGGATTTTCCATTGAATTTTGAAATCATTAAAAAAGCAACTTCCACAGACACGATGTTATGTAAAGTTCTGAAATCTTTTTATAAGATCAGGAACGAATTAAGTGTGAAATCAAATTGCTTAATATGGAATAACCGGTTAGTTGTTCCTGAAAGTTTACACGAAAGGGTGCTAAACAAGTTACATTCCTCTCACTTGGGGGTTGTAAAAATGAAATCCTTAGCTGGATCTTACTTTTAGTGTCCTGATCTAAGTAAAGATATTGAGTTAATATCAAAAAAATGCCAAAATTGTATTTTAAACAATAAAAACCCAGATAAAGTAAATTATGTGTTTGGCCTTGGCCAACTGAAGTTTGGTCACGGCTACGCATTGACTTCATGGGTCCCTTTTTAAATAAGCAATTTCTAGTAGTTCTAGATGCACACTCAAAATGGATCGAAGTTGTGTCCATGTTCAACAAACAAAACAAATAAAAAATTTCAGCGACAGGAGGTTTGTAGTTTTTGAAGTAGGTGAACATGTTGTAGTAAGAAATTATCGTATTGTAAACAAACCTACCTGGATCAAGAGTATTATACAAAAAGAATAGGTAAATCTATTTATATTATCAGGATACTTCAGTTAGACAATATTACATGGAAGCGTCACTTAAATCAAATTAAAAAGTTTCAGTTTATTGCGACAGATTTGCCTAATAAAGTTGATAGTAATATTATAGAGGCAAACGCAGATATAATTGATTTAACTGACGAGAAGGACGAGTTTAGTAGACCTAAACATGTCGTTAAACCTATTCAGTGTTTATAAATTAAATTTAATAAGAAAAAATATTATTTTTGTTTTTCTTGTTTTGGCCTCCCTTTCGATTTGATTTTGTTAATTTCCATTTTGAAAGGGAAGGCTATATAATGTATCAATATGTAAATTGTCTTACGGTTGATAACAGAACTTATATTGTTAATATGCAAATAAATTGGGATCATATATACATTATATCAGTCGGTCTACACCTTTGGGTTTCACCATGTCAATACTTTGTAATAACCAGTTTATAATAAGTGAGAACATTTATTCTATTATACATTACAAAACTCAAGTTGGAGTTTATTTCTATCAAGGACGTCACACTAATATTTTAACGTCAAGATTGATTATAAATGAAGATTTGAAGTGGAACCAGGAAGTATTTAATGCCGTTAATTACAATGGAAATGAGATTTTTATAAACGCTATTTGACAATACCAACTCCAAGTATAATTTTGTTTTTTTTGTAACCTAATATAATATTTGTGTGAATTAGGCTGGTATAAGATTTTAATTTAATAAAAATTATTTGTCACGAGGATAATTTTCAGCAATTTTGAAATCAATGTTCAAAGCATTTTGAGGTAATAAAAAGATAGTTAAATTATCCCGAGAATTTAAAAAAAATTTGTAACTCATATAGGAGATATTTGGGTTCCGTAATTGTAAACAAGGATTTGGTGAAGATTATTTCAATAAATAAGCAGTCATTAGGTAAGAGTTTCTGTCTAAGCTAAAGCTGTAAATTGTTTTTGAATGCATCGAAGACTGTTCATAGAAGCTTCTTGAAATTTCTGTGTTTCATTTCTTTTGATAAAATCCACAACATATTTTCTGCTGAACTATCATGCAATGAAAAGAACACGGTAAGATAGTAATTTCATATTTTCTATTGCATCCTCATTAATACAATTCAGCTGTAGCCAAGTCACAGAATCTTTTAGTGGCTTGCAACGTATGGTGGTCACAGTAATATATATATATATATATATATATATATATATATATATATATATATCCCTTCGGGTTTTTTACTGCATAAAAGACTTAATATTACACTTCTTTTTGACAAATTCAAGTTTCTAACATTACATTTCCGCGCATGCGCAGAAAAACAATTTTTTTAAAAATTGCAACCCCCTTTTTGACTTCAAATTTAAAGTAGATTAATCAATTGGAAATGTGGACAAATTTAATCGAGTATGCACACATACATCAACCTAACTTTCAATTACGAGTAGCGTGTTTTGTCAATCTAATACGACAGTGTCAATTTTTGACTTAAATCAAATATCGACAAAAAGACTATTAAATATAAATATTAGATAGTTTCACAAGGCGAGTTGATTTTCAATACTACAAAATAAGTTAATATCATGAAGTTATAACTAGGATTTTAAGTAAGACCTTAATGATTATTTTGTATCAAGCAACTTCTTTTATTTGTATATAATAGTTGACTTTCAGCTCGAAACTAAATGTCTTTATTTGTCTGACATATAATAAAGCTAAGCTAAGCTAAGCTCAATCGTAAGACACGGCATTCTTTCTCGGATAGCTATACCATTTTTCAACGACCCATAAATGCCCCTATGTTGTAATTAACAAAAACTCAACTGCACTTCTGGTATCTAAAAAACCTGTCTGACACTTAAATGTAACAAACATGTTCTACAAATAAAAATTATCCATTCAATGTTTATCTCATTAAATCAAACACCACAATAAATTATTCAGAACGTCTCTGGTAGACCTATGGCCTATACATTCAACAAGCATCCTTTAAATTAACGTCAACTAAATTTGAATAACGTATTAACTTTATGTACACTCCACCCTGATTTAATTTAACTAGTTTCATCAATATTAGATAATATGAAGGCAACTTAAATGTCCTACTTACGTTGAGCAAGCCCAATTTAGGAAAGTTCAATTTTCAAACTACTAATTACAAGATTCAGTTTATAATAAAGTCAACTAGTATATAAACTAGCTTATAAAATCATTGAATTTTCAAGTGCCTGGATGAATTCATTCAAGTACTTGCTTGTTGTTTAATTACCAAATCAATTACAATTGATCTGATCCCAAAAATTACTAGTTGACCGTTTTCGTTTTAAAATATTGCAAGTTAAAAATCTTTCACTCCTCAATTTAGGGTAATATCATAAATTAAACTAATCATCAAAAATGTTCAAATCGTTATAAACAAGATAGTCCTACACGAAATATCAACATCATGTATTATGAAACTCCACTTCAAACTTAACAAAAATATGTTTACAAATTCAACAATGATTACTAGCGGACTTGTTTATTCTAAGAATTAATTTCATTTTGATTATACACAACGTTAATACAAACCCAGTATTCATTACTAATCCAAGTTATTTCCTTATATTACTTATGATTCTAAAACAAACACCTATTACCATCAACTATAAAGAAAAATCCAATACTTATACATACTTTATGTGGTAAAATAATTCACCAATCACAAATTTCTGATTACTTTTACTCAAATTAATTTAACTTCATTGACTACACAAGTTTAAAATTTAAAATCACTGTTCTACTAAACGTATTTTAGGTCAGAATTTGAGAAATTGTAAGAGAGCCTTTCTCTGCTGCCTACTTCTTATAATATCATACTCACCTTCTAATTTCTAATTGTCTCTCCCAGTAATTTCAAATTAAACATTCTAGATACTCCTTTAAACACCGTCTTTTCATTTCTATGTATTCAGAAAAGAGTATTATGTTTGCTACATTTAGACACCCGGATTTATTTATTCAGGCAATTTTAAATATGTGGATTTGTTTTCACATTTGTAACTAATTTACAATTAATCTCTTAATACATTCTTTTACTACATATGAGGTAAACAATTTATTATGTTCAAGTGCCTTACAGTTCGATTTAGACATAAAATTTCTCAAAAGTAATGTTCATATAAAGATAATATAATAGAATGCTGAATGCTTGATCTAACCACCCGTTTTTTTCTATATTAATATATTGCTGTGATATTGAAGCTTCACGAGTTAGGTGATACATTTACGCTGTGTAATTAAAAACCCCATTTGTAACACGCTTCTCAACGTCAACAGACGCAGAATCTCAAACTTAAATTCAAGAATCCATTTTCCCGACAATCTCATTAAGAAGACTCTCTTGCTCTAATAGAAGCATTAAACTTTTACTAATATTCTAAAGAACAAATATTCACAAATAATATAATAAAATATAGGAGAATTAAAATTTCTACAATATTACATCAAATAAAAGATATAAAAAATTAAAGTTTCAACTTACACAAAAAATATATATTACATTGCATTTAAATTTTTTGGAATGGTTTCCTAAGGCGCGGGGATACTATCAACAACAATCGAAACATTGCAACACTCCAGAAGAATAGAAAAGTCATAAGAGAAAGAAACCACACAAGAAACATGGTAATGCACAATTATATTGAGGAACAGTCACTCTACTTACATATGCTATTTGAAGCGACATAGTTCTGTTATATAAGAAATAAAAAAAAAAGTACTATTAAAAAGTTTTTAAGAACGAAAAGTTTGGTTTTTGATTTCCTTTACACCTCTATTTTTGTGGTTTTAAAGTTCAATTAAAAAAAATTCGAAAATTATTAGTTTTCAACATTTAACGATAGAGATAAAAGGAAGCCTTTTCAAGTTGATGGAGTATCCATTTTTTTAGAGTATCAAATCTGTCGCGAATTGCATTACATCGATTTGATTTATATATGGCAGGACTAATCTCCTAATGTACTCGTATTAGGAAAAAATTGATATACCTGTCGGTACTAAATATAAATTCAGTATCAGTAAATGATATATTAAACTTTAACTATCCGTGCCGGTGTTCAAAATACACCATTACTACTAAAAAGCGGTAAAACCCTATGCAGTATCACCCACTAATTCCCCTCGATGTAATTCACGACTGATATGTTTACTAGGTTCTCAGACAGTTGTGTTTTGGTGGCTGGAAAGTTAGTTGATTTTATTGACAATTTCGCTAGTGCACTACAGTGTGGTGTATGAAAAACACCAGCGTGGGTTGCTATGTAAGTAACATTGACTGCTATTTAGGGGCTCTTATTTGTCCATAAAATTTGTGTTTATGTTGATTTTTGAACATTTTTATCATTTTAGGGACAAAGTAAAAATAAAAACCCCAACAAATCGACACAGGCGGAATTAGAGAATCTGGCTTAAGTGATTTTCGACTCCGATTCGGAAGAAGAATTACCCTACGATGATGCTGATACTTCTTCTGATGAGTACATAGAGGACACTGAACATGACTCCGAATCAGAATTCTAAGGTAACGACTCCGATGATTTAGAAAGATGTTGGAAATATCAATAACTTTATTGCCAAAGATAATGGAACTAGATAGAACAAAAATTCGCTAAAAAGCAAATTCAGTAAAGTAAGAGCTAAAAATCTTGTGAAAATCTTTCCCGGTGCCAAACAACAAGCAATGCACATTCAAAATGAAGTAGACGCTTTTATGAAAATATTCACAGATCAACTGATAAAGTACATAACTAAATGCATGAATCTACACGTTTCGAATGTTAGATCTCAATTTACGATAGAACGTGAGGTTAAGGACGTATCAAAAACAGAAATTTAAGCATTCGTGGGTTTGATATTGTTATGTAGATATAAGAAGCAAAATCATATCCACTTTTTGGAACTCTGGACAACAGATGGTACCGGTTCTGAAGGTTTTAGGGCATGTATGAGTAAAAACCGATTCCCATTTTTACTTGCCGCTGCCCGATTTGATGATAAAACTACAAGGAATGAAAGAACAATAATTAATATGTTGGCTGCAATAAGATGGGTCATAGATAAATTCGTAGAGAATTGCAAGAACAACTACTCGGTGGACGAATTTTTAACAATTGATAAAATGTTGATACCATTCCGAGCACGCTGTAGTTTTCTTTAATATCTTCCGAACAAACCGGCGAAGTATAGTCTGAAAGTTTTAGTATCGTGTGATGCAAAAACATTTTATGTGTCGAATTTTGAAGTTTATTGCGGTAAGCAACCTGAAGACCCCTACGGCATGATAAGTACACCTACTGCGATTGTACACTGCTTGTTGAATAAAGTGAAAGGTATGAATCGAATTTAACATGTGATAACTTGTATTCAAGTTATTCGCTCCTCATCACCATTAGGACTTCAGTTCTGGAACCGGATAGACGGGTACCCTCAATATTTCCTATTCTGAGCTAACATACACATTTCCTTGAAATGTCCACAGTCTGCATCTTTTACTATCTGCGTCCAATCGTCTGATTTAGGTCTACCTCTGCCTTTTTTTTCCTATCTCTGCTTGTAATATATCCCGCACTATTCCCCAAAAATGCCCTAGAACGTATCCTGTCCTTCTATTTCTCCGATTTGTTTTTGTTTTCCACAGATACTTTTATTCCCCTACTATTTCTATAACCTTTATGTTAATAACTTTTTCTGATCATCATACATCTGAAGCACAAGATTTCAAAGGGCTTCGACCATTTTTATGTCTGCTTTTCCTACTGTACCTATTTCATAGACGTACTATGCTCCACACATATGCTTTGATAATTTCTCCTTGTTTCTATGTTTGTTGTCTTCGAAGTAATCCGCTAGCGAAAAAATTATTGGAAGAAAAACTCACTATGATTGCTATAATACAGCTCATGTCGATGTAACTTACAAGCACAGAAGAAATATTTTGAAGGTGCTCTCCTTAGGTTTGATGAAACCATATCTCTCTGAACGTACCAGCATACAGTCTTTCAAGTGACACAAAATGTTTCTTGACAAAATACAAAAACCCAGCAGAAGACACTAATGAGAAGCCACCTACAAACATACGAGCGAGGTGTTTTATTTGCGGTAGAAAACAAAAGCGAGTCACAACGGTCATCTACGGAAGTTGCAATAGGTCAGCTTGCAAAGAAGGTATGACAACAGTTGTTGCATGCAATTTCTGTAAAAATGTCGAATAAAGCAGCAGATGAAACAAACTAACCATACCTATGTGAGGTTTTAATTTTAGGAGTTTTTTATCTTTTTTGAGCGCTTTCTTTATTGAAGAGTTTGTCTTTTTTATCCAGCATTGTATTAATGTATGTTATATTTCAATAAAATAGCATGAAAAATCAAGGCAACATGTTTTTTTATTCCTATACATTGATTTATAAACTCAATCTCACATTCATAGATGTGGTGTGCATAATAACCCGCGCAGATAGCTACACGAGATTCTAGTGCGCGGGTAGTTACGGATTAAGAATTAAAATTTCTGGTTAAATTCTGTATTTTTTGGCAAGTTAAACGTATTGTAGTCACACACCTATTAAGCAGTCTCGTGTTGCATGCAACTGTCCATAGTAAAAACTCAATACATAAAAGAACTGTTTCAAGTAAGTACAACACTTCTATCCAAAACCTTCTGCTTGAGTATAAGAAAGTGTTAATAGGAGATAAACATATGCAGGAAGCAGTAAAAATCTATAATATTTTATTCTGAAAATGGTAAAGCTTGAACTTTGCAAATCCTGCAGCGCTGAAACTTGACCCTTGAGGACTTCCAAGGGTTCTTGAGTTAAAACTTTCGGGGCACATTATACGCACGCACGTACTCGGTAGCATCAATCTCCTAATTTTAGTGCGTACGCATTTTTTCAAATAAAGTTTCTGAAACCCGATTAATAAGTTTACAAAGTGGCAGTGTGGATGACCAGATCCACAACTTAATTTTCAATTAAAAACTTTTTAAAGAAACTTGCAAGAGAAAAGAACTCAACGAACAAATTCAATTTATGCAGACGTTTCGGAAACCCTTAACATAAAATGCAGCTTTTTCTTACAATCTTTTAATTACAGTAAGTTAAATTAAATCTTTACGGACCCTTAAACGATTTTAATCTTTTTTCAGTAATTATATTAATTTGTCAGAGACACTTTTTTGTTGTAAACGAGTTACATAATTAATATATTTTATTATAGAAAGAACTTGATAAAATTTAGCGTTCATTAAGTGATTTTTTCTCATAGAAGATATATAATCTTGTCTTTAATCGTTTACAAATTGGAAAACATCGATAAAGTTTAAGGGGAGATTAAGTATTGTGCTGAATATTTACTTAGCTTGATTGTTTCTGTTTGTATTTATTTCGAAACGAGAACTGCCGGCTTTTCAATAATGCATCAGTTTTGTGAAGAGGGTTTGAATCTCTGAACAAACACAATAAGATAAACTTTTTATGAGAAACGATTTTCGTTATTAAGATATTGATTGCGTACACAAACCAGGACTATCACAATGAGAAAAGAAATCAACAGCATCCTTACGAATAAAACTTTCTTGTAGATTTGTATATTCCTTACCAGGAGGCTTTTTTGCGTAGTCTTTGTGCATCATCGCAGATAATGAATCAAAAATAAATCTACGTTATAGACGACGTCATCATAACAATTTGTCGTCAATTCTGTGGTCCTGGTTTATACCCTTCTTGAAACTACATATGTGGACTATTTTCTAGAAAGAAACCGTACTGATCTTGGGCTAATATTTCCAGTTAAAGTAAGACACAGAAATAAATAGTAAAGTACCTAGAACATTCTTATACGACCAATAATAAAGACCAGGATTTTACCCTCTTCAATTTCAAAATTGCTTGTAATAATACCAATAAAATTAGAGATCTGTTAGATAACCCAAAAGACAAAGTGGGCAAGTTGCAGAAGTTGGGGATTTATGAGATTAGCTGGTTGGGACCAGGTTGTTCTCAAAAATATATTGGTCAGACTAAGAGAAATGTTACAATTAGATTTAAAGAGCACATTGGTTATTTCAAATATGGTAAATATGAAAGATCTCAAGTCGCCAAACTATTTTTAAAACCAACCACCCGGTTAAACTATAGGATGTCAGACTATTAAAGGCAGTGCCGACGTATTCCTCCATAAATGCGTATGAATCAATTAAAATAGTTAAAACGCAAAGGATTCCTCCCACATACTGACAAGGGTCCTATAACGTCATCTGGACTGCGTTCCCAATTGGCTTAAAACCAATGGGAACGTATGATCAACTTTGATTTCGTTCAAGCAGTTTTAACTTTATAAATTAAGTAGTTTTGCTTATTAAAATAACAATTCACTTTGTTTTGTAGAGATCACCAATCTACATTGCGAGGAGAATATCCTCAGATGTTCAAAACAAATTTAGTAAATTGTTTGTTGAGAAGGATCACTCGAGCCTACGTGGTGAGGAGAATATCCTCAGAAGAGTTTCCTTAACAACTTTTAATTTTTAGTGCTTTTTATTTTTTAATTCTACTACTGATGATGACCACATAGTGGTTGAAATACCTCTATAAAAATGTTTTTTGTGGTAAAAGGGTATTGCTTATTTTAATTTGTATCGTGCCACAGCGTTCTTATTTATTATTATTAAAATATTAAGGTGACTTTGCACCAAGTTGACTTATAATTTATATTAGAGCATCTAATACGTCATCGGTGCGCTTCATAAAATAACAATTCCGCACCTCTCTATGAATCACCTTTTCCTCATCACTTCCAGCTCTATATAATAAAAATCTCAATACGTCATCGTTCTGGAATGTTTCGATTAATTCTAACAGGTGTGAATAGTCGCATGATGTAACAATTAAGTGCAATTTCGTATGTTCTTATCTTTAATCGCCTGCCAGTTTAAGATTTATTGCAATCATAATAGTTATACTAGCTCTTATTAATAAATGGAAACGCTTGGGGTTTATTATAATTTATGGCTTTTGTTATAAATTATAGCCATTAAAAACGTATTATCTTATCTGGTTGATAGTTTTGGCGGTGGTATCGTGTTCCACAAACTTAATTGGTGTATATTTATTCATGCTAGTCGTTATCGTAAAGATAATGAATTCTCGAACGATCCAGAAAAGTAGCTTCCTTGAAAGAAAAATACTTCGCATTAAATACTTGCAATTATGTTATAACGTTTTCAAGAAGAGTACTTGACTGAAGTTGTTTAATATTTTTGAAGCGGACAAATCCTTACACCTAAAAACCTGTTTTACGGTCTTTTCAACATGCATTAAAATGCAAAAAAATCTTGTTTTTTAATGATATTTTTTAACACGCATTAGAAACTTGTTTTTAAATTGGATTAATTATCAAGGAACTTACGTACTAAAAAATATTATAATAAGCTTATATTATCAGAAATATTATACATAGCAGAAATTAAATTTAATTTTCTTGGTTTTGGGGAGGTTTTTCTCACAGAATGTGGTGTTCGATGGTCTTCTTATCATATCTATATATACAGGGTGTTCCGAAACTCGTAGATAGTTGTAGGGGTGATAGGGGAAAAATTTCCTACAAGAATAATCATATATGTTGTAATCCAATTGTTCATGGTTGCAAAGCTATTGCAAGTTTTATATTTTTTGTAGAAATCGTGCAGAAATGGAGTCTAATAATTCATAATAAAAAGGTGCTGACTATTTTAAGTAATCTTTTTTTACCGTATAGACGAAAGTGAAAGCTGTCATAAATGACAACTTTCCCAAAGCATTATTCATCATATCAAAATGAAATCAAGATTTATTGCAGTATGTATATAGTATGAAAAATTTTGCGTCCTTTTCAAATGCAAATTACTCAAAAAAGGTATTACCAATTAAAAGTGCACGCGTATCATAAAAACTTCCTTGGTTCATCTTTTTTATCATAGAAATAACTTATGGATACCAATTTATTAACTAATAAAATATTTTAGTCCAATCCTAAGAACAACATTTGTAATGAAAAATTCAAATAATTAGCTGTCTGAGAATTTATGCATGTCATGAGCACTAATTACACTCTTGGGGTATGCGTGAGTTATCTATGTTGAAGCGCGAAATCACTTACAGTTAAACAAATTGTCTAGCAGTAATGCACTTTAATTACATTTCAAGTATTGTCTGCATTCCGCACCATAATTCCGTGGTACTTAACAATTTGTGGATTTAGTATGTTTTGTCGTGTGGTTGCAATTACATGTGTTTTTAAATATTAGTTAGTTTGTCTTAGATATTTTTTCTACGCCCATGTTAGTAAACGTCAAAAATCGCACTGTCGACATTCCTTGTAAGTGACATTTAACGATAACATGCACGTCATAAGGCCTCATAACATACACGAGCGTTTTGACAAGAAAACTTAAATTTCTTGGTTTAATCAAATGGCAATCAAATTTTTATCTACGTACAACTTTATTTGGTCTATTTACATACATTTAGTTAATTGAAAACCACAAAAGCTTTTAGCAATAGCAAGATACATTTTGGATTAAAAGGGTGATCGCCCCTAAATGTCGACAACACATTATACAATTTCTTTTAAAATAAATCCCGTTCTCTTAGTATGCTATGGAAGTAAACGTTATGTGATTTATGTTGTCAATTTTTTACAACAAAAGATTATTGTATCCGAATACTTTCTCAACTTTACCTACGATTATGTCTATTAGTAGTGAAGGTTATGAAATTATGAGCACTACGCCGGAGATTTTAGAAAAAGCTCAATCTGTCACACATAATTTGTTACCGCTAAAATCCAAGGAAAGGTACGAAATTACCTATCAAAAATCATTTAAATAATTGCGACTTCCTTTATTTAATAGAAGAAAATGACTGGGTGTAGAAAAAGTATAGTACGATACACGAGTTGTAAACCCATTACGCACGAGTGCGTAATGGGTTACTTACAACTCTTGTTACGTAATATACTGTTTAAGTTACTAGTTTACATTGTGTACGTTTTGTTGCTTTGTGATTGTTTGGTTGTAATTGTACATATTGTTTAATAAATTTTACTTTTTGAAACGCCCTACACTGCTTGAGAATATGCAGAAATGCATTTCATGTATGGCCTTTGCAAAGACAATGCTCTGTAAACTGCGGGAGAGTTCAGGATAAGATATCCTAATCGAGCTAACTTTCCCGATTGTAGGGTGTTTCAAACAGTACACCAGACTTAACTTGAAGGCAAAAAACCTGGTGTTTTACGACCAAGGGGGGAAGACCTAGAGTTGAAGGTGAAAAAGAAATCATGGTAATGGCGATGGATGCTCCTACAACCAGTGTCAGGAACATTGCCAGAGAGACTGGCATCAGTCAGGTTATGGTGAATAAAATGTTGAGCATTGCAACCCTATCAAGTGCAGCGTGTGGAAGCCCTGGTACCTGAGGATTATGCCCAAAGGTTAGTGTTTTGTCGTGAAATGGGAAATAGGTGGGAATTTTTAATATACATAATCTCCACATTGGGTACTTGATAACCCTAGAAATGTACGGCAATCAAGTTTTTAACACCATTTTAGTATTAATTTGTGGACAGGTGCATTAGTTAGTTCATTTAAACTGCCACATAGACTAAATGCACAACAATATCTTTACTTTCTTGAGGACGAATTAGGCTATCTACTAGACGGGGTGCATCTAGAAACTAAACCAGCTATGTGGTTACAGCACGATGATGCTCAGGCACATAATGTTGACAAAGTGAGACGCTATTTAAACTTCGAATATCCTAATATCGATGGATAGAACCAGTAGGTTCTATCTGCTGGCCGTCTCGATCGCCAGATCTCAATCCTATTGACTACTTTTTACGGGGATATTTTAAAGACATAGTCTTTACTACAAACATTGCAAATGAAGAAGACCTTCGTAGAAAAATTCAACAAGCTGCAGTTATAATAAGACGAAATCGCCAGGCGCAGTGCATTCAAACAGGTGGGCAAACATTTGAGCAATTGTTGCAAATCTTTTATTTCTAAGACATTTATTATTTAAAGCTCGTGGTTTATCTAAGTTCTTAGACAGTTAATTATTTGACTATTTGACTAAAATATTTAATGAGTTAATAAACTGGCATCCATAAATTATACCTCTAGAGAAAGGGGATGAACCAAGGAAGTTTGTATGATAGGTGTGCACTTTTAATTGGTAATACTTTTTGAGCAATTTGCATTTGAAAAGCACGCAAAATTTTTTATACTACATACATGCTGCAAAAAATTTTGATTTCCAATTGAGATGATGGATAATGTTTCGGGAAAGTTGTCATTTATGACAGCTTTCACTTTCGCCAATACGACAAAAAAGAATTACGTTGAAAAAGTCAACACCTTTTTATTAAAAATTATTAGACTCCATTTCTGCACGTTTTCTACAAAAAATATAAAAATTGCAATAACTTTGAAACCGCGAACAATTGGATTACAACATACATGGTTGTGTCTTGTAGGAAATTATTCCCCCTACCACTCCCTATAATTTTATTCACAGGTTTTGGAACACCCTGTTAGGTTGATGTGTGGTTGTGTACACGATTTAGATTTGTAAATTTTCCAATTATCGTCATCGGTCTCGGTGGAGTAATCGGTAAATCCATTGTCGTAGAAAGACTAAGATACAGGTTCAAGTCCTGTCCAAGAGCTTATATTATCCATCTTTCAATAACTAGCTCGATTTCAAATTATTATTTGGGCTTTGCATAAAGTCTAAGTTATTATATCATCTTATTATCTGTAATACGTTAGTATTTATCAACTTACCTTGTGTAAATAATTACTTTTGTGTGTATGTGTGTGTGTGTGTGTGTGCGCACGTGGGTGCGTGTGTGAGTGCGTGTGTGCGCGTGTGCGCGTAGGTGTGTGTATGTGTGTGTGCGCGCGCTCGCACACGCGCGCGTACCTGCGTATCTGTGTGCGTGTACGTGTGTGAACGTGCGCGTAAATGTGTGCTCGTGCGTAAGAATAAGATAGGAATCAAGGTTGGGTTGGCTTTTACTATCAATTCTAAATAGATTATTGCAGAGTATGCCGGAAAAGATTGGTGTGTGCACTATATTAGTACTCGTTTTTTGTAGTTCCATAGGTTAGATAAGCTACAGTAGTTGCAAATCTCCCGCTTAAATTTTTGCTGTTCCTAATTTCGCTCGTTTAACTGATGAGCCAGCTAGTAAACAAGTATGTTAACACATACATGGATGTTTCGCATTAGCCAGTGTTTACAAATTATACAATCATTTTTAGTTAGTAACATGAAAAAAGTTCAATTGAAGTATAACAGCGAAAGTTTAGTGTAAGTATTTGAGCTTTTCTGGAGCAAGTAGGGGACGTATTGGATTTACCAAGCACATAAACTAAGCCAATATTAGAAAGTGACACGAAAGCTTTCAGCGTTGGGCTGTTACCACTGATAAATAGTATTTATTTCCGTTTACATATTTATACGAACGAATACATCTAAGCTCTTTACAAAGTAGTCAAAAATGCTTCGCACATCGTCAAGAGAAATAATATTTAAGCGGATTCCCGGCTGCATTCGATTTAGTATAATTTCCTTTTACGGCAAGCGTACATTTAGGTAAGGAATATAAATCTGTTGGCAGCGAAGCAATTATTTGGGTACGTCGTCGTTTTCTCTCTTGGATGTTTCAACGACAATTTCCTGAAGCAAAACAAACCATTTCCGTAATCCGCTTCAGTAAGTTCCTATCTGTTATCCCTACTCGTTATTCATAGTTTTATCTAGTTAGTTGTCTACAAAGAGAGAAAATTATATAGTAGCAAAGAACGTACTTCCACAAACGAAATTAATTAGTAAACCTGGTTTCACGCTGTTGGACGGAAGTTAATTATCTCGTGCACTTGGTTGTGGCTACTTCGTTAATACGGAAATTTATGTTTGTGGGTTAAAATTTTGCCATATGATGTCAAAAAAACTAATTAGATACTAATACTGTATTGGGTATCTTTTACATAAATGCCTTACATGGAGTCTATTTGAAAAACGTATAAATTTATTTATTTCGGCAATCCCTAAACGAAAACCTTGTGTCCGATACTTGAGAGGCAAATTTCTTGAAGATATTAGATAAAATTAAAATACTCATTAGTAGACTTGACAAATGTTAGAAAATTATATTTTAAACGGTATGCTAGTAACAAAATACAAGGGGAATCAAAATTTAATATTGTAACGTTCTAAAATTCCCGCAAACAATTTGAGATCGTTAAATGCTATTCTTAGTGTTTATGAACTCCATTCCCTCATAAAACAGTTACGGTAATCCTATTTTTTTTTTAAATAATAATAAATCCTATACATGTAAAATGTTAGATTTATTTTCCATACATCACCTTTTAATTGTACAGTGTTTGTATAGAATGGTCGCAAATGTCGTCTTTAGAAACGAAGTTTAGCCTTAACAAACATTCTAAAAGTATAATTTTCTACAGAACAAAGCTCGTTATAACCCCGTTTTCGTATGGTACAATTTAAAATGCATCAATAGCAAGCATTGATGTTCGCGTTTGTCAACTTGTGCAGTATTTAAAGAAGTTGACATTATCTTACCGCGGAGACATGGTGTCTCAGATATCACTCTTTGGGGTCGACTGACGCATTGCCATTGGATAATACATACGTCTTCTACGCAGACCCCTACCACTGACTCCAGGAGAAGATGCTTCAGTGGTAGTCGTCCATTAAAGAAATTATGATATTTATACGATTAATGGTAAGTAAAACTCGTCATAATTAATCAAAATTATTTTCTTCGTTCCAACGAAACCACCAAGAGGTACCTAAAGTGTGCTAAGAAATACTTAAAGTGTACTAGAAAATGTATTAAAGGCTGTATTAGGATTACTATGGATGTAATCAAAATGCATAATAGAAATACTTGTTTTGTTGGTTAGAATTATTGAGAATTCTCATCTTTACATCAAACACAAAACGAGAATCGTCTAGAAAAAAATACAAAATCCGATTAATAATAGATAATTTTTGCGTCTTCATACCCCGATTCGTTGATGTTCGTTTGGTAGCAGTGTATGGTAACTTTCACCTCTACGGTCTCGAAGCTTACAGCTGAGAAATAATATTTTGAGTACACAAGGTACATAATTACAACAAAAGGTTGTATCAAGTAGCTTTCACTCTTTATCCTTTTACTGCATTATTTACTACTGCCATATTGAAATATTGTGGTTGATAAATAAAAGTCAATAATAGACTTGTCATCCTGGGAGAATTGATATATTCAACTGAGAAGTCGTTGGTGTTTAAAGTATCTTTCATATTTTTCCAAATTTTTTCTTAGGTTATAGTGTTTATTGTTTATTGCACTTCTTATGTCAAGTTTATAATAAATAGTTATTTATTATACAAGGGAAAAAAGTACTAGATTTTAGCTCGAGGTGTGTGTTTGTCTCCCGACGCGAAGCGGAGGAGACAAAACACCGAGAGCTAAAATCTTACATTTTTACCCGCGTATAATACACTATTTTTTCTGTGACTGGCAAAACAATGATTTAATATTTAAAAAATATTACCAATTATATTAAAGTCAAAAATCAATCTATGTCAAATTTGAAGTTTCAAACAGGTAGGCTGATGTACTTATAGGGACAGTTAGATCTGCGTTGCTAAGGAAACCTTTAAAGTAATCAAATATCTGTCAATTTAATTTTGAGTGGTTACAAAATTGCGAACTTAAGTTGTTTATATCGATTGTTTTGAATATTCAAAATTCAAAATGGACAGTACTGATTCAGAAGTTTCTCTTACTCCACCGGAATTGGTAGAGGCAGCGAAAGTAGCATCAATAAAATTATTGCCAGCTAAATCACGAAAAATTTACGAAACTGCGTATTCAAGATTCATGGAATGGAAGGCGAAAAGACATGTAGTTCTTACTCGGAGACGGTGTTATTGGTTTATTTTTCGGAACTAGCGCAACAACAAAAGCCATCAACAGTGTGGTCGAATTATTCAATGATAAAAAGTATGTTACAAGTCAATAATAACGTAGACATTTCAAAATATTGCAAACTAATTACGTTTCTGAAACAAAATGGGAAAGGTTACATGCCCAAAAATCTGCAATATTTACGAGTACACATATTAGTGATTTTTAAATAATGCTCCTGATGAAGTTTATTTATTGGTCAAGGTTGTTGTTGTATTTGGGATTGCAGGAGCCTGTCGAATATGTGAAATTAGCCAGGTAACATTAGATGATATTGAAGACGTGGGAACGTCATTAATTGTGAAACTTAAGCAAACAAAGAATGATGTAAATAGGAGATTTATAGTTACTGAAGAATATATTAAATTTTACAGAATGTACATGGCACTTCGTCCAGCAGCAGCAAAGGATCGCCGCCTGTTTTATGCATATCGCAATGGGAAATGCGTCAATCAAGTTGTGGGTAGAAATCAGTTTTATAAGGTACCTGAAATAGTAGCCAATTTTCTTCGACTTAAAATGCTAAGTCATATACAGGTCATGCATTTCGAAGATCGTCTGCTACACTTTTAGTTGAATCTGGGGAGACTTGATGACACTAAAGAAACATGGTGGTTGGAAGTCATCAATGGTCGCTGAAGGGTATGTTGATGAATCGATAGTGCACAAGACAGAAATAGCTAAGAAACTGTTTAGTTTGTGTGGCAGTGCATCAGCTGAAACAGAATCCAATTTGCGAACAAGTACATCAACGGCAGTTGTGTCAGTGGCACAAAATATTATTTCAAATCAAGAAAATTCCACTGTAGCAGACATTCCTAATTGTTCAAAAAACATGTCTTTCAGGCAATGTACATTTAATAACTGTACTTTTAACATTAAGGAAACGTAACTTATACATAATAAAATATTCTAAAATTAAATATCTTCGTGTTCTTACTTATTTGCACTTACCAGGGAAAAAAGTACTCATTTTTTTCCCGGGGAAAAAAGTAATTTTATATAAAGTGACATTTTGTTACCTGTCAAGAAATATTAAATGTCACATTTTTTTCCCGTCGCAGAAAAAATGTTATTTAAAGATCTAATGTCAGAACATATTTCGTCTAGTATGCTAAAAACTGAAAATCAATAGTAGAGTTAAATATCTTAATTATGCTTTAGTGTTCATTTTCTGAAATTACCATTAAAACAATAAATCTATCGCAGCTGTGATTTTTTAATCACAGCTGCGATAGATTTATTATTCAGGTAACAATATTTTATTTTACTGAAAGAATGTTTTTAATTTCTAATGTGATGAACGCTGATAGAAATATTGTATGTATTGAAACAATATGAAACTAAGTTAATAGAAAATCTTTATAGTCTTTGAAGTTATTGAATTGGGAGTGTTGTTAATTAAACACATACGGTTAGAAATCTGTTGTACGTTGAAACTGGTTTTTATTTTTCTTTTCTAAATGGTTACAAGGCTATCCTCGCGCATGGGCAAGTGTAACGAAGTCTTCCGACATAACTAGGGGTCTATTCCTTGGGTAGAGCTATGAGAAATGGGGGGGTAAGTCGAAATCTGATTGTAAGTCAAACTTAATCCAAAACAACTAGGCGCCACCAAGTCCTGACTTATTTATGATAATTGCGTGGTATATTTCTAGGGGCGGACGTGGAAACCCAAAGAAAAAAATCGCCTTCGATGACAAAAACCCGTCTTAACAAAATAAGACGCTGCTCCTGTAAGAAATTGTAATAATTAGATTAATAGAAAGGTGGAACACTATTTGTGTCCCGCAAACATACCTAAAGAAATATTAAAAAGATATTTTCTATATAAAATTGGCATCAAAATTCTACTCTTAAGGATATTAGTTTCCTGTTGTTAGGTTTGACCATATTTGATCAAAATAAAAAAACTTTAATCTTGAACCAATAATTTACTCAAAAGATTCTCTTTTAAAACAAAATGCAATGCAACAAAATTTCATAAATAATTAAATGAGTTCGTGAATTTTAAATTAAGGTTTATCAAAATTGTTGATAATCAAACATTTTACAGCTTAGTGTAAACTTGTTACACTAAAAAGGTCCGACCCATGCAGATCTGTTCAGGAGGATTACATTTTAAAAACGTTGTTACTCAAGTTTTTGCTTTTCTAAATTACTTGTATTAGTTTTAATTTCTACTAAAAAAAGCAGATCACAAAAATATTCTTGTTTACTCAACTTGTGCAAACGCTGTTCAAAGCATTTGTTTTCTAGAACACATCTGTCAGCAGTATACTGCAGACAAGCAAGTGACGTCAGTAACACCTGTTGCTGTTACTAACGGTACATAATGAACCACGTGTGTGGTTTCTAAAACCATCAAAATAGTGAATTATAATTTTTACACTGGAAAATTCCAGCTCAACAAATAATTGAAATTTTTATACTATTCGTACTTTTACACAATCAAACAAATTAAAGTGTTTCTAATGTATAAACCATCAAAAAAAGATTCTTAAAACTAACTACGAACCAAAACTGCTTTTTGTGGCCTTGAAGAGGTACTTGTAATATCAAGCGGAATTTACTGTATGTTGTGTGGACCCAGCTCATCCTCAACAGCTCCTAGCACATGGAATTGCTCCAGGTGTCGAATTAAATGCAGTCACAATACATCCGTCAGCTGCTGCAATATGTTGAATCACGCTGCCTTACCAAATAACATCTTTACGTTGTGTAATAAAATGGTCTTCTATAAATTAGTCAAATTTTCCATCTTCTAAGTTGCTTTTACAGGTTGTAATACAAAGTGGTTTTAACATCAGTGATTGGATTTGTTGTTTTCAAAGTTGCATTTTTTAGTGTTGTTTTTGCGCTAAATAAAATATCTCAATTAAACAATTTAATAACGTTCATAGGATACCAACCGCTATTTAAAGATGTGTCACGACTGCTCAAAATTTATACGCAAATTGCCGGCCTGCGTTTTTTCGTACATCTTGACTCTACTATCTCGCATGGCCGACTGGTTATCAATCTCACTCGGACGAACGGAGTGTCCCAGGAGGAGGCTGTCAACCAAAACGCGCTTGCAAATTGCTATCGAAGACACAGATATTTGACTATACATAGAATGCTACATAAAGATGCCGCTTTAGCGTAATACCAAAGTTGTTAAATGTATTTTACTTATTATGTTACGCAACAAACCCTATAATCTTCGCACGTGCAAAAACACACAAATGAATGGACATAATTCTATATCAAATATCATTTCTCTACAATAACCACAGTAATATATCTGTGAGAAGCTATTTGTTCCTAATAAACCAATACTACATAAATATTAAAACGTGTCACTCACCAAAGAATTGATATACTTAGTTACATATGTTTACTAAGCAACAGATTCAAGGGTGCGACCACTACACTTGTGCAAACCAAAATAAAGAACGCATTATTTAACAAAATTCTTCGCAGCAGGTTTCGTATATTTTGATGAATCCATACAAATTAAGTATTAAAATCCAAGGTCATAATTAAACCAAAGCTTAAAGATGTTTTGTTACGTTAAAATACACGTAGATAACTGAATATAAAATCGACGTTTCTTTACTCACCAATTGGTGAATTCTAAATGCATTAAACCATCCATGACTTCAATTGACGAACCCAAAAATATAATATTTTAAGACATTTGGCCAGGAACATGATGTTGGCGGCGAATTCAATATTGATCTCACCCCAGTAGTAAGAGCAAGCCTCGAGCCTTTTACAAGACATTCATCTAAACCACCACAACAACTGCTTTTCTATTCCCGTGATCAACATATGAGCAACGCAATTGAGATTGTACATGTGCGTGACAATTCAAATTCCTAATTAACGAATGTAAATAAGGATCGCCTTGCACCATACTATTCGGAATTTTCAATGCAGCATTCTCTGTAGCAACTTACTCCAATGGGTTTAGTAATGCTAAATACGTCTTTTATAAACAATAAACTTATATACTACACACTAATAAAATTATGATTCCTCAAAAGTGAAATCGGACTAAATATCTTAGATCTAACGCGAAGTTTAACACACTAATATTTTAATTTATAATATTCCTACAGTAGAGAAATAAAAAAGAGCAAATTGGGTCGTGTGCCCTGTTAGTTTGTTCTTTAAACACACCCCCACCTCCAAGTTCCGACTGTGTTAGTGTAGCATTTGTTTTCTTTCTTTCGCTTCCTTTGTTACCGTAATTCGGAAGAGCATTGTTAGATTTTGTTCTTTTCTTACCGACCCACTCGTCTAATAGCTAACAAGCTACTTATATTTCTGTAGTTACAGAAACTCTTTTTAAAAACGATTTTCCAATTCTACCGTCAATACAAAAAATGTCGTTACATTAAATTCCAACTGCAGACTACTAAATCTGGTTCCCACACCTCTTTTAACTACTTCCGTTAGAGAAACAATTCACATGCACATAAGCGAAATATGATGCATCTGGTAACAAGCAAAACGCAGCGTTCCATTAAATCCTAACATAATTCCTCCCGTACGAGTTTCAAATTGCAGGCGGCGACGAAATTTGACTCACAGGAATATCTTCTGACTTGCTTGTTGAGTTACTCTCCGACATTTTTCCTATATACAATTTTGTATAATATAGGAACAGAACAATTTCAAAAAGAATACCAATAATAAAATTAATTACATAATTATAATAATTTATCCAGGTTACGATTCCAGTTGAAAGTTACTGTAGAGAAATTTCCTGTTTACTTCTCACAGTTCATCCAAATTAATATTTTCCAACTGAAGAGGGGCAAATGTTTCATTATGAACAGCCAATTCAGCGATATCGATTTTAACGAACGCCATTGTCTCTTTAGTTTCTTTATAAGATATGGTTTCCTGTTGACCATAATTTGACCATCGCTTGGAATAATAATTAAGTTTGTACCAATTAGATCTTTTAGTTCGATTTGAGACTTACAATCGACGTGGATTTTTTGGCAACTAGGGCTTATCAATATCTATCTATTAGTGTCCTCAATACTGAATAATTGCGATGAGTTGAATGTTACTTCTTCGGGTTGGCATCAGTTTGATTGTACATTAAATTGGTTTCACAATTTTTGTAATTGTTACCCTTCGGGATCAGGAGTAATTGTTTGCAATAGTAAGCATTATTAGAAATCTCCGAACATTAAAGCCTTTTCGACAGCCCCATTTTCTCTCTCAATAAGCTTAATGCGGTTCTTTAAAGAAACTTCGTTTTGGCTTATGCTTTGAATCGTTTTATTAAACCTTTCGATTATTTCTGTAGATATAGAATTCTGATTTTGCATCTGGTTTGCTAAGTCGTTTTGATTACGCTGTATACTGGAGATAATATTGTCATAATGAACGCCGTCGTCTGCATCTAGATTACCAATAATGCTTTTGAAAATCGTGCCTAATCTATTAATCGGTCCTCTGTTTAGACTTTTTTGTCGTACATTTTTGATTCTACCATGGTTTGTTTGAACAGCATGCGGGACTTTAATATAATTATTTAATTCTGTTGAGTACACATTAAGGGCGTATTGTCTTTGAGGGTCCAGCCGATTGATTTTATGAAGTAGGGGTTTCAAACCAAAATAATGTATCAATTTGTGGGTGTATTCTTAAATTTTTGCAGTGCCTAATTTTACTGAAAGTAGTTCTTGATTGGTTTGTAAATTGCGTAAGGTTACTCGAGCAGTTATGTGCGAGATCTTGAAACATTATCCAGAATCAGAATTTATGAATTTTGAACAACTGGGATTAGTTTGATGAGACAATAGAATATCTCCGATCTGATTATTTTTAAAGCCTTCTAAAAGTTTGTTCCATTTTATGAATTTATAGGATTGCCATCTAAACTTTCGTTGTAGAACTTTGCAAAATTTTGTATACGCGTTTTCATCTTTAAAATAAATATAATACGTTACTTGAGGGACAATGAATTTTTTTATAAAATCGATTAAATCGGCGTCGAAATTATTTTTTGATAGTTGAACATGGATTCTTTGTCGGTCACAATAATATAAAATGTTTGGCAAACAAGGTGAAAAATTTACAGTTGTCAATACTACCCGATTCATGTCATAATTGAATGGTTTTTCTGAGATCGGAATTTCCAGTGTCAGATTTTCGTCACTGTTTGAATGTTGCGTCATTGTATCGGAACCATTAAATTGCTCTCATTCATGAAGGTTTACAAGTATAGACTGGGTATCTGAGACTTCATCGTTAGCAGGCTCCTTAGGGAGTTAATCATTATCGACAATCGGACTTTGAGTTATTTCTTTAGTTTGAATTTCAATGAGTGACAGGGTGTATACGTTGGTGTTCAATTTATCTTTCTTATAAATAATATTATAGTTTCAGCTCCATCAAGCAAACATTAGCCGGAGGAGGGGGCTAGTGGCACTCCTGGTAGTAGTGTACACGAAATGTAAGAATTTTTCTGACATTTAAATTATTTTTAGGTTAGATATTATGAATATTTCAATAAATTGATGTAATTAATATCAACAAATAGTACTTTAGTCGATATATTTAATAAATCAACAAGTATTAAAACCAAAGCATACTACAGTTTTTATAGAACGTTTCTTCAAGTATTTAAACACACATCTGCACATTGCATAAATTTCAATGCATAATTATCCACAAAATAATATCAAAAATATTTGCACAAGAATTCTGGTGCTAGACACCTTCGTAGTGGTCAGTTCCATTTTCATCGTGTTCTCATGACCATGTCTTTACAGTAAAGGTCAAGCTTTCAATAGTATCATCTAGTAAACAATCCCTACACCAGGCTTCTTCTGTTTTACCCACTCTAATTCGCCAATTTCAGAAAATGCTCTTTGCACTTATGTTTCAGCAAACTCCATATCCCTTCTATGGGATTGAAGTCACAATGATACGGTGGCATATGTACCACAGTATGTCCATGTGTTTTAAGTAATTCATCTCCAAAATACGTTTTGCTATATGGAAAGTTCTTAACTAATACTAATAATTCAGTTTTGCGCATTTTATTTATTGTCAAAACACTTTGATTTGCCAACCAATCCCAAATAGTTTCCTTTCGCACTGCTTGTGTATGTGGTTTATTAATTTGGACACTATGATATGGTGCGTCGTCCGTAACAATGCCATTGGGAGGTATATTTGGAATAAACTATTTTTTCATTCATTGCATAAAGTTGTGGTGATTCATGTCATCATGATGATCTCCAGATTTGCTTTTTGATTAGAATATTAAAAGCCCATTATTGACAAAGCCATAATGTCCACCTGCATGCACAATTATGTATCGTTGACTAGTTCGATTAGTTTTGTATATACCAGTTTCGTCTTCAGATTGCCAGCATTTCAATGATGGACGAATATATGTATCATCCAAATATGTCACTCACTACTTGCTTTCTTTACGAGCATTGTTTTGTCGTAAGAAACGTAGATAGCGTGTACACCATGCTACAATGTATGTTCGTTCCATCAGCAACTTACGTTTATCGTGGCATTTTTAAAACTAAAGCCAATCTTTATCAAATGCTTTTTTATTGTTTCTCGACCACCAGTGTAAATGATTTTGTGTTTCATTCTCTTGACCAAAATATCCAATGTAAGAACTTATTTATGAAGCGCATAAATTCCATGAACAGTACGTCTCAATACCTCCAAGTCAAAATCGTCAAGGGTAATTTTATTAGAACCACCACTACGTTGTCTTTCCGATGGAGATTTTAATGCTCGATTCTGAAGTTTTCTTTCTTATATATCTTATAAATGCACACGATTTCCCAGTTGCAGCAGCAATTGCAACCTTTTGTTAATGTACTTTGTATTGAGTTATTTGCGTTTAATATTTAAATCAAATTTACATACAACTCGATAAACAGTGCGAAAAATAGCGCTGAATACACTCATCACTATCAATTTTCATATAATTAAAGTTTTATGTACAGAATGAATAATATAGCAATCCAATTTTTTCATTGGTTAGATATGTTCTTGTCAAATTTTAGTTTGCATATTTTCCGGGGCTAATGTTTGCTTGTTAGAGCTGTATATACGTCTAACTTTAATCTTCACCTTAAAAGTTCAGAGTTATGTTCTTTTAATGAGAATAACCAGTGTAATGGTTTATGGTCCGTGATATAATTGAATATACGTCCACAAACATATGGTCTAAAATATCTTACCGCGTAAACAATTGCCAAAAGTTTATTTTCAATAGTACTGTAATTGCGTTCGCTATCGTTAAGCGTTGGAGACATGTATGTAACTAGAAGATGTGTACCTACTGGTCGTTGTGATAATACTGCACTTATAGCTACATTACGAGCGTCCGTTGTTATATTAAAAAGGCGTTCGGAATTCCCGAATTGAAGTATCGGTTCATCAATACTTTTTTACACAACTCTAAACATTCCCTAATATGAGTATGTTTAATTATTCCATTCTTTTTATAAATTTTCGATAATACCCTAATAATCTTAAAATCCTTTATTTGTTTAGTAATCGAAGGTAGTGGCAAGTTTTTAATCGCTTTAATTTTTTCTGGATAGGGCTTTATGCCATCAGGTGTGAATACAGGTCATAAAAACACGATTTCTTTTCTCAATATTTCGCATTTATCCAATTAGATTTTAAAATTAGATTCCTTTAATCTTTTAAATACCGTTTCTAAATTGGTGAGGTGCTCTTAACGGGAAACTCTCCAAATTATGATATCATTCATATAGACTCCACAAATATCTCTTACACCGTGTAGAACATCGTACATAACAAGTTGTAGGGTAGAAGGGTAATTTTTTAATCCCATAGGCATTCTAAAAAATTGAAAATGTCCATTCTCTGTATTGAACGCAATTTTTTTCAACATCCTTTTAGTCTATTTCGACATGGTGGAACCCACTTGCTAAATCAAGGGTCGTAAAGTACTGATATCAACTTCATTTGTTCAATAAGCCATTGATATTCGAATGGGAGTACTTATCGTAAACTGTGTTTTCATTAAGGCGACAATAGTCAATTACTATGCGCCATTTTTGCTTGACCAAAACGTCAAATTTTTTTGGGGCTCCCCAAATGGGACTGGAACACGAAGAAGTAGAGGGTTCTACAATTTTGGATTAAAACATTTTGTCAATTTGCTGTTCTACCTCTTGCTTGTGAATAAAGGGATATTGATAAGTTTTAGAGAATATTGGAATTTCATTCGTGGTTCGTATTAAATGCTTAATTTTATTCGTGAAGATAAGATTTTGTTCATCGATGTGAAAAATTTCGAAATATTTAGCACATACCAAAACATCATTTTTCTCTCTTCGGAATTCATGTGTTCCGTTCTGATTAGAGAGGCATCAAAATGTTTTGTTTCGGTTTCGTAATGATTTAATTCGCACGAACGCTCAAACTGATTTGCTTACTGAGAAAAAGCAGTGATTGGTACGTGAAGATTTATGGTTACATGAGAATCTAGAAAAATTTTTATTGTTGTAAATGCTAAACCATTTTTTGCTATTGTTAAACATTCAGGCGCTGCTGTATGTTCCGTTTTTATGGAGGGTAATTTTGAAACTGCATAAAGATATAACGATATCATAGGCTTATTCTATTGTTGGCCACAACAGTTGCTAAAATAATAAATCACATTAAATTCAGTGGATTAAGCCTGTAGCTTTCGTAGATGCTGAAGAACGCATGACTCAATATCTTTGGCACCTCGATTGCTTTCCCCCTTCGTGTCACAGCATATCATGCTATTTGTCTGTAACTCAAAAATTGAGAAGTTATTGAGATTCAATTTAGACGCGCAATAGAATGTTGAGGATTAACTATTCATTTTCTACCAATTTCCTTTTTTCAACTACATTAGAAGTAATCGTGATTTCTTTGTTTATGCCATCTGAGGTGAATGGCAATAAACTTTCTATTTTCAATGAACACGATGATTTTTGGACTTCATTTTTGACTCATGATATGAACCTTCGTAATTAGGGTTTTTCATACTATCGTCTGATGAATAATTTTCAGAAGTTTCATTAGAATTTGACGAGGAATCAGATGTGATTAATTATTTGTGTACTGGATAAGTAAACAAAATATTAGATCTCTCATTGTGTATTCTTAACGCTGCTTAGACAAAATTATGAGCTTTTCGTACTGCCGTTATCAGGAACTAAATATTTAAGACAAATACTGAGATTCTTCTCCTCTATGCAAGCAAAAATACAGCAATGTAATAATAATCCTCATCAAACCTTACTACTTTTGTGACTAAAAGTTTTGGGACAGCTCATCATATGAATAGGTAGCCCACCCTCACAATAATTGGCACCTGGAAAGTGTGCTTTTAAATTGTGGGTATCAATATCGGCAATTACAGATAGTGCGGTAGCACACTCTATAATCAGGAATTCTCCTCTCTCTGTTGGTGGTTCGTGATGGATATTAAAGTGTAATACATAGTATACGCTATCGCGACAAGACATCGCTTTATTCATAACATTTATGGATCTCTGCTCCTAAATCATAGATACTTAGTATAAAAATCGTTGGTACCGCGTTACCTGCAAATTCTGACAGTTTATTCATTCCCCGTGGTAGCTATCTGTGCACTGCTTCTTTCTAGTGACTTTTCGGCATCTGAAAGTATTAGGTGTATAAAATCACAATTAGGTCAGCATAATTATTAAGAAGTACAAAATAGTACAACTAATTATGGCTACCAATGCTCGAATCACAATTAACTACAGTTTGAGTTTCTAAGCATTGTTGTACAGAAACACATCTCCAAATAGGTATTGGACTGGAACGATCTTTTATTTCATTTGCGTATTGTGATTTAGCTAGCTACAAAATTAGGCTTGTGGGACTATTATGTATTTTTTAATAGGTGCAATTAGTCAATTCTATTTTAACGGCTCACTGTTACAGTTTGTAATAATAACGTATTCGAAAAAGTAACCAACATACACTGCTATATAAAACATCACCACAATGACTGCATTAATTTATCATTATTATTAGGTCTTCAGTCCTGGAACTGCTTAGACGCATCCCTCAGTGTTTCTTATTCAGAGCTAACCTACACATTTCCCTGAAGTTCCCACAGCCCATTTCTTTTACTATCAGCGTACATTAGTCTGATCTAGGCCAGCCTCTACCTCTTTATTTCTCTATCTTTGCTTGTAATATATTCCGCACTATTCCCCAAAAATTCTTTAGAGCATATCCCGCCCTACTATTTCTGTCATTTTTTTGTTTTCCACATATGCTTTTAACAATTTTCTTCTTGTTTCTATGTTTGTCGTCTTCGAACATAGCCGCTGCTCTTTTTTGTTAGATGCAGTTCGGTCCCCCTTCTATTGTTTTACAAATATGTACTCTATTTCCCCGATATTCAGTGGTATGTGAAGGGGGTTGAGCAGCCTACGCCTACCAAGATCCTCCAACACTTGAACATTTGCCGAATTAATAATTTTCTAGTACATCCTTTCGAACAAGGTTTATCGTCTTGAAACTGGCTGCACGCGTAACTCCACTTATTTCTATTCTAAGCTAGCCAACACAGTTCTTTAAAATTTCCACAACCTAGATACAGCTCGGTTCCCCTTCTATTGTTTACTAATTTTACCGAGATTATGTATTATGTGAAGGGGATTTTTTTTTATTGTTTACCGTTTTCCACATATTTCATTCTTCCTCTACCATTTCTAGTACCTTTTTGTTCTTAACTTTGTATGTCCATGTTATCTTCATTATACGCCTGTAGCACCACATTTCAAAGGCTTTTATCTTTTTCCTGTCCACCTCTCCTACTGTCCAGGTTTTACAGCCGTGCAGTGCTGTGCTCCACACATATGTTTTAAGCAATCTTTTCCTTGTTTCTATTTTTGTTGTCTTTGAACACAGTAGTTGTTTTTTCCTGTTAAATGTAGCATTACCTTGTGCTAATCTTTGCTTTATATTTTTTGCAGTCTTCTTATCTCGCGTTATTTGGCTTCCTAGGTAGCAGAAATCGTTAGCCTCTTGCAAGTTCTCATTACCTATTTGTATTCTTGTTTTTGATTTATTTTCCCCTCCTTTGCATACTAGTACTTTAGTTTTATTTTTGTTAATTTCCATACCGTATCTCTCTATTAGAACTGTTTCCATTTCATTAAGGGCAGCTTCTAGCTCTTTCTTGGTAGATGCTAATACCGCCACATCATCTGCAAATATAAGCATATCAATATTTTGTCCCTGCATAATAATTCCAAAGTCTTTTTGCAATTTGACAGTATTCATTGGCCCTTCGATGTACAAGTTACAAATTAATGGGAATAGGGACATCCTGTCCGGCACCTTTCCTAATATTTACTTCTCTACGTTCCTGCTGTAATTCTATTACCGCTGTTTGCTCTTTGTATAAGCTATGTATTATCCGCCTATCCCTAAACCTCATTCCAATCTTTTTGAGTATTTCGAACATTTTTTCCATTTTACATTGTCGAATGCTTTTTCCAGATCTACACGCTTTTCCCTTTTTCTATTGTTTTCTCCATTATCTTCCTCAGAGCTAAAATGGCCTCCCGCGTTCTCCTGTTTCGCCTAAATCCAAATTGATCTTCTCCTAGTATTTCTTCAGCTCGTTTTTCAATTCGTCTTTGTACAATTCTAGTTAGCATTTATGACACGTGTGCTGGTAAACTCATTGTTCAAAAAAATTTTACATCTATACGCAGCTCTTTTTTTCAGTATAGTGACTATGATGTTGCGTTTGAAATCTTTGGGTATCTCGCCTGTGTCATACATATAGCTTACAAGTTGGAAGAGACGTTCTCTTACTGTTTGTCCAGCTGCTTTTAGAGTTTCTTCTTGCACTTTACCTATATTCGACGCCTTATCATTTTAAAGCCTCTTTAATGCTAATTCAAACGCATCTCTAAGTAAAGGATATTCCAAATCATCCTTTCCATTGTCTAATTCCTGTTATAATGCTGTTAGTTCCTCTCCTACACATAAATTTCCTATACATTCCTTCCATCTAACCACTTTCTCTACATTTTTTATAATTACGATTCCTCCCGCGTCTCTTATATTTTTGCTGTATAGTTTTATATCCCTAAAATTAATTCTAATTATTTTGTATGCTTCGTCTGTCTTTCCTATTTCCATCTTAGTCTGTACCTCTTAGCACCTTTCATCAATCCATTGTTCCTTAGCTTACCTGCATTTGCGAATAATTTCCAATTTTATGGCTTTGTATCTCTGTTTTCCTGTTTCGTCTGATCTATTTTGGATTCTCGTCTTTCTTCTATTAAATTCAGGATATCCTTTATTATCCAATGGTTTCTTATTTTCTTTTTGTGTAGACCCCAGAATATCTCTGGCCGCCATGTCTAAGCTGAGTTCGTTGTTATTCCATTCTGCTTATATTTCCTTAGTATCAGAAATTTTCCCGATATCTTTTAGCAATTCCTTTGACTTTTTTTCAAATCTTTCGTGGATATCTTTATCTTTTAGTTTCTCAAAGTCAAAGTTTCCGTTCCTTTTTTTTTAATTTTTAAATTTAAGAGCGGCTTTCACAATTATGATGTTGTGGTCAGTGTCTATATCTGTGTGTGGGCATCTTCTACACTCTTTTACTTGATTTCTAAATCATTGTCTAACAAGAATGTAATCTATTTAATATCTTCCTATATCCTCTGGCATCTTACATGTGTATCTTTTTCTAGCATGATGTGTTTGTGATGGTTAAATTGTTTTTGTCGCAAAATTCTACCAACCTATTTTCCCTGTCGTTTCTCGTGAATCTACCAAATAAATCTACTGCCGCTCCTTTTCTACCCTCACCTTCCATTGCATTAAAATCCCCCGAAATTATTAAATTTTCATGTTCTTTTACGTTTCTTAGTATGTTTTTGATATCTTTGTATATCGCTTCTACCTCTTCCTCACTGTGGCCAGAAGTGGGCTTGTATACTTGTATTATTACTGTATTTACCGGTTTAGATTCGAATCTAACCATGAGTGCTTTTTCGTTCTTTTGTAAGTAGTTTAGTACACAGACCATATCTTTTTTTGAATAACCATCCCCACACCAGAATTTCCTTCCTCTGATCGTGTATGAATTACCCTAAGGTCTCCACTCCAAAAATCCCCCGTTGTTATTGGTTAATTGCGAAATATTTTGTACCAACTGTATCTATTACCAATATCCAATGTTACTGGATATGCGAATATTTGCTAACATAGCGAAAAGGTAACGACTTAAATTATAAAATATACTGAACCCATTTCTATGAAAATTAAACGTTAGAGAACGCTAACAGCTATAGGCAACACGTCGTACGTCTAATTTGCCAAATAATGCATAGTGGTATGTGTTATTTGAAGGGCTTAAAGAATTACTTTGTGCAAATATTGTGTAACATGGCTTACTCTAAGGTTAATTAGAAAATATAAACGTACAAATATTGTTGAAGGATTTGCCTACGTATTTGTAATGGGAGGAGAAAGGGTTAATTAAAAAATATTTATCTGGTAATATTGTGAAAGGATTTGAAAGGAAGAGGAAAAGAATTTGCATGTGTATTTCTTGTCATTCTTTTAGCTGTGCTAATATTGGCAAAAGGGTTGAAGAGTTGATCTTGAGTGTCAATTTTTATGTAGTGTCGTAGTTTATACCTACTAATATTACCACTAGAACAAACATAACCAAAGAAGGCAGTCTCTAAAATTGTGTTTGCCTTTATCGGTATAAAACACAATTTCCAATTTTCTATATTATAATTATATAAATAAACTTATAAGTAGAACAGACTTCTAGAGTATATTCTCAGTATAAAAGTCGGAGCTGATGAAAAAAAATGAGTTCTCTTTACAAGGTTTAGAACATCAAAGAGATGATCTTGTTTTAGTTGCAATATCCCAATATTGCTCGAGAAAATGCCTGTCATTTATGTGTAGATTAAATTTAATATTAACTAGTTGTTTTGAAACTGGATCAGCCGCTTTTAGTCTTTATGTAATAAAAGCTTTTTCTAAGAAATTTATTTATTTATTTAAAAATTCTCTCTGCTATGACTTTTCTTAAATGTGATGTTAAATTAAATTGAAAACAAATACATATAAGTTCTCCAATACTGAGCATTTAGTAAAATGTAGTTCTACGAGTAATCAGCGTTTAGTTTTACTTACTTACTATGCTGCGAGTTGCATCCTTCCAATCACTTAAGACTTTACATGTAAAAAAAATCAACAAATATTGAAGTGTGGCTATACATTACTCATTAAAGCTCTTTATTCATCTTCAATTGAAAAGCAAAATATACACTTGCTTTACAAATTTTAATGGAAATAATATTGCTACATTAAAAGAATTAGAACCAAAATTATCATTGCAAAATTGTGAGAATACTGCTATTTTCAACAAACGTATTTGTAAAAGAACCGATTACACAATGTTACGGTTTCCCGCGTTTTTTACTACTGCGCCATTGTTTAATATAACGTATAATTACGCGCCATTTGGATCAATTACCAAACACCTTTAAAAGTGATACAATGGTCAAAGTTTCAGCACAATATAAATAAAACGGGTACTCACGTGTACTTCTTAACATCTCAGGGTCCGCGTTATTTTTGGTGTGGGTAGGCTACGCCATTATTGACTCCAAATTTTATCCGTCCATCCTCTATGCTCGTTCGTAGGTGGGACGAGAAGGCTACAGGTAGAGGCACATGAAGATAAGGTAGAAGAGAACCTACATCCTAAAAAGAGAAAAGACACCAGCCCGCACAGATAGATGTTCTGGGCTTGAGGTCTCGTAGCTTAATGACGTCTCATCACACCGCGCGCACTTGCGCCATTCACACCGCGCAGGCGCGACTCGGGAACGACAGAAATTGACCAGTTTATTTAAAAATATTCGCGGGAATTTATTTACATATTTAAAAATGTACATTGCCAAATTTTGGCATGTAACAACATAATTCACGGCACATCTTTGATTTGTTGAGTAACTTTTATCAATGGTTAGAACAATGGTAGGACAAACTGTGAAAATGGAAACTAACACAAGAAACACATTGGGCGATTGCTAATGCAAGTGATGCTTTTGTGAAAATTTCACGTTACTTTTGAATATTAAGAACTTTAATTATATTATACTTGACAAAATTCAGACTTATAATTTAGAGGAACGGTTCCGAAACATAGATGAGACATTATTAATAAAGTTGTCTACTTAAACCTACTACTATTTAAAGTAGTATCATATTTCCATACAACAAGTTTTAGAAACGGAAAGTAAGTTACGGTTTAAGAGTGTTGTCCCCTTGCTTCCAAAATTCAAAACATGGCGATTTTTGTGTTACCAAAAATGACCTCTTAGATTTCATATAATGCAAAGACGCTATTGATATTGGCAACCTTGTTATTTTCACCTCACTGCGAAGGGTATGTAATCCTAAAGAATAGGATCCTAATATTGTTTCCTATTCAATATGGCCTCTCCATATACAGGGTGCCAAATTTAACGTGTCTACCATTGGTAATTCGTTTATTCTTAGAGATAGAAAGTAGGTTAAATGGGGAAAGCGTCAGTGTATTTTATTATCATTTTAAATAACCCCATAAGAAAAATTCTAGTGGGGTTAAGTCGGGCGATCGTGGAGGAAATTTTGTAGGACCATGAGCTCCTATCCATTTATTACCAAACATTTGGGTAAGGTACTGTCTTACTAAAGCAGCATTATGCGTAGGTCCACCGTCTTGCTGAAAGTACAATTTTTGTCGTAGATTTAGTGGCAAGTTATCCAACCAGTCCTCCATATATTTTCTTAAAAAGTCGAGATATCTTCCTCTTGACAACGTTCCGTTATAAAAAAAATGGCCCGACAATGCTGTTGTTGAAAATTCCGCACCAAACATTAATTGAGAACTTCCGTTGATAATTCTTATCTCTGATTTGTAGTGGATTGACGGTAGACCAGTAATGATTATTTTTTCGGTTAAACATGTCATTATTAGAAAAATTACATTCGTCTGACCATAGGATGTAATTTGGAAAAGTTCTATCTTCTAATATTATCTAAAACCAGTTCCAAAACTACACTTGTTTATCTTGATCTCCTGGATGTAAATGTTGCACTAATATAATCTTATATGGTTTATAATGGTACTTTTTTATAATTAGGCAAATTGTTTCAGTGGAAATACCACATTCGGTTGCAGCTTGTCGTGTAGACATTTGAGGATAAGCTTCAAACAAAGCAAGTACTTGTTCTTCTACTAGTTCAGTCACTATACGTGGTTGTCGTTTTTGTCCAGATTTATTAAAGCTTCCCCTTTCTCGTAGCAAAGTCTCAAGCCTTGAAAATATTTTCGTACTTGGGAGATTTCTCTGTGGGTAGAGTTCTGAATACAATCGCAACGCATTGGTAGCATTTTTGGCATGAAAAATACACTTCTAGAATATCCACCTTCTCAGTATTTGAAAAATTCATTTTAGAATATCGTAATAATAGTGTTTAAAATTAGAACAAACACTAAAAGTGACATCTAATTATAACAGATATTGTTTTTTGTCGTCAATGGTTTTGATGGATAGTATGATTTTTGTAAAAGTAAAAACAAGAAATGTCAAATATCTCCGTTATTTTTCATTCTAGGTATACTTAATGTTTATACTTTTATAAAACCAATGGTATTTCCTATCCAAAACTATTATAATATACAGGGTGTTCCATTAAGAATTTCAAAGTTGGTTACATTTTCGGCTAAACCGGAAGTGATAGAGAAAATGTGTTTAGTTGCCTTAAATGATAATGCAATACACTGACACTTTCCCCATTTAACCTACTTTCTACCTCTAAGAATAAACAAATTACCAATGGTAGACATGTTAAATTTGGCACCCTGTATATAACGCAGAATATTCCTTATAGCATTATTGAAAAAAATTAAATGTGGATATTACAAAACTTTTTTGATACTAAGCAGCCAGGAAAATCTTCTCCGTCCTTCACTAATTTCTATATATAATCATGATGGTCTATCCTATCCAAGTGAACTTATACCTATCCCACAGTCGAAAACGTCTTGATAGGTGACGATACACTTCTAAAAGGAAAAAAGGCACGAAAAATTTTTGTAGCTCTAACCCTGGATAAAATTAATGATTTGGACATATCTACTTACTGGGTATAACTGTGAAACACATGTAAAAGAGGATTTGTTAAAATCAATATGTACTGTCACAAATATTTTACTAAAAAATTATGCAAAAAAAAAAAAAACGCAACAGTTCTACTGCTACACAGACTCGAGAGCCAATTATACTGTAATCTCAATGGCTACTTTTGTAAAATTATGACCTGAAAAGACTAACCGGCCTGCAGTTAGGCTCGCTGATCAAACCTTGAAGTTGTGGTGGTCAAAGCAAGTAGTTATCAAAAGGAAGATTTTTATAGACGTCTAAATGTCCAATTTAATGTTAAAAATGCAAGTATAATTCTGGTAGATGACGGAGTATAAGTTTGTTGGGTTGAAATTAGTTTTCTGTATTAGGATTGAGTGTACAAGAAGTGCACAATGTTAATACGGAAGTGTAGGCCATGATAGAAAAATTTTCAGATGTTTCTGAACATTCAGTAGAAGCTGAACGTGGCTCACCAGAAAAAAATTGAACTTAAATTTATGGAAGAAGCATTAGGTGATTTACCGGTAATTCTAATATTCCTAGATAATATTTTAGTCTTTGAACAATCGCCGGAAAATAAATGAAAGGTTATTCAATGTGTTTAGCCGATTACGTGAAATAGGTCTTAAACTGAAAAAAGAAACGTATCTTTTCAGTGTAACCGAAATGTAATTTTTGGGATTCATTATTTCAACAAAGAGTGTAAGTCCTTCAGACGAAAAAATTACAACAATTCATGCAGCTCCAGACCCCAAAAATAAAGAAAAATTAAAAGTTTTTCTAGAATTGCTAAATTTTATAATGTTTCTAAAAATTAAGCTGAAGTTGCTGAACCGCTTCACCAGTTGTTTGATATAAATCAAAGATGAAAATTTGAATCATAAGAAAAACGAGCATTTGAAAGTTGTAAAAGCTTTTGAACTCAAATCAGGTGTTGGAACACTATGATATGGGGAAAAAACTAGCATTGGCTTCTACTGTATTACCATATGGGGTAGGTTGAGTGCTGTCTGTGGTGGATAAACATGGTAATAAAAAACCAGTAGCATTTAGTTCAAGAACATTAAATAAGACAGAAAGAAATTATTCACAGCTAAACCGAGAAGTCTTTGGAATAATGTTTGGTCTCGGAAAATTTCGCCAATTATTTGGGGTCGCTAGGTAACTATTAAAACGGATCATCGACCATTTTTGGGTATTTTAGGGGCTGATATAAGGGTACCAGAAACCACATCACATAGACTGGTAAGATGGGGTTTAATTCTTACTAATTATTCATACGATTTAATTTACCGTTCTGAATGGAAAATAAAAATGCTGATGGTCTTAGTCGACTACCATTAGCAATAACCTAGGTAGAATTATCCTATTCATCGGTAATATTTCTTTTAGAGACTGCTAAGTGGAAACCCTCGTTAGTCGCTGAAGAAGCAATAATAACTGATAAAGACACAGTCCTGAAACAAGTAAAAAGTTATCTGTTGGTGGGATTACCAAACCACACCCCTACAAGGGAATCTGGCCTGAAATATTATTAGAGTGAGGTTGTTTTCTTTGGGGACACAGAGTAATCGTTTCAAGAACATTACAAATAGTTGTGTTACAGAAGTTGCACGATTGTCGCCCTGGAATAGTGGCTATGAAATCGATTGCAAAAAACCATGTTTGGTGGCGTGGTATTACTTCTGAAAACGAGTCTGTTGTTTGATCAATACTTAGTTTGACAGCAAACTCGTAAAGATCCGCCACACGAAGTCAGTTCCCCATGGAATCAATCAATCCGTAAATGATCT
This sequence comes from Platerodrilus igneus, assembly GCA_036346225.1. Lineage (NCBI taxonomy): Eukaryota > Metazoa > Arthropoda > Insecta > Coleoptera > Lycidae > Platerodrilus > Platerodrilus igneus. The sequence continues at coordinate 5,443,838 of JARFIW010001303.1, forward strand.
AGGATTCATAGTGGTTACTTAGGTTCGTATTATGGAAAAAATTCATAGTAGTAGATTCTTACTCAAAATATATTTAATGTAATACCTGTAAATTATATTAGTTTGACAGCAACAGCAAGTGCGCTACAACTAATTTTTGCATTTAAGTCAGCAGAATTTAAGACTTTCTCCGTCAAAATAGCATTTGTCATCTGACTACTACACCATATCACTCCAGCAGTAATGGTTAAGCAGAACAAACTGTTAGTACTGTTAAATCGAACTTAGAAAAGATAGCTAGGCTAGATATTGCACTAGAACTGCATAAACTTGTAAAACGATTGCGGAATACACCATCACTTTCTACTAATAAGCTGTTAGCTGACATGTTGATGGAAAGATCCATCAAGCCTACTCTTGACTTACTAAATCTTCAGAGATGGTTAAGGGAAGAATTAGTGTCTGTAAAAAATAGTTTCACAGAAAGTTAAAGCGTATATGCTAAGGTGTATAATCAGGATTGAAATTGGACATCGTCAACGATTACTGAGAAGAAGAGATCGTGCCTGTATAAGACTATATCGGATGATGATCATGCCTTAACTATACGTGTAGATGAAATCAAGAGCAGAGCGGCATAAAAAGTAAAGAATCAATAAAGGGAGGAAGTGAGATTGTTCATGCAACATGAAAAGACCATAGTGGAAAATCCTATATCAGAGGAAGGGAAGCGAGAAATCAGTGTGGAACTACCATTTAAGTTGACTGACAAGACGTTTTTAGAAACCCTACAGTTCGCAAAAGGAAGCAAACAGAGTGGTTAAAAGACTATGTTGCCTAGTTGTACAGTGAGTTCTGTGGAAAAATTACTATAAATTTTGTTAATTGGATTAAAAATTTCAGTTTAGGGAACGGTGATGTTATACATTTAAGTATTGTATGTCTAATACATCGTGTTACACTTTTAGTTGTGTCTGTCAGTGGAGACGCTGCCATTATAGGGCGTGGTTAATTAATTAGTTGTCAAAAGTTTAAGTTGTGTGATATCATCACAAAGCAAAAAGAGTCTCGTGGTCTAATACTATGTACTTGCACTAAATATAGAGTGCAACAGTAAAACTATTGTAAACACTTATAAACACCAGGAACCTCGTCTCCCGTATTAATTACAGCTGTCCACCCGGAAACTTAATTGTGCGCAGCTCAGAATGTAACAGCTTGTTTTGAAAGTAACTTACTTAGAGTGGAGAAATGTCTTTCAAGTGGGTTTCAACAAATATAAAAGTGTATAGCTATGAAAAGGGTATATTTGAGGAGCAATAAGACGGCGTAGATAATGTCATGTACGTTTTTATATTTTCCACGAATTTCGGCAATTCATTGCAAATGTTTGTTACTTAAATTGAGATCAACCATCTTTTATAAACAATAATTGTTGTCACTACTTGACGCGGTGATTCGAAAGTAGTACTTACTCTTTACGCGGCGAACAGAAAATCGCCAATTTACTCATCACTAGTTTTTCCTCATCCATGAATAGAAAATCGCCAATTTACTCTTCACTAGTCTTTCTCATATTTTTGTATCTTCTGTTATTAGGTTTTCTTAAGCCGGTTACATAATATGTCAACGCAGCGCGTTCAGTATAAACAAAACGACAAAATGACAGCTTTATGTGGTATCTCTTTAGATAGGGTTAATAATAAAATCTTAAAATTAATCAAACCACTAAACAATTACTTCTATTATTATTAAAAGCTTAAACTAGACTACACTTTCTCATCGAATTTCGAACCGTAAAATACATAGATAATAAAGCAGCCAAAAACGGAAATCATTTTGCCTTAAATTAACAGTATTTACCTACTCTTACTAAATGCACTAGTGTAAGCCCAAGGGTTTAATTAATTATCAGGTAAATGTAATACTAAAACGTAGATTTAGTACGTTGCTGCATTTACAATATCCATATTTGTGTACTATGCTAGTATATTAGTCTGGAGCTCTTAAGATTTATAAACCAAATACTATCAACTCGTGTATTTATGCTTTTAGAGGTAGAACGCTTGTTGAGATTGCCAGACTTATGGTACAGAAAAGCGATGAAGCAAGAGAAATTTGTAAGCAAGTTTTTTACGTTGAATCTTATACTTTTTTTTCTTCTAACGTAGTTACAAGTAGCAATAGTATACGGGTCTAATTTTACCGAGCTTTCTCTTCTATAGTATATGCAACTCATGTATCTATAACCATATAAACAGAACCTACAAGTATGTGAAATTAGTTTGACAAATCCAAACTCAATTGAACATCAAATTTTTGCTTAAACAAATTCAAAGTTGGAATTGTGTGATAAAAACATGAATTTAACAAAATTTGCAGCCACAACTTACAATGACTTCAAAATTTCATGCTCAGAAAAGACATCATGCAGTGCTTTATGTTATATTTGACACTTAAATACCTTCATTAAAGACTACTACAACCGGCATAACGAACTTAGACTTCAAGAACGCTAGCTAGCGCTGATTATTGCGGGATCAAACTAATTTTAAAGTTTTCCGAAGTGAACATACACACCACGCTGTGCAAATTGAATAATATTAACATATGGGTTAGTTATTAAGATAATTAGGAGTGCTTGAGAACAGTTGGATTGCAATAAACACGATTTTATGTGGTCAACCACGTAAAAAGCGTTTGTTGTCGAAAAATATTGCACAAGGTGGGGCAAACCTGTAGAGGCTGATCTAGGGGTAGATATAGTCGGTGTATAAGCAGAGACTGGTGAATGTGTGAAAGAAAGATAGAATATAGCTGGGACGCGGTGGTTGTTGCTGATAAAGTTTAGATGCCAATATCTCTACAGATTGAAGCAAAGCATGTAAACATAAAATGCACAGCAGTGGCCGGTGTTCGAAAAAATTGAGCAAAAATCGTCGCTGTAGAGTGTGCAAAGAGCGAAGACACTTTAGTATGGGAGGATATCGTAAAAAGCACTGCCTTAGATATTCTAACGTTAAGAGAGTGGCAAAAAAAAGGTTTAATTGAAGTGATCACTTCACAACAAGGCAACTTAAAAAAGAAGTTTCCATCCGGTAGAAAGGATCCAGTAAGGATACATACACCAATATTGCTTTTGAAATAATTCCAGCATTTTGCGTATGAATGTTCGGCATGAAAAGCAACGCCAAACGTTCTACTATAACAGAAAAAAATTTTAATCAGAGACTAAGTAAAATCAAAATTATAAAAAAATTCTATGCAAACAAGAAATACGGAATATTTTAAAGCAATCTATGGTTCAAAATAGTACAGTACAAAGTGCGTATATAGTGGATCTAAATAGAAACAAACAAATACTACACAATGGAGATATCATTTAATAATACATCTCATATCCGCATACAATATCACATACTCACAAAATAATTACATACCTCAAACCAAGAGATGGAACAGATACAGTATAACTTAAGTAAGAACTTACGGTCACGTCCCCAATGCTCCACCCGAAGGAACTATATTGGAGATGTAACAGATACACTACATTTGTTATTTTTCCAATGCTCCACTCGAAAGTACTACATCGAACAAGAAGCGATTTTTTTTATCTAGAAATTTTGAATTTGGTCAAACCCTTGCTGTTCCAACCAATGTAAAGATTTTTAATGTGCGCAACAACACTCACACACGGGATCGACATTTTACCTCCCATCCGAACGAAGGAGTATTTTTTTAAAAAATACTCGTCAACATTTTTCAAGCGAACAGTATCCAGATCCGAACCAGCATACAACTTAGCCACGGAGACGCCGGTGTAACAGATACAGCAATAATAATACAAAAGCTGGTCACAAAACCAGAAACAAATAGAATACACAAAGAACAAAAAGAATGCTACAAAGGCGCACGAGAAATCAAAGAACAAAATATAATGGAAGCGAAATACCCAACAAAAGTCAAAAAAGCACCCCACACCAAGCATACATAGATTGGCAAGTGGTAAACGACAGCATACTACACTCATAGCTCATAAACAATATAAATATATAGAGCGAATCCAACACTAATATAATTTCTAGAAACAATTATGAAAATTTGAAATACCCCACTAAAGATAGTAATAAACCCAGGCAACGTATAAACAAACCAATATTATATATATATATATATATATTTATATATATATTATATATATATATATATATATATATATAATATGGGTATAATAATCTTGGAATTAGGTCATTACTAAATCTTGGTATATTGGAACAGTTTCACATATAAGCAATAACAAATGTAGTGGTAATCTTTTATTTGACGCGTTTCGGTAACACCATAATCAATAAATTTATCTATTAATACTAAAACAATGTGTTAACAATTATTAGATTTTATATATATATATATATATATATATATATATATATATATACATACCTTTGTGTAATTTTAATTATAGTATAGTATAAGTCAAAACAAACAAATAATTCTACAAACTAACATTTAACTTGTATCCCAGTTTCGCTTCAATAAATAGTATGAATAACAATAATATAATTGGTTATATAATCTAATATTTAATCACTCTGCAACATGGTGTATTCAAATATGTGGGGATTTTTAATAGTCTAAATAATAGTAGAATATTTTTGTTAATATTCAGAAGATTCATCTTTACAAATTAAATTGTGGTAAATTTTCATAGATCCATCTTGGTCAGTTTTTGAGTTTATGGTATTCGGATATTTATATATTTGTAAAGTTTCCATTACGTTTCTCTTGTTGTCATTGTTTTCAGTGTCTAAAATATCTACATTATTGAAATCAAATTGGTGTAAGTTGTCAATTGCATGAGAAGCAATCGACAACACACAATTGTTCAATATAGATATTTTGAGACAGCTGACAACAAGGACTGGAAACTTAAATACATCAAACTCAAAAACTGACCAAGATGGATCTATGAAATTACCACAATTGTATGTGAAAATCTGATTTAACAAAAATCCATATTGAATACACCATGTTGCAGGTGATTATGATTATATACCAATTATATTAGTTATTCATACTGTTATTGAAGCGAAACTGGATACAGTTAAATGTTAGTTTGTAGAATTATTTGTTTGTTTGACTTATACTATACTATAATTAATAAGGTATGTATATATATATATATATATATATATATATATATATAAAATCTAATAATTGTTAACACATTAGTTAATAGATGATGTGATCCGACGCGTCAAATAGATTACCTTGTTATTTAGTGAAACTGTTACCAAGTATTAGATTATATACCCATATTATCTATTTAAGAAGGTCAAGAACACATCCAAATATTATATATATATATATATATATATATATATATATATATATATTGCAATTAATAAGATGAAAATAATAAAATGAAAAATAAGATGAAACTAAAGATAGTAATAAACCCAGGCAACGTATAAACAAACCAATATATATATATATATATATATATATATATATATATATATTATATATATTATATATATATATATATATATATATATTGCAATTAATAAGATGAAACAATAACTTAGACTTTTATGCAAAGCCCAAATGAACATTCCAAATCGAGCTAGTAATTGAAAGAAGGAAAATATAAGGTCTTGAACAGGATTTGAACCTGCATCTCAGTTTTGCCGGAACTGTGCGTTTACCAATTACGCCACCGAGACCGATGACTATAATTGGAAAATTTACAAATTTAAATCGTGTACAGAACTATACATAAACCTAACTTTCAATTACGTTTAGCATTTTTGTCAATCTATCTGACATTGTCAAGTTTTTGACTTATGTCAGATATAGACAGGAAGCAACGCTCAGAATTACGGCTATAACCCAAGTTATTTGCAGTCCTCAATAAAAAATTGTGCAGAACAATTAATAAAATAAGATGTATCTGTAAACAAACCCTTATGAAAATAATAAAAGCTTATTGACGAATACAAATCGGGCTAGTAGTTATATGGCCATTAACAAAACATTAGCTTTATTACTTCAGAGGGGAGGAAATATCCACTGACCGACGGTTTCGGGTTTGTTAAGCCTCATCAGAGCAGATTATTTTCCAACCCTATGAAGTAATCGAAGCTATAATACTGATATAATTTCGAAACAATCTCTGTACTATGGCAAAAGTAAATAAAACCGCCATCAGGTGATAAAACACCAACACTACTAAGGTGTTTTATGACCTGATGGCGGTTTTATTTACTTTTGCCATAGTACAGAGATTGTTTCGAAATTATATCAGTATAATAGCTTCGATTACTTCATAGGGTTGGAAACTAATCTGCTACGATGTGGCTTAACAAAACCGAAACCGTCGGTCAGTAGATGTTTCCTCCCCTGTGAAGTAATAAAGCTAATGTTTTATTAATGGCTATATAATTACTAGCCCGATTTGTATTCGTCAATAAGCTTTTATTATTTTCATAAGAGTTTGTTTACAGCTACATCTTATTTTATATATTGCATGTATAAATATATATATATATATATATATATATATATATTTCAACTTTTCATAATTGTTTATATATATACTGATATGATAACGCTGCACGTCGATGTAATTATACTCTCAGTCTCCTTCTGTTCACCACCGCTCTGTGTATTTTAATGTGCTAAAATTTAAATATGCTTCGGCTAGCTCAGTTTAATTCACACAGAGTGCACAACGTTACGATAATCAAATAATTTACCCCTTTTTCTCTAAAACTTTACCTGCTTTGAATGATAAAACGAAGTCTATTAATATTTGTATAATGAGAAAGAAAAAAATCATATACACTTCACAGCTTAATCTGTTTTACTGTATGAAAAAAATGAGCCCCTGAATCAAATAACAATAAATCTTAAATTGTTTATCTCAAAAAATTAAAGCTCCCTTTCCTTATTTTAAAGCCAGTAAAATGACGTTGTACTCTACTGGAAATTTCTCTAAACGTTCAAGATTTTCCCTCATTTTACGAAATTTTTCACGTATAAAATAAATTTTTGATGACTCTTTACATAAAATATTTAGGTATAAAATATGATCAATGTTCAAAAAAATATATAAAAAAAATAATGCCTTATGCTTGATAGTTCTGACCTGTAGTTTTCCTTGTGCGTCTTTCTGCTGCGTGTTGTGGATCAGTACTCCAATATTACATTCAGTTGAGTTGCTCCATTCAATTTATTTAATCTCCAAGTTTTACCCCTTTTAACCAATAATCTAGTATTTTCTTAATCTCCCTTGTCATTTAGATTCACGTGATCTCCCTTAAATTTTCGTAATGTCTCTTGAATTTTCGTAATCTCACTTAGAATTCCGTTCTGTCTTCGTAATCTCACTTAGAATTTCGTAATCTCACTTAGAGTTTCGTACTGTCACTTAGAGCCGTAAATTATAAATATTTAACCTAAATTAATTAATAAACTTCTACTCACGTTTTCCAGCAAACGGCGAAACTTGTCTCATATATTTTCACTATAATTTATTTAAAATATTTTATAACACCACTTTTTACAAAAATTTGATTATTTAATTTGAATATTTACTCGAGGCGTAAATTCTTGAATATGAGTAATACAGCTTGTGCTTGGTTCAAGTTAAGACTGTCTGTTTATCAAATTCGCGAGTTATAGTCTACGCCCCATCTAAAAATTCATTGGTTATCTGAACTGTTGTTTAAAGTTTACGACCAACCATCGGGTGTTTTGGATATTTTGGGCTTTTACAGGTTTATCTCTGATAATAACTTGTCGGAACGATTCCTTGATCACGTAGGTACCGGTGAATTTCTAGTATGTATTTATTTTAGACCGTGTGTTTTGATGTTATTACAGGAATTTCTAATTCGCCTTGGCAAGTAATTTCACTTATGGTTTTTGTTTGTCTAGATAATACTTTGGGATTTGTATTAACTCCATGTAGAAAATCACGTAGACAAAGTGACGTAAATTAACATATTTCTGTTTACATTTTGCGTTTCCGAAACATATTTATTTCTAAGGATGCGTTTCTTATCAGGACGCTATGCTATCTCGCATGTTTAATGTTAATTGTATTATGATTTTCTAGCTTTTGCTGCATTTAACGCGTATCGACTTACAACTTATCAATACATTTGGTTTAAGACAAGTTTGATTGCGCGTAGAGTTATTTCTTTTGCTGAATGTGTGTTTATTGTTGAATGATATGGTTCCCGGCATTAATTAAAGTCAACTGCGATCCTTATACAGAGTGTTAAATGTTTGCTCTTTGCATAACATGCAAATTACATATTTTTCATGCTAAATAAATGTGGTTTTCTAACTCCTAGTACTATTTACATGTATTGTGTAACCATTATGACTCAATATACCCCAAAATAACCCCCTTATCATAGCAATATATATATATATATATATATATATATATATAATTAACAAAGCTATATAATAATTGCTTTTAGCAAATTATTTGTTTTAAAACAAAATAGTATTTAGATGTATAAATAAACACCCACATTACGAAAAATCAAAGGAGAGTTTTTAACTATACAAATCAAGCTAGTATTTGCATAGCCATAAATAAAAGATTTTGATTGTTTTATTTCCTTTGTGAAACAATCAAAATCTTTTATTTATGGCTATGCAAATATTAGCTTGATTTGTATAGTTAAAAACTCTTTCGATTTTTCGTAAAGTGGGTGTTTATTTATACATCTTAATACTATATATACACACACACACACACACACACACACACACACACACACATATATATATATATACAATTATTGTCATCGGTCTCGGTGGCGTAGTTGGTAAACGTGGTCGATCTCGTATATTGAAATGAGTTTTACGTATTGCTTGGTGACAAATCTTGAATTAGTTAATAAATACCTTTAATAATGATAGGGTTTATATATGCAAATTTAACTACGTCACTTTTTCCCTACGATTCCAGATTTAATTAAAAGAATTAATCACTTGGGTGATGTAATATTAACACGAATGGCGCGCTTTATGGTCTAATTAGGGTCAAACTACCGCGACCGATTTGATTTACTATCATAGCAAGCCCTTGTCGATTTTCTTTCTAACGCACAAATTTGATAATTACGTCGCATCGTAACTTATAGTAACCCGAAAAGCTATAAAATAATTTTTATCGATTTTCGGTGTTTACTCTATAATTAGCTAGTTTAGTATTTCTTAGTACAAATGATGCACTTTTCTTCACGAAAACTCTAGAATATGTTCCGTTTGAAACCTTTAAAATGAATTTTTTATTATACACACACGGAAAAAGCTCACGATTGTTGTCTTTATGGTTGATTTGTATACTAATAAAGTACAGATTTTCGTATACATAATTAATTAAAGCTTCAACTGCTTTCTTAACGGTTTTGCAATTACAAAAAGATTTGCATTTTAATAATTGTAAAAAAATATTAGTTTACCGTAAATAAAACGTGTATCAATACATAAAATTATTTATTTAGTGTTTTAATTAATAAAGGCAATAATTTGATATTGTTGTTACGCGGATTAAATGGCTTTTTGTATTTATATCTTAATGATTGTAACATACAGGGGAATTGTGTTATTAATAAATGCAACGAATAGCTTAAATCTAAGTTTTTTTAGTACTTTTGATGAGAGCTTCGTTTATAAATCCTTTATGCACGCAACAAATTGATATTGTTTTCACACAGATGTATTAACTGGCTTTGCTTTTATCTCTTAGAATGATTATTTACACACACAGAAAACTATCTTGTACTTTAAAAATACATGCAATAAGATTTATTTCATACACAAAAAATATCCTTTTTATTAAAGCACAATTAGCGTACTGGCTTTGTACATACAATACGCTTATTTTTATACAGGATGGAACAACGAATATTCGGAAATTTGAATTTTTCTGTTTTTTATTTGTGTGGGTTTTATTGATTGAATTTGAGTTTCCATGACCTTTTTATTACATCAATATTATATATATATATATATATATATATATATATAACTTAATTGATTTTGTATAAATATTGGGATAAATTTCTTTCGAAATAAGCTAGTGGTTTAGTTTAAAACATTTATTACACTTAACGTTTCGGAAAATTTGTTTCCCTAATCATAAGTTAATGTGTTTTTATAGAAAACCAGTTTTGACATGTAACAACAACTTTCAATGAAATGACGTTACATGTTAAAACTGGTTTTCTATAAAACACATTAGCTATGATTAAGGAAACAAATTTTCCGAAACGTTATGTAATAAATGTTTTAAACTAAACCACTAGTTTATTTCAAACGAAATTTATCCCAATATTCATACAAAATCAATTAAGTTATAACAAATACGTTCGTTATTGAAAGCAAGATCAACTTTATATTATATATATATATATATATATATATATATATATATATATATATATATATATATATGTAGTAAATGTGATGTATTTGGTATTTGTGACATTAAAATACTGTTAGTGTATTAAATGCTCATATGTCTATACTCTTCATTTTCGTTATGCCGAATCAGTAAGTTAGTATTGGTATCTTAGATGCGTTTTCTTTGTTGATATGTTTCTGGTCGTAAGTTCTGGTTTGAGTATTTTTATAAGTATGTTTGTGTTTGTTTGTTTGTCTTTAATTGTACTCCGTTTGTTACTTTTGTCCTTTTCAAAGTCATGTTTACATCTTTGCTGTATATTTATTTTATTTAGAGTAGGTGATTTAGTTATAGGTTTGTTGATGCTATTACTTCAAGGTTGTCTGTGTATTTGAGCTATGTGATTTTGTGTGGGGACGTTCCAATGATATTGTATGTAATTAATTTACCTAATATATGTTTATATTTAATACTTGGCTTATAGCCGTATTTTTGAACGTTGCTTCCGGTCTATAACTGATATAAGTCAAATAACTTAACAGTGTCAGATATGATTGACAAAAATGTCAAACAAAATTGAAAGTCAAGTTGATGTACGGTACTGTACATGATTTAGATTTGTAGAACTTTAAATTGTCGCCACCAGTCCCCGGTAGCGTAATTGGAAAATATACAAGCCGCAAAAGCCTAAGATACAGGTTCGAGTCCTGTCCGGGACTTTATGCTTTCCATCTTTCAATTACTTGTTCGGTTTGAAATGATTATTTGAACTTTGCATAAAAGTCTAAGTTATTATTTCAACTTATTATATACATATATATATATATATATATATATATATATATATATATATATATATATATATATATTATATATATATATATATTTATATATATATATATATATTATATATATATATATATATTTATATATATATATATATATATATATATATATATATATATATATATATATATATATATATTTATATATATATATATATATATATTTATATATATATAACTAAGTTATTATTTCAACTTATTATATACATATATAAAAATATATATATAAATATATATATTATATATATATATATATATATATATATATATATGTATATAATAAGTTGAAATAATAACTTAGACTTTTATGCAAAGTTCAAATAATCATTTCAAACCGAACAAGTAATTGAAAGATGGAAAACATAAAGTCCCGGACAGGACTTGAACCTGTATCTTAGGCTTTTGCGGTGTATATTTTCCAATTACGCTACCGGGGACTGGTGGCGACAATTTAAAGTTCTACAAATCTAAATCACGTACAGTACCGTACATCAACTTGACTTTCAATTTTGTTTGACATTTTTGTCAATCATATCTGACACTGTTAAGTTATTTGACTTATATCAGTTATAGACCGAAGCAACGTTCAATAAAATAATATAACAAAGTATTAAATATAACATGACTTTGAAAGGTAAATAAATAAATAACAGGATATCAATTAAAGAAAACAAACAAACACAAAATACTTATAAAATACTCAAACAGAACTTACGACCAGTAAAGCATATCAACAAAGAAAACGCATTAACTAAATCACTACTGATCGCATAACAATAAATATAATGAGCATTAATAACTACAGGACTTAATGTCACAAATACCAAATACATCACATTTACTACACTACAGAGAGATTTTGATACAAAAAATGACTAAAGATAATTCGTCGACATAAGAAACGTGTGTATTAAACAAATACATAATTTAAAGAGATGCTTCACAGATAGAGCTGAAATGAGTAATCTACACAAAGAAATTACACAAGCAAACTAATCAGCCACAACGCTACAACCAAAAAATGACACATTTACTTACATAAACAGTATTATAACCAGGCACAAAAACCAGAAAGATTAAAAACAAAAACATTATACATAAACACCCACAATATCTCACACGGCTGCCTACCAAAAATAAGCATCAGCACACAACTCAAGAAAGAAAGATTTTAGCGTGTAACAAATACGATTTTCTGCTTTTTTAAAAATACACTTTGTTCCATACATCTATTCAATAAATTGCAATAGAAATAATATATTACGAATTCATACATGGAGCCCCATCTACATATAAATAGCTAAAGTAAAATTCTAGAACTCTTCTATTTGTATGTATCTTGATACAATATCCCCTTTCTGCGCGTAGATAGGATAAGCGACGTAGCCTCGTGGTCAAGCTCCATTTTGATATCAGCATGTAATCCGAATACAAGTGTTAACGTGGGCTTACAGATTTTTTGATAAAGCATGCCGTCCCAGAGGGAAGTAAGGTGGAGTCAACGGATACCATGTATTCATTTTTCGTTGTAGCATCGACCTAATATAGTCAAAAATACATTTCTACGCGCAAGTTTTAAAGTTTTAAAGTCTTAAAGTTATAAAGTCTTAAAGTTGTATAGTTTTGGGGTTTTGAATGTTGCAAGTTATCAAGTATGAAGTTATGAAGTTTGTTTTACAGTTTCAACGTTTTAAGTATTAAAGTAATAAGAATTATGAATTATATTAAACAACTGTTAACCGTATGGAAATTGGTTGAGCTTTAGATGCAGTTGTTGCTAGGCAAGAGAGTGGAAATTTCCACATATGATTAGTTATGATTGAGGTCAAGCTCGGACACCTGCGTCAGCTGCGCGCAACCACATTTGTAAGTACGTAGATGTTTAAAAAAAATTCGGCCGCCAAGCAGAATATTAAGCGGTGAGTCCTCCATTTTATAACTGTATTCATTTCAAGGAACAATCATTTACGATGTGCAAATAATTTTTGAAGATTCTAAATGTTTTTTTAAAGTTGATACTCAAAATTTTTGTTAAAGTTTTATAGTCATTTAAATTGACACACTTAATATTTAGTTCAAAATTTAATATTTGAAGAATGCATAAATGTCCTTATTATTTTCAAGGTATTTCTATAAGATAATTTTGAAGTTACAAGGTTATATTAAAATGTTTGCATAACTAAACATGTGATACGATAAGAATTGTTTGCAAATTATAGTGTATAATATATTTTGACAGTACACCTGAAGTACAGCTTAATACCGACAATAAGTATTTTTTGACCTTTGATTCCATTAAATACATCTGTTAAAAATATAGTTCTATAACCTACAGAAATAATTTTTGAACATTTAACTTGATTCTTGTAAACTGAACAGGATCCTATTCAAGTATCATGATTTAATTGTAACATATAAATGAAAATCATATATTTCTTATAAAGAACTAATGTAATTTATTCAACTAAAAATGTCCCCTGAATACTCAGAGATTAATGTTAAATTGTAATAAAGAAACTATTTTGAAGGTCTCCGTACAGATAACTTTATACAAACAATGTATATATATATTTTTTAAAATTAATAGAAAGAATAATAAGTTGTTATAAAGCTTTCTTTCTTTGAAGTCAGTAGTAATTGTCCTATAGAAGCAAACAATCACAAATATGAAATTTTGGCATTGAAGAATGATATTATAAGTGTTGAATTTAGAAGTTTTTTTTTGAAGCATAATTTTGACTAGTTGATCTATTTATAATCTTTTTTTTTTTGTGATAAAGTGACTAGGCTCTAATGTAGCTCTAGTTTAAAAATGTTTAGATGTGGTTAAATTTTCAGATAGTACAAGATCGTCGTTTCCATTCTAGATAGCAGAGTCAAAAGTAAGTATTTTTTATATATGTTGCTCGTCTTAAGTTTTTTTGTCTCCGAAGATTTCCGTATCTGATCTTCGGATATTCTTATTATAACATTCATTAAGATACGGTGGCATCCAATAAAATTTCTTTGTTTATCGTATACCATCCTACGACCCTCACTCATAGCTCTGCCCTAAGTTGAAGAAGCTTAGCTGGCTGGAAGATCCCTTTAGAGGGACCTTTTTCCCTCAAGGCCATTTAACATCCTTTTTACCCTGGGCTTAAACGTCAAACAGGAACCCCTCGTAATCTATCGAGGCTCTGCCGCCTATAAGGTAGAGTAGACATACTATTTACCTTTTGAGGAATTTAGTATGTTACAAGCGAAACAGACGGCGGTATGATAGCAATGCAAGTCCAAACAATCAACACATATAACTACAAACCAACAAAGCAGAAGACAAATTAGAAAATACATAAAATGACATGAAATCATCGCAGAAATAATACACCAATAACTAACTTTACGACACACACAAACAGAAGAACAAACACCAACATATAAATACATACCACAAAGCATACTCGATACAGAACATAAACTATGCTGGAAGAAAAATATCACCTATAACAAAACAACAACATACATCAAACTAGACATCAACCCTATCTACAAACAAAAGAAAATAATACAGCTAGTAGAAATTCGCATCCTTAATTCATCTAAAATATAGAAAAGTCTGAAAAAAATGGAAAAATGCATTCAACTAGCTGAGAAAATCAAAAACATGTAGCACCAAGATAAAGTAGAAATAATATTATTCGTATTATCAAGTACGTGAGTCATACCAAAAACCTACACCAATACATCTAAACACTACAATCACACCTAAATACATGCATGCAACTACATAATCAACCATACTCGACAGATGTTCAAGTATCCGAAATATGTTAAAAGCATAATAACTATGAGATAAGAAGGAGGCATGTTATGGGTTAGCTCCCGTATTTATTTGCAAATAACAGCGGGAAATATCTAAAATGAAAATTAAAGATAATGATAACACTAATAAGTACGCAAATGATTTCAAGGGTATTAAGATATAACACATTAAATTAGAATAGTTATTTTTAATAAAAGGTTTGGTCAAATGATTGACAAACGACGATGTATCTTTCTTATAATCATCATGAAAGATACTGTGTTGAGTTTTCACCGTGATATAGGACAAAAATCTTTGGTGTGTTCGTGGTAACAAACAATAGGAAATAGTATTATTCCACTACTGCAATGAACTATTTTACGGTTCTTCATTAAATCAATACGTTAACCAGTGTAAATCCAACTATATGGTGGAGAACAAATAAGGAAATTTCAGAGCCCTTTGATCATGTTGCTGAAGGGGATATAAAAATTGAGATCTTTTTATTTAGATACATTATGAAAAGAAACGACATTTAGTGAAATCTGATATAATATAATCTAGCACTGAATTCTATAATAATACTTTAATCTTAAACCTAAAATCTAAAACCTATCTGATAATGAAAATCTGCATTTATAATGCAATAAAAAATAGCTTAAACAAGTGTGAACTCAATTAGAAACTACTTGTCCAACAGCACACTATAATATAATTTAAAACTCCTAACAAATTTCAGTACGGTAAGGCGATTTACGTATTATAATACGTTTGCATTGTAAAAGTTAGATTTATAGGGCAGACTAGAAAGCAGAAGCGCGACTCCAACGTAGTGTGCATGGGGGTCTCTGAATACATGTAATACTGTCACCTGGGGTAATAGATAAAAGTCTGGAAAATGATGACATATCCCCCCCATTAGCTAAGTTACCGTGGTGGTTAATTAAAAGTATCTCGGACACCACATTAATGTGTATGTAATCTACTTATTCAAATCCCTTGTTTTGTTTGCAGTGTTTATTTTTCAGATTTAAGGACATCAAAATGAAAATAAGGATTATTTTGTGTAGTAGGGTGTGTGTTAAACTTTGCTTTATATATATATATATATATATATATATATATATATATAAAAGACAAGTTATTGCAGTCAATAGGAAAATTGTATATAAAGTAACTTTATATACAATTTTCCTATTGCGGACTGCAAATAACTTGTCTTTGTTTATTTGAATTGCCTTTGGGGCATGAACCCGGGTGTCGCCACGAGAAGGTTTGTTACGTTAGCAAATAAATTTTGCTGTAACATTCCGCAAATCTCAAAGGCCAAACGTACTTTTATAGTCATTTTTAAAATTTATTATGTAGTTTCGGTTCAATTCTGTACTTCCACACTTTAGTAGTGTTGGTGTTTTATCACCTGATGGCGGTTTTATTTACTTTTGCCATAGTACAGTGATTGTTTCGAAATTATATCATTATAATAGCTTCGATTACTTCATAGGGTTCTTGGGAACAGTCCACTCTGATGAGGCTAACAAGCCGAAACCATTGGTCAGTGGATGTTTCCTCCCCTATAAAGCTAATGTTTTGTTAATGGCTATATAACTACCAGCCCGATTTGTATTTGTCAATGGCTCTTAGTATTTTCATAAGAGTTTGTTTACAGATACATCTTACTTTATATATATATATATATATATATATATATATATATATATATATAGCGACGTTGATGGTAGTATTTCGTGGGATTGTCGTTCGTAACCAAAAAATAACTATTATGAAATAATCATTTATTGTGAAATCTACGTTTCGACTTATATAAAGTCTTTATCAAGATCTAAAATTTAAAAATTATGAGTGAAAACACAGTCATTCATCTAATTAAAATTAAGAAACTTACACACAATTTGATGTTAATACATGTACTGATTTAACATAAAGGAGGATCCCAAATAAATAGTAATAACATTTAATGTAAAAATAAAATGTAAAGATAAAATTAAGACTACAAACAGCATACAATACGGACAAACACAGACTAAGAACTAACGTCTAACAATTAAAGAAACTCCAACAGCAAAGTGGGTTTGTTCTACAGCAGAGTTGATAAATTCGCCAGGTGATAGATAACAAACAGAAAACTTAATATCCAACTATTACAAAGACATGAATTTAAACACCCATTTCATTATAAAATCTAAGATACACTATTAGATCACTTATATCTATTGAAACTATATAATAGAGCATAACTAGTAAATAAATTATGAATGTCATGTTTGTTATTAATGCAGTTGACTTGACGTTCAATATGGTAAGATTCTAGATAAAGTCTCCGTTTGTAACCATCTTCTCGTTCTAAAATTTCAACGTCATCGTAATTAGGAGAATGGTGAGTTAGGTGGACATGTGAGGATAAAGCGCAACAAGATTTACCAACTTTGGCATCACTACGGTGTTGGGTGAGGCGATTACGCAGCCATTGTTGGGTTTGGCCAACATATGAGCTTTTGCAACTACAAGTAATCCTATAGACAACGTTACTGACTAAAATTTTTGGAGTTTTGTCTTTAAGAGGAGTAAACAATTTGTTAATAGATTTTTGATGTTGACAAACAATGGAAGTGCCAGGTATTTTTAAAATTTTTTTAAGTTGAGGAGTAAGGCGTTGAATATACGGAAGCATTTTAAATATGACAGTATTCTGTCTGTCTTGGCTTGGACGATAAAAAGTACCATTAATGCATCTCAAAATTAATTGTTATGGATAGCCATTATTAAGTAACGTGGTAATTAGATCCGTATAGTTCTTATTTTTAAATTCAGGTTCAGATAACGAATCAACTTTGTGTTTTAGTGTCAGAATGGTGTTAACCTTTTGTTTAAAAGAATGATCAGAAAAATAATTGATGTACCTACCAGAGTAAGTAGGTTTCTTATAACAGTCGAATATTAACCGGTTATCATTATTTCAAATAACAAGAGTATCAAGAAACGGAATCTTTTTATTAATTTCTAACTCGACAGTAAATTGTAAATGAGGGTTGAATTTATTGAATGGGTCTTTAAATTCATGTCTTTGTAATAGTTGGATATTAAGTTTTCTGTTTGTTATCTATCACCTGGCGAATTTATCAACTCTGCTGTAGAACAAACCCACTTTGCTGTTGGAGTTTCTTTAATTGTTAGACGTTAGTTCTTAGTCTGTGTTTGTCCGTATTGTATGCTGTTTGTAGTCTTAATTTTATCTTTACATTTTATTTTTACATTAAATGTTATTACTATTTATTTGGGATCCTCCTTCATGTTAAATCAGTACATGTATTAACATCAAATTGTGTGTAAGTTTCTTAATTTTAATTAGGTTAATGACTGTGTTTTCATCATAATTTTTAAATTTTAGATCTTGATAAAGACTTTATATAAGTCGAAACGTAGATTTCACAATAAATGATTATTTCATAATAGTTATTTTTTGGTTACGAACGACAATCCCACGAAATACTACCATCAACGTCGCTAATTACACACGTTCGTTATATAATGATTCGACCTTCATATTATATATATATATATATATATATATATATATATATAAGTAGTATAACTATGGAGAAGCTGGGACAGCCCTTTTTAAAGGGTCGTAAATATCTTGTAAAGGGTGTGTGTATTATGGAAAAGAGAAGTATGTATGTGTGAAGGTCATGTATGTGTAGGTGTGTGTGTGTTAGTATTAGTTAGGTTTGAGGATAACGATAGTATGGCTATGGAGAAGCTGGCCGGCCCTTTTAAAAGGATCATAAATATCTTGTAAAGGGTGTGCGTATTATATAAAAGAGAGGTATGTATGTGCAGGTGTGTGCGTGTAGGGTGTAGGGTATGTATGGTTCGTCGGTGATGTTAACGTGGAAGTCGTGCCGCCCACGTGATAAAAGTGTGTGTAGATATCGATCGGGGGGGCGGTGTTGTTGTTGTTTTATTTTCGAAAAGAAAGGTATGTATCGTTATGTGTATAGGTGTGTAGGGGGCGTGCGTGTTTTAGTCTAAGACGAAATATCGTAAGGGGCGCGCAAGTGGTGCGAACGTGTTTTTGTTTTAAGAGTGTGTTTTCGGATTATCTCATCGGACACGTGCAAGACGTTTCAAGTAATCTTTAATAATTTGAAAAATGTTACGCTCGATGTGTCGTAGGCAATTATGATGAAGTATAAGAAGAATAAGGCTGGGGAAAATAACCGCAAGGTTTTTATTACAGGTGTCGATAAGAAAAATTGCGTGCTGCGTTTGTATTTGAAAAAAATTTCTCCCTACTACGAATAATAGTTTCGTCGTCTTGGTAAAAGAATATCCAAAATATTTTTCTATTTATTATTGTGTAATTATTCGAACGGTAAACATCGTGTGTCGAAAGTGTAAAAATGTCTCAAGCTTCGGACGAATTAAAATTCCAGACGCGCCTACCTCAACGCGTGCAATTTTAAAACAATTGAAAAGTGCTTGCAACGTAGGTCGAAAACGTCACTATGAATCGATGCTGCTAAATCTGAAATGTAATCAGATCGTTTCTAATGCAAAAGCAAGCGTGATAGGGCGATCAGAGGGCAGGTATTAGTAAAAGAATGGATCCGGCGATAATACTAGTGCGAAGGACGACGACGAGGGTTATGCGAACGACGTCGAAGTCGACGATCCTGCTGAAAATTTCGATAGATTAACATCAAAGAAGAATGTCAAAAGACGTAGAACGTCGAACAATATCGTGTGGGTCGATTTGAAATCGGCTTTCGCCCGCAGGATACGTTCGAGTGCTGTGGTCAATTTATATCACATAGATCCCATGCAATTTTTAGAAGATGCATTCGCCCTAATAGAGCGACGTTTGAGAAAATGTTTGAGAAAATTTGGATCTCTTAAAATTAATTTCGTGTTTAACGGTGAATACGTAAAGCCCAACGCATCAACATCATCGTCTTCAGAAGCCGTGGATACATCGTCATCATCATCATCGTCGTCATCGCTCAGACATTTTACTACTAAAAATTATAAAATTTTAAAAATTGAAGACTTTCAAACTCAAGTTAAACCCGAAGCCATTCAGGAATTGAACAATAAACTGGACGAATATACCGAAAAGCAGAGCGGGTTAGCTCTTTCGAGAATATTAAATTTAGGCGTCAATATAAATCATGCAGGAACCTATAGTATGCATTCTTAAGGAAGGGGATAAGAAAATTGTCTACGAGATGATATGTTTATTTTAATAATCATATACGTTTGTAATATAGAAGAATGTTGACGGTCGAGGATCTTACGAAATTACCGCTCGAGTATATCGAGAGGCATGCAAGTAAAGACGTCGCCAGAAATTTCGATAAATTACCGGAGTATTTGCAAAAACAATTATGGACGCATCGCTATTGTTTAGCGCATGGCTTACAATCGTCGTCGCATGCAGATCAGATAGATGGACCTCCTCTGCAAATAAAATCGTGTCCTGAATGCGCATGTTCTACCCCATATGTACGCGCGCACAACAACACATCGCAGCCCTGCAATAAAAACCTATGAATGCAATTAAAATGCTCATTGTTCGAAATGACTCCTAAAGGACCGCCCGCAGCCGTCGCAGCATATCTCGCCTACTCTTTAATATGTAATAATTACCTATACATATTTAAACCGAGCGTGCCCTCCTGGCAAAGAAATCCGGTTCCCGTAGATCCTCCGAATGCATTCGTATGTTTCGAGGTTGTTGAAAATAAAGACGTTTTGGCATTGTCGAAGTCCGAGTCGTCACAACAACAACAACAAATAAGATGCTCTCGCTCTAAAGATTGGAAACGTATGGAATTAATTACCATGCAGCTGCAACAGCAATGGCAGCAGCAGCAACAGAACCATTCGGAAGAGGTTCCCTTATCGCCATCATCAGAGACGTCGTCGTCGTCGTCATCGTCCGCGGTATCGAGAGACCTTTAATTTATAAAAGTTATCTAGGAGGAGGAGGAGGACGCCTTCAACGACGACGAGAAATAGAAAACGTAGATGGATCCGGCGACGGCGAGGACGGCGACGACGACGACGACGACGGTGCCGAATGGTTGAACAATGGATCCGCGGGCGATTGTGTCGGAGACGGAGTTGGCATCGAACCTTTTCTGATGTTTAAAATAAGATTTAAATATAATAGCAGTTTTACGGAGACCGAATGGTACGTCATGCCATGGAATCATAAACGAATCGCCTTCGAAAGAGAAAGAGAGCGAGAAAAAAAGATCGAGAATTTGATAGTTCAGATGGTGTATGGACGTATTTAGAACACATCGTACTTATGCAATTAATAGGAGCGTGGGCATACTACATCTATTACAAATATAAAATAAACTATGCGCGCATGAGCAACATCGTTTGAGCTCGAACGAAAACCTACGCATGCAAAATAATTTTCAGTTCTAACCGGGAGGTATCTTCGTTCAGGGTGTGTATGTGTGCGTGAAATTTTGCACTTAATTAAATAGCAATTATGGTGAAGTATATTCAAGACGAAAATAATCATACAAGTGGTGACGACAGTCAAGTATTTTAAATAACGATGATGATGACGTAATTTCGTCATCATCATCATCTACGTGCAGTATCTGGATCGCCGCAAGTTTTGTCAGGTATTCATGTCTACGATAACGATCAGGCGATGGATCCCCTGATATGTAGCACCGAATACCGATTGAATTCCTCCAAGGAGAATGCGCAATGGTGCGCTCACGGTCATACGATCGAAGTGGGCTTAACCAAACGAAAGAGCAATATGGATTTTAGCCCTGTTATCAGACTTATATGCCCCAACAGATTTTGTAAAGAAGGCGAATTGCAAATGGACGAAAACGAGTGGAAAGATTTGTCGTCTATCAATATCGAACATAAATTTAGAAAATTTTTTTCCAACCGCTCGGATACTGCCACGGTTGCATCTGCAGGCGCTACCGCCGCCTCCGTAGTCGCAGACGTATGGCACTGGAGGCGTGAAATGCATCAGACGATCGACGGATACTTGGAAGTGGAATTTAAAGACGAATACGAGTCCATTCATAGAGTCGAGGTGCAAAAAACTGCTGCGGCTCTCGCCGCATTAGAATCAACAACAACAGGATCCGGATACAATGTTGCGCGAATTTCTCTCTCCCGCGAAGAATTTGCAAAAGTGTTTACTCTAGCGCCTCTTATAATGCTCAAATTAGAAATATTGAAAGGACAAGATTTTCAAGAGTTCTACGATAGAAATATAGAGTGCCTCGCCACTTTCCTTCCCGAAGAGTTTCGAGCTTACGCGTATAACAGGTGCAAGAGCAGTAGCGGCGACGGCGACGACGATGGAGGTGAAGGCGTCCCCCTCCTCGAGGATGCTGGACTTTATTCGAACGTGCAGGATCAAATCTTATGTCGAGTCGAGATGATAAGCGAATACGTATTTGGAAATCCATCCCTAAGTACCCTAAACGTTCTTTACGACATCAACAGACTCGGCTTATTAGAAATCACGCGCCATTTCCCTCACGAAATTGTCGATGACGTATTATGTTTATATCAAAAGAATTTAAATGTCGAAATAAAACCTTTGTATTTTAAAGATAGTGTATGATCCTTTTTGTAAATAAAATTTATTCTGTATGCAGTTATTTTTATATATATATATATTTAAATTGTTACGTTATTGCAGGAGAGATGTTAGTCAATGTTGGTACACGGGGTGAAGGGTTGTTCAACAACCTCTTAAATAAATTGCCCTTCGAACTGCACCTTCCTGGTCATAACTTCTGCGGTCCCGGAACCAGGCTACAAGAGCGTTTAAATCGCGGAGACAAAGGTATTAATCCTCTAGACGAAGCGTGCAAGCAGCACGACATCGCGTATTCGCATCACAAAGACGTGGAGCGCAGGCACGAGGCCGACAAGGTCTTGCAAGAAGCGGCTTGGCGGCGAGTGAAGGCCAAAGATTCTAAGTGGTCCGAGAAGCTCGCAGCGTTGGGCGTAACGGCTGCGATGAAAGCGAAACGCAAACTAGGAATGGGAATAGACAAGAAAATGGCCGTGAAACTGGATCGTCGACAGCGAGGAGGACGACGACGACGACAAAACGACGACGTCGAGTACGTCGATGCTCGGGTAAATTCAAAGACAATAACGGTAACGTCGGCAGAAAATGCTCCTTCAGAGGCGGTCTTATAAGTAAAATATCTAAAGAAATCAGAAAACAAAGCATCAAGAGTAAAGGACACGGAGATGCTTCGCATAATCGTCTCATTTCGAGCGCGATGAATGCTGCAAAAATTATAGTCAACAGGATGGGAGGTCGTTCGAAAATTAAAGTACCGCGCATAATACCGGTGCCCAAGCGAGGAGGCTTATTGCCTTTGATTCCGATATTTGCGGGTCTTTCGGCGCTCGGAGCACTGGCCGGTGGAGCGTCGAGCGTCGCAAACGCCATCAATTCGGCCAAAAATGCAAAGAGGTATTTCGACGAGAACGCGCGTCACAACAGAGCCATGGAAGAGAAAAAAGTCGGCAGCGGATTGTATTTAAAGCCTCACAAGAAAGGTAGCGCCTTGTACTTGAAACCTTATCCGGGGGATTCAAAAAACGGATGACTTCGATGGTGCCGAGGAATGCTAAGCTCGCCACCACCACCACCACCACCACCCTTACACCTCCCATGCGCGCATTGACCGATCTCGATCTGCACAAATATGCTAAAGGTGTTCCGTATTTTAGAGGCGTGTACATGCGAGACGAGTTGCCGCTAAAAAGACGCGACGGAAGCTTAGCACCGCCGTGGTGGTATTATAAATTTAGACGATGGATCCGGTCCGGGCACGCATTGGGTCGGTTATAAAAAAAGGGCCAATACGGTGATATACTTCGATAGTTTCGGAGACCTGGGGCCTCCCGAGGAAGTCTTAAGATATTTTCACGGTAGCGATATATATTATAACGTGGAAAGGGAGCAAGACTTTAACACGATCGTGTGTGGTCATTTAGTGTTGAAATTTTTACATAAAAGAACCATAATGCCCTCGGAGCGCTACAGTCATGTCTAGGACATTCACGATATTCGGGTATGGAAATACCATCAGCAGCGGTACGCTATACCCACCTGTGAGACTGAACGATGGCGGTACGTACACCTGCGGCTTGGTGGGTCTTTACACGTGCAACACCGTTCGAAATATTTACGAGGGAAATAATAAGTTCTATTACGATAAAGATAAAGAAATCACCATCGACGAGGGATGCTACGAAATAGACGAGCTAAACACGTTCCTGAGAAAAAGATATTGAGTCGGCTAAAGCCAACAAAGAAATTAATTCGTCCGTAACTTTGGACGACGACGGATTGGTCGACGGCTTGTTTTCTTTAAGAGCTAATAATAATACCCTAAAGTGCGAAATAAAATCGAAATACTCCGTAGACTTCACGAAGCGCGGCAACATCGGTCGAATGCTGGGATTTTATGATCGAATTTTAGAGGAAGGTCGTTCGCATACGTCCGATCGCGATGTGGAAATAATTTCGGTATCTAATATTTTCGTAGATACTAACATTACGACGGGAGCGTACCGCAATAACCAACTTTGTCATAGCATTTACGAATTTGGCCTAACCGTGCCCCCAGGCTACAGCATAGAACAACAACCCAGCAATATAATTCGTTTCCCTCTGTGCGTGGACGAATTCGATAACATTACGTTGAGACTGGTGGATCATACGGGTGAAGCGGTTAATTTTTCGAAGGATACGTACCTTTGCGTTCGCCTAGAGCTAAGACGCGAATAATAAAATTATTATTAAGTTAAAATGGGCGTCGTTTACGATGACGAGCGTCAGCATCAGCAGCAGCAGCAACAGACGTTAGCCGCAGTCGTCAATATACCTAAGAAAAATCCGCGCGTTGGGCATTGTTATCGTCGTTGCTGCCGAAGTCTTCTTCTTCTTCTTCTTCCTCAAAAACAAACCTATATAAAACGCAAAAACGTTCTCGAAATCTGCAGTCGCACGCAAATCATCGTTAGGCCATAACGAAATAAAAGCGGAAGAGGTGTGAAAAAGCGACATCGTATTAAAAGAAGAGGAAGAAGAACCTCGCTCTTAGTCGCGCAGACGCAAGTTTCTTAAAAGCGCTCGGCTACAAGCTTTTGAATACGAGATAGAAAAAAAGTACTAGAAATGGCTAAACGTGGCGGTAAAATACGTGGTGATTTTGGTAGTAGCACGAAAATGGTCGCAGATCACATCTCGTCGGTGATTAGTTCTCCTTTGAAGAAATTACGTTTCGACGAGGTGGCCAAATTAGACGTATTCAAAAGGCCTCGCTACGAAGAGACAATTTCGAAAGAAGATTATTATTCGTATTTACCCTTCACGCGAAACACAGACCACAGCGATAGAGTGATTATAGAAATCCAAAATTCCGATGCTATAACCGCAACCTACGACAGTTACATTAATATTAAGGGAACGTTTTCGGTGAAAACCGAAGGTAAACCGTATACGATAACGAACAACGCAATATTATTCTTGTTCGATGAAATACAGTACAAAATGGGGAGCACGCATGTGGTCGACGTTTGTAAGCAGCCTGGTATGACGTGCACGATGAAGGGTCTCGCTTCGTATCACAAAAAATTCAACGGTTTGAGCAATAGCACCTGGGACCCTCGAGGAGATACAAACGCCGACATTTCTAAGAACGGACGCTTCTCGTGCAATGTGCCTCTAAAGCATATTTTTGGATTTTGCGAGGATTATAAACGAGCCGTCGTAAACATGCCGCAAGAGCTTGTTTTAATTAGATCCAAGAGCGACGTCAATTGTTAC
This sequence comes from Platerodrilus igneus, assembly GCA_036346225.1. Lineage (NCBI taxonomy): Eukaryota > Metazoa > Arthropoda > Insecta > Coleoptera > Lycidae > Platerodrilus > Platerodrilus igneus. The sequence goes on from JARFIW010001303.1 coordinate 5,469,754, forward strand.
AAGAGCGACGAAAACGAGCTAACATTTAAAATTACTAAAATATCGTGGAGGTTCCGCATTTAAAGCTTAGCGATGAATCGAAATTAAATTTATTCCATCATTTGCATAAAAATCCCAGAATTGTGGTTTACTTTCGTCGCTGGGAGCTTCACGAGTTGCCGTCCTTTCCGTCTTCGAAAATTCACGTTTGGCGTATTAAGAATTCGAACGAATTAGAAATACCTCGATGGATTCTATTTACTCTTCAGCATGGCAAGTATGATAATGCGAAGCAATCGGCATCCCAGTTCGATCACTGCAATCTGACAAATTTAAAACTATACCTTAATTCCCAAGAATTTCCACTTCAAGATATGAATTCGGACTTTGCCAATAACGATTATTCGACCCCGTTCATCCACTATTCGAAATTTCCGGAAAACTATTATGCAGGCGCGAGCAATTTGAGCTACGCTCTGTGTTGTTTGAACGACTATCAGCAATTTGGCAATTGTCCCGTGTTCGTGATCGATTGCAGTCGTCAAGAAGAATCTATTAAAAATTCGGCCGTCGATATACGTCTCGAAATCGAATCCAGCAACATTTTCGATCAAACCACTAAAGCATACTGCTTAATTTTGCACGACTCTATATTCGAATACGATCCGTTTACGGAAATTGTTACGCGTCATATTAGCGAATAATAGACATGAAGGTTATTAAACAGAAACAATCTCTACCGGTTGCAAATATGGATCTAACGGTCGAACAGGATGATCCTTATTCCTATTTTGGAACGCGCAAAAAGCACGGAGATCTCTTACCGGCCAGCATAGGATGCATCGTATGCGGACCTTCTGCGTGCGGTAAAACAAACCTGATTTTGAGTTTGTTACTGGCACCCAACGGATTGGAATTTGAAAACGTTTACATTTACTCCAAGTCGCTATTTCAGCCCAAATACGATTTTTGAGTCGAGTTTTGAGACCGATCAAGGGACTAGGCTATTACGAATTTAGCGAAAATTCCGAAATAATTTCACCGCAAGATGCTAAGAGTAATTCGATTTTCATTTTCGACGACATTCAATGTCACGAACAAAACGCGATTCGTCAATATTTTCAATGAGCCGTCATAAGAATATAGACGCGTTCTACCTCAGCCAATCGTATGCAAGAATACCGAAGCATCTTATTCGCGACAATACAAATTTAATTATAGTTTTTCGCAAGACGAAATGAACTTAAGACATATCTATTCGGAGCACATTAATACCGACATGAGCTTCGAAGATTTCAAAAGATGTGCCGTCTAGCGTGGGAAAAAAGACGGCGATGGCAATAAAGCCGGATACGGATTCTTAGTGGTAGACAAAGAAAAGCCATAAACGAGGGCCGCTACCGTAAAGGATTCGATCATTACATATGTATTTAAAATCACGACGTTCGAGCGAACTTTCATCAACGCAATGTCTGCGGCTGCGATGAGACGAGGACGACGACGACGTCACTCTACGAATTTAAATCGAGCCGTAGTGCAGGCCACTAAAACGATAAGAAAAAGTTTTAGATTTTAAACGAGATCAAAATCGAGCTCAATTAAAATACGGAATGAAGCATGCTCAATTACTAGAACCGTTAAAATCGCTATCAAAATTCTCTGCAAGTAAAAATCCTAATTATATTCGACGTCAGAATGCGGAGCACGAATCTGATAATGTCGGCGACGGTTCAGATGTCTTACTTAAAAGTATGCCGACATCCTGTCCAAAAGCGAGGATCCCAATATAGACGATACCGGAATCGGCATTCAATACGACGACCTTTCGAATAAATGGTCTATGGGCAATTCAGAGTTAGCTATTGCAGACGACGGATCTACGATTAATATTAGAAATAAAAATATCCTATTACGGAGGGCTTACTTCGATTGTTAACTTATAAGAAAATCCTTCGAATAAGAAAACGCCTGCTGGCAATCCTTCCGAGCTAGATGTAAAAATTACATCGATATTTTGAAGAAAACCAATGCATATAATAAACTGTTTCGCAAGGATCTGCCTAAAACGCCCAAATATAAAAATTATATCGTTCCGAATTTAACACCGTCGCCCGTGGCGACTACAATATCTACGCCTCCTCCCTCGCCGCAGCATGCTTCGTCGCCGTCACCGTCGTCGTTGTCGTCAAGAGAGATGAATACAGCATCGGCGACTCCTACGATTCCCATGCAATTACGATCCAAAATAACGAAGAAAAAGAAAGGTCTCGGTATGGATGATTTATCGAAAAAAAGACAGCCATCGAGTAATATAAGCAGAATTTGGCGATACAAAACATTCGATAATTCTAATCATGAGATAGAATACGTTCATTGGGACTCGCCGGCCGAGCTGGTGAGCCGGCTTCGTTTGTTGATGGCCGAACGTTCGGCGGGCAACAATAGCTCTCAGAAGCAAAACGAATTTCTTTCTATTATATCCGAATTAAAGGAGGCGAAATTAATCGCCTAATAAAATATACACGTCCTATAGAATAGTCTCAGAAATAAAATGGTCGTCGATAAATTTGGAAGAGCGTATGTTGCCAGAGACTCTGGAGGCGGAGGATTTGGTAATACCGCGGGCCTCCTGGTGTAGGCTTTAAACTAACTCCGGAAGGCGATTTCAACATAGAAAATAGAAAACTTTGCAACGTAGGCAATCCCGTGACCGGAACGGATGCGGTAAATAAACGAAGCGCCTTGGTATTGGACGAGGACGAGAAAATAGTTAACTTGAAGGATTTTAGAATAGTGAATTTGGCCGATCCTAAAAAGTCAAACGACGGCGTAAACTTAAAATTTTGCAGCGAAGAACTCAATCTGCGTATAGGCAAAGCATTGGAAATATGTTTGACCGCTTCATCTTCGGGAAAAACGCATGCTAATAAGAAACTTAAATTTGACGCCAAGTCGCGATCCATTGTAAATTTGCACGACCCCGCAGAGCTCGGCGATGCCGTTAACAAGAGATACGTGGACTCGACGTTGTCAGAAAAAGCGCAAAATTTTATGAAACTAACCACGATCGACGACGGTAAGGCCAAGAACTTCGACTCTCGAGGCTTGAGAATTGTCAACATAGGCGAGGCCGAAGATGAGCACGATGCCGTTTCTAAGTTCTATGTGAACGCGAGAATACAAAATCTTATCGAAGGTGTCGCCATTCACCGCGATAACGTGATCATTCGAGATGTATTGCAATCATTCGTTCAAGTGTTGAACGAAGTTGTTTTAAACACGAACTTCCTGATTTTCAACCACTTGAAATTAGACGTGGTCAAGACGTCTGCTGGAGACGATTTACAATTTCACAAAATTAATACCGACGTTATAAGACACCTGCACGTGTTATTGGAGCAAGATAAAGCCTCGTCGTCTAACTCTCATACTCGTGTCAAACCTTAAAAATGCCTAAGAAATATAACGATAAGGAAATACTAGTGGATGAACTGCACAGAGGGGTTAGAATAAATTTTCCACGTCGAAGAACGATCATCAAATCTTATCACGACTTATTCCAAGCCGATATTGCTGAATTTATTCCATATTCGAAATATAATAAAGGGCATAAGTATATTCTACTCGTGATCGATTGCTATTCGAAATATTTATGGACGAGACCGCTTAAATCCAAGAATGGCCATGAAGTCACATCTGCGATGCGCGAGATTTTAAATGAAATTAAAAGATCGCGGCCGCCTTTACCGAAAAATCTGCAAACAGATAATGGTACAGAATTTTATAACGGCCAATTTGCACGGCTGATGAAGGAATATGGCGATATTAATCATTACTCCACATATAGCTCAATCAAAGCCGCCATCGTAGAACGTGCAATCAGAACGATAAAAACAAACTGTATAAAGCTTTTAGTCTGAGAGGCAAATGGAAGTGGATTGATATAATCGATTCGATTGTATCGAAATACAACGATACGGTGCATTCGGCCACTAAAAGAAAACCCAAAATGTGACCGCGAAAACGCGCCTGAAAGTTTACGATAAATTAAAACTGGCGACTAGAAAACCTCGTTATGCCGTGGACGACTTTGTACGCATTTCAAAATATAGAAGTATTTTTCTAAGGGCTACAATGCAAACTGGAGCGAGGAAACGTTTAAAATATGTAAAGTGTTTCGAGCAAATCCGACTACTTATTTACTCGTCGACATGCATGGCGATCCAGTATTGGGACAGTTTTATGAAGCTGAGCTGCAGAAAACGAGAGTTCCAAATATTTACCTTATCGAGAAAATACTAAGGCGAAAAGGAACCAAAATTCTCGTCAAATGGTTGGGCTTCCAAGAGCCTTCCTGGATTCAAAAGCTGATCTTATATAGATTGTTACATTTAAAAATAAAACATTTGTTTTTATATTTTTATTATATAAATATGTTACGTTTCAAAAATAAAAATTTGTTTCTTTTTTGTTGATTTTTTATTATACATTTTTTTGATCTTGTAAAAATAAGAAAGATAGAGACGCTACAACTGCGATACTTTGACATGCAGCAGCACTTAAAATGTATTATTTTAGTTTATTTTATACATAATATAAAAAAATAAAAATACAATGCAGTTTTTTATCTTGGCTTGTTACAATATTTTAATTAATTTTTATAATAAATATAAAAATAACAAAATACAATGCTGTTTTTTTCTTGATTACAATATAACAAAGAGAGCCTCTACAACGGCGCTTAAAATATATTTTTAAATTAATTTTATACATAATATAAAAATTAAAAAATACAATGCGGTTTTTATAATATAAAATACAAAAGACAATGCAATTTCTTTATCGTTACAAGATTTTAATTATTTTTTATAATAAACATGCAATTCACAAAATAAAATATGGTTTTATTCAAAGGTCCTTTATTAGATAGTGCCCATGAGGCAAAGTATCTATTCCGTTAGATAAAATGTATCTTTTATCATCTTGATAACTTAAAGCAATTTTCGTCTGACGTATGGAATATACCTTATGCAAATATGATCGTATGCTATTTTGGTCTCGTTCTATGACTACTTTATTTCGTAACGTATCGAGATAGTGATCGAAACAGATTTGCCGATCGATAATGTACTTTTAACACCCTTAGCCTTCTTTATTATCTCACGGCCTTCTATTTTTAAAGAGTACATTTTCGATCGAAGGCCTACAAAGTGCGTTAAAATACGACCTCTAGTTTCGTCTTTCATAAGACCAATGACTTTTTTATTAATTAAAGGAATTTTATAGATGTTATCGGGATCATAAGCGCTCGTATCAAATTTTTCTAGATTCGTCTTTATACACTCTTCATAGAAATCATTGCACGTCACACTATACAAAAGGCTGTCGGTGTCCATGTAGCATAATTCGCAATTATTTGCAAATTTTGCCTTCATGAAATCGTAGTGAAAATTATATAATTCAATTTTTGATAATTCTAAGATGGCCATACCTATGTAGATAGGTTTGTTGAACTCTATCTCTGTTTTGCTCAATTCGATCGCGACCAGATTTTTGTCAAAAATCGTTGCCGAATGGAAATTTGGTTTGGAAATTAAAGATAGAGCACCATACCGACCGCTCCAATGAGTCACTAATTTTATGACGCGTCTTTTCCTAACATTCTCCATTGTTTTACCAAAATGGAATTGTTTGCAAATTTATATAGATTTTGTGCAAATTCCGTTTTAGCTTCCGTGCGCATTCTTGTATTTAATTCGACAAACGGTCTCAACCAAGGAGACTGACCGAATTCTAAAACCTTATGAACGCGCGTCATAACTACGCCCGCAGATAAATAAACCTGGAGATTTCTGTAATGCACAACGTAGTTGAACTTTTCGTGAGAGTGCACATTAATTTTGAAAATTTCGAGCCCGGAGGCGTGTCCTGTTCTGGGCACATCGGCAACTCTTTCTGAGCGTCGTGAATGTCCGTAGGAAATTCCAAGTCGCATTCGATAATATAACCTTTATCGCTCGTAATGCTCACCGTTGTAACATTAAATTTTAATATTTCTTCAGGCGTTAGCCATTTGAAATCCCCGTAAGGCAAATAGCAAGATTCGGCATGACCATAGAGATTATTAATATCTCCGTAAAATAAAAATTTATTCGGCTTGGATGGATCATACGTTTGGGGATAATATTTATTATTGGATTCTACATATCGTTTTACGACTTGAGTAAGGCCCCCCCGAATGCCTCTTTCGATCATTAAAAACATGTCGACGTCACAAATTAGTTCTAGCCTGATTTTAGTATATAATAACATGCTAGACCACGAGTAGCTCGCCAAAGTCACAAAATTTAAGGGATCCAATTTGTATGTTTCAAGACAATTTTTCTAAAGTCTTGGAATATATCGCAAAGTAAAAGAATGTCGCATTTTAAATATAGGTCCGCGTAGTCGCCTAAATTTTGCATTTAAAAGTGCTCCATACGGTTTGCGCATGAATATATTCCGATTCTTCAATATGTGATTCATTAAGATTGCTATAAAAACATTCTATAGGAGGAAGATTTTCTTCGCTTAATTTCAAAATGTCATCCAAATACTCGTAGGGAAAAATACCCTTGCGCATTAGCAATTTAATGCGATCCGGGTTTAGCGAGCTAAATTCCTTTTTTAAAACTTTAAAGTCATCGAAAGACAACTCGCATGCTAATTTTTCCAATGACATTGCCATAAAGCGAAAGGAATCTATGAATCTGAACGTCACATTTGCGTCGTTGTATTTTTAGAAAATGTTATGTATTTTCATTATTCAAGGGTATTATATTCATGGGGCCTTCGAAAGCGTTAGCAAGCTCTTTACTAATAAAATGAGCATCATAATTGCTCAAATTATGATAGACTACGGGAATAATTGGAAATAACCTAAAATTTAAATTACAGCTGCTATGCGCAACACCTCTTACAGAACCATTCATGTGATCGTGATCGATAACCTTTTCGTCGTCCGGCAAGAAATCGACTTCGCAAATAAAGCACGTTTTTGCCGTCGAGGCATCTATAGAGGACGTAGCAGGCTCGTTTTTAAAAAATGCGCTCCTATAACATATGGCAATATGTTTTAATTGTCGCACAAACCAAGAAATGCAGTCTGTGCCCGTGTATGAACTGTAATATGAAAGAGATTCGTCATATCCACAATAAAAATAATATCCTATTGAAAACGGAATATGTTCCTGGTATTTGAAAGTGCGTTCTGATTCGGAAGCTCGATCGGTTTTTTTAATAAGGCATTCTATGTCAGAATAAACCGCCATCGGCACAGGTATTTTATACCTAAAATCTTTAAATTGTAAATATTTGTTTTTTTCGGAAGGTAAAATAACACGACACTCGTTAAGTTTTTCGCATACTTGCTCGTGGGCATCGAGACGTTTGCGATCGTAAAAATAGGAGAGACATCTATCGCATACGTAAAAGTGACCCGTATGTTTAGTTAATTGGCCTCTCACAAGTGAGGCTAAATTTTTTATAAGACAATAATGATATCTAACGCCCCGTTTATAATCTTTAATATTTTTTTTTAATTCTTCCAAACTTTTTCCAACTTTATCGGCCTCGTCACCGCCGTCGTCGTCGTCGTCGTCGCCGTTGACGTCTTCGCCGTCGTCAGAATTAAATTTTGATGACTCGTCGACATACGCATCTTCAACAATTAACAGATTAACGTGTTTATATCGTTTTTGGCTAGTTAATTGTACCGGTGTTACGATGTATCGAGCGCGTTTTAAAATAAGAGCAAAAACATTTACAGAAATATCATTCTGCTTTTCGAATTTCGATATATCCGATATAGGCATGGGGCTGACGAAATTTTTCATATTAAAAATTTCTGCAAAATGCGGATACGAAGTTGTGCGATTAGCATGCTTACCTGCTGTAGTCTTAATTATTCCGGCTAAAACGCTCCAATAAAAGCATGAAAAATCATTGTTTCTAATGTTTAAACAGGCCTTTTTGTTTTGAATTGCGATAGGAAGAGGCATGAAACAACTCGCGTGAAACATATCATAGCATTTATTAATATTAACATTTAAAATAATATTTCGGATAGCGTGAATCCTGACCCGTGCATTGCGTCGTTCTCTATTTTATCCAACAAGCGTGTTGCGATATTGCACGCAAACCACTCGTTAAACTTCTCTAAATTGCCGAAACAAATTAAAAGTTGGGCGTCGAAAATACCTAGTTTGAAACTCATTTTCGTTGAGCGCGACGGAAAATTTGAAAAATCGCACGCTAACACGACATTAATTTTAAGGTTTACCGAGTGATTTTTAAAAATCGTATACAATTTGGATAAAATTAGTTTTTACAATCTTCGATAAATAAATTAAGATCTTTATGTGCAACATTAATAATTTGAGCTGTTTGAATTCTCGATTTAAACGCAGACACGATCGGCTTCCAAACCAATTCAGAATGTCGAGGCGTGCTCCGAGAATACATCCATTGTTTAGGAACATTCTGCCGCAGTAGTTTTTTAATAGATTTTAAATAGCATTTTATATCTTTTCATATGGCATAGAAGATTTTCGAATAGATTCAGATAACTAGCCGAGAGCGAAGAAGAAGTTTGTTTCACCGTTCTTAAAATCGATTCGGTGTTGTGAATGTGTGATTTTAATATTCGAACCCAATTGCGAAATACTTTAGTTTTACGACATTTCGTTAAAATTGCGTGCACTTTTCGATACAACTGTAGCATCTGATCACAACACATCGAAACGCCCGCGTCCGCTTCGATTTTTCTGTTAGTTAACATTTTTTTCGTATTTCAATGCCAACTTTCTGTATTTTGAACCGTGCAATTTTACTAATACGTTCGGCGTATCGTCTTTGGGCGATAAATCGCAGGACCATAAAATGGCTTCTAATTCGGCATGCAGTTCCGTTTTATTCTAACAATTTGTACGAGTTTAAAAATCTTATACAAAAGGATAAGTCAATAGCATATTTTTCTGAATCTGTAATTTTAGTTGATTTTATAGAAAATACATCTGTCGTTCTAACACATTTACTATAGACAAATAAATCGCCGATTTCATGCAAGCGCATGCGGAGGGTTTTTCTGCAAATCAACAAAGAATTAATAAATTGAGTTGAAAACACGAATTCTCTATTTTTTAAGTCCACGTATAGGCAATCGGTTCTTAGAGTTGCATAAAAGAAAATGTCACTTTCACATGTATACTGAAAATTAAACACTGTTTTTAATGGCGATACGGCAGATTGATCTACAAATCTAAACAACCTAATACCGGCCGAGATGCTTTCGCTAATATTATAAAATGCCCTTCGGTCGTAATTACATAAATTAAAAGCTTTTCTTTCATACGAGACACGACGGTGAAGCAAAACGCTATTGTGTTAGAATACGAATCTTCTAAGCACGTTAAATTGTCGAACAAATTAAATTGCATGCAAAATAGAAAAAGGGCTCGAGACCCAATCAAAAAACCGTCCCGATATTTAAAGTCTTTTAAATAAGCAGGCAATTCCTTGCATGCGATTCTATAAAAATTATGTGGATAATCCGCAATTAGCATATCACGATTGTAATGGGTTGCTGATCTAATTCTATATTCAATACTCATAACTTTAAAAAATCAAGATGTAAAAAATACTAAAATTATAAAAATTAATTACCATGTATAGGTAGGTATTCTAGTGTGATGACAATACGGATGGCTTTTTTTGCTCTTGCCGTTCTTGATTTTCCTTGGGAGGATCCGTGAGGGCCGATGATGGATCCTTTTGTTTTTCGCCCATGCAGCAGAAGGAAATACTCGCTGCAGGATTAGGTTTACCTTTAAAATAAACGAATTTCGTATTAGTTTTTTAAATAAAAAATTAAAAAATTAAATACTAACCAACTTCGAACGATCCTAGGTAGTGCAAACAAAGGCATTCCTGTTTATTCAGCTCTTCGATATCTTTGTCGCTAATTACGTCCGCGATTCTCTGCGGAAGGAACACAACGCATTCTTCTAATTCGACGAGAATGAGCCGAGAATTCTTCTTTGACTGAAGAGATTTGATGCTTAAAACCGGATAAGGGCGCTGTAGCTCGAGATCTTTGACTTTTACGGTCTTCTTCCTATCGATGCGGCTTACTGAATTGATTTTTTTAATTAACTCCATATTTTAATTCTAATTACGAATATAATTACATAAAGTTAAAAATATATTTACAATTATTACCTGTTTTTAATGCAAGCTGCACGATGACAAAACACGTTGCACGACTCTCAAACTTATATTTTACAAGATAAAAAAGCCTTACAAGGGATCCTCTATTTATATCACTCCGAATGACGTACAATTTATTACGCATCTGAAAACCGCTCCCCACATACACGATTCAGAGATTAACGATAGCAATTCATTAGAATTAAATAGCATTGCCCTTGTTTTGGACAAAAAAAGCTCATTCAAATTAAAACGCCATCTTTTATTATGCGGATATTGAAGTCGCATAAAAATTAATGAGGCATATTTTTTATTTAAAGATGTAAGTAACTAAAACATTTTCCCCGACTCGGCATCGATAAAGAATATAAAAATCCCAAACGTCTATATTTCGAGGATTTATGAGCCCATATTTGTTAAAAATAATGGGTTCCTATATAATTAATGATGCAAAACGATGTGTACTGAAATTAAAACTTACTCACGAATGATGTAATCATGAAACTACAGTATTTTCTTTACGCGTTCCAAGAAGCTATCTTTTATACATACAATGTTTTAACAAAAGCGATTCCCGACTTCGATAATAAAAAATAATTATACAAACATGCTCGATCATTTATATTTTAACTTCCGCTTTATATAATGAATGTATACTATACAAAATTTACGACCACTTTTATTTTTCGGCAAAATACGATTTCGTCATCGTCTATGCTTTGGGTTCATATAATGCACACAAAATTAAGGATGAACTTTTTTACCATTTATACCGAAACAATTACATTTAAAACGTCTTGCACGTGTCCGATGAGATAATCGCGACCCCGTTTTTTTTTCTCTTGCCCCACGATCTGAAATCTCTGCGTTATTTTAAATACTTCATCATAATTGCCTACGAAAACATCGAGCGTAACATTTCCAAATTATTAAAAGTTTACTTGAAACGTCTTGCACGTGTGTCCGATGAGATAATCATGACCCTGTATTTGTATACGAATTAAATAGCGCACTTTCATCATCTTCTCTCTCGGAGGGCAAAAAATACACGCACACGTCATCGATCGAACCATCTTGAGCAAAAATACGATTACGTCAGTAGTATAGCTATGGAGAAGCTGAGACAGCCCTTTTAAAGGGCCATCGCATTATTTTTTCTTATCGACACCTGTAATAAAAAAAAAACCCTTGCGGTTATTTACCCAGACTTATTCTCGAACGCGACCACCCCCGAAAACACGCTCTTAAAACAAAAACACGTTCGCACCACTTGCGCGCCCTTACGATATTTCGTCTTAGACTAAAACACGCACGCCCCCCTACACATAACGATACATACCTTTCTTTTCGAAAATAAAACAACAACAACACCGCCCCCCCGATCGATATCTACACACACACACTTTTATCACGAGGGCGGCACGACTTCCACGTTAACATCACCGACGAACCATACATACCCTACACCCTACACGCACACACCTGCACATACATACCTCTCTTTTATATAATACGCACACCCTTTACAAGATATTTATGATCCTTTTAAAAAGGGCCGGCCAGCTTCTCCATAGCCATACTATCGTTATCCTCAAACCTAACTAATACTAACACACACACACACCTACACATACATGACCTTCACACATACATACTTCTCTTTTCCATAATACACACACCCTTTACAAGATATTTATGACCCTTTAAAAAGGGCTGTCCCAGCTTCTCCATAGTTATACTACTTATATATATATATAAACATTTTAGGTAGTTAATTACACAAGGTAAGTTGATAAATACTATCGTATTATAGTGAATAAGATGAAATAATAACAGACTTTTATGCTAAGTCCAAAAGATCACTTCAAATCGAGCTAGTAATTGAAAGATGGAAAATATAAGGTCTTGGACAGAACTTGAACCCGTATCTTAGTCTTTCTAGGTCCATGCGTTTACCAATTACGCCACCGAAACCGATGACGAGAATTAGTAAATTAAAAAATTTAAATCCTGTACACAACAATACATAAACCTAACTTTCAACTACGTTTGGCATTTTTGTCAATTATATCTGACATAGTCAAGTTTTTGACTTATGTCATCCCAAGACCTTATATTTTTCCATCTTTGAATTACTTGCTCGATTTGAAATGATCATTTGGGCTTTGTATAAGAGTCTCTAAGTTATTATTTTATCTTATTAACTATAATACGATAGTATTTATCAACTTATCGTGTATAATTAACTACCTAAAATGTTTATGTATTTAATACTTGGCTTATAGCCATAATTTTGAGTGTTGCCTCCTGTCTATAACTGGCATAAGTCAAAAACTTGTCAATGTCAGATATGATTGACAAAAATGCCAAACGTAATTGAAAGTTAGGTTTAGGTATAATTGTGTACACAATTTAGATTTGTAAATTTTACAATTATCATCAGCGGTCTCGGTGGCGTAATTGGTAAACGCATGGTCCTAGAAAAACTAAGATACTGGTTCAAGTCCTGTCCAAGACCTTATATTTTCCATCTTTCAGTTACTAGCTCGATTTGAAATGATCATTTGAACTTTGCATAAATGTCTAAGGTATTAATTCATTTTATTAACTCTATATATATATATATATATATAAATTGCTATGAACTGCAGCTGATGATGCGCGATACTGAACGTCCATAAACATTGCTGTGGACCGTGAAGATGATTCTAGCAGAAATGTTGCCCTAATTATTTTGCTAGCTGTGTTTAAATGAAATCGCTAGAATCGGACATCAAACTTACAATGACAAAAAATATGCTTTAAGAAACAAGCTTTCAAATAACAATTACCACATCCACATACAACGTTTCTTTAACAAACAATATCTTATATGTAATACTTTCATACAAACACTAAAATCTAAAGATAAAGTCCATATCTTAAGATTTACATTGATGTGCAAAATCGTTGAATAAATACCATTAATATTGCAATTCAAATTCATATACCAAGCTTATCCAAATCGTTTAAAACTAATTTTTCACTAAATGCCTTTCCAATTTTTTATATGTTTTAATTTCAATTCATTTTGATTGTTTATTCCATATTTAAAACAGTGTGTTTATCTACTTTCTTCCGAATGGTAATAAACTCTCAAAGTTGTCGATTTAAGGAGTGTGTTTAATATAAGTACTTTACTACTAGATAATTACCAGCATGGTGACGTTTAAAATAAGTATTCAACAACTGACCATTAACTGCATTTTTGAATTGGTTATATAGTATCAAGCCCTGATACGTCATACGTCAACAACAATCCTGTAATTACGCAAAAATACTATCACATCTCTCCAGACAGAATAAGGATTTTTAATGCACATGCCAACACTCCGTCCCCACAGTTGTACCTCTCATAAAAAGGAGCGTATATTACTCCACACTAACGTAGAAGTGAAAGTAATGAGCTCCTTCCTCGGAAATACATTTTCTATGGTGTGTTGCCTCTTTACCATACACGTACACGTACGAACATTTTTATAAACATCTGTTTAAATTTTAAGTTGTTAATTTTTAAGAAATAATTTTTTTTATGCGTAAATATCAATTTACAGGTCTTTCTCAAGCACCAGTTGAAATATTTCTATAAAGATGTGAATCACCCTGTATACTAAGGCGACACGGGAATACCCCAGATAACGTAATGTTATCTATAGTAAATGCTGTAATGTATGGGTAAAAGAAACAGTATTGTGCTCTAGCAACAGAAATAATAAAAGTCAAGAGGCAGTGTAAGCTTCAAGTACATATTTATCATTTAAAGTTAAGAATAAATTCCACTTCTTAGTCATAACACTAAAACTTATTTTTGTTGGAAAACTTTTATATGAACTTTGCAGTTTTATATTACTATAAGCGTACAACCGTACCAAATTGCAGTGCATGCTAAAATTCATAAATAATAAAGCAAACAGGCAGGGAAAACGTATTGCTCAATATTAACATTTATGTACATTCTACTATTGAATGCACCGCACCGTCTGGTGTAATCCCATGGGTTTAATCAATTAACAGGTATATGCAGTGGCGGATCGTAAATTAAGTACGTTTCTGCATTTACATTATCCATTTCAGTGTCCAGTAATGTAGCAGATTATCTGCAATCGTTGAATTTATGAGATTCTAGCAACAAGGTAGAGCCACTATTAAGTAAACTTCAATGTAAATATTACTAAACATTTGGAATTCCGAAAATGAACGTTAATAACGTATGTAAACCAACTTAACATGAAAATTACAAGTTTTGGAAAACTGAGTGGAAAAATGGAAGTTACCCGCAAATAGTTTAATTTTTAGAAAATATCCTTAGCATATTTTCAATATAACAGTAGTTTACGAACTGCTACTTGGAAACAGCTGAATAATTCTAATGTAGTGAAGGTAAATGTACATTTGATTCGGAACACAATAGTAAATGTACAAAAGACACTTGACAAATTTTAAGGTAGTTAATTAAAAGTAGACATATTAACTCGTACTTTCACAATTACCCAATTTAAATATTTTACGATTGCTTTCAGACCTGTTTCTCCTACAAGGTGATGATTGTTTGAATACTTGCCATTTATATATTGAAAAAGTCGAAATAAGCATACTGCGGAAGATCACAGCAAATGTTGGCTCTTGGAATTAACAGGTTTCAAGGAAATCGACAAATATGTATGCATTAAGCTATTACTGATACAAGTCCAAAGGAAATCTTGTATGATGGCACGAGTATAATAAAATCGCCATCAGGTGGCAAACACCAACACTAAGGTAGGTGATATTTTTTTGTTACAGTAGGTATAATTTAATCAATTTTGAATTTGATATGCATTATGTACCCATGCTCGCCAAAAGAGAGGATTACCGCGGAGATTTACAATATATCGTTTAATAAATTTTATTGTCTGATTGACAAAAAGCCGTTGATTGTAATTCTCGATGGTCGCGGTAGTCATTTTGTCATCATTAGGTCATACTGTGCCTTAGAGCGTATCCTACTCTTTTATTTCTCCAGCTTTCTTTCCCACAAATATCTTTCTTCTTCTACTATTTCTATAACCTATTTGTTATTAACCTAGTCTGTCCATACTATCATCCTTATGCACAACAACAATCCTAAACAATCCTAAAGCACAACATTTCAGAATGCTTCTTTCTGTTTGCTTTTCCTACTGCCCCTATTTCATTGACATACTGTGCTGTGCTCCACACAAATGCTTTGTTGTCTTTGAGCATATCCGCTATTCTTTCTTGTTAGATGTAGTCTCCGATATTCAGTGGTATGTAAAGTGGGGTAAGCAGCCCGTGGCTGCCTAGATTCCCAAGCACTTGAACATTTGTCGAATTAATAGTTTTTCCATTATATCATTTCGCACAATCGACATTAGTTGAAAATATTTCACAACTAACACCTGCAGTTATTTATAATAATCATCATATTTAAGTGCACTTATTTCTTCTTCATTAAATTTTCCGTCTTAAAACCAGTTTGACACGTATCTCCACTTGTTTATGTTCTGAGCTAGCCTACACAGTTCCCTGAAATTCTCACAATAGCCTATATACAACTCAGTTCCCCTTCTACTGTATTCTAATTTTCTGCCCTATTTCACCGAGATTCAGTGGTATGTGAAGGGGAGGCGGCTCCGTGGCGTAGTTGGTATGTATGTGACTACTATGCCCAAGGTCCCGGGTTTGAATCCCGACACGGTCCGCTTGAACAATGTTAGGCGAGCATACACTCTCGTTCGGATGAGGTAAAATGGAGGTCCCGTGGGTGAGTGTTGTCACGCACGTTAAAGACCTCTACCTCGCTTGGAACACCAAGGGTTCGGCAAAATTCCAAATTTAGCAGGTAAAAAACTCGCTTCCTGACCAATGTAGTACCTTCGGGTGGAACATTGGAAAATCACATGTAAGGTATGCGAAGGGGGTTAAGCAGCCCGTGGCTGCCAAGGATCCCACAACACTTAGACATTTGTCGAATTAATAGTTTTCTAGTAAATACTTTCGTACAATTAACATTAGTTGAGAATATTGCAAGAGAATATTGCACAATCAATATCTGTAGTTTCTTATAATAATCGTCATGTTTAAGTGCAGTTAATTTTTTCGTCATTAGTTTATCCATCTTGGGACTGGTTGGATGCGTACCTCCAATGATTTCTATTCTGAGCTAGAATACACACTTCCCTGAAATTCCTACAGCTTACATCTTTCACAATTTGTGTGCAATAGTCTAACCTAGGTCTACCTCTGCTTCTCTTTTTTCCTCTCTGCTTCTAATATATTCCGCACTATTCCTTCATGCCGTAGTATGTGGCCTATCATCCTATCTTTCCTATTTTTTACCGTTTTCCACATATTTCTTTCTTCCCCTACCATTTTTAGTAGCTCTTTGTTCTTAACTTTGTCTGTCCTTGATATCTTCATCATACGCGTGTAGCACCACATTTCAAGGGCTTCTACCATTTTCTTGTCCGCTACTCCTACTGTCCAGGCTTCACAACCGTACAGCGCTGTGCTCCACACATATGTTTTAAGTAATCTTTTCCTTGTTTCTATGTTTGTTGTCTTTGAACACAGTAGTTGCTTTAACTTTGTAGCACAACCTAGTGTTAATCTTTGTTTTATATCTTTTGTGCTTTTCCCTTCTTGCATTAGTTGGCTTCCTAGGTAGCAGAAATCCTTAGCCTCTTGTTAGTTCTCGTTACCTATTTGTATTCTTGTTTTTGTTTACTTTCCCCTCCTTTGCATACTAGAACCTTAGTTTTATTTTTGTTAATTTTCATACCGTATCTCTCTGTTAAAACTGTTACCATTTCATTAAGAGCAGCTTCTAAATTTTCTTTGCTAGATACTAATACCGCTATATCATCTGTAAATCTAAGCAAATCAATGTTTTGTCCCTGCATAGTAATTCGATGTCTTCTTGCATTAGACAGTATTCATTGCCTCTTCTATGTACAAGTTAAAAATTAATGGGGATAAGGCCCATCCTTCTCTCACCCCTTTCCTAATATTTACTTCTCTACGTTCCTGCTCTAATTCTATTACTGCTGTTTGCTCTTTGTATAAAGTATGTACTGCCTATCACTAAAACTCATTCCAATCTTTTTGAGTATTTCAAACATTTTTTTCCATTTTACATTGTTGAATGCTTTTCCCAGATCTACAAAACCTATATACACGCTATCCCCTTTTTCTATTGTTTTCTCCATTATCACCCTCAGAGCTAAAATAGTCTCCCGTGTTCCCCTGTTTTGCCTAAATCCAAATTCATTTTCTCCTAGTATTTGTTAAGCTCGTTTTTCCATTCGTCTTTGTACAATTCTAGTTAAAATTTTTGACACGTGTGCTGTCACCTATTGTTCGAAAATTTTCACATCTATCCACGCCTCTCTTTTTTGATATAGTTACTATGATATTCCGTTTGAAATCTTTGGGTATCTCGCCTGTCTCATACATATAGCTTACAAGTTGGAAGAGACCTTTTGTTACTGCTTGTCCAGCGGCTTTTAGAGTCTCTGCTTGTACCTTATCTGTACATGGCGCGTTACCATTTTTCAGACCCTTTAATGATAATTCAAACTCATCTCGAAGTATAGGATCACCAAATCATCATTTTCAAGGGCTGATTCCTGTTCTAGTGCTGTTAGTTCCTCTTCTGCAT
The DNA here is from genome assembly GCA_036346225.1 of Platerodrilus igneus. NCBI lineage: Eukaryota > Metazoa > Arthropoda > Insecta > Coleoptera > Lycidae > Platerodrilus > Platerodrilus igneus. The sequence goes on from JARFIW010001303.1 coordinate 5,487,677, forward strand.
ACAAATTCCCTTTATATTCCTGCCATCTAACCACTTTCTCTACATTTTCTATAATGACGTTTTCTCTCGCATCCCTTATATTTTTGCTATACGGTTTTATAACCTTGAAATTCATTCCAATTAGTTTGAATGCTTCGTGTGTTATTTTTCATCGATCCATTGTTCTCTAGCTTTCCTGCATTTGCGAATAATTTCCCATTTTATGGCTTTGTATCTCTGTTTTCCCGTTTAGTTTGAATTATTTTTGTATCTTCGTCTTTCTTCTATTAAATTCAGGATATCTGTTCTTATCCATGATTTTTTATTTTCTTTTTGTGTATATCCCAAAATATCTCTGTATTTAATGTTATTCCATTCTGTTTCTACTTCCTTAGTATCAGAAATTTTCCCGATATCGTTTACCATTTCATTTGACTTTTTTAACATCTTTCGTAGATATCCTTATCTTTTAGTTTCTCAAAGTCAAAGTGCTTATTTCTATTCCTTTTTTTCAAATTTTTAAATTTAATAGCGGCCTTCATAATTACGATGTTGTGGTCAGTGTCTATATCTGCTTCTGGATAGCTTCTATAGTCTTTTACTTGATTCCTAAACCGTGTTTAATAAGAATGTAATATATTTAATATCTTCCTATATCCCCTGGCATCTTCCACGTGTATCGTCCTCTGGCATGAAGTTGAAATAATGTGTTTGTGATGGTTAAATTGTTTTTGTCGTAAAACTTTACCGACCTATTTCCCCTGTCGTTTCTCGTGCCTAAACCATATAAATCTACTACCGCTCCTTCCCTACCCTCAACTCCCATTGCATTAAAATCCACCATGATTATTAAATTTTCATGTCCTTTTACCGTATCTTAGTATGTCTTCGACACCTTTGTAGATCGCCTCTACCTCTTCGTTACTGTAGCTACAGGTGGGCATGTATACTTGTATTATCACTGTATTTATCGGTTTAGATTCTAATATATCCATGAGTACTCTATCATTCTTTTGTAAGTAATTTTGTACACAGTGTCCAATCGTTTTTCGCATAACTATCACCACACCCGAATTTCCTACCTCTGATCCTTTGTGAATTACCCTTAAGTCTCCACGCCAAAAATTCCCCGCGTCTGATCACCGAACTTCGCCGATCCCTACTATGCCTAGTGCTAACATATGCATTTCAAATTTTAAGTTCTCTAGCTTACCTACTTGCTTCATACTTCTGACATTGCACTCTCTGGCTCGCAGAATGCTCCCAATTATTTTTCTAAGTTTTCCGATCACATTCTCCGAAGTAGTCCTTTCCCAGAGATCCGAATGGGGGACTATTTTACCTCTGGAATCTTTTACCTCAGAGGATGCCATCATTTTAAATGCAATTTAAGTACGCTTTGTACTTGGGAGATAATGTGGTGGTTTCCTGTTGCCTTCCACATCGCGGTAGTGTCTTAGAATGCCATAGCGACCCCTATGGTATCCGCCAATCTAAATACCGAAAGGGCCGCTGCCCTCTTTTGGGAACCTGTCTTAGTCTGGTTCCTCACTAAAGACTGTTACGTTCCAATTTTGCTTTAAAAATTTCCCTTGTTAATTCATAAGTCCGTTTTACGATAATTTTGTTAAATCAACTACGTTGTTATTCTTACATCCGTCAACTTAATTAATAATAAATACGCTATCTAATACTTTTCAGTTCAAATTCCTTTTGCTTTAAAACGACAAGTTTATGCTACAATTAATTAATGAAGATCCTGTTTAGGTATCCCTGAGCGCGTTATACCTTCCGTTAACGTATAATTGTGTTCTAGTGGGTTTCCCATCTAAAGATTTGTCGAAATAATTCATCCTACTATTCTCCGGTAAAACCGTGTTTTCCAGTTTTCAATCGCGTTTCGATAACGCGGATGTTTGGTTTTCGAGTTCGTGTTACTTTGAACTCCTTTTAAAACTTTGATTCTGCAGCTTGTGCGTCGATGCACTTGTAAAAACTACTCGTTCTGTTACTCCAAGAGCGATGCACGTTTCTCCTCTATCAAATGTGTAAATTTGGTGTGGATCGCTCTTAGCTGGAGGTTGCTTGTTGCTTGTTGCGTAACCCGATTATTCCTTGATGTAGATCAACTTCTCTGGCATGTAGACCGCCGTTGCTGGTTGTTGCTGACCACCGCGGCGATGTTGTGTCAATTCGCTTCCGAGGGCTGACCAGATAAGTATCCCGACACATGTATGTGACTTGTTTTCCTTTTCTAACATACCCAGGGATAAACCCAATTTGAAATTAGATACGCTAATGTTTGTTCTGGTAAAATCCTAACTACAAAAGTTTCGAACTTGAATGCTTTTGCTTTTTGTACTTAACATATCTGCTTCTATAAAAGTATCAGCAGTATTCTTTTTTTACTGTTTAGAGTTATAACAAATGCTTCGTATGGTATAATCCTTACTAGACAGGTTTCTAAATTTAATGTTTTTTTTAATTAACCCATCCGCTTATACGAAAATATCAGCGTTATTTTTTTTGGTACTGATTGGATTTATTGTATGTTAGCTACGAATTGCGTACTTCGTGGAACAATTAGTGAATTTGTCCATAGAGTAAAATTGTTTTATTAAATAGTAACCTTAGTTAATTTTGTTTTGCTGTTTCCACAAAAATTTCTATATTTGTGTTTTTTTATAGTAAATAGAAAATCGTTGGCGATGTATTATTTTTATGTTGCTAGGAACCCCTCCCTCTCCGCATTGGTAGTTAGCCTGATATATTTACGTTTTCTTCCGGCTGCGTCATGGTACGTAGCAAGTCCCTACTGATTTGGTTGAACCTGAATTTGGTTCTTTAGACCACTGAAACGTAGAAGCCATTCCACCTGTTCTAGTAATCTAGAACTTCGGCAAGGTGCAGGTCCATTCGGAATGGAGTCATTTTGTAACAGAAATAAATTCCGCTCATTACAAGTACCTATAATTTGCTTAGATGATGGAATCTGAGTTTGACTTTGCTTCAAAAGAATGAATTCGCCATAATACTCTTAATTGTTTACATTAAATTCCTGTTTTAGTTACACAAGGTCGTTCCGTTAATATTAATACACTAACGTATTTATTTTTGTTCGATAGTATTAGGTTGGGTAGAAAACTCTAAAAATTTATTAAATTTGTTCGTTAGCATTATTGATCTAGTATAAGAATTGGTCATTTGCCTCATGCGCAGGTAATACGCTTAGTAACCTTAGTTTTGGAAACGTACCCGGACATTCTTGCTCTCTTCGTAAGGGACAAGATGTCCGTCGAAAATAGATCGATAACATGAGAACGGAGGTCCGCTTAGTTTGAATAGAACGATAACCTAGTCTACATCGTGTTTGTTAGACACGAAACTCCTCAATGGTATGTTTGTCTTTCATTATTTGATATAAAATTATTTCTTTGTTATTGGTGCAACTTATTTGATTGCTTCAAACAACTTTTAAGAAATCTTCAATGAACATTTTGATGAAAATTTGTAACAGAATCGTTTGACTTTAACGATATGAAATTTTGTATTCCTATATAAAGAAGATACTTCAGAAAGAGCTTTGCTTTGCCCTTGTCAAACAGATGAAGGACTTCTATGTCATACAGAAAAACTTATTTTAACCTAGGGTAACTACTTGAAATGAAAGTTTTAACATTTTGCTATACCTGGGGTAAATCTCGGTGTATATATATATATATATATATATATATATATATATATATATATATAATCAAATTTACGGACGTGAAATTAATAAAGTAATGTTGATGGAAAATCGTTATGGAATAAAGGCGTCCGATAAAAATTAATTTTTGGATAATCATTTATTGAATATCAACGTTTCGAATAATATGAATCCTTAATCATGAGCTAAAAATTGCAATTAACAAAAACAGGAAAATAACATTATATACGGTACTTACATTCAATGTGATTAATAACACTAATTCATAACAAACATTGAATAGAATATTAAAGTGTCAGTTTGACAGATATAACATCAAGTAGTATTTTAAATAAGGATAGACAAATGATTGATTTGGATAGCCAAATGATTGATTTGAAAAGTCACACAATTATTGGTTAGTTATATTTTAATTTTGTGACTTTTCAAATCAATCATTTGGCTATCCAAATTAATCATTTGTCTATCCTTATTTAAAATACTACTTGATGTTTTATCTGTCAAACTAACACTTTAATATTCTATTCAATGTTTGTTATGAATTAGTGTTATTAATCACATTGAATGTAGGTACCGTATATAATGTTATTTTCCTGTTTTTGTTAATTGCAATTTTTAGCTCATGATTAAGGATTCATATTATCCGAAACGTTGATATTCAATAAATGATTATCCAATAATTAATTTTTATCGGACGCCTTTATCCCATAACGATTTTCCATCAACATTACTATATATATATATATATATATATATATATATATATATATATATATATATATACAGGGTGCCCACAATCTATCTCCGTATATGGGTAACTTTTTTATTATAGAAGATACAATATTGGTTAAATTAGCAAAGTTGAAGAGAAATTTACGAGTAGTATGATGCTTTTTGAAAACTCACCTAGATGCTCAACTTTTTAGATATTTGAAAAAACTAAAATTTGCCCTTTTTCAAACGCTAATAACTTTTTAACGGTTTAACCTATAGAGAAAATAAAAACTGCTTGTAAGGTAACTTTTTACGTAGAATTCAATAGCGTATATGACAATTTTAATTGGAAATGGGTTTTCAAGCTACAAACATAACCTCACTTTTTTCAAATGGAAACCATAGTTCAATATAACCCAAATGGAAAGGTTTTTCTTTTCTGATTACCCTGATGTAAGGGTTGATGTACTTATTTTCAGTAGTTTCTTCATAATAAAGAAAAAACGATTTATTTATTTGCGGACATCAAGGAGTCCATGGATACATATTACAAACAAACAAAATGAGTAAAAATCAATAATGGAAACACAAGTTTATTGTAACTAAATTTATTATAAACTAAGAAAAATAAAATACTTAAAAAATAAACTATCCATACAATACAAATAACTTAATCAAAGGAAACAAAAATTAATTAATGCGAATATGCCCACTCCTACATTAACATATGCTCAAAATGACCTCCATTAGCTTGCAAACACATTTCGCACCTTTTAATTAGGTTTTGGTGCACCTTATTTAACGTTTGTGGTTTTATACTTGTAATAGCTGCTGTAATACTATCTTTGAGTTGCTCAATGTTATTGGATTTTTAGCATACACTACATCCTTTACAGTACCCCAAAGAAAAAATCCAGTGGCGATAGTTCTGGTGACCTTGCCGGCCATGGAACAGGACCTGCATTGCCAATCCAATTTGGAAAACTATTATCAAGATATTCAGAAACGGCTTGAGCATTGTGAGCAGGTGCACCGTCATGCTGAAAATAATATAAGTTTTGCAGTAAATTAAGTGGCAAATTATCGAGCATTTCTTGCAATTCGTTTTGTAGAAAATTCAAATAGTGTACACCATTTAAATTATAATTATAGAAGAAAGGCCCAAGTATTTTATTACCAAAATGGCACACCACACATTTATCGAAAATTGATGTTGATCCCGCCTTTCTTCTGTTAAATGGGGATTTTCCTGACTCCAGTAGACTGTATTTTTCTGTTAAACATGCCTTTGTTAGTAAATTTTGCTTCGTCGGTAAATATAATAGTGTGACTAAAACCAGGATTATTATTTGTTTCATTAAGAAACCACCTACAAAACTGTTGTCTTCTCTCACAATCCCCATGATACAGTGTATTGCTAACATGGGTTTTGTATGGTTTGTAGCGGTTTTGTTTTAAAATTAGGCGAGCTTTTTCTGTAGAAGTAGCGCACTCAATTGCAGTTTCTCGGTGGACGCTGTTGGCTTAAAATTTATGTAGGCTAACACACGTTCTTCATCATCAGTTTTGAATTTTCTTTTATCAGTACAGGGTTTTGTAAAAGCACCAAACCTTTTAAATTGTTTTCTAATTTAGAAAACAATCGTTTATCTGGCTGCCTTCTTTCCAAATATCTTTCATAATACATATCACCAGCAGCATCACAATTTCTGTTACAGGCATAGTAACAAAAGAGCATGTCATTTTTTTCGTCGTTTGTATACATTCTCTATTATAATCAAATAAATTTAAAAGTCTTCTACACAAAATTTGCAACCCAGAGCAAATAAACACTTTAACTAATAATATCTGACAAATGCCAGTTGTTTTTTGTTTATTTAAAATATGTATCCATGGACTCCTTGATGTCCGCAAATAAATAAATCGTTTTTTCTTTATTATGAAGAAACTACTGAAAATAAGTACATCAACCTTACATCAGGGTAATCAGAAAAGAAAAACCTTTCCATTTGGGTTATATTGAACTATGGTTTCCATTTAAAAAAAGTGAGGTTATGTTTGTAGCTTGAAAACCCATTTCCAATTAAAATTGTCATATACGCTATTGAATTCTACGTAAAAAGTTACCTTACAAGCAGTTTTTATTTTCTCTATAGGTTAAACCGTTAAAAAGTTATTAGCGTTTGAAGAAAATGGCAAATTTCAGTTTTTTTCAAATATCTAAAAAAGTTGAGCATCTAGGTGAGTTTTCAAAAATGCATCATACTACTCGTAAATTTCTCTTCAACTTTGCTAATTTAACCAACATTGTATCTTCTATAATAAAAAAATTACCCATATACGGAGATAGATTGTGGGCACCCTGTATATATATATATATATATATATATATATATATATATATATATATATATATATATATACTTTGAATTTTCATATTTTTAAGAAACATATGTAATCTTTCAATAGATCTGAAAAAGAGAACAAAACAAATAATTGTAAATTTTGCTCTTTCATGAAATAAGTTGTTAAGCAGTATTACTTGACGGAATTTAATTATTGAAGAACTATCAAGCATTTTGAGCTATTGAATTTAATTTCATGTATATTATTGTAAACATCTTACATTAACGAAACTAAATTTTGATCAATATATGAAACTTAAGTTACAACCTTAGCTATTTTCTTAGTTTTACAAGAATTATTTTGTATGTTTGTGTGTTTAACCGGCGATCTACAACCAGAGGATTTGTTTTTTATTAATAATAAATTTTTTCTAGAAAGGACTAACGGATCAGTTATTTTTTTTTATTGTTGTGAGTAAGCTTTTTGAAACATACGGGTTTCTGCGTTTTTCCTGAACTTTTGGTATTGGAAATTTAAACACCGTGGCGTCTTTATGTGTGCTAAAACAAAATCGCCTCTCGACCCCCCCTCGCATGCAAGAACGCTAGATTAAATTCCACAGATAGCCGTATTAACTTAAAGGGCGTTTTCTTTTTACTACTAGCCGTTTATCAACCAACTCTACCCTGGGTTAGTTTAACTTTCAGAAAATCCCAGTGTACTTCAAAGACGTCACGTGTTAGGTTGTAGCCTCTAACAAGGGCTTATGGGAGTTTAGTTTTCATCTTCCGCTGATACACTTTTGGTTTCCTGGGGCACCCAGCTGTAAACAGCTATAGTACACTATAGCGCCCAAGTGAAACAAACATATATTACAATTTAGATGACGAAACAATAGAAAAAACCATACGAAAACAATTGTGATCATTAAACTCCCATCTCATACCGTAGACTTTTGGCAACCGTTTAATAAAAATTGTTTTAAACCATTCAAGCTTAAATGAGATGAAGCCATAATATGCCGGCAAAGACAAAATAATGAAAAACTATCCAGGAAAGGTTTTAGCAATTTATTATTTTTCTTATACCGCGAAGAATTAGATAGAGAAGGTATTATATTCAGCTTCTGTGTCACAGGAGCTTTCCCTTGCGAGCGGAGTAAATATCCTAAAAGCCGTTTGGATCCTCAGAAACTTGTACGATATGAAAGTAATAAATCGGAGATAGTTTTTGATATCGACGAGGAGCTATCGGCCCAGGATGTTCTTAGTACTAATTCTACTGACAAAAATGCACTTTGTCGTTCTGAACCCATCGTACTAGTTGCAGCTAGGACCAGTTGTGCTGATAAGTCATCATTTGTTACTACAGTATCTACAGAATGTGATTCTTCTTCATCACCTAATATTTTGAATCAATCGTTTAAAGACCTGCGATTAAATCGTTTTGCCGATAAGCAAACAGTTGCTCCAGAAAAAACTGTAAAATTTATGTTAAAGGTTGAGTAATAAAAGTGCAGAATTTTCACAAATAATAAAAAGATAACAAAAACCGTTAAAACTTCTAAAATCAAAACGAAGACAATTTGCAGATTACAAAAAAGTCACCAAAAGAGTTAAAAAACAGTCGAGATGTCAGATTACAGTGAATTTGATGAAATTAGTCTGAGAGATGCAGATGACGACCTGGCTGCCGAATCTTACGATAAATCAGATGTTTTGGATGCTAAATCAAACACTGAATCAAATGTTCAAAATTATAAGAACGGTGACAATTTAAATGCAGGCGGCTATGTATTAGTTAAATTTCTGATTTATAGTTATGACTGTTTAATTTAAGATGTAATACATGAACGTGAAGAATATATAGGGGATGATTCAAAACAGATTTTTTTGTACAGAACCAAAATATATGTGCTCCATATTTCTCGTTCATATTATCTCAAAGTTGCCAAATTTGCCAAATCCGACATTTACAAGCTTTGAAGGCAACTCTATAGTTAAGTTCCTACATACTCTACATGTGTTAGAAGAGTAAAAAAATTTGATATAGGTACTTACTTACCTATACTCTATAAATATAAATAGTAATATATATCTAATAATGTTTATAAAAGTGTTTTTTATTAATCTTACTCATCGTGTTTTAAGAATGCTTTCTTTTGTTACTTGTAAAATAAAAACTATAAAAGATTAAGAAGTTTTTATGCAATTTTCCCTCGTCTTATACAAGCCCTGTCTCACAATTACCGTGGGACAAAATATCGTTTAAAATTATTACTTTTAAAGGTGTCTCCTTTTTGGCAGCAACTGTCTCTATTTTACCCAAATAAAAATGAGACACTGAAACTTGTCAATGTATGGATGATCTATGATTATTTTAAAGTTAGATTTACAGAAGTACGGGACAAATCAAGATCTATTGAATAGTCAATAAAAATAATACACAAGGCATTAGGAACGTGTAAAAAACATTAAATATTTGAATTATATCTCAGATTTATCCCCTTGTTCGTATATATTATTTATAACCTATTAAAACAAACAGCTTTCAAAGATTAACGATTGTTTTCGTAATTCATTGTGTAATTTAGTTACAACAGCAAATATTTTCTTATATTTATTTTAGTTGAAGTTAGGGTATAGCTTCATTTGTTTCAAAGCAATAATAAATTCTATTTCAAGTACAGATAATTCAATCATCCAGAATTTCTTTTGTGATAGGAATTTTGAGAACGCGTGTTTAATTAAACGAACACCTGCACTGTTTATAGGAATCGGTTAAAAAGTGTTCGAGTTATGAGCTAAATAGATTCAGCTACAAACACTATTTTTAGGAACATGCTTTTTACAAGTATTTAAGATTTATTATTGAAAGTAGAAGTAATTCAATACCATATGTTTTTTGAATATGCTATTTTAGATAAAAATTTGTATAAAATCACTCAAAACTACTTAATTCACAACTGGGGTATAATATTGAATATGGAACCCTTGCATCGCCATCTAAATATTGACAAAAATAATTTTGTAATCTTTATTAATAAGTTTTATGTAAATTGTTACTTTATATCGTTCTCAAGCAGGTTGCTTGTTAAGCAGGAAGCCACGACATTCTTTCATACAATGTTTTCCAATTAACTTAATAAATAAATCCTACGGTACACTTTTAGGATTTAAGCTGTTTATCTACAGTTATCTTTTATAAGAATGCTATTGCATATCGGAAGACGCTCGTCTAGATCTGTCAATCATCTAGAAATTCAGAGAATCCGGAAGCCGCGGAGGTGGAGTTATTCAGATCAACCAAATTTACAAATTTGAATTAAGAAGTGATCTCATATTTGAAAAGTTTCGCAAGTATACCCGCCCGCCGCGCTGTAGTTAAGCATCCTCCAGAGCTTTTATCACAAGCAGCGTGCAAGTGCCGATGTATGTTAATTATCAAATTAATCTTAAACTAAATTATAGCTTTTAGTCTTAGAATTACTATGATTATCTCGTGAATTTGTAAATAAATTTAGTGTCTACCTTATATTTTGTTTTTTATTAAAAGATGAGCTAGTGTTAGAGAGTAAGTTTTTCTCAGTGGCCATCGCAACCCTTCACTCGTTACGTAAAGTTTTAGCCCCAGAAAATCCAGCGAGTAATTCACAAAAAAACTGTGTAAAATACTCCGCTAAAAATCCTGTTTCAAAATTCTTATCTTATTCTGCTAATAAAAATGAAATAACTTTCAGCATTTAGATTTTCTCTTCGTGAATTAAGATCTCTATCTCGTCTACTTCTTTGGTTCTATTCATTGAATGCTTTGGTATGCAAGTTAAACAAAATTTTTGACTATGCTACTTCATTATCTGCTTCTACCACAATCATTTGTGTCTTCTATAAATTGTAATTAGTTGGTCTGTCTTTGTAATCTATTCTTGCTTCGCTTAAAATCCTATACGGTCTAATCAAATCTACATATTAAAAAGCCTTGAGCATATTTATACAGCATGTCACTGTAATTTTTCCTACTCTTATCTAGTATCCTAATACTAAAATAAGTGTTACCCTGAAAGAAATAGATCGCTATTTGTTACTAATTTATTTTGGTTAAAAGTATATTATTAATCACTGCAAATATTCTTCTACTTGCATCACTATGCATTCCTCGCTGCATCAAACGTATGTTGTGACGTAAATGCACCTTTACTTGTATAAGTAAATTTGTAATTTTATTTGCGAGCATAGTAAAATAGTTTATTAATGTGAATGAGAATAACTTGTGTTTGCTACGGCTAGTATTTGCTTTAGTGATGAGAATGAAGTTGATCGGTTCACTACTCACCACCCGCCCTGATATCAATTGGCGCCCAGAACGTGGGGTCTGTTACATGTGCAGTAGTGTGTCCTGCTAGATACCACCACCCGCCCTGATATCCACTGGCGCCCAGAACGTGGGGTATGTTAAAGACTTTTACAAACAAAGATTGTTCAGGATCGAACACACCATGCCTAGGAGAAAGAGGAAGTCATTTTCCATTCAGATGGTCTAACAACTTCCTCCAAATGTTGCAGTTTCTGGACTGAAATCAGAACCAGATGGCGTCTAACAAACAATAAAAACAATCATCATGACCACAGAAGACTTGCGGACATTCATCCGTTGCAAGGAACTCGAACTGTCTATATTCTTAGAGGAACCAATAGAGGATTCGGAAGACTTCCTTATCGCTATGTCCACGTAAGGCTTGCTAGAAACAACTTTGTAGGAGAGCAGTAACCTGGTGGCAATTCTTTGCCGCCTTAAAACAAGATAAGACCGTCTTCAAAGCCTAACTCCTGGAGCGATACAATAACCCAGGATGTTAGCACAAATATAATCGTAGCTTCTCGGTAGCAAACAATCAACAAGAGAAAGGGTTACCAATTTCCTACAAAAGAAAGTACTGCAGGTAACTCGGTTAAGACTACATATGGAAGCTGGCCTACGCTTAATTGCCAGCTTGCTATCAAATACAGCATAATGTAAGTAAGGGCCGCTACACTTGCGGCCACCTCCCTAATGCTCCACCCATAGATACTATATTGGGTTTAAACGCGAAAAATTTTGCGTGCTTCGAGTTAATTGGGCACCAAAATTAATTAAACGTGAATACAATTGGTTTAAATAATAATATTTATAGCATTGACTTTGGAGTGTGTCTGATCAACAAACCACTAGGAAAAAGTAAGAGGGGATGGATCCCTAATACCAATTAGAAGTCGGCTACTCTGCTTATCGGTGCGACCTGAAGGATCAACTTAAAACTATCCAAATCTAGCTAAACTAAAATAAAATAAAACTAAAATAAAATATATAAATGTGTTATACAGACATAAAATATAAATACGTAAATATCTAAATAAAGCATTAAGCATGAGCATATAACAGTGCATACAGTAGCAAAAAGGCGTCACTTAAATTAGAAGGTGCACCCTCATAAGCATTATGTCAACTATAGTCATCACACTAAAACGTGCTTGTTCAAAATTACTGCAAAATTTATTTATTAATACAGATCAATGCTTATGCGAGTACAGACGCAATAATATTTATAAATACCTCGGATATAAATTTTTCCAGGTTCCGTAGATCTGGTCGTCTATCCATATTTAATTATCTTACTGCTAAGGGAAGATGGGTATGCACTATTAAAATCCTGGTGGGAATGCACTAAATGACCGGAGAATCGCCGTCACTATCACTTTTAAGTTCTCGGCAGAAGCGCCGTTACACTCTAATTTTAATTACTTAGTTTAATTGATTTACTTAGTTCATTTAAATTAAATACAATTTCGCCATCACCCACAACAAGACTGCACTTGGGGACCTACGCACTCAGTAGCGTGATGGACCTCATGGTGAAAGTATTAGAAGTCGAACAAGACTTGCGATAATACCGCTAAGGAAACAGCTACAAGCCCAAGACCTAGAAGAACGTAAATACTGAACTACAATATAGCTCTACTGGATACATGACCTTCCTGCTGTCTATTCAAACAAAAGTTGCTTTCCCCCAAGACCGTAATACGACCAAAGGACACCCTCGTTTAAATGGCTGACAAAAGTTAGGCCAATATTAAAGACGAAGCCGATATTGACTTCAACATTGGGCATTTCAAAGATTGAGAAACCTTTCTGGAAGTCTCAAGCCTAGCAAAAGACATCATTCTTGGGCAGTCTTCGCTGAGCTGTCACAAGGCAATCATGGAATACGGCAGAGTTTCCTCCACTTTGGGACCGATCAACGCCGTACGCTACACTGGAACCGGCAACGACAACCAGTACCTATAGTTGACGTCCACTCTGAACAGATAAAACGTCAGCCGTCGAACCAGAAGGTGCCCGTACTCAAGTACCTGGTGACCGAATGCAATGAGGTCATCAAGAGGGTCCCCCAATCTGACAATCCCGGCAGTACGCTATTAATCCATTATTACACAACTAGTAACTTGTATCCTGATGGCACAAAATAATTCTATTCTTTTACACGGTCAGAAATTACATGCTGACCCCACCTTACTCACATACACCTGGAACACCACAGCACCACTCCGCCGACGCCGTCAGCCAGCTAGGTCTTGTCAGCGGAGCCACGTCGTACCACAATGAGCAGCGGAAGTACCACTTTCACAACCGCCGCCGACGGTCACCTCCTGAGTGCCTGTATCTTCCTTTGGGCTCATAATAATAATTTATTTGTCCATAATAATATTTCCTTAGGTTAAGTTTGTATATTCATTGCGAAGCAGAATCCATGTCTATTCCCCGTTTATTCTCATTGTACTTATTAAATAGACACTCGTGTTAATTTTGTATTTATATTGTACTTGATTTAATTCGTTCTTGTTTGTACTGTTTAAAGTGCACTTGTCCTTAACTGATTTAATGCGGTTGTTACTTGCACCTTTGTGCTTTTATTTATATAATAATAGAAAACCGCTTGTTATTGTTTGTGCTCATTAACACGTCCTCGTGTTAATCATGCAAGTATCCGCATTTCATTAATTGAATTAATCTGCTTTATAGATATATGGAACATTTAAACATTTGTTCTTGTTTGTGTTCATTAACACGCACCCGTGTTAATTCTGTAATTGTTCATGCTATATTTTCATTTACTGCCTTAAGACTGTTATTTGTATATCTGTTTGTGCTTGCTTATATAGAGGAATGCATGAACGTTTGTTCTTGGCTGTGCTCATTAACACGCTCTCGTGTTAATCCTGTAAATATTCAACTGTACTTGTCATTAACCAATTCAAGCATTTGTTATACGTATACTTGATTGTGCTTTTATATTGTTACACCTAAATTTAGTATGTAACTACTCTACCTTATAGGCGGCAGTCACCACACAACAGAGGAGGGGTTCCTGTTTAAAGTTTAAGCCCAAGGTAAAATGTTTGGAATGCGGATTTTCGTACAAAAGGATCCTGGAATAAGATCTTCCAGTCAACTAAGTTTCTTCAACTTAGGGCAGAGCTATGAGCAGGGGTCGTAGGTTGGTGTACGATAAAAAAAGAAAATTATGGACGCCACCGTAACTTACTAAAAACTGTAATGTCTAACAATCCGAATATAAGATACGGAAATCTTCGAAAAGAAAAAACATCTTTTGAACAACCAAAACGTATAAACATAATACTTACTTACTTTTAACACTGCAAGCTTGAATTGGAACAATGATCACGTACTGCCTGAAAATATAACCACCTCAAGAAATTCATAGAACTAGGGCTTCATTAGAGCCTAGTCAATTTATCACAACAAAAATTTCAAAGGTTATCAATTCAAAAATATAGCTCTAAAATGTTTTACCAATAGAATGATTATGGTCTTTCTCTCTATACTCATGAATTTTATGAATTTCTTTGTACCAATTGTAAGAAACTGTTATCAACTTCAATAAAAATAAGATTTAAAATAACATAATCCATTTTCTATTTGGTTAAAGAAATATATATAACTCTTTTATGCAACTTTATATACACTATTGTTTTTTTTTGTAATCAAGCTATCAAAGTATTTATATGTTATCTCTTATTACTTAAGTGCATTTCACAGATCTTAATTATTTATTAAATTCCTTTAAGGGAGATATTGTGTTTTTTTTAATAATAAGTAACAACTTTTTAAATATCACCTAAAAGGTATCCTGTTTTGGTTTACAAACAAGTGTGTATATGATGTGAACTTATTTTATGTAATATTGAATTTGTATATTTATAACATTTGTACTTTGAACAAAAAGTCAAATAGCCTTACGGTACAAGATAATAATCTGTGTATTATTATACTTTCGAGTAAGAAAAAACTGGATCATAAAATGTGACAACAAGCGATAAAATGTCGCCTTCTAACTTACAAACAAATTCTCGTTTAACCTTTTAGATTCTATAAAGTTTATCTTTAAATCTTCTACGTACTTACGAACATTTATACAAATCAAACTGTTAAATATTGAACAAAAAAATATTTACACCAATTTAAACTACTGTATGAATTTACAAAAAAACAACCGTTACGAAATGTTTAATAATAAAAACTTGCACGTTACATCTACATCATATACATCATCTCGAAAGTCGGCTAATCAAAAAAGAATACTGAACAAAAATTTCTTCTCGACTTTCTAGCATCTACCCTAGTGATGGTTTCTACTTCAAAATCTAAAAGAATTCTCCTTCTCCAAGCCACGTGCCTGTTGGACTCCAATGACTTCAAGAAAACTCTACTCGATCACGCGTCGAAAACTTATCTATCAATTACATCCTCAGATTAAAATAGACTAAAGTGTTTTACTACGCGAGCAAGCGCAGTGAACAGAGCATTATGAAAGATGACGAATGGAGAAAGAACAGATGGAAGGTTCGAAATTGGATCAAGTTCGATACTTCATAAGAAATAGTTGCGTCAATCAGACAAATATCCAGGAACATATTAGCTATTGTTAAAGTATAAAAAAAAATTAAGAAGGAAAGAAATGAGATATATTAGACAAACGCATCCGTATTACAAGACACGTAAACATAGGCACAACATTATAGTTTAAACTTAGAAATGATAAAAATAAGAAAAAGTAGTATCCATTGGTGACTTTTCGTATCTTAATAATAAACCTACATAAAAAAGTAGCACAACAAAAATTTTGTTGTATGATGCTTCCAAAGCATGCTGTGTACGAGGTCACGTAGCTTAGCTAATGGTTTATAATAGGAACACGACGCATAAGAGAATCGATAAAAAGGTCGATACGATTTTTTGGCTTACTACGCAACTAACGCCCTATTTCAGCGTGCTTTTAAGTTTAATTTACGTAGAGGTAACTTGTTTTTCACTGTTAGCTCCTAATATTACCCTTTTTGAGTTGGTGATCTAAACGTTTTTCATTCGAGCTTAGCTAGCGCATCCTTTAATAATTAGTAACGCAGCGACGACGATAAAAGGACAGGTCGCCTCTTACGAGCAGATAAAGAAAACCCGGTGATTATTCTGTACCTATTCAAGACGAGTTTTCCTTAAGAGTTGCGACCCACACCACTTATTCTTCATTTATAGTGGTACCGAAATTAGCACCCATATTTAATTGTAAATAGTAAATCAGGTTTTTAAAACATCGAAACTTATTTCCATAGTATTCAGTATATTATTAAGTCACTTCTTTTTTTTCTATAAAAAGGCACAGTTTGAAATTGCCGGGTACGTATAAATGCCTATATTGGAGCACTCGAAAACATACATCAGTTTTCCCTTTATCCATGCATACTTTTATATTAAATTTACTATCGCTGGGAAAAACACGCGAATTTGTTGAATCAGTGAATGTTCACCACAGACGGTAAATTGAACAATTTTTTGCATTTGTTTTCGTAAACTATAATATATTGGATTGTCTGTAAACCATAAGGATTTATTAGCCAGATGCTATCAACACGCCTGTTTATACTCTTAGAAGTAAAAACCGCCCCGAGTCACGACACAAAACCATTAACGTGAAGTTCAGAATTAATCACAAACTTTCCGATACTAAAAATCTGCTTTTACAAACTAATTAAAAAGCTTAAATGAAAAGAAACTACTACATTAAAACTACTTAACGGGCACACTGTAATACAGATTAAAAGTTT
This sequence comes from Platerodrilus igneus, assembly GCA_036346225.1. Classification (NCBI taxonomy): domain Eukaryota; kingdom Metazoa; phylum Arthropoda; class Insecta; order Coleoptera; family Lycidae; genus Platerodrilus; species Platerodrilus igneus. Next base: position 5,504,582 of record JARFIW010001303.1, read on the forward strand.
TAGCTAATTTAACAGCGGAAAACCACAGAGTGCGAGTAATCTGTAAGCAACTTATTTATTAAATTACGCTTTTGTATTTTCTATTTTGAAATAGTTTACAAGTTGTGGGTAGGAAAGAAGCAAGGTAACTTTAATTTAAAGTATTTTATATCCCTGATAGCATGGTTTCTTACTATTTTTGATCAAAACACAAATCTAAAGAGCTTGTACAAGCACATTAATACTAATGCAATTGTACTAACAACTACATACACCTCTACATAGTGCTATACTATTACTTTATTGAACTCCATTAGCGTTGAAGTTTTCGATTTCAGAACTGCCAATTTATAAAAAAATTTAATCTCCATTTCATTATTGGGTTTTGGGGTAAAGAAATGCTAATAGAACCTTACAAAGAACGTATTCAACTGCACTTAATGAAAATCTCTTTGAGAATTCACTGCATTAAATTGGATTTAAATTCAATCATTACGTTTCTGGTTAGAATATCGTATTCAGCTCAACAAATTACTAGACCCACAGGTTTGATGCATTTTATTAAGAATTTAAATTATCATGGTAGAGATTATTCAGGAAATTACATATAGTAACAAAAACTGTATTTGCAGTGACAGTAGTTCTTTATTTTCAAACTAATCATAGTTACAACGAAATTTGATAACAACTCTTCCAACAATTTATTTTTAACTAATCGCTAAAAATACAACTATTATCTTCGTAACACTAAGATATCTTCTAAACTACTTACTAACGGAACACTATAATTAACTATCCAAGCACTAATTATTAATTTATATAATCACTACAGAAATTCATATCGACAGTCATTTATATCGCATCTTTCAAAGCTTTAAACTAGAACATATTGTAATCAAAGCTTCAATTAAAATTGACTTCAAAACACCTCAACGGCTATTTATACATATTAAATTGCACTCTTTATTTCGATATCCTAACAAAAATTATGCAAATAACATAATCGAGATTTTCTGTAGTAATCTTAATAACTCTTAAATATAAAACCATTGTACCACTCAATGAACTCTGTTTGAAGACGTCCCGCCACAGGGTACCTGCCAATTATCTTTTGTATACGGATGCTTCGTTTACGTTATCATGTAATTATTATAGTCGAAGCTAGATCAATAGGCGCTACAATATAATCTGGACCACGAAAGAAGACTACCACGTGATTATTACCTCAATCTGGAATACACCTATACACATTTAAAGATATGCCAATTTCTTTGCAAGTATAATAAAGATAGCTATTAAATAATTAGTGTTACCTCAATAATATTCATACGTAATTGCTTCGTACTGAATAAAAATAAAGCAGGTCCGGTGTTATACGTCACGACTTTTAAGTACCGGGTGAAGTTCTTTGGTGTCATAGGAATTTAACATGTAAAATCATACTTATGCAGTAACCCGCTTCCTTGTTTATTTTACGGCAAAAGTACAAGAAACACAAATTATTTAAAATTTAAAACTGTTCATGTTTAGGCACTCAAGTTATGTCAGTTATGCGTGTTTTAAAGGTCATACCACCGTTATTTAACCCGCAGCTAGGCGTTCTATGCAGCCGACTAATAATAATACGCCCTCCATTGTGTCCTACCCTGATATAAACAATTAAATGTAATCGAATACGGTAAAAATACAGACGTAAATTATTTTATTTCAAGGTTTTAATAAATACATATCAAAATTAAGCCAAAAACTCGTAACGTTTAACCAAAAACTTCAAATAATCCACCATTTGCTGCCAAACATAAGCCAAATCTATCATAAAAGTTTCTTCTCGTGATAAGAAGTTGTGCTTAGTTATTTTTCTGCATTCGTCGACAATTTTCTTTTTAAAGGAATCAACATTAGTGTATCTTAAACCGTGAACTTTTGATTATAAACGACTCCAATATCATTTCGAAGCAATTCTACTTGTTTTTGATCATTAGGGCTTCCCTTAATAAAAAATGGTCCGATTGCATGACATTATAGTAACCCAATCCAAGTATTCACGGTTTGTGGATATTACCAAGTGTGGATTCTATATACCTCAGTATATGTACTTCTGACAGTTTGATTTACCGTTTACAGTAAACGTTGACTCATCGAAAAAGCAAATATTTAAAAAAATTCCTATCAAGATTAAACGTATCCATTATTGTTTCGAAGAATTGTCCTTCTCTTTGTGAGACTTAATAGGCGTTGATTCTTTGCTTTACACACTTAGTGTATTAGTTGTTTGATTCAGTAATAGATTCCTTAATATTAATTGCTATATAAGCGTTTGTTGTATTATCCAAATAGGAATCGAGTAGTATTTGACATAAATCATAGAGGCGTATGCTTTACCGAATGGTTATTTGAACATTCAATTGACAGCACACGCGCTCGTTTTGCTAGGGTTTAAGTAGGAGCACAGCGTGCAGTATGCAAATCGAGGCGTCTCCGTTGCATAGTTGGTATGCGTGTGACCACTATGTCCAAGGTCCCGGGATCGAATCCTGACATGGTCCGCTTGAAAAATGTTAGGCGAGCGCATTTTTGACAAAAATACGCTCTCGTTCGGATAAGAGGTAAAATGGAGATCCCGTGTGTGAGTTGTCACGCCCGTTGAAAATCCCTACCATGCTTGGAATAGCAAGGGTTCGGCAAAATAAAAAATTTTCCAAATAAAATAAAACTCTCTTCCTCGCCAATGTAGAACTTCAGATGGAGCATTCGAAAATCAAATGTAGAGTATGTAAATCGCCATTTTAGATTTGCATTTTTAGATGGAAAGGTCTGATGTAAGCCCTATTCTCTCTGTTATCACGTTATTTTTTTACGGATGGTTTTGAAAAGATTATTGTGTCACGAGGTCAGTTCCTTCTAGATTAGGCGTTCGGATTTACGTCGTTTTAGTTTATTTGTTTGTGGATGATAAGGAATGAATTCAATTAGCAAATCATCACAAACAATAAAGAAAAACAGCATAAATATTCAATTCCTTAACAAATCGCAGTTCCAAGAAATTTCTGTAAGAAGTCTGCTCAAATTTGAAACATTGGCTTTGTCGTGTGCCTCGTGATCTTTCAACATTAATTTAACAATTCAAGGTAACCGATTAGCTTTATTCATGTCATCCGGCGGCGTATTCGATTGAAATTTGATAAGAAAATCACTAATATGTTTACGCGAGCAACTCAACTAGCAAATATTGGTTCATGCAATAAAGATTTCCTTTTAGGTATTAATGTTTACTTTTAAAATAATACTTGTAACGTAAAACTGGTTTGCATTGGATGTTTTTAACTCAAAATATAAAATATTAGTACCGGTATAAACAAGGTTGTGAATCGTACTATACAGATCTAACATAAAGGGACCTCGTTATTATGTCGTATAAAAAGTTACTGTTTTATATGCATTTGGTACAGAAAAATACTCCATTACAATTAGATTTGCTACCACTTTCTAAAAACCCTTTGTTTTAACTGAATTTTTGTTGTATATTTTGTAAATAAGATTATCATTCATAAAAAAGAATGCAGATGTATTAAACGAACAACTTAAGCTAAAATTACAGTTTTATTTTGGACCAATGTGTCCAAAAACACGTAAGCTTAATACAATTCTTTGATCAATATTACTAAATACGTAAGATATTAATGTTGGCCTATTGGTAATCATTTTTACACTGCTTCTTATCAGGTTTGACAATACTACTTGGTTTTTATATTAGTAAGTGTTTAAAACGACAAGCTCTTTTAGTAGTCTTGTTTTACAGTAATTTTCAAATAGCCTCAATAGTGTGATTTGATAATAGATATGTTTAATTACAGGAAATAATTGTATATGTTGCTTCCTTGGCAATAGCAAGGTAGTAAGTAAGAGCACGCCTTTTATGCCCTTTTTTTACTCTAAGTATACTGTTTTATTGCAGGTTCCTTTTTGATAACTGCTTACACAGCGAATGCGATATTTTTCTGTGAGGGTTTCCAAGATTTCCTGTAGAGTACATCTTGTATTTTATAAACCCTCTTTAGTGTTGATCTAAGTTTACTTTCTATAGAGTGTCGTATGAAGTGTAGCTTTTGAAAACCCATAGCCATATTTTATTGTTGTATTCAAAAATATACACCTAGTTATACCGAAAGTCTACTTTTCCTTTAAAAACTTGTTTTATGAAAGAGATTTTGTAGTTACCCAATCACGCACTTCAAGGTGAAATTGTAGATTACGTTTCATAGTGTATACCCAACTTTAGACCAATTTGTCTAGCACTAGTATTAGAATTATTACATACTCGTGCAATAGCATTTAATTTGTTGCTATTATTGTTTTTTGTCCGAACTCCCAGCACTACTTACCCTTGTTCGTGAAAAAGATAAAAGACAAAAGACAAAAAACAAAAGACAAAAGACAAAAGACAAGAGACAAGAGACAAGAGACAAGAGACAAGAGACAAGAGACAAGAGACAAGAGACAAGAGACAAGAGACAAGAGACAAGAGACAAGAGACAAGAGACAAGAGACAAGAGATAAGAGATAAGAGACAAGAGACAAGAGACAAGAGACAAGAGACAAGAGACAAGAGACAAGAGACAAGAGACAAGAGACAAGAGACAAAATACAAAAGACAAAAGACAAAAGACAAAAGACAAAAGACAAAAGACAAAAGACAAAAGACAAAAGACAAAAGACAAAAGACAAAAGACAAAAGACAAAAGACAAAAGACAAAAGACAAAAGACAAAAGACAAAAGACAAAAGACAAAAGACAAAAGACAAAAGACAAAAGACAAAAGACAAAAGACAAAAGACAAAAGACAAAAGACAAAAGACAAAAGACAAAAGACAAAAGACAAAAACAAAAGACAAAAGACAAAAGACAAAAGACAAAAGACAAAAGACAAAAGACAAAAGACAAAAGACAAAAGACAAAAGACAAAAGACAAAAGACAAAAGACAAAAGACAAAAGACAAAAGACAAAAGACAAAAGACAAAAGACAAAAGACAAAAGACAAAAGACAAAAGACAAAAGACAAAAGACAAAAGACAAAAGACAAAAGACAAAAGACAAAAGACAAAAGAAAAAAGACAAAAGACAAAAGAAAAAAGAAAAAAGAAAAAAGAAAAAAGACAAAAGACAAAAGACAAAAGACAAAAGACAAAAGACAAAAGACAAAAGACAAAAGACAAAAGACAAAAAACAAAAGACAAAAGACAAAAGACAAAAGACAAAAGACAAAAGACAAAAGACAAAAGACAAAAGACAAAAGACAAAAGAAGACAAAAATGTCTTTTTGGCAATAATACAGTTATTACTGAAGTAGCGTGTAGGTACAATATTCAGATCCAGCTAGCAAAAGTTCAATTTCTTGCATTAACTTCAGTAATCACAGATAGTGGGGATAGTGTTCGTGTTTACATAAGCGGAACCTTCAAGTTCTTACCAGTAATACTTCAAAATTTAAGCGACAACGGCACGACGAGGAACTGTCAACCTTTGCGGAACTCAAACGATATATTTTTATAGCACATAGATACGATCACACCAGTCTTATTACAACGGTGACGGCAATAGCCAGGGGCAATCAATAACTTCTTATCTTCTGAGTTTAACCTTTTATCACGGTGCACCAAAGCATGGAGGTTAAACCAGAAGGTTGTGCATTATGCACTAACGTGGATATTCCACGCCCTGCCGGCAAAGTGCACCAAATCCTACCACCAGGGTCGGACTTCCACCAAAAAGAGTTGCTTTGTAGAACCATTTTTTTGGTATTAGCATCTACTGCTGAACGCGGCCACCGAGACGGGATGCCCGAGTCGTCCGTGACGCCCTCGTCTTCGGCGCCCCCCATTATTGAAACGGACATAGCGATCTGTACGTGTGAATACCACACCCCGCACCAGTTCTGACACCGACTACGAAGAATTCGCCATCATTATTCCGTTCCACGCCTCATATCGCCGATAAGGAAAGCCGCACAATACATGGCACCTGCGTTGATTGACTTGCCACATTTAGCACTGTATAAAGACGTCGATCCAACGAAATTTCTACCTACAGATCCTGGCGACACCGTATCTGCGTTAATCCATTTTAGCGTAGGTTTCTTTTGAGTCGCGTTTCTTCACAGAAACGCAGTATAAAAGTTCAAAGTGAATGCAGTGCGCGAATTTTATTTTTTTTTTGTAAAAACATTACATTCATTCAAAGCCGCACCGTAAATTTTCTAGCGCTAAAGGACATTTGCATTTCTAGTGTTAATAAAATTTGTTCATAGAGATAAAAGCTCTATCCTCATGCATAAATTCAAGGACATTTGTATATTGCAAATGCATGTAGAATCTTATGCAATTGTCATTTTCAATTTCATGTTATTGTATGTATTTTTTACAGCATATGTTTAATTCTAAATCTGTAATAAATTGTACATATTTGTTGTCTCTATGCATTAACGAAACAAAAAGTGAATCCACAAAACACGGAAATCGTGAACTGAACACCCACAGTAGCTTTTTATCACGTAGGCGGACTCCTGTCGTAATAATAGTAATAATGTCAAACAATGAAAAATGGGATATTTAGTTATTACAATTGATTAAGATTTCGATAAAATGAACCGTTTTAGCAATGTTTCACCGGAAGAAATTGATTGTGCTGTAAAATTTTTTACGCCTCCGAACACCGTAAAGAGTAGATGTAGTGTATGGAAACAGTTTATGAAGTTCTGTGAATATCAAAAATACTTTTTTAATGCAACTACATCTAATCAAAATATGAATAACATTCTAAAAGACTGGGCATGGAATATGCAAAAAAGAAGATGGTGACGACTATACAGAATACTTCTTAAAATGTATGTGGAATTCCACTGCAAAATCGGTCCATGAATTATATTTCAAGGAATAACAAATAAAAATAGATCCATTTCAAGCAATTTAAAAGTGCACGCGATGCACGCAATGCTAAACGTCGTGAATTACAAAAATGTGCACAAAAGCGAAAACAAGGTGCTTCCGCTCTTGGTATTCAGAACGTATATGCTATAGTTGATACATGTAACGAGGAAACTCCTGACGGGCTTCAAAAAAGTTTTATTATTTAGCTGATGTAGAATTGGCATGGCGTGGTGGTGAAGGTGTTCATTGTTTAATTGACCATTTTAAAATTGAAGTGAAAATTGATAGTAGCGAGTCCGGTAGAGCAGAATATAACCGAATTTTCACTAAAACTTGTAATGGAGGATACAAAAAATGTGCAGACAGCAAATTTCTAACTCAGAATATTGATCATCCTGAACGTTGCGCAGTGAGTTTGTATAAAAAATTAATGGCGAAACGTGGACCCAACTTTACTTCTAACCGTTTGTTTTTAATTCAAAATCAATATTAGAAAAATGCAGATTCTCTTTGGTATAAAGTTCGCCAGTTGGAAGCAATGAGTTTGCAAAGTCTGTGAAAATGGGAGCGCTGTGTATAGGTTTAGACAAAGTGTTTCAAAATTACCAACCATTCCCACCGGTCAGCCGCAGTTTCCCAATTAGCAAAAGCTGGAGTGCCTGAACAGCAGCTATTAAGATAACAGGTCCCTCTAATTCTTCATCCATACAGCCCTATTTACAAATGGATGAACAGCATCATCGAAACATTTTAAATAAATTAAGAGTGTAAAAAAGCTGAAACGTCAGTAAAAACTGCTACAACTACATCGTCGAGCAGTTCAGGAAGTGCATAACTGTACTTTAACGTTTTTTAACAACAAAAAGCTATTGAGCGTTGCATTTTGCGAATTTGTTAAATTGTTTTTTTTTTGTTAATTTTAAACATAAATTCAGCGTTTACTTTATTAAATCTCCACTTTGGTTCAGGAAATAATCTTTCAAAGTGCAATGCGACCTTGATCAATTAGCGGCTATTTTATTGTGTTAATTTTCCTCGAGTGCTCTGCAATCCGACTCGACCAAATTGCCATTAATAATCAAAGACTAAAGCCCTCGTCTCGCCCGAACGCTTTAGTGCGAGGGCTTTAGTCAGATTATTAATGGCAATTTGATCTTGTCAGATTGACATGCATCACACTCTCGAAAAATTTATCACAATAAAATAGCCTACCGTTTATCAAGGTGTTATGGTATTACTTATGATTATTGTATGTACGTGTAGCTACTGCAGTTCAGCCATTTAAATTCCACGTTACTTTATATGAACACATTCATACATATACCCGTACCTTTTTTCCAAATAATCGGCACACATGCGGGCTCATTCACATGCGCGCGCATACATACAGAAAAATGCAAACGCAGTCAGGTTTCAAATATCAAGGGCAGGTGTGCGTCGCAGAAACATACGTTTTCCTATATCCTTATTAAATTCCACAAGGCGGGTCAATATAAATATAAGTAGCCGCATTTAAACCAACAATAAGTCTGTGAAATTTTATATAAATAAAAATCTGCATTCAGAATACGCTAGCTACACAATTTTAGTAAGTGTCATATGGAATATCACCATGAACAGACATTGAATAAAACATGATTTGTCAAATTAACAGAACTTTTGTCTTTTGGTCCTGACATCAGTCCAATGAAAAAACCACTCGATAGTTTGAATCAAGGCTTCGTGTTTCTCTTTATTCCAGTTCCCATAAAAAATATGTATTTACCAAAAAGAAATTTTAGAATAAAGAATTATCTATATTTTATATTGAAATAATTAGATGTAGTTCTCTTACCCATGTATACTAAGGTGATATTCGCTAAAAAATGCTATTTTCTTCGAGCTTTTATTTCAATTTAAGCCCAATAACTAAGTTTAGTGATAGAACAAGTATGTTATATCAAATAGAATACGTGGTTTGCTTTTGACCTTTGTGGAATTGCTTGAAGTATTAGCCAACTTCCCAATGGTTAAAATTGATGGGGACTTTCACTGCCGAAGTCGTGATTAATATGCCTTTCGGGTTGAACCGCATCACATTAGACACTGATACGTTGACGTTGCGTCCTCCGCCTATAAAGTACCATCAAAAAAAGATGTGAAACACTACTTGTGAAGTACGGTTGCTCAAGCCCAATTAAAATAAGAGAAGTCTTGCAGTAAAGTATTGAATGCCAGAACTTTACTTCCGGACAAACAGACCAATAAAGCACTACTTTGCTCCAAAGCACCTCTCAGTTTAAATGGATGTGTGCGTCTGCATGTTGGTAAATAGTGTTACACGCGTTGTTCTGACGATGCTTTTTACGCAATGGGCGATACGTAGACTTTATTAGTTTCTATTATACCACAATCCAATTTCGGAATTAGTGTTGTTAGGTATTATCTGCTTTGCGTTGTGCATTACCTTTTATGAATTTGATTACTCGAGGAATCATTCACGCTACTTAGTGTTAATGTCGAAAGATTCTAATATCTTTTCTTAAAGGGCAAAGTGAACCTTCCACGGTGTTTGCATCATTTGATAGTAGTGTCTCGTTTCACTCCTACTACTTCTAATTTACTTGTAGTGCAACATTGATATTATACCAGATATCATTTTAAATAATGTCAAAATCAAACAAGTTTTGAAATTATAGTATTGCTTTATTTACATATTGCTAATTATGAAATTTTGCATCGTTTCTATATAATCTGTAATGACTCCAGTTCATTTAAGGAAACTTCTTAACCTACCGCTCATAGTAAAATTTAATTACAAAGGCGGGGTTTATCCTATTTAATACAGGATCATCACCACTAACTTCGTAGTCGTTTTCTTTCTTCACTATTAAGATACCATCATTCAAAACGTTTCATTATGTTCCTACATTTAGTTTTAAATTGTTCTATTACGCATCGCTTCATGTGTACTATTACTATTACTGAATAGTTGTTGCGTTAACTTAGATCTCTGATTAACTATGCCTCACTAAAATAGTTCCTGCCTTTGCATTTTTCACACATTCGTCCATCACAGCACGGAAGACAATCTATTATACGTGTTACTGGCATGGTTTTACTTGGTGGTGGTCTGTATCGCTACCTTGGTCCAGTGTGATAGTAATTGCTTCATAATATTTTTCATTTCTTTACAACACCACTGTCATCAACACCGTAATAGTTACCCATTTTTAACAACCATAAAATGATCGTGCTTAGAGGATCCACGTCATGAACACATGTATCATTCATTCTCAAACAAAGTTATACATTTTTAATGCTTTATTCTCCACTGCACGTCATTTTTTATAACATTGCACCCCACAGACGTTGAGAATTTGAAATTTTTAGGAAGGCACTTTGTGAATTTTGAACAAGATTCGAGAAGACAATAGAGCAAAACGAATAAACCCAATTCAATCTATCACTATTTCTTTGAATTGAATTAATAATACCGACAAAAGGGAAAAAAGTATTTAAGAAAGCGCAAACAGATGAACGAGTAGGTGATGAAATATCAAAATATACGTCTGAGGTATTGAAAAAATTAAAATCGAAATGCAAGAAACTAAACAAATAATAGAAACTGAAAGCGGAACTGTTGATAGTAAAAAAAATAATATAGAAATATATTATACTAATGAAAAAAGGTACACACTCAAGAAATTAGCAAAATAGTGGTCAAGATTGGAGAAGTCAATATCAATAAGAAATATATGAAGGGCATTACGACTATAATATAAGATTGAGAAAAATATAACACACTGAGATTGAATAGGACGAAAATATATATGCTAATATTGGGACAATTGTTACAGGAATGACCGCGGAAGAAAATAACAAAAAAGATGTGACTTAATCCACAGATATGTTGTTTGAATTGGATCCAGAAAAAATAGTTGTATATAGATAGGAAGATTCTCTTATGTTACATACCACTTCTCTCAGATAGTTGCAATATCAAAAAAAGCATTTTACAAGCGATAGTGAAAAATTAGAATTTGACTAACTTTATCGAAAGAGAAGAACGTTGTTTAAATGAAGGCGAAATAGATGTTTAAGTAGTTTGTGCTATTGATGGGTACAAATCAATATAAAGGATTATGGTAAATGATAAATATAGAAAATGACATCATTAAGATGGAACAAACAAAAAGTATAACTTTTTCCTTCAAAAATAATGTCAGAATGCCGAAATAATATTTCTTCTATATTTTTAAGAAAGTTCATAAAAGTATGATAGCCGTTCGTACAGATATTATTCTTTGAAAATAACATTTTGTTTTTGTAATTTTAGAAAGGTTCGTCTTTATTTTTGTAATACATTTAAAATTTTATGGTTAACTCTTGTTTTATTCATTATACATATGATTGATTAATTACCGGAAAAAGTATTGTCAAACAGTAGATTGTTAGTGATTGACTGGAAAAGATTTTGACCTCTAATTTGTTATATATTTGTTCCATGAAAGAAATGGTTTTTCCTTTATTAATTATTACTTTTAGGGTCTTCAAACATGACTGAATTTTATAGTACTTCTTATGTTTACTAAAATAATAAATAAAAATATGTAAAAGTTTCAGTTTGAAAGATTTTTGGACAGTCAGGTCAGTAACTGGTATAAGCATCTTATTTCATGATTGCATTGCATTATCGCTTAATATGGTACTCAACTCATAATACCAGATACAATTTGATAAAGGAAAACGTGGGCCCGCTGCACATGTTGAAATGTTAAAACAACCCACAGCTGACAGTTTGAAAACTCCTGACTTAAAGCTGTGTCAGATATCCGTACACTAATCACTGCCAACGAACATTGAGTGTCAAAGAAGAACAACAGTAATACTTTTGGATTAACTTTAAAAGTGTTATTCAGCAAAATACAAATTTTAGGCATGTATAAAGTCTTGAAAGTTCTAATTTTTCCCCCACACGCGGTGAAGTTTAACACAAATTCATTAATATATTCCAAAGTTTAATAAAGCGCCGCACAACTATTCAGCAGTTTGTTAGAGGTTTATAAAGCCTGTATGCAACATCAGCTATTAAATAATGCCGTTAATATACGAAATGAAATATTACGTTAATCTATCTATATAATGATATAACTCGGTTTAATAACAGCGTGCCATTTATCTCATAAAGGCATTTGCTAAAGAGTTGGTGGCTGTTACTTAGATTGGAAAAGTTTTCCTACATTTCACCTAGTTTAATTTATCTTTACAACTGAATTTCCAACGAATCGCTGAATTAGTCTTCCGTACGGACGAAGAAAGAGGCAGTCGTGCATAAATCATTGGATAAGAATCAAATGTTGCACGTGCATGGAATTTAAGTTTGAAAATAAGTTTAAGAGTCGGTGTTTGGTATACTCAACTTTATTGATTTTAGTTAGAATTAATAAATTAATTATTAATACGAAATTTATAGAAATTAAATATTCGACAACATTTAAGGAGGAATGAACACAAGGTGAGGCAAAAGTCAAGGTAGTGTTTAAACATCAAGCCAAAATCAAATTTTAGATTTGTTATGATTGCATTCATTCGTTCAATTCCTGTTACGTGTTTTCTGATACGTTTGCATGTGCACGGTTATTTGTATAAATAATGTTGTTTGTGAATTAGTCTGGAATGTAATCCCTCAAATTGATCATGTTCGTGTTTTATACCTGAGATTTATAATTTGTAATAGTAATTCGAAGTTATGCGCAATTCCTAAACAAATTAAAACGCAAAAGATGTCAAGGATTTACTTTAAACGCTAACAAAATATAATTATCTTAACCAATTGTCGTTATGAATGACCTTACACCTATACCAACACAAAAACATATCTTTCTTCTTTTCTTACTTCAGAAAAGGATTTCCTGATAGGTTGACAAATTTTACTACGTTGCCACTTTTATTCTGGTTATTTGTTTACATTAAAAAATTACTTATATGAATTATTTTAGATTTTCGTTGGTGTCATTAACCTCAAGCGCATACTTTTTGTGTTATTCTTGCTTGCATTCAAATGTGTTCATTTCAGAACAGATTGGTGTTATTTTTGATCGTGTACTAAGCCATGTCCGGTATACGTTTACGAAATAGGGGAAGCTATTTGTAGCTACTTTGATAACATTTTTTGAACAAGAGGTAGTGGTGGCACACTTATTCCTTTGGCAGCAAATCGCGAGGCGATTCTATTATTTACTTCACTTTTCATCATTATTTTGTTTTCGACCTTACTTAAGGTCGGTTTGACGCAGTTCTAACTTCTTTTCAATTCTGTGCTAATCTAAAAAGTTCTAGATACCCTTCACAACCTAAATTTCTAATAATTTGACTAATATAGCTTGGTCTAGGTCTTCCTATACTTTTCTATCTTTTTCCTATCTACCTGGCCTTACATAGATATTAACAACCTAATAGTTGTTAAAGAACTCCAATTTATAAGGAAATGAAATATTACCTGGTTATCCGCTCCAAAAAAGGAAAAGTGTTAAATTATATCTTATAGTAAGGCTTAAGCAGTGAATCGATGTCAACATGCCAGACCGCTAACTAGTTGTGAGTTATGTCATGGAGACGTTCATTAAGTTATATATTATGGTAAGGCTTAAGCAACGAATCGCTACCAATATGACAAACCGCTAACTAATTGTGAGTTGTGTTATGATAACATATAGTTAACTGATTTTTATTTATTTATTTTTTTTGTTTTGTTTCCGAACTTACTTAAGGTCGGTTTGACGCAGCTGTACATTCTTTTCTATACTGAGCTAGTCTATAAAGGTCTATATATCCTCACCCACCCTTCTATAAACTTCCCCATTTGTTATCTATCTGTCCAACTTAGCTTTAATAATTCTCCTTTAACACCAAGTTTCAAAAGCTTCTATCTTTTTCTTATCTACCTCTTTAATTGTCCAAGTCTCACTACCGTATAACAGAACGCTCCATACGTACTTTAAGAAACTTTTCTATTATTTAAACTAATACTATTAGATATTATTAAGTCTTTCTTTTTTAAAAACATTTCTAGCTACTATATCCCCTCTGTTACGTCCGTCCTTTGTAATTATACTACCTAATAGCAAAATTCATCTACCTCCTATAACTCGGTATTATCTATTTTTAAGTTTGGTTTAGAACTAGGCTGTAACTCGCTTGTCGTTATCGTTGTCTTTCCTGAGTTAATTCTTATATTATAGTTACTCTTTAGTATCTCGTCTAAAATATTAAAAAACTCTCGAAACTCTTTTCTAGACTCTGCTATATCAATTGCAAAACGTAATGTGTCTATTTTCTGTCCTTGTACACTAATATCTATCTCTTTTCTCTCTCTAGCTAAATGTAAAACTTCCTCAATATAAACATTAAAAAATCAAAGGAGGTAGTCTACAGGCCTGTCTAACACCATTTCTAATCTTAGCTTCCTTTTCTATTTCATCAAATCTAATTACGCTTTGGTTTTTAATAGACTGTAAATAATTTTTCTATCTCTATGAGAGATTCCTATTTTTCGCAAACCCTGAACATAACAATTAACCCTATCAAATGCTTTTTTCAAATCTACAAACGCGAAATGGGTCTTTTTATTTTTTGTAACCTTTTTTCGATAATTACTCTAATCATTAGTATTGGTTCTCTAGTCCCTCTGTCTTTACAAAACCATATTGATCTTTGCCTAAATAATTCTGTCAAAGCTTTTACTCTATTTTTAATTATTATTGTTATTAATTTGGAAGCGTGAGAAGTTAAAGAACCGTTCTAAAATTCTCACGCCTATCAGCTTCTGACTTTTTTGGGATTGGCATAATAATAATTTTTTCAAAATCAGTTGACACCTCACCATTGTCATATATTACTTTTTCTAGTTTTTATAATCTATCTAAAGTTTTCTGATTTGCATATTTTATTAATTCTGCGAGTATATTGTCTACCCCCGGCGCTTTATTTAGTTTAAGATCCCTAACAGCTCTGTCAAATTCCTCTCTTAATATTGAGAACCCTATTTCTAGATCCTCTTCTTGGTCGTTCGCTAACTCATCCATATCGTCTCCCTTATATAAATCTTTTAAATATCTTTTCCATCTATCTGCTACCTCAACTTTATTTATTAGAAGCTCATTATTCTCACCTTTAGCACCATTATATTTTATCCTATCTTCCCCGAAAAACTTTTTAACTGCCCTGTAAGCCCTGTCTGTCTTACCTACTCTCAAATTATCTTGTATTCCCTTACAATTCCCCTCCATCCATTTATTTATAGCTTTTCTACACTCATGTACTATCTTATTTCTAACTCTATTATATTTTTGCTTACTTTCACTATCCAATTCTCTGAAAGGTTTAAGCTTTCTTCTATTCTCTATTAAATCTAATATCTCCTTTGTTACCCAAGGTTTTCTCGCTTCTACTTTTTTCTTACCTATAGTCTGTGTTGCTGTATCATGTACAGCCCTTTTTATTTCTTTCCATCTATTTTGTACGTGTGTGTAAATAGTTTTATCCTTTGCGTTTATGAAATAGCAAACTTCAATTATTTGTATCCTCTTGACGTCGTTCCTTCATATTGTTGCTTTTTCATAATCCTCAATATTATATAGAGTGGATAGAGTTATTTGTAGAAGATTTCGGAAATGGATAGTCCTATTAAATAAGAAAAAATATCGGAAGCACCTCCTTACGGCGCTAGAGCGCTCTAAAAGAGCACCTTAAAAGAAGCTTTTTAAAATTTTTCTCTGATACTTTCCCAGATAGAGAAAAGAAAATTTATGCATCAAGTTTTTATACTGAACGATACTGTCTAAACAGATTTTGCTTAGGTAGCCCATGGTCGTCACAAGGGGGAAGGAACTTGCGGAGAATAAAATAACATAATTTATTAGTAAGTGGTTAGGAAATATTTTTGATTCAATATTATAAATTACCAAGGTTTTTATTTAAAAACAGGATCTCTTACAATTTTTTTAAGAGATGCGGCGTTTTTAACTAAAATTGAGTTACAATTTTAATGTTTCTGCCTGTAATATGTAAACCTGTTTTTTTTTTAAATTTTGGGATCAAGCTCGATGTTCATGAGGTAACGCGCAAGAAGTCAAATACAGAAAATAGTATTTGATACATTAATTTCATTTATTTAATTAATATTTTCCAAACTAACTAAATGTAAATCTTTTATAGGGTTACCTTTTAAAAGGTTTTACATCGTTGTAACATAAATACAAATCCATTATTTTTTTAATTATCAATACATTTTTGATAAAAATGCATTTGATTTGCTGTAAATAGCATAAAAGAGTACAGTTTTACGCATTTAGTTTGAGAAACAACAATCAACGTGTATTTAAAAACCTCAAAGTTAATAAATAATTTTGTGTACTGAAAGGAAAAGCAAGTATTGCTATAAAACGGAACCCCTTTTGCATTAAAAACCAATTAAAGTTTAAATTAATTATCCCGTGCATATTGTAATGTATTCTAAATAAAGAATTCTCCAGAATATAAAAATATGAGTCATAGGTATTTAAAAATACGTCAAATTCGTATAACTCATTAATAGGTTAACATTTTATTCCTAGATGCAGCTTGAACATTGAAAATAAACCGTAAAATTCCTGGAATAACCGATAAATAATTGATTATTTTTTTCATTAGTATCGACGCCGCAATAATAATATATGTGGGACAAGAACGGATAGACTGCGTTACCGATAATTGGAACGATAATTAGGTCATAAAATTCGATGATTTTAGAAATTGGGTTTTTCGAGAACCCTTACATCATTATGTTCTACACTATTCGAGTAAGCTTTTGGAAACAGATAGATTTATATATAAAGAAAGCGTTTTAGTCATTTGGAGGTCATTCTTCGAATAGATTCATTCATTCGATTTTATTCGTTAGAGCCGAAATGTCATTTTAAAGCGCAAGCTGTTGCTATGCGACGATAGTAATTAAAATATGTAGTAAACATATTGTAGTTTAATAGTGGCGAGGTTGAAATGATTTAAGAAGCAATGTTTTGAACGTAACTTACAACGAAAAATGAAAATTAATATGTACAAGACGGAAAGTTTTCAAGATAAAGTTATTTTTAAAGATTTTATTAAATAATTGAAGAGGAAAAATTAACCAGAAATGTACTTTGGTAATCGCTATTTAAAATGAGAATGTTTTTATGAAGAATGTTGCAAGCTAATTTAGAGATCAATTTAGAATAAGAAGATTTTAAATTAAGAGAAGCGTTTTTGTGAATTCTGCAAATATCAGTTTTAGATTTAATTTTAACTGATATTAGAGTATTTGGATCTAGTTTAAGACAGTCCTAATATTTTTTTTTGTGTGAGAGATTTTTTCCAGGAGTTTGTGTTCAGAGTTCGAAATACTCTGACCTTTTAATACATTTCTTTTTTGATAGTTATCCAAAGCCGGTGGAGTGAAAAGCTTTTATAACCAAAGTGTAGGGCTCTCCAAGCGGCATACCCACTAAAACCACATCCCCTGGCGGGTGCGTATGCCAAACGACTCCGCCGCACTGCAGCCTAAAAGGCTTATTGTGCTGACCCTGGTTATGTATTATACCCAATCTGCAAAGCCTGCATCCCGAATCATAGAGTACAGGTGCCTTAATGAAAGTGTATCAACTTCTTTCGGGTCTAGCCTTGGTTGCCTGAATAGGCGCCGCCTCGTTCTGCCCAACGCCTCGCATCTGCATAGTACATGCAATGCAGTCTCCGGTTCCTCTGAGCAGTCTGCGTTTGAGGTCTTCGTTATATTTATGCATCCTCTGGAGCTGTCAGGAACCCCACAGTGATTCTGTGTTGTTCCCTGCTTAAATAAAGCAGTTCCTGGATTCTGTTTTTGCTAGGCCCCTTTATCAGCGCCTTGCAAAGTGTTAGTCCTGGCCTGTTCTGCCGGTCTCTTTGGTGTTTGCAGCACATCTATTCGCTAATATAGTTACGGATGGCAGCTTTGGTGACTCCCAAGGCAGGTTTGGGACCGATAAATGGCCCTTGCAAGTTCATCTGCAACTTCATTTCCCTTGAGTCCTTGATGGCCTGGCGCCCACTGTAATGTAACAGCGTTTTGTTGTGCCAGTCCATTAAGTGCC
The DNA here is from genome assembly GCA_036346225.1 of Platerodrilus igneus. Lineage (NCBI taxonomy): Eukaryota > Metazoa > Arthropoda > Insecta > Coleoptera > Lycidae > Platerodrilus > Platerodrilus igneus. Next base: position 5,522,614 of record JARFIW010001303.1, read on the forward strand.
TCAATACATTCCCTCACCAGTCTAGATGACACTTTCTGACTTGTTAGAGCCTTGAGTGTCACCTGGCTACCAGACACAATATAGATACGTCATTTAATAAAGGCATCTATTATACTTTCCCGCGCACTTTACAGTATGGCGTATATTTCCGTTTGATAAACGGTAACGCTTGCTCTTTAGGGAACGCTTAAACGTACCTCAGGTCTCTCCCTAAAAAGTCCAGATCCGGACCCGGTCTTGACCTTAGAGCCATCCGTGTACCAGAACATGCTGCCAGGAGGTAATCTACCCTTCATTTCTTTCCCACTCCACATCCTGGGTAACAGTTTTAAAGAGTCTATCCGGCGGATGCTGGGGAGTCATTTGGTCTCAACGCATGTCAAATAGATGCCTCCAATTTCTCCCAAGCAATCTCGTATGCTCCGTACCTTCAATAATCCTAGACTAAAGGTTCTCAAGTCTGTATAGTCCAAGCCTTGCCTCCCCCACCACTACCAAGTGTAGTGGGGGAAGGCCAAGAAGAATCTCCATAGCAGCAGTGGGTGTGGAACACATTGCCCCTGTAATACTTAGACAGGCCAATCTCTGGATCCTGCCCAACATTATTTTGATGTTTGATTGTTCAGCCTTGGGCCACCATACCAAGGCTGCATATGTTATTGCTGGTCTGACCACCCTAGTGTACAACCAGTGCACCATGTTTGGTCTTAGCCCCAAGGATTTGCCGCAAGTTCGTCTAACTATTGCTAAGGAGGTTTCCGCCTTACATTATATTTCAAGGATTTCTTTGGCCAAATTATATACTACAAGTGTGAAAATAATTTATAACCAGGTAAACGATCCTCAAAAGAATAAGTTTAATTCTGTAAATTTAAAATAAGGTACGAAACAATAATTTTTTATGAAGTACTTAGAAATTATTTTAAGTTTGAAAGAAACAATGTTATAAATGCTTTTGTAGGAAAGAAAATAATTCATATTGTATAGATGCTTTGTGATATTGTTGCGTTTTATTTCATTTTGAAAACTTCGTAAATTCCGTTGAGCAAGACAGGCAAAGTTAAAAACGGAGGTAGGTGAACAATCTCAAGTTTACAAACCACAAGTTTCTGTTTCACAATACCCTTTTAGTAATGCCCCACAGCGAGGCGTTATCAAAATACTCTTTTAGCGGCTCAACGCGAGGCCATTATCATATCACTTATTCAGCAACGCCCCAAAGCGAGGCTTTATCATGACACTCTTAAAGCAGCGCCACAACGTACGGCATTGTCACAACACTCTTTTAGTGGCTCCCAACCAAAAGATTCCTCATAATCTTAGAATTATGATTGCAAATATCATGAAAGTTAAAATGCCTCCCAACACGCGGCGTTGTCTCAGCAACGTGGGGTGTTACCACATCACTCTTTATATATATATATATATATATATATATATATCATATATATATCATAGATATATAATTAAATGTGCAACCAAAAGATTCCTCGTAATCTTAGAATTGTGATTACTAATATCATGAAAGTTAAAATGCCTGTTAAAACACAACCTAATGAAAGCATTCTTACATCGAAAAGGAAGAAATGTTTTTTTTTGTTCAAGCAAGAGCGATAAGAGCAAAGTTTTGTGACACATAAAAAAGACCAATTTCTTCTACCTTACTCAAAAATAAATTTGCTCAGTTTGTTTTGAGCAATAAAATTAGTTTTAAATAAAATTAAATTCGTTAAATGATAAGGATTAATATGTTCATATTGTTAAAGTTAATATTTTGTTCAATTTTTGAAATAGTTAGTATATGGGTTATTTTGACTAATATGTAGTACTTGCATTTTGTTTGTTTGTCCTTAGTAGTCGCGGGTTAACTATAACTGAACAATATATTGCACCTACAAAGCAAAAAAGGTTTTCAAATCGGTAACGAAAAATAGTACACTTGTTTATTTTGGACTAGTATATTTTCTGTGGCGTTTACCATTTTATTAAACTACTTAGAGTTTACTTACATTCAAAAACACCCACACGTAACATTAAACTTTTCTTAATGAAGGGTTTAGTTTATTAACGAAACTAAAAACACTTTTACGATAGAATATACGTCATCTATTAATATGACCCCTTTAAATATTTTAAACAGTTCATGTGCTTAGTATTGAATCAATATTATGATGGTTTTCTGTATAAAAAGCAATTAAAACTACAAGATATTGATTAAATTTCAGTACCCATGCAAGCTCATAAATGTATTTCATACTTAACCGAGGAAACTCGTGGAAACTCATTTCGCCATCGATTTCTTGCTACATTTGAACATTAAAGATGGCAAAACAACCTAACAGAAGTAAAGTAAATATTTGAATAAAAACAAAGAATTCTTATAACAAAAATTAAAGTGGCCCGAAGTTAAGATCTCAATTCGGTGTTCAGGTTCCTAACGCAGGGTCTAAAGAGACCGCTTTCTACATATTTATTTAGGAAAATCAAATATTAGCTTCGCCAAATAGAAAATCAGTTTACAGCTGGATTTTGACATAAACTACCAGCTTAAAACCATTACACTTTACGAAGCTGTTGCAGTTGCTGTTTTTGGGTACTAAGTACATTCGACTACTTATTCTAGACTTTGTTAGTATAAAAGATTAATAAATATAATCTAATACCCTAAATTTATACAAACAAGTTTTAAAATAAGTGATATATCCCCTGATAAAGTTTATAGACCGTAAGTGTTTGCAACTCATCCTATTCTGCAGCAACGCGTCAGCTCAGAAAAATTTTATGGCAGGTGGAAGGTATTTCATTATGAAACTTACAGGAAATCGATGTGAACCATTCATCATCATCAGCAATGTGACGTTTGACACGTTTAGTCGAAACTTTAATGCTTAGTTGTCCTCATATAATTTGGTGTCTTTATTTTGGACAATGATTTGCTCTTCCAAAATTTGTCTCGTTCGGTTTATTTTCCATTTTCCTTTTATCGCATACTTCTTTCTTTATTGTACGCTATGCGTGGACATCGGCTATTTAGTTCATATGGCTCTCTCCATCCCACATGCAAGAATGTCAGGCATATCCAGAGTTGCCACAAGAACTATTCAAGAATAAATTATTACAGAAACGGGATTTGAACCTGTACATACTTTGTAGCAGATAAAAATTTGGAAACTAATTCAATTTAATTCTATTCAAACCAATTTAAGTACAGATTTAGAACTCGCCGCATATACAATGTACTTGTCAAATACAATAACAAATAAAATATATCGTTTCATGGATGAATAGTTCGTTGATATGTTCCCATTTGTACTTACCATATACGTGTTTAACCAATACCTTCGTTTTAGAGTTGAAGGGTTATGCTCAGACAGCTTTGTTATATCATATCATTGTGATGCTTCTATAGGGTCTGCATAGATTGATAGGAAAAATATTATTTAAGAAACAATCTGTCATGGGAGACGACCCTGATTACGCTTCATAATTAAATAAATTGATTGGTTCCTGTAAATCACATCCTGATACAATTTAAACGAGTACTTCTCCAACACTCTGTAGAACGTTATTAGCGCATTTAGTTTAAGTTAAAAGTATCTCAATTTACCTTATTGTTTGAGATAACACAGCAAATATACTCGGTTATCTACAATCCTTGTTTTCTGAAAAGAATATATTTGCTTTATTTATAAGTAATAATGCAAGTTTGAATAGCGTATGAATTCTGCAATTGTATTCGTATTTGCCGGTTTTCGTTATCTAATCATCCATAACAACCACTTTAAAAGTGTTCTTTTTATATGTGTGACTAAGATATTGAAATCTCTTATCATTTCGTTTCCTAATTTGACTTTCACTCTGATCCTGCTTTCTGCGCTAGCATGTACGCTATGTGTCATGAATTGTTACTTCAAGAGCAGTGCACGTTTCTTTGGATAGGCTATATGCCTGTGCATTAGTAAGTTCGTACGCGCTTATTAATACCAATAAAGTTTCTTTTTAGTTTTTCTGCTTAGGTCGTGCTTTTCTACGTATTTGTTTTTTGTTCTGTGGTCCCAAATACTCTTTTGCATCGGGTCGCCTTTGCGAGCATGGTCCCAGGGTTAATGAATCCTGATTCCCGTGGCAATGTTTAGCTGATTCATCTGCAATGATTTGGCTGCAAAATGAGTATCACGCCACGTGGATAGTATGTACCACTAATTAATTTTGCGTCACAACTTTCAAAGCTTTAAATTGGAACTCATATTTTAATCAAAGTTTCAATTGGAACTGAACTCTAATATTCATGGCAGCAATTTATATACATATTCAAAACCTCTACACTATTCTAAAACTTGCCAGAAATATGAAAATAGCATCTCAGTGTACTTATTGTAAGCTTAATAAAACGTTTAAATGCAAACTCTTGTGACTTGTCAATCAAGTACATCGCCCGCAGGAAACTATCAGTAATCTTTTGTGTACAAACTTCTCACTTACATTCCAATGTAATTATTATGATCAGAGGTAGACTAACCAGCACTATATTATTAAGTTTATTTTGAAAATATTTGATTTTAAATTGCTAAAATAACATCTCTTTTCTCTCTTGCTTTATATTTAATTCAACTCAACGTACATTATAACAATAACATCTAAGGCTGACCCGCATGTACCTGTGTAGTGTTTATAATATAAAATAATTTAAGAATGTGAATGCGCATTCTTAAATTACTTTATGCAACAAGCAGCACACAATAATATGAAGAGGAGTTAGTGGTTATTGTTATAATTTATCATTTTACTCCATTTAGAGTAACGCGTCTCTTTATATTATTTACATCAACTGAGCATGATTACACAATGCTATAATTGGTTAAATGTATCTGTGTTTGAAATACACACGTCATTATGAAAATTTAGGTAGTAATTATTTCAACCCTTAATAATGAGACAAGTCATTAACATGCTATTGATTTTTCGGAATACATTAAAAAAGTTGATTTATTTTAAAATATGTATAGACTCTCTCATTCATACTCATATCCGCTGAACTTGTTGGCAAAAGTTTATACTTTGCAGGTTTATCAAAGTTTCTTGTATCACTATCTAATATCTAATAAATTGCGAAATTACAAGCTGAAACTAGCAGTATTACGAACTCTAATAACGAACGAGTTAGAAAATTTTCGATTAATTACCTTTGTAAAGCTGGCAAGACCCACTGGGCAGAATCAGTTCAAACTTACTGCAGTATTTATGCTTATTTTATAATTTGAAACACCGATTAAAGTTTTCATAATGCGCCGTTTAAAAAAAACGTGGATAAGCTAGCTTATATTAAGTTAACAGGACGAATTTGTACCGATTTGTGCAATCAAAGAAATCTTGATATATTAATCTCAAGTAGCTTTAATTCAAATCTGTTATGCTCAATAGTGAGTGCATTTTACACGAAAATAATGAATCGATATTTTTACAAAAAGCAATTTAATTTGTATCGATAAATATTAAGTTTCAAATATTGTATCCTAGCCGTTTCCTTGGAAACCATTTCCAACGTCCATTAGCCTGAAGATTAAAGCTATCGTTTTTCTAATGTAAGGGAAACTTCTTCAGTAATTCTAACTTTATTTTTGACGGATACAAATTATGTTGTATCGAATATAGTAACGTTTGACTTTGTTCATTCAAAATTAACTTTAATTGTAACACTGCCAGTTTTGGGACAGAGTGAGTACGTCACTGCCGATTTCGGAAAAGGAAAGTTTAGTATAATTAGTGCCTTTTGCGAGAAACAAAAAGTAAGGACGAATTTTGTCCTAAAACTTGAAATGTTCTACCTTTTAGTTGTTAGTGTTCCAACACTGTAGTATCTCAATGTAAATTACGGAAAGTTGTTTGAAGTTTACTCTTAAAAATAAATTTCTGTTGCTGAAAGTTTTCAAAATGGTATTGCTCAATGCATTACAGTGCAACAGGGAAACCATTACACGTTAAAAGTGTACTTCAAATATCGGTTTACTCTACAATAAAGCATCGATAACGTGTGTGGACCTTAGTTCATAAACATAAATGAATGTATGCACTACCAACTTATTACCAGATTAATGTGAGCATTCAATGTGATGAAGTTAACGGGTAAGATTAATTTAAACCCTTTAGTAACACTGCACTTGCAGAAAAGGCGTTTGTCCTCTAGTTTTAAATATGCACTTACTAATGGGAAAATGTCAATGAATATTTTCATTAATTAGTACAGTTGATTGGGTGACTTCCGAACGTCGTTTGATCTATTATTTGGGAGGCATAATGTGTTAAGTCAGATACTCTAGTACTCTTAGCGCCTGATTAGGTACTTATAATCAATAATTTAAACCGAAAACAAATTTTCTCAATTGGAAAGCTAATCAAATCCTTCATTGCGGCTAATATGTTACTCTACACACCGATAAAAGTTTTTTACGAAAATCTTTTCCTAAATTTCCTACATTTTATTACAATAATTTAAAATACATTTCTTTTATTAGATTTCTATTTAAAAATATTTCAGGTTATTTCTGTGAGATTCCATTATGCAACGTTCAGTGCTTATTTCTTTTGATCTATAATGAATAGCGTATATGCAACGCTATCATATGAGCTCATTCACCCAGCAGAATTCCTGCCTCGCAAATCTTAGCGCAGTTTGAACTGCAATACTCAAAGGCATTTAAGAAGACATTTTTCTCAATTTGCATTGATTATGGAACATTTTTATAATTTCATTGCCTGTGCTAATAATTATCGTTTAAGGATCGTATGAATGAAGCAATAAACTGGAAACACATCTTAATATATTCCTAACAAATTGAAATTGTGCCTTTGCGAATAATGTTCAATGAAGGCTTCGAGATGAATTTTAACTTCCAACGTGAGTTATGGATCCCCCAATTTACCTATATAATTATATTAAATAATAGAATCTAATAGGAATTATTAGAAATTGTTAAATAAATCATAAGTCAATTGCAACAATGTAATACAAGGATAAACCAGACAGGTTATTAACAGATCATGAGAACGGATATGCAACTTTTGTATCCGAGATGACAGTGATACTGCAGGTGGCAGGTCACAGACGGTTAAGATATCGCAAATAACCTAGAAATAAGATTGAAACAATGTTGCAAAGTGTAGAATTAAGAGTAAAGCAGACATGAGATCTGCAAGTTTCCACAGCCATGTGAGGGGGTAGGATTATTATAAAAAGCCCGGGAGCTCAAGGCCCGGCAGTCAGTCTTCGAACTCCATACTTCGTTGTTCAAGCTACTCAAATGAGTCAGTCTGAGTATTACAGCTTTTGCATTGTTGTTTACATAGGCTACTCGCCCTAATATTAGTTCAATTAATTAACTAATTTCGATTTAAAGTTATTTTATTCAGTTTGTCAAAATTTCATGATAATTTCTGTTTAAGATAAACCAATAAAATTGTTAAGAAGTTTTGGAACTTGTTTTTAAAAAGGCAGCTCCCAAGGCCCGAACCTTAACTCGTGTTACACTAAAACTTAAATAAAAATCTGCTCTTCGCTCGTTTTTCATGTAAGCTGCATTAAACTGCAATTCGTTGCTGCCTTAAGCCGCAACAACTAATAACTCAATGTAAAAACTGTAGTTGTACTACAGAAATGTCTCGCTGTTTCGTGCCCAGCAGCTTCTATTCCCAACGACGCATCACTTGACCAAACCCACTGTTTAATAGTGTATTTGTTTAATGTTTTTTCGGTTTACAGGGTTTAGTAATGCATTTTATCTGTCCTTTACCACTTTTTCATTAGGGGTATGCATTTTGGCAAAACATACACTTTCCATTGGTATCGTGATTAACATCTGCACGATCAACATCTCTCTGCTCTAATTCTATCCCCTCCTGGTTGTTTGTCAGGATCAGAGTTTCTCTTCTTCTTCATTTCTATGCCAGGATGTAAGCGCTATCGAGAATAGTAAGTAGTAAATTTGGTGAGTGTATCATTACTGCATGAAGCAGGTAGGCCGAACGACCGTACACGATTTGAATATATATAATTCAGGAACATGAATAAGACTGAGCCAATATTGTATTTTACATATGAAAATTACAGTATGGATTGAAGAATAAATTTTAATGGCATTGGTGTTTGAACAGCCAGAAGAAACGATTTAAACGAAGTGGGTACCGAAAGGGAAATACAGGTGATATGAGATTGGCCGTTATTACAAGGTACGAAATCTTTTGCATACGTTGGTAGCTTTGCGTCATTTGTAAATTAATATAGACTACATGTAGGAAGGATGCGTGCTCAGGATATATTATCTTTAGACCATAAGTTTTTTTACGGTTAAATATAAATCTTTTAGTAACCGCAATTTAGACGTCATAAGGATAAATAATTAACTACGTTTAGTTTTATCAAAGCAAAATTTATAAAACTCATAAATATCTTTTAATTATGTTTATGCCTTATTTTAAAAATTGATCAAATAGCTAGCTGTTTAAAACGGGGTTGGGCCTGCGATATTTGTGCTTAATTATTTTTATTTAAATGTTCATGTATTTTAAGGTTGTTAAGTGAGAGAATCGGCTCACTTTGACTACTGCTTGTTTTGATTTTTATTGTAGTTGGCGTTTCCTTAATTCATTAATAAAATTAGATTATCGTAGTGGCTTTAATACAAATGTTAAAAAGATGTTTCGATTTCTTAAGTTTCAAAATTTTTATTTTACTGAGTGAAAGTCGGCTATTAATTTTTTAAGATAACTCTTCCTGTGCTATTTAAATGGTTTAGAGATATGCCTGCAATCAGACTGTATTTTTATAGGTAAATAGGTGTTTTAAGGCTTATGAAATTTTACAATTTAAATATTATTTCTTTTGTCTATTTATACATTCAAAGTTTATTTTTCATTTTCAAATAGTTAGTTCATCATATGCAATATGCTCAAGTTGTTTTCGTGCAGAAAATAACCAATGACGTTTCGTTTCGCCAGAGTAGTCAGTTTCCATAATAAGTTTATAGATTTTATAAATCCTTAAAGTTAGATACATTTAAGTATTTATCATATATCCTATTATTTTATGGGTACACGTTCGCTCCATTTTCAAAATTGTATATTCATATTCGTAAAACTTTGCCTTTTATTTCTGAGTGCCAATACCAAAAATGTTCCGACTCTGTGTGCTGTTTTCTATTTCAACAAAATTAAAATTTGATTAACAGTTGTAGCTAATGGTTAGTTTCGAGTCTTCATCCCCGAAACACGATGGTCTACGGGCTTTCTCGATATATTTAAGTATATTATGTTAATCAATAGTCATCCAAAAGGTGTTTTGAGATTTAGTAAGAAGAAATTCAAATGTGCCAATTTATGAAACTATCTTGGTATTTGGAATTTTGCTGGAACTTGCGGCAACCATGTGCCTTACAAAGTGAGCGAAATTAAATTTGAAAGTAATAACGATTTCTTTTATCCGTTTTCCTACACCTTGCAAAGACAAAACCTTATTGTACTACATCTATAGCTAAGTTGGTCAACAAAAAAGAAGTTGATAACCAAACAAGTATGAATAGTATGTGAGTTTAAAATCTATTAGTTAATTGCATTTGTAAAATTATTTACTCTAGTTTCTAATTTTAGTATTTGTACCCCGACTGAATGCATTTGGTGAGATTGTTTATTGTCAGTATTGTACACTTCAAGAATCCACCACTACTAAACCTGTTGGTCAATTTTTTAATAAGTGTTTATAATTATCTGTTTTATTAGTTAATGCAAAGTAGCCCAATAAATGCTTTTGACCAAGAGGGTTTTATGCTTACAACTTTGAACGCGCATTACTGTAGTAATTAGTTAGTAGTGGCAAAGGCTTGTGAGTTGTTTATCATGTTGTCTTAAAATGCTGCACAGCGTGATATTTATTTGAAAGCCTACTACAAAATTCTACGTTATTTGATAAACCTCTTAAGGATTACCCCCAACGTATCAATAGCTTGCATTTCGTACTTCAATTTCTTGGTTGGATGAGTTGTTTTTAGAAGTTGTGTATTTTCAGCTTTCAGCCAAGACACATAAAGGTTAGTCCTGTATGCGGAAAGGTATCTAGCAGTCAGTTGTTGCGTAGGTTACAAACACATCGATATATGCATATAAGGTGGCCTTACCTGGCAACATAAAAGCACTGGCAATAATATTCTGAACGTTCCAAAAATATTAGAACCAGGGATGGACATTAATATAAACTGCGGTGGTAGAATGTTTTACCCAAGGGCAGAGTGTGAGAGTGGTCATGTGTACCTTAGACAGAAAAAAAGAGAAAGTGCTATAGCATTTTAAAATAAAACCTACGTAAGAGAATGCTTAGTAGGTATTTTGGATATAAAAATTAGTTGTAAATGGACAATTTGATTTTAGCAAATTTTGCGGTCAGAGCTCGACGCGTTTCGACCCTTGCCAAAAATTATGTTTCACGTCGTTGATAAACTATACTAACACGGTTAATATAAGAATATTTCAATTATCCATAAGAATTTTAAAGAACCTTTTGTGATTTACACATAAAATACTTTGGGGTTCTCTATTTATTAACAAGGATTAGGTGAAGATTGTTTTAATACGTAAGTAGTGATAAGATAATCTTTCTTTCTAAACTCAACCTACAAATTGCATTTATAAGTGTTATTTATATCTGCGCCTGTAAGTAGATTATCTAGATAATTTGTGTAAAAGAAAGATGTTTTTGAATGTATAGAGGTTTGTTCATAAAAGTTTCTTGAGATTTCCTTGTTTCATTTCAATTTTGTATAATCTACAGCATATTTGCCGTGGAGCTAGCCAAAGAGAAAAAAATGGCACGGGTGCATTAGTCAAATTAGACGTTAGACATAGACACTACGAAGGAAAACGTGCCTCTATTAATTATTTTTACATTATTATTCACTAGACAGGTAATATTAGACGGAATTACGATCGATTATATAGATCTGGTTATTTAGACGTGTGTATCTCACTGTTACAAGGGCACCTGTTGTTGTCAAGCACATGTCGTAATATTCAAATGTTATAGTGTTAATTAATTTTGCTCATCGGCAACTTTACGGTTATAAACCATTGGGGAAACTATAAATACTTTAGACGTTATTTATTCAACATATAATTACTATATTATACGTAGTTAGCGTCCTGTCATGTTGGGAACGATTCGTTGTCTAAGCCTTGCCATAACATAATTTAATAAACATCACGATGACATAACTCACAAATAGTTAGCGGTCTGCCATGTTGGTAGCGATTCGTTGCTTAAGCCTTACCATAACATATAATTTATTAAACATCACCATGACATATTTCATAATTAGTTAGCGGTCTGTCATGTTGGCAGCGATTCGTTGCTAAAGCTTTACCATAACATAATTGAACACTTTTCCTTTTTTGGAAGGGATAACCAGGTAATATTTCATTTCTTTATAAATGAGAATCATGTACACATGTTGGAGTTCTTTAACAACCATTGGGTTGTTAATATCTATGTAGAGCCAGGTAGATAAGAAAAAGATAGAAGAGTATAGGAAGACCTACACCAAGCTATATTAGTCAAATTATTAGAAATTTAGGTTGTGAAGGGTATGTAGAACTCTTTAGATTAGCACAGAATAGAAAAGAAATTACAGCTTAAGTAAGGTCTAACACAAAATGATCATGATGCCCGAAAATTGGTGCGAAATTTCAATATCCCAAAAGTTCAGAACCTTACTTTTTTCAAATGATAACTTTAACTTTTCTCTTCACTATTGGATTTTACGCAGAAAAGTAAGAGGGTTTTGTGATAACATCGCTATATCCAAAATGAATGATTTCTTTAGAAATCTAAAAATACCGAAAGTTACGTAGTTATTAAAGAATTTTAATTTATCAGTTAGCTTTGGTTTGAAGAAAAACAAAAGTTCTAGATACAATTGAGGTTTGATACACGACAAAACAAACGAGTTGGGTATTATCGATACTACATGCCATGGATGCACATTGTATGATTTTTGTAATAAATAACAAACAACAGCATGAGAAAAACTAAGAAAAACTTAGCAATTCAACAAGAAAAAAGAGAAAAACAAGAAATGTAATCCAACTACGACAAATGTTCGAACTGGTTGCCTCCAACTTCCAGACATTTATAAATTCTTCTTAAAAAACCATGAGTGCCTTCCGAATTTCTTGCAAAGAAAGTGATCGAATTGCATTGCGCACTCTATCCTGGCAATCTTTGTTGTGATTGGTGAAGCATACACGATATCTTTTATACGACCCAAGATCTAAGAGAGTGATATTGGACGAACAGGGAGGCCATTCATAAGGTCCGATGATTGCTACCCAACGATCTTCAAAGATATTTTAAAGAAAGTTATTTACGAGCAAACTACTATGAAGTGGAGCTGCTTCGTATTGATACCACAGCTGATTCTAATTCAGATTTAACGGATGTAAATAATTTTGTAAAATTTGGAGATATCTTTCTCCTGAAATAAACAACAAAAATTTTAAAAAATATTTTACTTCCATTTTTTAATATGACCAATGAAATTTCCAAGATAAATATGTACCGCTAGTACATCGTCAATTTTTATTGCAGCAAAAACATTAAAACTTCAGTAATCCTGAAACTGCCTTTCACGAAATATGTGAAGATTAGTATCATTCCTGTAATGAGAGTTACGCCGGTTAAACATTCCAATCTTCTTAAAATAAGTCTTCTCCGTCTAACCTATTTTTGGTGAAAAAAATTTAATCTTTCCGAGTTCTAATTAAGATAAACTCACAAAAATCAATTCTTTTTTATTGTCATCAGCCCTAAGATCGTGTAGTAATTCTATTGAATACGAATGGAACATGTTAAAAAATTTTCATGATACGCTATGAAGTATCCCAATATTGTAACTTCATTATCTTCTTTGTCTACGATAGGGTTAATTCTTTTAGGCTTTCCAACAATCTTTCCGGGGATTTTACAATTAAGGATGAGCCGTGCCAGCGTGTCGTGCGTGGTTTTTGGTCCATCCGGATATCTCAAACGAAAGATTTCGCAAGCTCTTTTAATTAGCTTCTTACATTCTCCATACATATATTACTCATAAATTAAAATAATCTTCATTTCTAAATTCTAAACGGGACATGATTAACACTTTTGCCACGATCAAACGTCAAAGTATTTGTATTTTCTGTGAGTTGACACTATAGCTTTTGTTTGTTCCTTCAAACAAAAGCCTACCAATAATCTAAATTCTTTAATAACTACATTTCGGTATTTTTAAGTTTCTAGAGAAGCCATTCATTTTGGATATAGGCATGCTATCACAAAATCGTCTTACTTATCTGCGTAGAATCAAAGAATGAAGAGAAAAGTGGAAGTAGCCATTTGAAAAAGTAAGTTTCCGAACTTTAGAGCTAGTGAAATTTGGCACCAATTTCCGAGCACCCTACATAGTTTTTTCAAAGTGTTTTCGCCTTATTTGTGAAAAATCCTGAAAATATTTGACCTGACACGCTTGGATTCAAAAAAGTAAATTTTTATGTGGATGACTCAATCTGCTAAAAATAATGAAAAAACTGAAATAACACAAAAATCAGACACTCTATAGATATAAAGTCACATTGCAATTTAATGTAGATTCCAGAAATTCAATAAAAATCGGAGCGACCCATTCAAAATAACCAAGTTGAGGTCCATTTCCTGTATAACTGAAAGTAGTATAAAATTTAAAATATTTTACCCAGAACGAGCTTTCGGAAAACTCCAGTATACAAATTTTTATAAAACTGATTGTGGTGGTTTACCATATACATATCGACTCAGTTCGTCGTGATAGACCCTGTACATGTTCGCTACTAGTTGCACAAAGTATCAGTCACATTTTTCACGCCATTTTGACATTATTTTTAACTGTCGTTTTTCAGAAACTTTTAGTATAACAACATGAAAGAATTTTTAATTAACTACAAATTTTCCTGCAACTAAGTCGTACAAAATCCTTAAAAACGATTGCTACTGAGGTGAATATTTGAAACTCGCTTTTTTTTTCATAATACAGGTTGTTTATGGGTCTCCGAGTGTTTATATTTCCAACTGATGGGTCTTTTAATATTTAGGGATTTGCTTCTTTTAAGGATTTTCAATTTCTATATACTTTTGTGAATTGCAGTTTTTAACTGAAATCAATAATGGTATCAGCTACTAACCGGCTTAAATACGCACAAATGGTTTGCGCACCGTGCTACTGGAACAATAGCATTTAACGGTCTACGTAAATATGTCGATGGAGATAATGGTTTTTGGTTCACGAAAAATTTATAAAGAACGATTATTCTAAAGTTTATTCTTCTCGAACATTAAAGCTTGACAAAGCGCTCAGATAAAATCTTCAGTATAAAACTATATTGACGCAGACGAATTGGTTGCACTAAAATATGTGCTCTAATTATGAACCTTGCATTCATAGACCGTTTTGCTTCGTTTTGCACGTAAAGAATCGGAATCACTAAGTACCAACAGCAGCATTCATTATTCCTCTCGTCGTTATTCTTTCATATGGTAATCAACTCCTCGCTATTGTGTTGTATCTCAACGAGCAGCGAATTTCTTATTGTATTATTTGTACGCCTTTGTATCCAGAATACAAAGCAACTAGAACAAGTATTGAAGAAAAGCGTATCGACAAGCATCATCATGAAATAAAAGAATATTAATTTTATTACTACATAATCAAACCCCATTTTCACCTCGAAATGCGACCCAATTTATAAATTAGTTCAAGTTTTTGTCAAAGGGTTGATTGAAGTAATATGAGATATTTTAAGCAGGAAGCAATGAGAAAGTATTAAATTGCAAATAAATAGAAAATTTCGAATAGTGAAGTGAGTCACCACCTACTACGAGCATGGCGAATGATGTTTCAGTACTATTTAGTATTACCGCAAATATCCCAATTCGGTTCATACAGTTTTCAAGTAATTGTTACAAAGTAATGGCGAAAATAAAATTAATTCCAGCACTTTTTCAGATCGAGTCCACTAATATTTTAAATCTCAGAGCTCAATTGATTCTAATTGGTGACGCAATTTCCTCTATCTAATTATTAATATTGCTCTAAACTATTGGCTACACACTCCGTACTCTTCATGCATCGATTTCAGTAGGTGGTAGATGTCCTCCAGAAATCCTGTACACCTAAACAACCTGCAATTTTCAAGAGCTTCCATAGTCTATTGAGGATTTGTTAAATTTACCAATTGTTTTCTTATAATGTTTCACACACGTTCAATAGGCATAGGTTTGGAGTTCTGTGTTGTCCGGCAAAAGATTAATGGACGTTCCTTCTGCTGGAAAGAAGTGTCTTCTAGCTGCTAAAGATGTGAAGGTAACAAGGTTACACAACGCTATTAAAATAGCGCTTGGTGTTCATATGCTTAGGATAACTATTAACGGAAACAATCCGAAATGAGATAGCACCCCCTACCATAACTTCGGCAATTTGACACGCATTCCTACAACAAAAAGTTAACATTACACCATTTCAGACGTTTTCGTAAAACCCTTATGCGGCTATTGTGCATCATCAATCAGAATCTAGGTTTGTCACTAAACACGACATGCCACTCCGTCTTATCAACCAATACCAATATAATATAATCAACTTACCTTGTGTAATTATTTAATATTTGCATATATATATATATATATATATACATATATATATATATATTGCTGTGATAAGAGGTTGTTTAGGGGTATATTCAGTAGCAAGGGTCATGCAGTAACCATAAATTGCAATAGGAAGCAGAAAACTGCATTTATTTAGCAGAAAAATAGGTAATTTAAATATTATGTAAATAGTAAGCAATCAACACCCTGTATATAGACCATAATTAGTTTTAAGCGACGCAAATAAACACATCTTACAACAATAGGACGCATATTTAGTAGAGAAATAGGTAATTCATACATTAGGTAGATAACAAGTATTTAACACTCTGTATATAGAGCTTTATTAATTTTAAGCAATGCAAGTAACAATGTCTTTCAGTAAAAGCACACGCATTCAAGAGAAAAGGATAGTACATGTAATTAAACACGCATTGAAAATTGTTCTAATTAGTTATAATATAATATGGAGATAGGAGATAAAACCTAACAAAGCCTTGTGTAAGTGCGTAGAAACAAACAACATTTTTGATAAGATAATGCAGTTCAAAAACGCATAAAATAGACGAAATTAAAATTGAAATTACATCATGTATTTTTGTTTAATTATGGAAAAGGCGATATCTACACAAAACAACGTATGGTCTGATAACGAGGTATCTATAAGCAAATAACCATTACCCGGAAAACCAAATATATTACATCAGAAAACCACTTCAAGCTGCAGGATATACAAATACCTTATTGGTTAAGATAGCTACACACTTGTCGAAAACCCAACCCACATGCAAGGGGGATGAGCCTATATTAACAGCGAACTAATGATAAATGAGTTCAGTTTTAATTAAGCAGGGCAAAGCTGCGCCACTCTGAATCAAAAAGTCACGCGTAATTCTAAATGTTTGATAAAATAGATAGTGACAAATAAGTGCTACAAATATGAAAATTTCTGTTGCCGTTTAACGTGAGTAGAATTTGGGGTAATTTACTTAAACTAATAAGATAATAATAGGGCTCCGAGTGTATGGATAATCCTAATTGGGTGATAATAATTCCAAATGTGATATAATAATTCTAAATAGATGGATAATTCGAGGATAGATATAATAATTCAAATCCTAGTTGGTTGATAATAAATCCTAATGCATAGTATAATAATTTAAATGTATGGAAATTCTAATTGATGGTATAAAATTTCAAATGTGTGGATAGATATAATAATTCGAATGTGGGGATACTTTAAATGGATTATTATAATATTTCAAATCAGCGTCGACGATTTTGGTACAATTTTGAGTTGCGAGATTCAATGCAAATAAAACATAGAAGCAAGAAGCAATTTATGGAATCCAAGGGGTTCAATTAAGCAGAGCAGTAACAGGTCAGATCTAATTAGTTTTAAGATATTTTTCTATTTAAATTTGAATACTGAATTTACGTAATTTATATAAAAGTGTAACAAAGTCAGCACAAACATTGCATACGTTAAAAGTACGTAACATTATAAAGGGGTTTAGAACGTTCTAGGTTTCTTTGATAAAAAGGGTAGTTTTTGGTGACTTTAGATTGATTGCAAAGCATATAAATTTTGGGATAAATAAGACTTATAATATTGATTGATTGAAGGGTGTATTTTAATAATTTTCAAAACTCGTACATAATATTTCTTTTCATTATATAGAATTAATTGACTTCGTTTTATAATTCAAACAAAGAGGTAATTATAAAGGGGTGGAGAAGAAAAAAATTGATCATTGTAACGTTGTGCACTATGTGTAGAATAATAAAAGCTAGCCGTGGCATAATAATAAAAATAAAATTATGAAAACACAGAGGTGGAGTTATAGAAAACGTTCATTGACACCAAGTACGGCGTTATCATATCAATATATATATATATATATATATATATATATATATATATATATATATATATATATATATATATATATATATATATATATATATTGATGTAATTAAACGTCATAGAGAAGTCATATTGCATCATATTATAATCATCCGACGTCGTAAACTCTAGAAAATTCAAAAAAGTTCGAGAAAAATCCAAATTAGTTAATTATTTATTTATATAGAAAACGTGTTTGTGAAATGCCAGGTATAAAATGCATCAGTGCATAAAAACCGTGATAATGAAATAGTTTAATAATGAAAGGATCGTATTATTGATAAGAATAAAGGCATTTACTACGTTTGAGGTATAAACGTATGCTTGTTGAAAGATTTCATCCATTAATACCTCGTATTTGGGTGAAGGTGATTAAAAGTATTATTAGTTACTGATCAATTTGCGTTCAAGTGCATGAAAATACTTTAAAAGAATTTTCAATTGCAATTAATAATTAAAAGATCCTGTTAAAATTGCATACTCAAAAAGAATTTACGTTAGTTGAAAAGCGCATTGAATGAATAAACCGTTTATTTAATAATTAAATTAAAAAGCGTGTCCATCGACCCCATGCTCAAGAGCGATCAAATAAAACATATGTAAACGACGTAATAGCCCGAAACGGCAATAAATTATAGGGATTAATAAACTTAAAATTCTTGAAGACGATAAAACCTTGCGATAACTGTAAAGGTAAACGTTCATCCAATTATTAGATAGTTCGAGGCAGTAGTAAAACAATAAATTTTCGAATGTTGACAAGAGACATGAATACGACACAGCTAGAACAAACGGGAATAATAATAGAATAACACCCCCCCATTCGCGAGCAAATAGAACACGGAAACAACATACTAGAAGAACTAAAAAAATTCTCGGAACCTACGTCAGGAGAAACTCGTGTTTATAGATGCCAATACGTAAGGCAAGTTAATCTTGATTGAAGCTTCGAGCTTGACATATTGTTGAGGCTAGATAATATGTATGTATTTTAAAGTGCTATCTAACATCTACAGTATTTAATAGTGACAATTATTTAAATATGGTTTTAAGGGAGTGTTGCTCAAATCGTCGATGTTAAAGTGTTTATTGAATCTCAAGTGTGAGTAAATTTGATGAATAATTATAAATAATTAAAGCTACCGCAAAATAAAGCTTTCCTAATTGGAATAAGACATATATGCTTGCAATGGTTTGTTATATGTTATACGGGTCAATTTACATAAAAAGGCTTATTTTTTAAAACGTTTCAAGCAATTGTGAAGCATAGATTAGTAATTATGTTCTGGAAAAATTCAACAACAAGCAGATGTGTAACGGTAAATATATCTTGTTTAAATTTCTAAATCGATCCATATCCATCAATTAATTAGTTACATTGTATAATTAAATTTTTCTATGTGCAAGTCTTAAATTTAAGAGTAAGAGTTGTGTGTAAAAAAATCAGTATAGTTTAACCTTAAAGGATTGGCAATCCTACAATACAGATTTTCGCCATATACAAAATAATAATTGAACCTAGCTGAATTCAGATTAGTTCAAAAACGGTTTAAATGAGTTGATATTAAATTATACAACTGTACATATTAAGAAAGATCTAATTACGAAATTGTTTATGAATGATAATCAAGAGATTAAGATTTGTGTAGTACAAGTGAGTGATCATCCTGTCCTCTATTTTTAATACATATGATTTGTGTTGCGGGAAGTCATTGTTTATCAATATTATATTTAAGATATTATTCGTAAAGGAAAGCAGTTGTGGATGTATTAATTTGTACTTAAAAGATTATTTGTAAGAGGATATTTTGTATTATTATAAATCTGATGTATCATTACTGTGGTTTTATTAATTAGAGCGCTAGCAAAAATAATTAAACGACGGACAAATTGAAGCAATTATAATAGCATCAATTACGAAATCAACAAAAACCTATTTTACTAAATTTAGAGGGCAATTCCCAAATTGCACGCCCTCCGATAAAGTTTACGCATCTTCACGAGGTCTTAAAAAAACACACAATAGTCATTCATATTTGTTTCCGAGAAACGTTCAGTACAAGTGCAGGCGCGACAGTGTTTAAAACGACACACATATGCTTATTATAGGAGCATTTTGGTGTCCGAATATACACAACCCACAAAACGGGTAAGTATAGCTTAAAAGCTCTCTGATTTATCCCCTAAAAAATAGCAACTTAGAAGATATAAAATAATCGATTATGATTATTTAGACAGAAGATACCGCTGTTTAAAAAGTATGGCATTTAACGTTCTACAATTGTTGCGTTAGAGCATTAATGATTTGAAACTTTCACACTGCTGTTTTTCGAGACAATTCGCGACAACACCTTTTACTTCCGAAAAAGAATTGAGTTATAATAAATTCGGTTAAAACTGAGAATTCGAGACTGTCCTAAAAAATGCAGAAGTGTTTGCTTACTGATATTCTTTTGCAACGTGTCGCATTACGTTAGCTATAAATTAGATGGAAAAGAAACATTAGTAAATTTGAATGAACGCAACCTGAACAACAGATTTCGCGAATCTTAATTAAGCATGATTTTTCAGATTTTGTCTGTATAAAAGTAATTCAGCTAATAAGGTGTAACATTATTCTCATTGCAAGCGTAATAATCTAAGTCGTTGTCTAATTTTAAAATCGCAAATGCAAATATCTTTAATTGTTGTAAGACATTATGTATTCATTTCCCATGAAAAAAGATAGTTTACCATAGATAGATATCATCCGTCCCGACTACTAAGAACATTTAAAATAATACCATATTATAACACTACTACAAATTGCATATAAAATAACGTGACAATAACGCTGTACATAAGCATAGATTAAAATTGATGTGTTGACTGCAGTTAAATGGATTCTTATAATAGGAGAAATGACAGGAGCTAGCCACCTGACAGAAGAGAATGAATTAATGATTCGTGAGCAGGTAATATGTGGTAATACGAGCGAGTAGTAGGGGGTTAATGGTTGAAAAAAACACGGTTTTAAGTCCAAGATAAGAATATAAATTCCTGTAGGAAAACCGCGGTTGTGACTTGTTTTGTTGAACTTACACTTTCACGGGCAGGGTAGATTTCAATTAACGAATTCGTGGAATTATCGTCGTTCCGATCGGCTAAAGGGCTTGTGGACCTGTAGAGTGCACTCGTCCATTAATTTGGAATTTTGTGTTACATTGCGTTAAGGGAGCTGTTTATAGGACAAGAAATTGGAATACTGAAGGTTTCTAGACATTCTGAAAGTTTTAAAGCGTTGCAATGGAAACAGTGAGTAAGTTTGAGCTACTATGTCGATACTTTATAATTATGTACATGTGAATGTTAAAATGTAAACGAGTTGGTTTTTATGTAGTATAAAATGAACCCATTTCAAGTGTAAGTTTCATTGAGGAAATTCAGTATTAGTTAAAGCATGAAACTTTAGTATTTTGAATGGACGATGAAATGATAAAAAGAAAAGTTGGTATTAAATTACACGTTTGTAATTAAGTGTATTTGCAGAAATTGGATTTAGAAAATCTTGCAGTTTGATACAGAAAACGAAAAAAATTGAAGTGATAGTATTATTGATGGATTTGATTTAATGTTTTTTATGACTTTTTTTAGTAATACATGACCAGATTAAGGTTAAGAAATTAGTTTTTAAGTATATTTGTATTTATAGTGCAATTATTTAATGCCAACAGAGGTATAACATATATTGAAATTTATTTGTATTATTTAAGAGTTAGGACAAAAAATAGGTAATCGTGAAGGGATAACCAGCTACCTCAGTAGTGGATTCGTATTCGGGAGAAGATTGTGTTTTAAAACTTCCTTTAGCTTTAAAAAAGTTTAGTAAGTGTTTTTAAGGTAGTTAGAGACACGTAAAATATAATGTGATAAGTTTAGGAAACCGAAGCAAAGGAAACCTATGCGGAATAACAATCCTCCGTGTTGGAATAATATCGAAGGGATTGCTTAGGAGAGACGGTTTGGCGCCCCACAATTGTGACAAAGAGAATAGTCTTTGAGGGTAAGTGAACATTGTAACGTAGTTTATTTGTATTTCAGTAAGTTTATTATTTTTATTTCTTAATTTTTTTATTTCTATATTCCCTACCATAAAAGCCCACTCCTCGCACCACTGTAGTTAGCCGAAGCACCCTTCAATTGTTAGGGATTCCGCCCCTTCAAGGCAAATCTAAATTTATAATGTTACGCGTATTTTACCTGCAACACACTTTTGTAATTTTGCTACTGGGCCTCGAAATACGGCCACATGATTAATCAGAAAGGAACGATAATACAGGTACATACTATGGTAGATAAAAAAATTCAGTTTATTTTTGATTATGTTTCAAAGCATTCCAATGATTTACGTATCTGGAAATAGCGCCACTACCATAATAATTATATAAACCGCAAAAATTACATTTATCAAGTTATTTTTAGGTCATGCTGGTAATGATATTAGCACCTTCTATGCATCCAAGAAATATTTAACCGCATTTAAATAAACTTGTATTTCCTGGGGAAATGCCGGCACCAGCTTATTGTAAACATAGTGTAGGCTGCATACTAATAGTAGCATAATGTGGTAATAGCAATAGAACACGTTCATTTCTTTAAGCGCGGGTTATGTTATTTATATACAATGATGAATCACTAGTGAAAAAGTCTAATCTTCAACCTCGCTGTAAGTCACAGCGATCTGTTTTGGTATGACACGTGTAATGCAAATCATACTGATCGTAAACCATCGACATAGACAGAGATACCGAAACTACATGCAAGGACATAGAGGTCTACGCACTTAAAGCTACTATAGAATTTAAAACGTAACTGTATTGTAGGGAAAGCCGCATAAGTTGAATACAATGATTAAGCTTACAATTCTCAATTGAGATATTTCAAAAAAATTTCAAACTTTCAAAAACTGCTTAAAAATGTTTCTGAATAAGTACGCAAAAGTTCTTTTTAAATTTCCTAAATTATCGTAAACTTAACAAAAGCATTTCAGATCATTACTGAGTTGAAGTGAAATATTTTTTATAATTTTGGGGTATACAAGTGAGAAATATTTCCAAAAGTATAAACAACGAGGGCGGCTCAATAACAAAACAAAGAACGCTTAAAAAATTGATTTATTTTAAGCATGTTTGGGAATGAAATTACATTGATTTAGTCACTGCTTGTTTTTAGGCACGCACGTTTAAGGATGGCGTTACGATATATGTATGGTATTACAAAACTGCGGTTTCGATTGTAGCTTGATCAGGAAACCTCTTACAGGATAGAGGATACTAAATTCTTAAAACTACTCTTTTAAGACTTCCAGTATTGCACAATTTTCTGGCGAATGTACAGACTACGGGCTTAATTCGGGTCCGTCTGGAATTTTATTAAGTTCAGTTCAACCGTTCCTGAACTTATTGAACTAAACAAACACTTTCTCTTGATCACAATGTTCTGCTCATAATCGTTCATTAATCTGATAAACAATTCACTACGGTTCTTTTGTTCTACGTAGACACCTGATAGCCGTTCGCATCTCAACTGTTTATAAATTTTCAGTGCCATTTTTCTACGGGGAATCCAAATTAGAAAATATGAAACACCAATGTGCCAGTTACCACATTTATTTAGACTTTTGCATTATTTACCCAAATTTTTTTTTAAATATAATGCCTGTTTCTATGAAGTTGTTTGCTAAATGAATAATATGGTAACATCCAGCAAAAAAAAACAATTTAGTTGGAGATTGTTCACAGACAGAGATTGTAGTTTGAAATTGAGATCACCGGTCCCGATCTCGGTGGCATAATAATTGGTCTGCGATCACAGACGAAAGCTACAGGTTCGAATCCTGTCCGACATCATGTATCTACCACTCTTAAATTACTAGCCCGTTTAAAATTTATTATTTAGGCTTTGCATAAAAGTTTAAGTTATAATTTGATCTACTTAACTAATATCATAGTAGCAATAATTAACTATCTAGTATTGGTATTAAATACTCGGCCTATTGCCGCGAATTTGAACACCGTTTTCTCCTCTATCTGATATAAGACAAAATCTTGACACAGTAAATGTAACTGACAAATATAACAAACGTAGTTAAAAGTTAGGTTGATATATAGCAGCATACAGGATTTAGTTATGTTTATTTTTCTCAGTGAATTGGCGACACAAGCCGAAGGTTACAGATTCGAATCTTATGCAAGACTTTATATTTTCCATCTATTAATTACTAGCTCGATATTCAATTACCATTTAGGTTTTGCATAAAAGTTTAAGTTATAACTTCATCTAGTTAACAAATATCATAGGATTAATAATAAAATTGACATGTGCAACTATCTAATATTGGTTTTAAATGCTTGAAACATAGCCGCGAATTTGAGCATTGCTTTCTGTCTATATCTGACATAAGTCAATAATTTGACGTAATTAATATTGACAAATATGCCAAACGTAATTGAAAGTTAGGTTGATATACAGTAGTGTACATGATTTAGCTCTGTTTATTTTTCCAATTTCAATCACCGGTCTTAGTGGCTCAATTGGTTAGTGCATAGGCAAATAAAACTGAAGGTTATATATCCGAATTTTATTTTACCAATTATGGTCACCCGCCTTGGTGGCGTAATTGGCAAATACATGGGCCGCGAATGCCTAATATACAGGTTCGAATCCTGTCCGGAACCCAATATTTTCCATATTTCAATTACTAGCTTAATTTGAAATGATCATTTGGGTCTAAGTCTAAGTCTAAGTTGTTATTTTATCTTATTCGCTAATACTTTAGTATTTATTTGTGTAATTAATTACCTAATATATATATATATATATATATATATATATATATATATTATGTTTTTTTAAATTAGTTTTATTGATGAAAAATTGGGATGATGTAGTCCAAATCAAAATGCAATATCGTATTTAGCACAACATTTAATTAAGACAAAAAATTAAGGATATCGATCGGCACTAATTTATGACTTAAGTTCACTATCCATTTATTGTTATTATAAAATAGTTTATTACACTGAATATTGAGCTTTTTTAATGACTGAAATTTTGTCACTGTAATTTTAAATAAAAAAGACTACATAGAAAAATCTTTAGAGTTGCTTGATAATAATCACATTTATCAAGTAATTCATAAAGATCCTACTTTCATGATACAAAAAAAAGTTAATGGTCATATCAAAATTTTACATCTAAACATCTGATTTCAGACTCAAAAAAAGTGCTAACAATAACTAATTCTGTACCCGGATAGTATCATGGCCTTCCAAAGATTCATCAGGATAGTTGTTCATTACGACCAATAATTTCCACTGTTAATACTCCAACGTATCAATTAGCAGTATTTATTGCAAAAATATATATATATATATATATATATATATATATATATATATATATATATATATATATTACTCATATTTAGACCAGGGTAGAAAATTAATGGATTACATCAAATAATTTTAATCACCGTGTATAAGGAATTTTATTAAATAATACGCTTTATTAAAACCTTGAAGCATAAATAAATTCATTCGTTTTATTAAAAATAAGAGATTAAAATTATTTACAAGACGCTTCATATAAAAATAAGCAGTTTTAAAATGCTCAACGTGTAATTTAATTATTCCAAAGTAAAGAATCAAATGGAAATTACGTGCAAGATTTATATGAATTGATTCAAGTTTGGGCAACGAGTATTAAACGAAACGTACAGATAATAATTGAATATTTAATTAGGATTCACTAAAAATTAAAGAGTATTAATTTTAATTGAAGTTAATTGAACCGTTAGTAACAGATAATATCTATAGAAACTTGTAAAAACCCAAGATTATAATACCAGAAAATTAAAGCTCTGAGAATTAATATTATTTTGAACACCTGCGTAGTTTAAATATCACATACGGCGTAAATTTTGTAGATAATTAATAGTTTCAAAGAATCTTGGAGAAACCGGGGCTTAATATTCACGAGAATGTGCGATACGGGGTTATTAAACCCAGATAACAGTCCACATCGACTAAAATATAATCGATAATAAAGAATATCAATTTGCACCAATACGAACAGGTTAGAAAAGGAAAGAGAAAATGCGTCAAGCAAAGACACATATAGTAAAAGGCGGGATTTAAGCAACGTCACGAGGGTCACAATTGGTTGAAAATAGGATGCAAATATCAGAGGTAGAAACAACAATTTCTGTACAAAATTAATTAGTTTTTCTCGGACATGCTTGCGTGCCGTGTGTTGAAATTTCTGAGATTTGAATGGGACGAGTGAAAATTCGTAATAATCGACGCGCGAGCGACAGACTGGGAACATAGAATGAAGAATTCTTTAGAATTACCCGTTTTGAGGACAAAAGCGACGTGCCGGCTTTTTGCTATATATACCGAGATGAATATAAACAATCCCTCTTAGACTTTTGACTATTCGATGCGTTAAAAGCTCTTACATCCGCGACTTGATTGAAGATGTTAAACAGTGCATTTTAGTTTGATAAAATAATTTAAAATTTTGCTCGTATATTTTAGTGATTCAAAATAGTTGGTTATTTACGTGCTAACATGAATGTACTTCAGTGCACTTAGATACAAGGTAATAAAATTTAGTTTCACTGTACCAATTAGCAAAATTTACAACGACAAATGTATACACAAAAGTAGGCAGTTTTGGCGTATATTGGTGAAAGAAGTATGAAGTTATTTGCTATTTTTCGGGGGTGTTAATAATTAAATGGTTCAAATACGTGTCTGGATCCACGAAACAAGGGTCAGATATACATAGATTAGTTCCGGAAAAACCCAGAAACAACTGGTGATGGAGAAAATTTTAAAAGCGTTGAGAATTAGAAGCCGTAAATATAATCCTGTTGGAATGGTGTGATTAACTAAAGGGACGATGTACTTTGAAGCTACGAGGACAGTAACCTTCAGGTAAATTATACTATTTTGTTTGACATTTTTGTGTGTGTTGAATAACTTTATAATTGATTTACTTTAAATGGACATTAGTGAAATTGTACTAACCATAAAATTTTAATTTTAAGATGAAATTTGCTTGTTGAAGTAGAAAGGAGTATTTAGTTTTGATGTTCGGTAATATGATGAAAATTTGGGTATGTCTTTGAGCTCAATTAGACGAACCTGGTTAATTAACGTAAAGGGTGGTAGATGCTCCTTTATACTCAGACTCCGGTCTGCTTATATTGTTATATTAATTAGTAGGCATCCAACAAGGACTTTACTTCTGGATGCACATTAAAATGATAATAAAATTAATCTTGAAATTCTTTTTAAAACTGAATTTTATGCTGAAATTTAATGTATTCTGAATATTGATGTAAATAGAGTTAACGTTGATGTTTGTGGTAGGAATGTGTTGTTTAATTTTATGAATGAAGAGGTTTATAAAATTAGGTGAGCAGCCGAGGCGAAAAGAGGATCACAGCAGTTTATGACGCCCAATCGGTGGGACTAGAATTTTTTTGTTGAAAGGACCCAGTTCCCGCATTCAAAGGAGTATTATCACAGCAAATTATGGCGACCACAACGTGAGGGCTCGAGTTCCAAATAAAATTTTTGTTATTTTATTCCAGGAAACTGGCGATCTGAGAAAGAGAGTTTCTGTTTGTGTATAAATTTAAGAGTATTTTTAAAGTGTGTGTGAGTGATTAGAACGTATGCAGAGAAAAGAGTGGTTAAGGAGTCAAGGAGTGGAAATTGGAAGTGACGATAGTGCATTGGGTGAAAAAAATACGACAATGGAAGAAGCTGGAGGCAGTAGAGATCAGTCGAGGACGGAATCGGGGGATCAAGGAAACGAGATGATATTGAGAATGTTAGAGAGGATGAGTGAAGAATCGAATAAGAAATTTGACCGAATGAATGAGACATTAACAGGAGTTAGGGAAACCCTAAGTGAGAAAATAGATAAGACGAATAAAGAAGTTTCAGAATTTAAAAATAGTCTTACCGTAAAAATGGGGGAAGTTGAAAATAGGGTTGAAAAAAATGAGCGTGATATTACAGGTCTTCGACAGGAAATGGGACATTTAAGGTCCGAAGTACGCATTTTTTGTGAAGAAGAGATTAATATAAAAATGACTGAAGTGACGGACTCATGTAGGGATCAGTTAGGCAGGGTAGAACGCGAAGTTAGTAGTATCAAATACAACATGTCAAATTTAAGGGAGAGTTTGCAGGTTCTAGGGAGCAATATGCCATCCGCAAATTTTCTACAGGTGGAGTATCATTGGACCAACACACGAAGTTTTATGGCGATAGCAGGGTAAATCCACAAATTTTTATTAATAGTGTAAGAAATCTAGTGGGAAATTTATTTGACGAACAGACTAAACTAAATACGATAAAGGCTTTATTAAAGGACAATGCGGAGGCATGGTACAATTTAGTAGGACAGGACATAGACACGTATCAGGACTTTGAAAACAAATTTTTACAACATTACTGGAGTGATCACAAACAGGATCAGATTAGGGACGACTTGATTACAGGAAAATTTAAGGGAGAGTTTGCAGGAGCTAGGAGCAATATGCCATCCGCAAATACAGTGTGGCCAAACAACTGAATCCTCCATTGACGGACAGACAGATAATCAAGTACCTATCACGACATTTTGAACTGGAAATTAGACAACACGTGGCCTTACAAAACATCACAGAACGGGAGACGTTTTGGAATACTTACAGAGATATGACGATGTATGTGTTGGACGGACAAGAGAGATACGAGAACGAAACGTTAACACAGTTAGGTTTGACAACAGGACACCGAATTATCCGAGACGGCCTGACTACAACAGAAATTTTCGACCGAATTGGGAACGACGAGGACAGGAATACAGGAGCAATAGTGCGACTAGGGGACCGACGCCAAGACCTAGTTACACGCGACAGAACAGTTTACCGGAGGTAAACAGGACTGTGACCAGCACGCCGAATAGAGACAGGGACACGGATATTAACACAAGGAGGACATACGCACAGGTTGTAGAAGGACAACCAGGACCAAGCACTGAAAACAGGACGAGACAGGATTTTTAGAACGCGACAGACCACTAGATTTCAGTGTAAATGTATATGAACATCCACGTGAATTTTTGAAAATTGAGGAGGAAGTAGAGCCAGAAACTGTAGAAAAATTATGTTTGCCAATTATTAATTTAGAAATTTTTGAAAATAATGTAGAAGTATTACTTGATACAGGGGCAGAGGCGAGTTTAATATCGGAGGAATTCGTCAGCAAAATTAAGGATAAGGTTTGTGATAGAATTATGCCTATAAAACGTAGCCATCTAGTAGCTCAAATAAAAGAAGTTTGCTGTAGTAAATAGTGTTGTGGTGCTTAGGATAGATATAGGAGGTTTTAGCTGTGAACAGGAGTTTGTAATTGTACCTGGACTGAAGTTTCAGAGCATTTTAGGTGTTGACTGTATGATGAAGTTAGGGTTTTGATAGATATGGAAAGGAAGGTAATAAGGATTAAGGATAGGGTAGTGCCATGGAAGGGCAGTTATGAAGTCACAGAGGATGACACGTGGTTTAGTATTAATGTAGTAGAGGTAGAAGATGATGAAGGTAAACAGATCAACACGATAAGATGTCCCGAGGAAAGGAAAGTAGAGGTTCAAGCTTTAATACAAAAACATGCAGAAGTAGTGGGGGTAGAAGCAGCATATCAGGAGCAGGTGAAGGCGAAATTAAGTAAAGATGGCAAGTTTGTTTTTAATCAAGTAGATTTAAGGGATTCATTCTGGCGGATTCCATTACACAAGCATTCTAGCAGGTACAGAGGATTTTCCGTAGAGGGAAAATTTGATAATTTTAAAGTAGTATCGTTTGGTTTGTCGGCAGAAAAGGAAACAATAATAAATGAGAAACAGACAAGTGTAGGGATTGAAGAAGAAGTAATATTTAAGAGTCAGGATAATAGGGATGATAAGTTTATTTTATGTGAGATAATAAGGATGATAAGTATAGATATAGAAGGGGGAGAGATAGGGATGAAGAGTATTAGGATGGTAAGAAGAAAGACATGGAGGGTCAAGAAGAGAGTTAGATTTAAATAGGATAGGGATAGAATAGGTGTAGATAGAAGAGTAGAAGTAAGTGTTTATAGAAAATAAAGCTAGGTATGGGATAAATATGGGAGATAGTTAGAAATAGGTTTAGGAGGAGAATAAAGAGTAAATGTAGGAAGAAAATAAGATAGGTTAAGTGTAGATATTTCATAGAACAGTAGTGGAGAGTTAGGAATAAAGTTAGAAATAGGATAGGTATATAGGATTAGGTAGGATGAAGTAAAGTATAGTGAAGATTAGTTAAAAGTTAGGAATAGGATAGGTATATAGGATGTATATAGGATTAGATGGATGAGTAGGATGAAGTTAGGGATAATTTCAGTTTATAGAATGAGGTGAAAGTTAGGAATAGGATAGGGATATAGGATAGGTGTAAATATTTTTTTTTGGATTGGAGACAAAGTAGGTAAGTTAGATAGATAAGGGTAGAGAGAGATAGGCAGTTTTTTTGTAATTTTTTTGTCTAAATGTTTTATATTTGAATTCGAATAAGTGGGATTATTTGTATTCAAATAGGGGGAAAATACTCATATTTAGACCAGGGTAGAAAATTAATGGATTACATCAAATAATTTTAATCACCGTGTATAAGGAATTTTATTAAATAATACGCTTTATTAAAACCTTGAAGCATAAATAAATTCATTCGTTTTATTAAAAATAAGAGATATATATTGCTGTGATAAGGGGTTGCTTAAGGGTGCACGTTATAGTAAAGGTCGTTCGGGAATGAGTAATTAGAGTAGTCAGCAGAAAACTACACTTATTTAAGGAAATAATTAAGAAATAGACATAGTTTGTAGATAGTAAGTAGTCAACACCCTGTATATAGAGTAGAGATAGTTTTTGGGCGACGCAGGTAAACATAGGAAGACGCATAGTTGGCGTAGGAATGAGAAGTACATGTATTAAGTAGATAGTAAATATTAAATACCCTGTAGATAAAGTTTAGTTAATTTAGGTAAAACAAATAAGGATATTTTTCAGTGGAGGCACGCGTATATTGGGAGATAAATGATAAAGTGTAATTAGACACGCATTAAGAAGAAGAGTTCCAGACGATTAAATTAATACGGATATAGAAATAGAGTTTCAGGTAGTTAATATAAATGCGTACAAAGATCTAACCATTTTGATAAGAGAAATGATTAAAAATTGCGTAAATCGCATGTAAACATGAAAATTTAAAGTCGGGTTGCATCAGTTGTTTACGGAAAGGCAAGTAATCTATCAAAATACAGCATGTTGACAATGTAAGACAGCTGTGGGCAGGTGGTGATTATGGGAAAACGTGGAGCATTGCATCAGAAACTGCTCAATATGTAATTATTTTATTGGTCAGAGACAAGCGACGAGTTCTAGACCAAACCCACGGATGGAGTGGGAATTCGAGGTGTTATTAGCAAGCACCTTGATAAGAAAGTCAGTTTTGAACTCAATGAAGGCCGAAGTGCATTGCCATTAAACAAAGTAATACGTAATAAGTATCAAAGTGAAAAATAAAATGAGTGCTAATATGAAGATTATAATTGCCGTTTAAACGGTTTCGAGGTCTGAGGGAATAGACTAGGATTCTGATGTTAAGAAAAAAATACAGTAATGCAATTTAAATGTCAAAGGGAAAAGAAGAATAATACAATCTTGAAGTACAGGGATGAAACAAACTACAATTTTAAGTCTGGGGCAAGAATGATAAGTTTGAAGAATTGAAATAATTTGGGGTATATAATTTAATGGTGATGGTCCATAGTGTAATAATTTGAATGGAATCCAGAATTGGGGAAGATCATTTTTATTGGAAGCGTCGATGTGAATAAGATAAAACCAGGTCAGATTTTTAGTTATAAGATATTTGTTTTTCTATATGAATTTTTATTTTATTTTTAATATTAAATTTGCTAAATATGATAAGCTTGTGAAGAAGTCAACAAATGAAGTTGCATACGTATTGAATGAGTAATAAGAAAACAGGTATTTTAAACCTGTTTAAAATATTCTACACTTTGTTGGTAAAGGTAATAAATTTTCTTTGGTGACTTTGGGTTTTTGAGCACATACTAGATGGTTGCTAATAAATGAAATTTATAAGAAATGTATTACAAATAATTTCAAAAGCTGTACATAACATATTGGTTTCATTATATAGAATCTAAATTTACTGAATTTTATAATTGCAAATAAATGCTAGCCGAGGTCATAAGATTTAAATAGTACAAAGGGCGGAGCCACAAGTTGAATAGGAAAGCGATAACCCGCAAGGCGGTAACGTATCGAATTTTGCCATTGGTAGATAGAGTTGTTTAAAGATAAAGTCCAGTTGATAGTAAGAAACAGCTGGAGGAAGAGATAATTACACTTAATCGTGAATATTAAAATGGTGGTCCAATAATTTAGAATTCATAGCAAAATAAATAATGCAGCTCAACGTCAGGGCTCGATAATCCGCTAATACCATAGCAATAAAGATGTCGCACCAACGTTAGGGCACGGATTAGAGAGCATATAGCAATAAAGATGGCTACCCAAGTTGGGGCATGAATTAAACCACAATAAAATAACCTGAGATTAGGAGGCGCGAATTGACTTAAAATAAATTTTAAAATACGATTGCGAGATTGCAGATAAATTAATTAAACTAAACCGGGGATTTGAAAAGTTTCAATTAAAGACAAGTTGAAAATGCAAGGCATTGTCGCAACGAACTTCCAAATGTAGACTTACTTTAAAACAATTTAAAGAAATTAAAATTATTATGTTGTAATAATTATAAGTATTCAGATAAAATACAAAAATTTATAAACAACAAAAGAGACATTTTAATATATTTTATTTTATTGAATAAATATTTTAAAAGCTATATATGTGTGTGTGTATATATGTATGTATGTATGTATGTGTGTTTGTGTGTGTGTGTGTGTGTAAATAAGGGGGCATCATATTTCGATTCAGTTTTTTCAGAGGATTCTAAATATGTATCGCACATTAATTTTGGACCTATTTGAAATTTTTGATAAAATTAATTCCCCAGGGGGTCGGGTATCCGTGGTCAGATTTTGTGGGGTACCATATTTCGACTCAGCTATGTTAGGGGAGTCCAAATATGTATCGCACATTACTTTTGGACCTATTTGAAATTTTAATTTTCCCGACGGAATATCGCGGGGGCACGGCGTCCCCGTGGCCCGATTTCAACTGACATCAAAACTTAAGCTCAGGACACCGAGCTGAATCGATTGATGTATCACACATTGATGTCCGACCATTAGAAAGGCCTCGGACGGACAGACGGACAGACGGACGACAAATCGATTTCATAAACGAAGTTCGTTGAAAAAAAAAAATTAATTCCCCGGGGGGGTCGGGTATCCGTGGTCAGATTTTGTGGGGGGTACCATATTTCGACTCAGCTATGTTAGGGAAGTCCAAATATGTATCGCACATTAATTTTGGACTTATTTGAAATTTTAATTTTCCCGACGGAATATCGCGGGGGCACGGCGTCCCCGTGGCCCGATTTCAACTGACATCAAAACTTAAGCTCAGGACACCGAGCTGAATCGATTGATGTATCACACATTGATGTCCGACCATTAGAAAGGCCTCGGACGGACAGACGGACGACAAATCGATTTCATAAACGAACGAAGTTCGTTAAAAAATAAAGAGATTTGTACAGTATTTAAAGTTAGGTAGATTTATTTAGTATTTAAAAGTTTAGAGTAAAAAATAGTAATTTCAAAATGGAGAAAGGATCCCAAGAAAACATAACGTTGGAGAGAAGTGTGAGTGAAGAAAGGCGAATTTCACAAGAAACCAAAATGTTGGATATCTTAATGGCATTAAATGATAAAATGGATAAGAGTGAACAAGCCATAAATACAGTTAAAACAAAAATGGAGGAATACAGCGAGAAATTGGAGAGTGAAATTAAGATTCTTAGTAATGGGTTGCAAGAAACGAATCACACTGTCGCGGAGATTAAAGCACAGTTGAATGTAAAAATTGGGAGAGTTTCTGAGGAAATAGACGGTTTATGGGATCATGTTTCTTTAATCAAAACGAAGCGAGAAGAGTACGAAACCGAGTCCAACAATAAAATCACGAATTTAAATATTAAATTAGGAGAAATTGAAGAAAATTGCGAAACGGAATTCAGAACAATAAATCAAGAAATAAATAATTTAAAAGGTAATCCAATAAATTTTAATAGAGAATCAAATAGGTTAATTCAAACGAATCTTTCAATTGAACAGTTTACGAAATTTTACGGGGACGGAAAATTAAATCCTAAGATATTTCTGAAAAATTTTAAAATGTTGATACAGGGATCTACAGATGAATTATTGAAATTAAATTTAATTAGGGCAATATTAAGAGGGAATGCTGAAAGATGGTACAATTTAGTTGAGAGTGAAATAGAAACGTTTGAACAGTTTGAAAGCAAATTTTTACGTCAATTCTGGAATGACAATCGGCAAAATCGAATTCGAAGTAACTTAATTATTGGAAGATACGATTCGGCGAAAGGGATAACGCGAGAATCATATGCGATTGAGAAATTTACTGTAGCGAAGCAATTGGATCCTCCTTTAGAAGATAAAACTATTATAAGGTATTTAGCAAGTCATTTTGACGCTGAAGTAAAGCGATACATAACGACGCAAAATATAGTGGATAGAGATACGTTTATTGATTATTTGCAGAGATATGATGATTTGGAAAATGATTATGAAATTGAAAATAATGTTAGTGATCGACGCACGAATTTTATAAGGAATACGGTGTCTCGGAATAATTATCGAAGGAACAATTATAATTATGATCGCGGAAGAAATTTTAATAGGGGGAACTATGGAAACTTTAATAATGATTTTAGGCAGAACAGGAATAATGGTCAGATACCAAGGCAACGAATGGAGAGAACGAATCATGAGGGAAATAATAGAGTAATAAATAGACAGGAAAATGATGATCGACGGACGCAAGCTAGAAATATTAATAGTATGGAAATAAGAAATACGAATTGCACATATACAGGGATAATGAGTCAGGCAGGACCTTCGACGCGAAATCAGGATTTTTGAGTACGGACGAACCAAGGAAAATTCTACGAATTAACGGATATGAACACCAGCGCGAGTTTAGTAAATATGAAATGGATAATGAATTAGGAAGATTTGAAAGGAACTTATTACCAATAATTAATTTAAAGGTGGAAGATAAAATAGTTAAAGTGTTAATTGATACTGGAGCAGAGGCATCACTTGTTGCGGAAGAGTTTGTTAAACGAGAAAAATTGGGGGATAAAGCGATAGCTATAGCGAGGTGTAATTTAGTGGCACCAAATAATAAGAGATTTAGTGTAATAAATGAAATGGTAATTCTGAGATGTGAAATGGGGGATAAAATATGGGAAAATGAGTTTATGGTAGTACCTGGACTGAAGATAGATGTTATATTTGGGATGAATATGATAGATAAGTTGGGGTTGAAGATAAATGCGGAATGCAAAGAGATTGAGTGTAATGGGAAATATATTAAATGGTATGAAGAGGGGAATATAGTAATAGAAGACGACTGCGTAAATATTAATCAGTTTAGTGAAGAGATAAATAATGGGTGTAATAAAAATGAAGATATTAAGTGTCCAGATGATTTAAGAAATAGGGTGAATATATTATTGAATAAGCATTCAGAATTAATTGGGTCGAAGTCGAGAATTGCCACGGGTTATGTGCACAAGTTGGAAGTAACGAATACAGAACCGTTTAACAATAAAATATATCCTATTCCAGTAGCATATAGGAATAGAGTGAAGGAAGAAATTGAGGAAATGTTACGTGAAGGTATTATAGAAAACTCCAGTACACATTTTGTGAATCCATTAGTCGTCGTGAAGAAAAATGATGATAGCATTAGGTTATGTTTGGATGCAAGAAAGATAAATAAGCGAACGAAGCCGCAATACAATTGTCCACCAACGATGGAGAGCATATTAGCAGGAATAGGTAATAAGAAAATCTATAGCAAATTAGACTTAAAGAATTCATTTTGGTTGATTCCATTAGCGCGAGAATAAAGGAAATATACGGGTTTTTCTGTAGAAGGAAGAATATATCAATTTAGGGTGGTCCCGTTGGGTTTGTCCTCGAGTACGGCTGCATTGGTGAAGGCGATGCAGGATATTTTGGGACCGTATGAGGAATTTTGTATCCACTACGTGGATGACGTGTTAATATTTAGTGATAGTGTGGAACAACACTTTGTTCATTTAGAAAGAATATTATTAGAATTAAATATAGCAGGTTTAAGGTTAAATTTAAAGAAGTGCGAATTCTTTCAAGATAAAGTTGAATTTCTGGGAGATCAAATCAGCACGAAGGGCATAGTTATAGATGAAAATATGATTGAGAAATATAGATTAAAAGGACCCAGATTTAAGAATAGAAAGGGGGAGGCTAGAAATAAATAAGCTTAATTGACCCATGCAAAGACAGATGAATAGATAAAAGGAAATGTAAAATAAATTATGAATAGGTATACATAGTAAAATAGAATAGGATTTGAATATAAGAATAGGTATAGGTATAAATAGTATAGTATAATAGGACATAGGCATGAGATAGATAAAATGTAAATATGAGTTTAATAAAGAAAAAGTTGGATTTCAGAATGGAAATAAAAATATAATAATTCCATACCAATGTGAGTTTAAGTTCACGTTGGGCGCCAAAAAGGACATTGATATAAAATTTTATATTTTAATTTGGGGGAATTATGCTGTGATAAGGGGTTGCTTAAGGGTGCACGTTATAGTAAAGGTCGTTCGGGAATGAGTAATTAGAATAGTCAGCAGAAAACTACACTTATTTAAGGAAATAATTAAGAAATAGACATAGTTTGTAGATAGTAAGTAGTCAACACCCTGTATATAGAATAGAGATAGTTTTTGGGCGACGCAGGTAAACATAGGAAGACGCATAGTTGGCGTAGGAATGAGAAGTACATGTATTAAGTAGATAGTAAATATTAAATACCCTGTAGATAAAGTTTAGTTAATTTAGGTAAAACAAATAAGGATATTTTTCAGTGGAGGCACGCGTATATTGGGAGATAAATGATAAAGTGTAATTGGACACGCATTAAGAAGAAGAGTTCCAGACGATTAAATTAATACGGATATAGAAATAGAGTTTCAGGTAGTTAATATAAATGCGTACAAAGATCTAACCATTTTGATAAGAGAAATGATTAAAAATTGCGTAAATCGCATGTAAACATGAAAATTTAAAGTCGGGTTGCATCAGTTGTTTACGGAAAGGCAAGTAATCTATCAAAATACAGCATGTTGACAATGTAAGACAGCTGTGGGCAGGTGGTGATTATGGGAAAACGTGGAGCATTGCATCAGAAACTGCTCAATATGTAATTATTTTATTGGTCAGAGACAAGCGACGAGTTCTAGACCAAACCCACGGATGGAGTAGGAATTCGAGGTGTTATTAGCAAGCACCTTGATAAGAAAGTCAGTTTTGAACTCAATGAAGGCCGAAGTGCATTGCCATTAAACAAAGTAATACGTAATAAGTATCAAAGTGAAAAATAAAATGAGTGCTAATATGAAGATTATAATTGCCGTTTAAACGGTTTCGAGGTCTGAGGGAATAGACTAGGATTCTGATGTTAAGAAAAGAATACAGTAATGCAATTTAAATGTCAAAGGGAAAAGAAGAATAATACAATCTTGAAGTACAGGGATGAAACAAACTACAATTTTAAGTCTGGGGCAAGAATGATAAGTTTGAAGAATTGAAATAATTTGGGGTATATAATTTAATGGTGATGGTCCATAGTGTAATAATTTGAATGGAATCCAGAATTGGGGAAGATCATTTTTATTGGAAGCGTCGATGTGAATAAGATAAAACCAGGTCAGATTTTTAGTTATAAGATATTTGTTTTTCTATATGAATTTTTATTTTATTTTTAATATTAAATTTGCTAAATATGATATGTTTGTGAAGAAGTCAACAAATGAGGTTGCATACGTATTGAATGAGTAATAAGAAAACAGGTTTAGAATATTCTACACTTTGTTGGTAAAGGTAATAAATTTTCTTTGGTGACTTTGGGTTTTTGAGCACATACTAGATGGTTGTTAATAAATGAAATTTATAAGAAATGTATTACAAATAATTTCAAAAGCTGTACATAACATATTGGTTTCATTATATAGAATCTAAATTTACTGAATTTTATAATTGCAAATAAATGCTAGCCGAGGTCATAAGATTTAAATAGTACAAAAGGCGGAGCCACAAGTTTAATAGGAAAGCGATAACCCGCAAGGCGGTAACGTATCGAATTTTGCCATTGGTAGATAGAGTTGTTTAAAGATAAAGTCCAGTTGATAGTAAGAAACAGCTGGAGGAAGAGATAATTACACTTAATCGTGAATATTAAAATGGTGGTCCAATAATTTAGAATTCATAGCAAAATAAATAATGCAGCTCAACGTCAGGGCTCGATAATCCGCTAATACCATAGCAATAAAGATGTCGCACCAACGTTAGGGCACGGATTAGAGAGCATATAGCAATAAAGATGGCTACCCAAGTTGGGGCATGAATTAAACCACAATAAAATAACCTGAGATTAGGAGGCGCGAATTAACTTAAAATAAATTTTAAAATTCGATTGCGAGATTGCAGATAAATTAATTAAACTAAACCGGGGATTTGAAAAGTTTCAATTAAAGACAAGTTGAAAATGCAAGGCATTGTCGCAACGAACTTCCAAATGTAGACTTACTTTAAAACAATTTAAAGAAATTAAAATTATTATGTTGTAATAATTATAAGTATTCAGATAAAATACAAAAATTTATAAACAACAAAAGAGACATTTTAATATATTTTATTTTATTGAATAAATATTTTAAAAGCTATATATGTGTGTGTATGTATGTATGTATGTATGTATGTGTGTTTGTGTGTGTGTGTGTAAATAAGGGGCATCATATTTCGATTCAGTTTTTCAGAGGATTCTAAATATGTATCGCACATTAATTTTGGACCTATTTGAAATTTTGATAAAATTAATTCCCCGGGGGTCGGGTATCCGTGGTCAGATTTTGTGGGGTACCATATTTCGACTCAGCTATGTTAGGGGAGTCCAAATATGTATCGCACATTACTTTGGACCTATTTGAAATTTTAATTTTCCCGACGGAATATCGCGGGCACGGCGTCCCCGTGGCCCGATTTCAACTGACATCAAAACTTAAGCTCAGGACACCGAGCTGAATCGATTGATGTATCACACATTGATGTCCGACCATTAGAAAGGCCTCGGACGGACAGACGGACAGATGGACGACAAATCGATTTCATAAACGAAGTTCGTTGAAAAAAAAAAATTAATTCCCCGGGGGGGTCGGGTATCCGTGATCAGATTTTGTGGGGGGTACCATATTTCGACTCAGCTATGTTAGGGAAGTCCAAATATGTATCGCACATTAATTTTGGACTTATTTGAAATTTTAATTTTCCCGACGGAATATCGCGGGGGCACGGCGTCCCCGTGGCCCGATTTCAACTGACATCAAAACTTAAGCTCAGGACACCGAGCTGAATCGATTGATGTATCACACATTGATGTCCGACCATTAGAAAGGCCTCGGACGGACAGACGGACGACAAATCGATTTCATAAACGAACGAAGTTCGTTGAAAAATAAAGAGATTTGTACAGTATTTAAAGTTAGGTAGATTTATTTAGTATTTAAAAGTTTAGAGTAAAAAATAGTAATTTCAAAATGGAGAAAGGATCCCAAGAAAACATAACGTTGGAGAGAAGTGTGAGTGAAGAAAGGCGAATTTCACAAGAAACCAAAATGTTGGATATCTTAATGGCATTAAATGATAAAATGGATAAGAGTGAACAAGCCATAAATACAGTTAAAACAAAAATGGAGGAATACAGCGAGAAATTGGAGAGTGAAATTAAGATTCTTAGTAATGGGTTGCAAGAAACGAATCACACTGTCGCGGAGATTAAAGCACAGTTGAATGTAAAAATTGGGAGAGTTTCTGAGGAAATAGACGGTTTATGGGATCATGTTTCTTTAATCAAAACGAAGCGAGAAGAGTACGAAACCGAGTCCAACAATAAAATCACGAATTTAAATATTAAATTAGGAGAAATTGAAGAAAATTGCGAAACGGAATTCAGAACAATAAATCAAGAAATAAATAATTTAAAAGGTAATCCAATAAATTTTAATAGAGAATCAAATAGGTTAATTCAAACGAATCTTTCAATTGAACAGTTTACGAAATTTTACGGGACGGAAAATTAAATCCTAAGATATTTCTGAAAAATTTTAAAATGTTGATACAGGGATCTACAGATGAATTATTGAAATTAAATTTAATTAGGGCAATATTAAGAGGGAATGCTGAAAGATGGTACAATTTAGTTGAGAGTGAAATAGAAACGTTTGAACAGTTTGAAAGCAAATTTTTACGTCAATTCTGGAATGACAATCGGCAAAATCGAATTCGAAGTAACTTAATTATTGGAAGATACGATTCGGCGAAAGGGATAACGCGAGAATCATATGCGATTGAGAAATTTACTGTAGCGAAGCAATTGGATCCTCCTTTAGAAGATAAAACTATTATAAGGTATTTAGCAAGTCATTTTGACGCTGAAGTAAAGCGATACATAACGACGCAAAATATAGTGGATAGAGATACGTTTATTGATTATTTGCAGAGATATGATGATTTGGAAAATGATTATGAAATTGAAAATAATGTTAGTGATCGACGCACGAATTTTATAAGGAATACGGTGTCTCGGAATAATTATCGAAGGAACAATTATAATTATGATCGCGGAAGAAATTTTAATAGGGGGAACTATGGAAACTTTAATAATGATTTTAGGCAGAACAGGAATAATGGTCAGATACCAAGGCAACGAATGGAGAGAACGAATCATGAGGGAAATAATAGAGTAATAAATAGACAGGAAAATGATGATCGACGGACGCAAGCTAGAAATATTAATAGTATGGAAATAAGAAATACGAATTGCACATATACAGGGATAATGAGTCAGGCAGGACCTTCGACGCGAAATCAGGATTTTTGAGTACGGACGAACCAAGGAAAATTCTACGAATTAACGGATATGAACACCAGCGCGAGTTTAGTAAATATGAAATGGATAATGAATTAGGAAGATTTGAAAGGAACTTATTACCAATAATTAATTTAAAGGTGGAAGATAAAATAGTTAAAGTGTTAATTGATACTGGAGCAGAGGCATCACTTGTTGCGGAAGAGTTTGTTAAACGAGAAAAATTGGGGGATAAAGCGATAGCTATAGCGAGGTGTAATTTAGTGGCACCAAATAATAAGAGATTTAGTGTAATAAATGAAATGGTAATTCTGAGATGTGAAATGGGGGATAAAATATGGGAAAATGAGTTTATGGTAGTACCTGGACTGAAGATAGATGTTATATTTGGGATGAATATGATAGATAAGTTGGGGTTGAAGATAAATGCGGAATGCAAAGAGATTGAGTGTAATGGGAAATATATTAAATGGTATGAAGAGGGGAATATAGTAATAGAAGACGACTGCGTAAATATTAATCAGTTTAGTGAAGAGATAAATAATGGGTGTAATAAAAATGAAGATATTAAGTGTCCAGATGATTTAAGAAATAGGGTGAATATATTATTGAATAAGCATTCAGAATTAATTGGGTCGAAGTCGAGAATTGCCACGGGTTATGTGCACAAGTTGGAAGTAACGAATACAGAACCGTTTAACAATAAAATATATCCTATTCCAGTAGCATATAGGAATAGAGTGAAGGAAGAAATTGAGGAAATGTTACGTGAAGGTATTATAGAAAACTCCAGTACACATTTTGTGAATCCATTAGTCGTCGTGAAGAAAATGATGATAGCATTAGGTTATGTTTGGATGCAAGAAAGATAAATAAGCGAACGAAGCCGCAATACAATTGTCCACCAACGATGGAGAGCATATTAGCAGGAATAGGTAATAAGAAAATCTATAGCAAATTAGACTTAAAGAATTCATTTTGGTTGATTCCATTAGCGCGAGAATAAAGGAAATATACGGGTTTTTCTGTAGAAGGAAGAATATATCAATTTAGGGTGGTCCCGTTGGGTTTGTCCTCGAGTACGGCTGCATTGGTGAAGGCGATGCAGGATATTTTGGGACCGTATGAGGAATTTTGTATCCACTACGTGGATGACGTGTTAATATTTAGTGATAGTGTGGAACAACACTTTGTTCATTTAGAAAGAATATTATTAGAATTAAATATAGCAGGTTTAAGGTTAAATTTAAAGAAGTGCGAATTCTTTCAAGATAAAGTTGAATTTCTGGGAGATC
Source organism: Platerodrilus igneus (assembly GCA_036346225.1). Lineage (NCBI taxonomy): Eukaryota > Metazoa > Arthropoda > Insecta > Coleoptera > Lycidae > Platerodrilus > Platerodrilus igneus. The sequence continues at coordinate 5,564,801 of JARFIW010001303.1, forward strand.
AAATCAGCACGAAGGGCATAGTTATAGATGAAAATATGATTGAGAAATATAGATTAAAAGGACCCAGATTTAAGAATAGAAAGGGGGAGGCTAGAAATAAATAAGCTTAATTGACCCATGCAAAGACAGATGAATAGATAAAAGGAAATGTAAAATAAATTATGAATAGGTATACATAGTAAAATAGAATAGGATTTGAATATAAGAATAGGTATAGGTATAAATAGTATAGTATAATAGGACATAGGCATGAGATAGATAAAATGTAAATATGAGTTTAATAAAGAAAAGTTGGATTTCAGAATGGAAATAAAATATAATAATTCCATACCAATGTGAGTTTAAGTTCACGTTGGGCGCCAAAAAGGACATTGATATAAAATTTTATATTTTAATTTGGGGGAATTATGCTGTGATAAGGGGTTGCTTAAGGGTGCACGTTATAGTAAAGGTCGTTCGGGAATGAGTAATTAGAATAGTCAGCAGAAAACTACACTTATTTAAGGAAATAATTAAGAAATAGACATAGTTTGTAGATAGTAAGTAGTCAACACCCTGTATATAGAGTAGAGATAGTTTTTGGGCGACGCAGGTAAACATAGGAAGACGCATAGTTGGCGTAGGAATGAGAAGTACATGTATTAAGTAGATAGTAAATATTAAATACCCTGTAGATAAAGTTTAGTTAATTTAGGTAAAACAAATAAGGATATTTTTCAGTGGAGGCACGCGTATATTGGGAGATAAATGATAAAGTGTAATTGGACACGCATTAAGAAGAAGAGTTCCAGACGATTAAATTAATACGGATATAGAAATAGAGTTTCAGGTAGTTAATATAAATGCGTACAAAGATCTAACCATTTTGATAAGAGAAATGATTAAAATTGCGTAAATCGCATGTAAACATGAAAATTTAAAGTCGGGTTGCATCAGTTGTTTACGGAAAGGCAAGTAATCTATCAAAATACAGCATGTTGACAATGTAAGACAGCTGTGGGCAGGTGGTGATTATGGGAAAACGTGGAGCATTGCATCAGAAACTGCTCAATATGTAATTATTTTATTGGTCAGAGACAAGCGACGAGTTCTAGACCAAACCCACGGATGGAGTGGGAATTCGAGGTGTTATTAGCAAGCACCTTGATAAGAAAGTCAGTTTTGAACTCAATGAAGGCCGAAGTGCATTGCCATTAAACAAAGTAATACGTAATAAGTATCAAAGTGAAAAATAAAATGAGTGCTAATATGAAGATTATAATTGCCGTTTAAACGGTTTCGAGGTCTGAGGGAATAGACTAGGATTCTGATGTTAAGAAAAAAATACAGTAATGCAATTTAAATGTCAAAGGGAAAAGAAGAATAATACAATCTTGAAGTACAGGGATGAAACAAACTACAATTTTAAGTCTGGGGCAAGAATGATAAGTTTGAAGAATTGAAATAATTTGGGGTATATAATTTAATGGTGATGGTCCATAGTGTAATAATTTGAATGGAATCCAGAATTGGGGAAGATCATTTTTATTGGAAGCGTCGATGTGAATAAGATAAAACCAGGTCAGATTTTTAGTTATAAGATATTTGTTTTTCTATATGAATTTTTATTTTATTTTTAATATTAAATTTGCTAAATATGATATGTTTGTGAAGAAGTCAACAAATGAGGTTGCATACGTATTGAATGAGTAATAAGAAAACAGGTTTAGAATATTCTACACTTTGTTGGTAAAGGTAATAAATTTTCTTTGGTGACTTTGGGTTTTTGAGCACATACTAGATGGTTGTTAATAAATGAAATTTATAAGAAATGTATTACAAATAATTTCAAAAGCTGTACATAACATATTGGTTTCATTATATAGAATCTAAATTTACTGAATTTTATAATTGCAAATAAATGCTAGCCGAGGTCATAAGATTTAAATAGTACAAAAGGCGGAGCCACAAGTTTAATAGGAAAGCGATAACCCGCAAGGCGGTAACGTATCGAATTTTGCCATTGGTAGATAGAGTTGTTTAAAGATAAAGTCCAGTTGATAGTAAGAAACAGCTGGAGGAAGAGATAATTACACTTAATCGTGAATATTAAAATGGTGGTCCAATAATTTAGAATTCATAGCAAAATAAATAATGCAGCTCAACGTCAGGGCTCGATAATCCGCTAATACCATAGCAATAAAGATGTCGCACCAACGTTAGGGCACGGATTAGAGAGCATATAGCAATATATATATATATATATATATATATATATATATATATATATTGCTATAATATCGCCGTTCTCCGATGTATTTAAAGTTTAGTTGCCTGCTACTCGCCACCGCTCTGTCCCTTTAAATAACCTAGGATAAATTTTAGATTTCACACAATTCGTTTTATACGCCTCGACTAGCTCAGTTCAACACCACACAGAGTGCACGACGATACGATAACAGAGAAGTTTTTGTCCTCCCCCCTTTTCGCTAACACTTCCCACCGGAATGAAGTACACAAAATTAATCAAAATTTATATAATAACCAAAATATGTACAATTTGTAGCTCCACAACCTTTAGAATATCATTTGCTATTTAAGAAAACCTTTGAATCAAAGTAGCAATATAAATAAGTTTGTCCCCAAATAATGACTCCCTTAAACCCGTTTACAGCCAGCAAAATAACTCTGTATACTACTGTATACTATTACTACTTCTTTCCATTTTACGTAATTTATACGTATCAACCAAAAATTTTTGATGACCCTTTACATAAATATTTCAGTTCAGGCAAAATTTAAATGTTCAAAAAGAAATTAATGCCTTGTGCTATTAATGAATTTTATCTCTGACCTGTTGTTTCTCCTTGTTGAACTCCTGGTTGTGAATGCGCGTCTCTGCATGCACCCCAATTCTTAGAACTGCCGCTGCGTACTGTTGACCGGTACCCTTGAATTGTTTTCAGTTAGATTTTCTTGTTGATTTTGTTTGGTAGTTGTTAATTGAATTGCGTAGTACAGCTTAGTTAAATGCCCAGTTTAACACTTAATCGTTTACTTAGTTGAATTTTTAACGAATTTCTTAGTTCTATTCTTAATTTGATTCTGAGTGCAATTTTCAGTTCAATACTTAGTTCAATATTTAGTTCAATAATTAGTGCCCTTAGTTAATAAAATATTAAAGATTATGTATATTTAAAATTTTGGACTTTCGTATTAAATGTCAACGGCTAATTGTATATTTGCACTTGTACTAGTAACTAAAATTTTCAATCACCAACTTTCATTTAAATATTATTATTTAATTTGATAGTTTAACTTCGCATGTTATCTTGGTTCAGACAAGCGCAGGGCGTGCCTTGGTTGTAGAAAGACTAACCCTTTATCAACTCGTGCGCTATTTAAAGGTACACCAACCAAACTGTTATAATTGATTTACCAAGTTTATCTTGTTGTTTGGGGCGTTGCACTTATTGTCCAAGCCTTCGGATATTCAAAGGGTTTACCATCCTTGCAATGCTTTTGTGTTGTAGATTTGTTGACAATGAAACTGTGTATCTTCTCAAGTCACGTCTTCTTATTTGTATAGGGATTTATTACTTGAAATTGCACGTAGTCAAACATATGGTCTCTTATTTTTGTTTTCGTAATTTGTTGGATTTGTGTTGATTTTATATTGAAGATCATGTGGGCAAATTTTATAATGACGTAAATTAAATGCGTTTATTTACTTTCTGCGTTTATAAATCATGTTTGTTTTGAGGGCTCCGTTTATTGTGAGCATTAATGGTTGTAAATGCGTCGAATTTAAAAAAATTCGTTTCATGTTTGTTTGACTTTCGATGTTCCTGATGCATATTTATTTAAAGTTTATGAATACATTGCTATTCCTAAAAATGAATTGGATTGCATACAAAGTTATTTATCTTACTAAATGAGCTTAAATTCTTAAAGAATGAGCTTCTCTTCATTGATTAAAGTTGGTTGTGAGTTTTATACAGTGTGTTTGTTATTTGTCTTTTGTACGAGGCTTGTTCAATTGAAACCCATCTTTGGTTCAGGAAAAATTTATTGACAACTAAATTTACAAATAATTAATACTACGATTGAGGCACATATCCCATTCTTTCGTCAACCTATGTATACTCTGCCTAAAGAAATTTTGTGGCAGCTGCTCGAAGAATTCTTTCACGGAGTTTTGTACATCTTCGTCCGACTGAAAACGGTTACCTTTTAACGCTTTTTTCAGTGGCCCAAAGATGTGAAAATCGCAAGACGATAAATCGGGACTATAGGGTGGATGTTCTAATATCCTCCATTTCTTTCGCTGTAGATTTTCTTTCACTACGTTAGCAACATGAGGTCGAGCATTGTCGTGAAGCAGAATGACACCACGTGAAAGCTTCCCTGGACGTTTTCGTCTTATTGCTTGATAGAGCTTGTTTAAAGTTTCATTATAGAGGTTTGCGTTGATATGCACCCGAGGTTCTGTAAATTCTATCAACAAGGGTCCTTCATGGTCGAAAAAAATGTCAACATGACCTTACCGGCAGAAAGTTGGACTTAAAACTTCTTTGGTGGCGGAGAATTTGCGTGTTTGCATTGCATCGATTGACAGATTACTGGATGGTTCTAAATAATGACACCAAGATTCATCGCCAGCAATTATTGAGGAGAAAAAATCGTTACCATTTTGTCTGCATTTCGCGAGGTGTTACAAAGATAAGCCCATTCGCAAGCTTTTTGGTTCTTGCACAAGGCGAGGAACCTATTGCGCACAAACTAGGCTATGAACACATCCGATACTCACACCAACATTTTCTGAAATTATTCTGATTGAAACTCGACGACTTTCTCTAATCAGGCCTTCCACACATGCCATATTCCTGTCTGTTGACGCAGTACACATTGCACCTTCGATTTTAGAACTAACATGAAGTTTAAAATTTCAAAAAAAGCATACTGTAAAGTACAAACTAACAACCAGAATAGTAGCTAAAGAAACATAAACCTACAGCAAACTACCGCCAATTGATGAACGATGATAATAAATATATGTAAAAAAGAATTCTTATACAAAAATGTATTTGATTTCCAAAAATTTGATTTTAGGGGCCTTAGGGCTCCGAACCCTTCGGTTGTTTATGTTGCACACTGGGCTAATTAAATCGCAAAAAATTTGTTTGTAAACCTCCTTGCAATAAGGAACAGGTGTAGTTATTGTAGGGTGTTGAAGACTCATTAAAACTGTTGAGCAAAAGATCAACAGCTACATAAAAACACAGGTGTTACATAATGTAAGAGTAGTTCTTCCGGATCAAATCAACGTTTAATTCTCAAGGTTAATTATTGTACCAAGAACAGATTTAGATGTTTACTAAGCGTGTAGTCTTTTGACATTTTCCCATTCATAATATAATAACATCAATACATACAGAACAATGTTCTGTAAACATACTAGACTTTGGCGCATCTTTTCTACATAATCCATTTCTGAATTAAGCTAAATATAGTTTGAATTAAATATTTCGTGCTGCTAATTGCAATTCAAATTAGTTAATAAATTTACCTTGAATAATCCATAATAATTTACTCATTTAATCTGAATTATTCCATGTCACAGAATGTCGAAATAATCACTTTAAATCGCCGAAAAAGGCGCACTTAGAAAAAAGTTTCAAAAATCTAACACTAGCCGTGCTCTTGCTAATAAATTTCGTTACTTTCTCGACTTGAACATCATTCGAAAGCGCACTGACTACTACTGTAAAAGGACGCCAGGCGGTCTAGAAACGATGCGCTTCCATACAGCGTCGCACGCGTCTTTGGTAGATAGTTTTGATAGTTATAGTGTACTAGAGGGTTGAATAGTATAACTTGCGCGTTCCAGAAATCGATTTGGGAAGTATTCGTAAACGCTCAACAAAAATCGTTCGCTTAGCATTAAAATTTACATTTATTCGTAAAGGCAACTATTAAATGTTGTTGTACAAAGACTCGGATTCGAAAGGAACATTCTTTCAATTTTAACAGCATAATTCTTTTGTGTTAGATTAAAGTGAAAGAATTATCTTCGCACAATAGAAAAGCAGCATTAGGCACAGACAAAGGAAGCATTTACACAGGAATTTGCTTATTCAATACCACTGGTTCCATTCTTCGATTATACCTACTTATTCCTCATTTAGTACTTACTTCGTTGTTGGGCCACAATTGAGGTTAAATCCTTCCTTAAAATTGTAAGGTAATTATGGTTCATTAAATCTTCTATTTCCTCAAATGCGGAATAAATTTCGTCGAACTTTAATGGAGGTAAATGAGTGAAAACCACTTCATCCAGCGATAAACCTGCAACATACATACTACAATGAAAGCACTTCAAAGTGCTCGGGTTGTTAAACTTTTGTTACCAGCACCTCTTATGTTAAAGTGCTTTGAATACAAGTGCTTATATGAGGTTTTTCACTTCATTAGATGCGTGTTTGGCGATATCCGTATAGATTTACAACACCGAAAATACAAACAGTTTCTGAACTTTATAAAAGGTTGTGAAACTGTCTACTTAATGAATTCACAAGTTGTCTAGAGAAATAAAAGGCTTGTACGGAACATCCAATTTTACACTCCGAGACACATCTGTTTTATGGCACAGTGTGCAGTTCGATTTCATTTCCTTCGTGCGGAATTGCAGTTCCGCTTTTGTAGTTTTCCTAGAATTCTTGAAAGTAAAAAGTGTACTTGTGGATTAAATTGGGACGAAGGCGTCCCCTTGTAAAAGTTTAATGCACATGACCCCAAAGAAATATACTTTCCTGAAAGGTGATTTCTTGTATATGACTCATCTTAAGGGTAAAGACGCTGGACAACTTCCGCAATGCGAAATATTCCCAAACGCATGGTGCAGCGCGGCAGTTGTCCTTGGTGTACGTACAATAACACTAAACGGGGATTTTTAATTGCTTACACTTAAAGTAACATTTAGAACAACACCGTAAAAAAGCTTTTTGTGATTTTAATTTTTTTACATTTTGTGGGACGTGGAGGCTCTATACTTTTCTTTGAAAACCTTTTTACATTTATACTCAATACTATGCAGTGGTAGACCATGAAAACTATTCATTCTATAAATAATTCAAATTAAACGTTGTTGCACCCTCAAAGTTCTTTTATTAGGTATGCCATCTGTATGTAGAGCAGTAGTATATAAAAAAAGGAAATCTGAATAATTGAGCTGATCTACGGTACTACATTAAATTATAAAATTTTTCCAAACAATAACACTTTTGGATAGCGTTAAATATCTTTTTATTATTTACCTCTTCTCCACTCTATGTAAATGTGTAACAAATAACTTTTTAAAAGTGAATCAATGAGAAAATCCAAATTTGTCATAATTAAAAACATTGGTCGTATTATGTCTACATGCAGAATTTTTTACATTTGTTAATGCATAATCTAGGCACTTTTAGATCTTCTATTTCAAAGTCACTCTATAATATACGTGTTAAAACTTATGTATAATATTCAGCATGTGGACACGTCATGAAAAAAGTCAGTCGTTTTTGTAGTGGGCTTGAAACGAATAGAGTTGTTGAAAATAAATTCGGGTTTTGTTATTGTCAAAAAATAGAAAATAGTAATTTTAGTTAAAAAAGATAATAAAGACTATAAAACATGGCTTGTTATATTCAAGGTCTTGGAAGCTGCGTGTAGAACTGCGTAGGCACGGCAGCAAAATAGTAATTAACATATACCAACTATCAACAACGTAGTAGTCGAAGAAGTCTTTTCCGGGTAGGAAAAGCTCAATTCTTAACATTTGGTGACCCCGGCGTGATCTGCTTCGGTTTAGTAGCAGTCACAGGTTTGTTGTAATAGGTTGGTAACTGGTAAAGGAAGACATGGAAGCGAAACGAGCAATTCGTACAGCCTTAAGAGCTCAGTACAAGACTGACTTGCAACGGTTTGAAGATATTTTTAAAGTTGGTGTAAATAAGTCGAGCGTTGATAGTTGTTAAGCGTGTTATGATATCTTAGAAAAGCGGTTTGCAAAAATTCAAGTTTATGGGGAAAAGATTTTGGCTTCAATTACAGGCAAAGAGATGGAAGCTAAAATTGCAAAGGAAATTGAAGAAGGTGTGGTGTATGAAGTTACGTATAGTACATGTAATGCGCTTACTCTCGCTGTATGAAAGAATTAGAGGCTCGTATTAGTATAGCGACATCAGTAGTTATGCAGGAAAATGGCGGTCGCTACATACTACCGAAGATCGAATTAAAAAAATTCGGAGGCGAATTAAAGGATTGGATACCCTGGTGGGCACAATTTGAAAACATTCATTTGGACCAAAAGTTACATGCGGTTGATAAATTTCAGTACTTAGATCAAAGCATGTTATCAGGATCAAAGGCCAAGAAATTAGTAGCGGGCTACCCGCATTCTAGCGAGAACTATCCGAAAGTAATTGAAGCTCTAAAAATGAGATTTGAGAAAAAGAAGCTGCTGTCTGAGCTCTATGTTCGTGAATTTATAACGCTAATTGTTGATAGTATCACCGCGAAAGACAAGTCCTCGATTGGCTTTCTATATGATAAAGTTCTCAGTAAAGAAAAGGCGCTAGAATCGTTAGGATTATCAGCAGCTAGTTACTGCGATATTCTAAAGACATCTTTGGTCGAATCATGTTTACCAGTAGACACATTAAGGGTATGGCAACGGCAAGCTAAAGTTCCTGATGAGAGCATGTTCAAGCAATTGTTGGAATTTATGAATGAAGAAGTTACCAATGAACAAAAGGTTGTATTAGCCAGTCAAGGGTTCAATAATATTAATGTTGATAAAAGGAACAAGTTCCAACTGTTTCAGGTTTATCCAATCAATTTGAAAAACGGAAAATGGATGGTGTGCATTTTGTAATATTAAAGGGCACGAAACGGTCAACTGTCGTAAAGCTAGCAATAGTAAGCTAGATGATTGACGTAACGCTATTCGAAAAGCAAAATTATGCTTTTACTGTTTGGGTTCTGGTCAAGTATCTAGGTTTTGTAGAGGGAGAGTCGATTGTAAGAATTGTGGAAAACGTCATCGACTAGTTAATGTGTCCAGAAATTAGTAAGAGTGAAGATGACGTACCTGTAAAAGGCAATTCTGATTCAACGCAGTGTGATGATGATGTAGTACAAACTAATTCAATGAATTCGTTTTGCGAACGTGGAATTTTGTTGCAAACATTAGTCGCTCGGTTGAGTTCAGGGAATGTTTCTAAATATGCCAGGGCTATGATTGACGGTGGTTCTCAAAGATCCAGCATTTTGGCGCACACTGCACAGCAATTAGGTCTAAAGGCAGTGGGGCGAGTCAAGCTTGTCCATGGGTTGTATGGTGGAGTTAAAACAGCAGAAACATTACACCAGCGCTATGTTGTACAAGTCAATGGCATGAATAGTAATTACCAATGTAAAATGGAATGCTTGGATGAAAAGAAATTGTGTAGCAGCATTCACCAAGTAAGCAAAGGTCCTTGGATGAACGAGCTGAGAGAAAAAGAAATTGTTATCTGAGATGTTGGAAATTGAGTTAATCATTGGCGCAGATGTTTATGGAAAGCTCTTTACAGGTCAGGTTATTCATTTAGACTGTGGATTAACAGCAATTGAAACGAAATTAGGTTGGACACTGACCGGTAAATATAATCCATGTTATGATGACTCTACTTTCTCTATGGCGTGTACGACACAATGTTCCACGATTCTGTTGTGAGTGAGTTTTGTAAACTAGAAAGTATTGGTATTAGTGATCCAGTGGAAACACGAAATCAGTTTGAGCTTCAAGAAGAGGCTAGAAACCATTTTGTAAAAGCGGTCAAACGGGATGCTGATGGTGGATATGAGGTGCAATTGCCATTCACCTTGGGTCCTGATAATTTAGAGAATAACTTGGCTGTTGCAGAGAAAAGATTGAGAGCATGCTCAGAAAAACTGAAAAGAAACGGAATGTGGAAAGAGTATGATAAAGTTTTTAAAGAGTGGTTAGCAGAAGGAATTATTTAAGCAGTTTCTGTAAAGGAAAAGGGGAGCTCATGTCACTATTTACCTCATCATGCAGTAGTAAAATTGGATAGTGTTACTACTAAAATTAGGCCGGTGTTTGATGCTTCGTGTAAAGTTAAAGGTGGCATTTCATTAAATGACTGTTTAGAAAAGTGCGTAAACTTACTAGCTTTACTGACATCTGTGCTCCTTAGATTCCGAGACGGAAAAATTGGTGTAGTAGCAAACATACCGAAGGCATTGTGTCAAATTAGTGTATGTACAACGCACCGAGATTATCATCGATTTTTGTGATGGACCGATGAAACCCAGAACGAATTGAAAGTTTTTCGGCATAGGAGAGTTGTATTTGGTATAAATTGTTCACCATTTCTGTTAAATGCAGTGGTTGATTAACACTTATCAAACGTGCCGCCTGAAGAAGCGGACGTTGCTGAAAAATTAAAGACTGCTTTATACGTTGACAACGTAGTGACAGCAGTTGAAAGCCTAGAAACGATGTATCAGTTTAAGGCTACTTCAATACAAATCTTAAAAGATGCTTCTATGAAATTGCGTTGTTGGGAATCGTCGAATTCTGAAATGGGATTATCAGAAAGCAATATGTACGATTTAAGATCGATGGCTTATAGTCCGGATTTTACTTTATTTCTTGATCTTACGTGGGACAAACAATACGACCAGTTGTACGTTAAAGTTTGTAGCAAAGAAAAGGTGGATGTTGTTACAAAAAAAACGGTATTATCCGGTTTACAGAAGGTGTTTGATCCGCTTGGAGTTTTGTCGCCGTTTACTTTGCTACCAAAAGTTATGCTTCAAGAGGTTTGGACACTAAAACTGAATTGGGATCAAGTTTTGCCTGATTCGTATGCAGAAAGGTTTAAGTTATGGTTGTTATCGTTAAAAATGATAAAAAATATTGGTATTCCAAGACGCTTAGGATTGTTCACGTGTACAGAAAGTGAGTGGGGTTTACACCGTTTTGTAGATGCTAGTAAGTCAGCTTATGCTACAGTTATATATTTAAGACGCGAAAAAGGCAGTAAAGTATCTGTGCAACTCCTTCAAGCTAAGTCAAGAGTGGCTTCGGCAAAAAAGTTCACTATTCCTAGATTGGAACTGTTAGCGTGTGTAATTGGATGTAGATTGAGTAAAGCTGTATGTGAAGCTCTAAATTTGCATTGCAAACAGTACTTCTGATCAGATTCATCAACTACTATTGCGCGGATTTCGCGTTGTGAGAATTGGAGTGTTTTTGTTGCTAATCGTGTAAAGGAAATCAGGCGCCTTAGTAATGCAAATGACTGGAGGCATGTGCCTGGCAATCAGAACCCAGCTGATCTGCCATCACGAGGGTGTAGTGCAAAAGAATTATTAGATTTGCGATGGTGGGAGGGACCAAGCTGGTTGAAACTGGAAGCAGAAACTTGGCCAGGTGAAAAACCTGTACCAAATGAAGAAATTGTTAATGTGGAAAAGAGTAAGGTTATTTTATAAGCGTACGTTGTTCAAAGTGAGATTCCGCTGTTGCATTCGCTGTTAAATTATACTACATACACACGACTTATCCGTGTTGTTGCACGTATATATCGTTGGAAAAATTATGTACCTAGCTATAACGAAGAATACTCGAGAGAGGAATTGATGAACGCTGAGAAGAGAATTTTATGATACGTGCAGAAAGACTGCAATTTGGAAAGTCATTTGCGTCATAAATGCAAAACCGAAAAGGACGAAGATGGATTAGTGCGGGTTGTAATGAAGGTTACCGAAAGAGATGATTTGCATGATTTCCGGCCCCCAATACTGTTGTTGGGTGACCATTTGGTAGTTCGTCTATTAATTAATGAAGCGCATGTAAATAATTCTCATGCGGGCATTCAAACGGTTATGAGAATTCTAAGAGAGCGATTTTGGATTCTACGAAGTCGACGAGTAATCAAGAAACTGCTATCAGCATGTTTATGTTGTCGCAGGTTTACAGCCAAGAAAATGGATCAGGTAGATGTAAGCCTTCCAGCAGCAAGAGTTGAAGATACAGCGCCATTTCAAGTTGTTGGAATTGATTTGGCGGGTCCATTGTTTTTAAGAGGTAGTGTGAAATTGTGGATAGTTTTGTATACATGTGGTGTCTACAGAGCCGTTCATTTAGGGGCGGTGACGTCACCTAGTACGGAGAATTTTCTTTTGGCATTCGAAAGATTTGTGTCATGGCGAATTCGGCCCTGCATTGTGTATACAGATCAGGGTACTAATTTTGTAGGAGTAGCAAATATGTTAAAGGGTATTGATTGGGATAAAGTAAAACGTCAATGGTCGGTAGACAAGATAGAATGGAGGCTAAACTCCCCTTGTTCACCCTGGTGGGAAGGATGGTGGGAAAGGTAGATCCTAATTGTAAAAGGATTATTGTTGAGGATTCTTGGTAGAAGAGTATTGAACTATGAAGAGATGGTTACTACGCTATGCGAGGTGGAATCTGTAGTTAATTCTCGCCCACTCACGTATATTAGCGAAGACCCTAATGACTTACTTTGTCTCCTAGTTTATTTTTAAAAGGTGTTCAAGCAGATACTATTCCAGATGTGTTTGCAATTGATTCGCCTGGACTTAGGAAACGGCTTAGGAAACAAGCAAACCTAATGCGTGAGTTTCGACAGAGATTTAGAAATGAATATTTGAGTACCCTCAAGCAAAAGGCGAAAGAAATGGGGCATAGATCAGTTCGTATCGGAGGCTTGGTACTGGTAGGAAACGACGAAACCAAGAGATTATTATGGCCGCTGGCAAGAGTTGTCGAGGTTTATCCTACGCGAGATGGTGTAGTGCGTGTTGTAAAGTTAAAGTCATCTGCAGAGTGGCTTATACGTCCGATACAGCGTCTTTACTCACTAAAGACAGAAGTGAATGTGTCGGAGATAGAAATGAATACCGGATATGACGATTGAAACGAAAGATTTGAAGAGCCAGGGAAAGAAGCATCAGTGGCTAATAGTGTCGTTAAAACTCGTAGCGGTCGAATTATTAGAATGCCTAATCGGTATTAGCAATTAATCATGTTTTGTTATGAATCGTGTTGTGTTAAAATAGGTCTCACTATTTTAAGGTGGGAGGATGTTAAAACTTATGTATAATATTCAGCATGTGGACACAATACGAAAAAAGTCAGTCGTTTTTGTAGTGGGCTTGGAACGAATAGAGTTGTTCAAAATAAATTCGGGTTTTGTCATTGTCAAAAAATAGAAAATAGTAATTTTAGTTAAAAAAGATAATAAAGAATATAAAACATGGCTTGTTATATTCTTTATTATCTTTTTTAACTAAAATTACTATTTTCTATTTTCTGACAATGACAAAACCCGAACTTATTTTCAACAACTCAATTCGTTCCAAGCCCACTACAAAAACGACTGACTTTTTTCGTGTCTTGTCCACATGCCGAGTATTATATAGTCAAAATCATGAAAGAAGTCGTCTGCGTCATCACTTGTATTCGTACGAATTAAGTTGAAAATTTTAAATCAATGTAGCATCTAGTTCATAAATACCCATTAAATATTCCTATTCGGAAGGTTCCATCAAGCTATTAAAACTTTAAAAAGTATATAGCATTTACAAAAAAACTAAGAAAGATATTTTATTTTAAAGAAAAGGCATAATTTTACCCAAGGTTAGTCTGTTAAGAATTTAATTCAAAACATACGGCACATACTCTTCTCTGTCGTTTTCCCAGACGAACGTGTGCGCGTATGTCTTTACTTAAAACACATACAAATCGTATTACTATCTCTATCATATACAGTAGTTAAGCTTTTAAATAATCTTAAACGTATGTTTTGAATTGAGTGAGACACCTATGACGTAGAGGACTTTTTTCCTGGTTTCTACTATACATAAGTTTTAACACGTATATTATAGAGTGACTTTGAAATAGAAGATCTAAAAGTGCCTCGATTATGGATTAACAAATGTAAAAAATTCTGTATGTAGACAAAATACGTCCAATGTTTTTAATTATGACAAATTTGGATTTTTTCATTGATTCACTTTTAAAAAGTTATTTGTTACACATTTACATAGAGTGGAGAAGAGGTAAATAATAAAAAAATATTTAATGCTATCCAAAAGTGATATTGTTTGGAAAAATTTTATAATTTAATGTAATACCGTAGATCAGCTCAATTATCCAAATTTCCTTTTTTTATATACTACTGCTCTACATACAGATGGCATACCAAATAAAAGAACTTTGAGGTTGCAACAACGTTTGATTTGTATTATTTATAGAATGAATGGTTTTCATGGTCTACCACTACATAATATTGAATATAAATGTAAAAAGGTTTTCGAAGAAAAGTATAGAACCTTCTCGTCCCACAAAATATAAAAAAAATAAAAAACTTTTTACGGTGTTGTTCTAAATGTTACTTTAAGTGTAGCGTATTAAAAATTACCGTTCTTATAGTATTATTGTATGTACACCAAGGACAACTGCCGCGCTGCACCATGCGTTTGGGAATATTTCGCGCACGGCAGCAAAATAGTAATTAACATATACCAACTACCAACAACGTAGTAGTCGAAGAGCCTTTTCCGGTTAGGAAAAGCGCAATTCTTAACAATACGTATCACAAAGGCGTGCATCTTTTTGTTCCTTTTTTGTACAACTCTTATAATTTTTCATTGAAGTTGGGTATATAGTAAATATGTGTGTGAATACTGTATGTGGTGCCCATTTTTACCTCATTTTTAAGATATATGTAAGTTTATTATTGCTACTTGTTTTTTCTTTCAATGGACGGTACTTGGCGGTGTTTTGCTTTGGTCTTGTTTCTGCAGCTATTTTTGCGTTGGTGTTCCATTATGTATGTGTCTTTTATCACCTAATACAGCATCATCCTCTTCTTGTTTTTTTGTTATTTTTAACTTCTGAAGCTGCAGTAAATCTGTTTGCCGTTGGTACATTATTGATAGTTGTATCTTTCAATTAGTTGTTCATGCATGTGTCCAACCTAAAGCGGGGGTACACCTAATCGAAGTCGAGTAATTCCAATGAAACGAGTAACCTAGGGTTAGAAGTAGATGGAGATGGAAATGGAAAATCCTACGAGTATAGGCTAGCTGAGGATCAACCCTGCGGAGCGATGAGACATGCTGGGTAAGGATTAACAAAGGGTAATGGATCGCCACCTCGCCTGAATGAAAATTTACAGATAAAAACGAACAAATGACGGTTGGCGAGGACATCGTCAAACAAAACAAGTAAAAAATAAACAGCACGAAAAACGCAAAAACTAACACACATACACGAAAAGTACCTGGCAATTGTAAGCACCTATGAATATTGAACATGAGCGCATAATTAGACTCAATGCTGGGAACCAAAAAATTAACTTAATCGCTTGCACACAAACTATTCCAATTAGCACCTGCAATAAAGAGAAAATTTGCAAAAATATAAAGCTAATATACATCAAAACATTTAATATTTTTATATTTTCTTAAGACCATTTTGACATCTAAGCTTAGAGATATTTAGTAAGTACCTGTTCATTTCCTGAGCACCTTGTATAATTTCGTACTTTACTCAAATTGTTCTAATATGCACTTGTGAGACAATAAAACAAATTAAGTTTCATAAAAACTTGGTATAATTTCAAAAATAGGACTACTTTGCACCTTCGTTCTATATCGTTTGTTTTCTTGAAATTTTTTTTTAAATAAATAATAATTATAATTTCAAATATATTCAGTTAAGCGTTTCGTGAGAAAATAACTTTACAAAAAAATTTGCAACTCAAGAATACAGTTGTAGCATTGAACTATATTAAAAATATACTAAAGCATTACTAAGTTTTGATAGAACAAGTAAAATTGACGTTTTTAGTTCACATCTATAGCAGAAATTTAATATGTTTGAAAGATTAAGTGTTTACTTCTTAGTTAAACATAGTAACTTAACCTAACAGAAATTTTAACATTTTTTTAAGAAGCTAGATCATAGTGAGTTACCTATACAAATTAAGCTTTGACACTAACAGTACTGTAAGCTAACAGGCAAATTGCTCTTAAACAAGCTTCCTTGCGATATTAATATGAAATGCAGCCTACATGCATGTTTTCTATTTATACATACAACAACTAATTACATAACAATAGGCATATTAGCAGCCCCCGGCTGCTTAAGCCTTACTGAACGTAATCACACACATCTTTAATAACCACTCTCTCCCCCAACCGTATAAATAGAAACACGTTAAAAAATGTTCCAATCATCTAGTTATTGAATTTATATGAAATTTGACTATATAAAAATAAATCAGTTGATTTCACGTTAAGCTACTTTAAAAAGGCTACCTTAAAAAAGCACTTTTCAGGACGCAACACAAATTACAAATACTCATTCTTCTAAGCTTTAAAATTTTCACCTAATGTATTCAAATCTAAAATTAATAAATCAAAGTCACCTTCAATTTGTATCATAAATGTAAAACTTAAAATTTTTTATTATTTTGACAACGCTCCCAGGTCATGGATCGAAACGAAAATAAAGATCATTTTAACAAATATAAGTGATTTTATTTCCAAGAAAGATTAAAAAGGATAATTAACAAACCACAACAAACATACAGGGAGTATTGATAAACTTGTTTGTTAAACTGCCAACATTAAATTCTGAAATACCTAAAAATGTTGATTATAATGATTTGTGCTACGTATAACAACAAAATATAACTTTTGAAATACAAATGTACCATTACTTATCATTGTTCTCGTTTCAAAACGATAATTTGGGTGGAAGAGCCCGTCAAAATCACCAAACGATTCTCGAA
The DNA here is from genome assembly GCA_036346225.1 of Platerodrilus igneus. NCBI lineage: Eukaryota > Metazoa > Arthropoda > Insecta > Coleoptera > Lycidae > Platerodrilus > Platerodrilus igneus. The sequence goes on from JARFIW010001303.1 coordinate 5,581,663, forward strand.
GCCAAGATCATATACACTACATGTGATTTTCCAATGCTCCACCTGAAGGTACTACATTGGCCAAGAAGCGAGTTTTTTTTTATCTGAAAAATTTGGAATTTTGCCGAACCCTTGCTGTTCCAAGCAAGGTAGGGATCTTAACGTGCATGCCAACACTCACACACGGGACATCCATTTTATCTCTCATCCGAACGAGTGTATTTTTGTGAAAAATGCTCACCTAATATTTTTCAAGCGGACCATGTCGGGATTCAAACCCTTGACCTTGGGTGTAGTAGTCACACACATACCAACTACGCCAGGGAGCCGCCCAAGATCATATACACTTACATGTAATTTTCCAATGCTCAACCCGAAGGTACTACATTGGCCAAAGAGCGAGTTTTTTTTACCTGGAAAATTTGGAATTTTGCCGAACCCTTGCTGTTCCAAGCAAGATAGGGATCTTTAACGTGCATGCCAACACTTACACACGGGACATCCATTTTATCTCTCATCCGAACGAGTGTATTTTTGTGAAAAATGCTCACCTAATATTTTTCAAGCGGACCGTGTCGGGATTCAAACCCTTGACCTTGGGCATAGTAGTCACACACATACCAACTACGCCACGGAGCCGCCCAAGATCATATACACTTACATGTGATTTTCCAATGCTCAACCCGAAGGTACTACATTGGCCAAAAAGCGAGTTTTTTTTACCTGGAAAATTTGGAATTTTGCCGAACCCTTGCTGTTTCAAGCAAGGTAGGGATCTTTAACGTGCGTGGCATCACTCACACACGGGACCTCCATTTTACCTCTCATTCGAACGAAGGTGTATTTTTGTGAAAAATGCTCGCCTAACATTTTTCAAGCGGACCCTGTCGGGATTCGAACCCGGGACCTTGGCGTAGTAGTCACACGCATACGACTACGCCACGGAATCACAGCTGACATGTGCTTCCAAACTGGTTTCCAGGTCAAGAATGTTCTGTGATAACCTTTAAACGAGTCTTTAAGCTGTAACAGCAGCAAAAAACGCAAAATATTGCTAAATACAAACGTAAAACACAGAGATGCGTTTAAAGATGAACAGTAGTTTCACATACTGGTTTAAGAAAATAAAGCTGTTGCAAACGGCCTCCACTTGTTTTTGATACGGTTCTCGTTTTTATAAACTGCATTATCATTAATCTTTTATTTTTACGTACCTATTCGTTACAATCGATGTTTTCAGTCTTTACCATAGTCTCTAATGTTAATTTATTAGTAGACAATTTGACGACGGAACCTTACTACCAATGTTGTTTAGTTTTTTATTTATCGACGAGATATAGTATTGACCTCATTAAATGTAATTTTTCTTTGTCTATAGTTTGCTTATTTTCTTTATATAAGTATTGCTAGACTTCATATGAACCTTAATGTAAATATACATAAAAATTCAATTGTATCAGTTATAATTCAAATTTTCTTGCTTTTAGAGCAGCGAGTTCATCAATAATTTTATTGCTACCAATTCATCGCAAATATCATAGTATTGACGATAAATTGACAAAATGATCTTACGATAAATTGTATCTTAAATACGTTTCATTAATGTTATTCGAGAAAATGAACATTCTCCGCTTACTGCATGTAATGTTGATAATATATATGTAATGTTGTGCATAAATTTGCAAAAGATACATCTACATCATTGTTATGTATGAATTCTAATGAATTTAGAGGATTTTTAGAATTTTCAAAATTATTCAAAGGTATAAATCGTTGAATGATAATAATTTATTATAAATTTCTATGCAATTAATATCTTGACCACCTTTATCTTTTAAATGATTTTCTAACTCAATACAATTATCTTTTAAGTCTTCCCAAGTAACATTTTACCGACTACTGACTACAGTTTTACTTACTTTGACGTCGTTGATGCTAGAAATTGTGATCAATCTATACCTTATATGCCCAAGTAGGATCGCAACTTCCACACGACCTTAATATAACATCGGAACTCCATTAATGTACTTGCAGGTTATACAAAAACGTCCATTTGACGATTGAATCCGACTTATAAGTTGCGTCTGTTTGATTGGTGGTCCTTAACGAACTAAATAGGTCAAAGACGTATTCAACTAATCAAATAATGTCCTCTAGGATTGTAATTGTTAAGTTGTTGAACGACGTCGGATCAACGTTGGTACTATTGTAATTTTAATTAATAAATTCCTAACCTCCAAATCAAATTTGCTTAGGTAGTGTTTAATACATATACAAATAGATCTGTAAAAGTTGCGTATCTGTCAGTAGGTGCCCGATTCTAAGTTTGAATTACTAAATGTTCCTGTAATTTATATCTAATGTAAACTATTAAAATATGCAGGATATATCGTTACTAGCAAGGTGATTGAACTTACTACTACCACAAGTCGGTTTTAATGTAAAAGTTTGTACCAGAAGTCTCGTGCAGTGCAGTTCGTGGTGTGTATTATTAATATACTTATTTGCTCCTTGTTTACGGTAGATTTAAAAGGGATGTCGCCATGTTTCTTTAACTTAAATGTACAAGGTCATTGTATATGACAATTTTAAAAATATAGATTTTAGAACGGTTAGTTTAACTTCTCATGCTTCCAAAATACTAACAATAATAATTAAAAATAGAGTAGAAGCTTTGACTGAGAATTATTTAGGCGAAGACCAATATGGTTTTCGTAAAGGCAGAGGGAGTAGAGAACCGATACTAATGATTAGGGTAATTATCGAAAAAAGGTTACAAAAAAATAAAAAGACTCATTTCGCGTTTGTAGATTTAGAAAAAGCATTTGATAGGGTTAATTGGTTGTTATGTTCAGGGTTTTGCAAAAAATAGGAATCTCTCATAGAGAGAGAAAAATTATTTGCAGTCTATATAAAAACCAAAGCGTAGTAATTAGATTTGATGAAACAGAAAAGGAAGCTAAGATTAGAAATGGTGTTAGACAGGGTTGTATACTGTCTCCCTTGATTTTTAATGTTTATATTGAGGAAGCTTTAAACTTAGCTAGAGAGAGAAAAGAGATAAGTATTAGTGTACAGGGACAGAAAATAGACATGTTACGTTTTGCGAATGATATAGCCATTATAGCAGAGTCTAGAAAAGAATTAGGAGAGTTTTTAAATATTTTAGATGAGATACTACAGAGTAACTATAGCATGAGAATTAACTCAGTAAAGACAAAGATAATGACAAGTGAGTTACAGCCTAGTTCTAAACCAACATTAAAAATAGGTAATACCGAGTTAGAGGAGGTAGATGAATTTTGCTATTTAGGTAGTATAATTACAAAGGATGGACGTAGCAGAAGGGATATAGTAGCTAGAATAGCTCAAGCTAGAAAATTGTTTTTAAAAAAGAAAAACTTACTAATAGCTAATAGTATTAGTTTAGATAATAGAAAAAGTTTCTTAAAGTCGTACGTATGGAGCGTTCTACTATACGGTAGTGAGACTTGGACAATTAAAGAAGTAGATAAGAAAAAGATAGAAGCTTTTGAAACTTGGTGTTATAGGAGAATGTTAAAGATTAGTTGGACAGATAGAGTAACAAACGAGGAAGTTTATAGAAGGATAGGTGAGGAACCCTGTATGTGGAAACAATTGAAGGTCAGGAGAGATAGAATGATAGGGCACCAGTTAAGACATGAGGGACTATTTAGTAAAGTCTTAGATTAAAGACTACCAAATAAAAATAGAGTAGGAAGTAATAATCTATAGGAACACTGTGGCACGATTTAAATAAAATTAAATAAAAACCCTTAACCACAAAAAATATTTAAATTACTAGATACGTATTTCGACCACTATGTGGTCATCATCAGTAGAAAACCTACAATAAAAAAAAAATATATATATATATAGCTGTTGTTCTGGAACACTTCAGAGGATATTCTTTCCAACCTATAATTTACTATATTGTTGCTTTAAACTTCAGCCTAAGTGGTGAGGAGAATATCCTCTGAAGTGTTCCAGAACAACAGCTATATATATATATATTATTTTTTTTATTGTAGGTTTTCTACTGATGATGACCACATAGTGGTCGAAATACGTATCTAGTAATTTAAATATTTTTTGTGGTTAAGGGTTTTTATTTAATTTTATTTAGAGTAGGAAGGCCTAGACAAAGCTATATTAGTCAAATCATTAGAGATTTAGGTTGTGAAGGGTATGCAGACCTTTTTATGCTAGCTCAGAATAGACAAGAATTTAGAGCTGCGTCAAAACGACTTTAAGTAAGTTCGAAAACAAAACAAAAAAAAATAAAAATCAGTTAAATGTCACAATGACATAACTTACAATTAGGTAGCGGTCTGGCATGTTGGTAGCGATTTGTTGCTTAAGCCTTACCATAACATATAATTTAACACATTTCCTTTTTTTGAAGCGGATAACAAGGTTATATTTCATTTCCTTATAAATGGTAATCATGTAAACATGTTAGAGTTTTTTAACAACCATCAGGTTGCTAATATCTATGTAGAGCCAGGTGGATAGGAAAAAGATGAAGGATATAGGAAGACCTAGACCAAACTATATTAGTAAAATTATTAGAAATTTAGGTTGTAAAGGGTATGTAGAGTTTTTTAGATTAGCACAGAATAGAAAAGAAGTTAGAGCTGCGTCAAACCGACCTTAAGTAAGGTTGAAAATAAAATGATGAATGAGAAAAAATTAATATTTAAAGTGATATCATTTCGTTCTGATACGGGTTGTAGAAGTATAGCAATATTTTGTTTATGCAAAAGAGTGAATATTATAATTCATAAACGTACTATTACTCTAATAGCTACAGAGAATTATTTGATAATTTGAAAGTGTTTCAATTTTTTCAACATATCTTGCCAAGTTTTATCGGTAAAATGCCCTTTGTTTACATTGTCATTGTCCGGACACAAATTTTATTTCAAATAATACGCGTATTCACCTCATAACTAAAATCATTACAAAGTATATAACTTAGTAAGGTAAACAGACTTGTTTAGAATACGTACAGATTTATTTGCAATTATATAGGGTAAAATTGCGATCATTGGATCAAGTCTATCATCGGACCGAAATCGTATACGTAGATCTGAAATAATTAACAACCATTACTAAAGTCCAAAATAAAGTATTGCTTTAATTATTAGCACAGAGCTTAAATTGAGTAAAGACAAAACAATGTAATTATGATTTTATTAATCTGATTTGTTTGTGCTCTTCAATTATACAAGAACATTTACAGCGATTTGTAACTGAAATAATAATTTTTCGGCTAATGCATTAATTTTTCTATAAAACATATTTCTTTGATAAAATGCATATTTGCTATCTATGAACCACTAAATAATACCCATCATTGGGAATAACTTAATATTTTTTTATCATTTTATAACATTTTAGGCATTTCATTCCAGCATGGTGAAGAGATGGAATTATTAGCCCTAGAACGAGAAGAATCATGCTATTAGTCATACAGACCGAAAGAAAAAGAATTAAGTTTGAATATAGGAAGTCGCGAGTTCAAGAGATCCAGAGGCTCATTACAAAAAAGAACGAAATAACTACGTAGCCACAGAAGCAATTCAGATAGTTGGTTCCTTAGGTGATCTACCATCAGAATTGGAGACGAAACCGTACTATCATATTCTTGAGCTGGAAAATTGTTTGTTTGGTGTAACTCCAACAGATATCAGGATGTTGACAGTTCACTTAACCGAAAAAATATAAAAATTCGATTTAATAAAGAGAAACAAATTGTATGTTAAAAGTAGTATTCGGCTGCAAAGAGGCATCATCATTTTGTTTCCGACCTTGCTTAAGGTCGGTTTGACGCAGCTCTAACTTCTTTTCTATTCTGTTCTAATCTAAAGAGTTCTACATTTCCTTCACAACCTAAATTTCTAATAATTTGACTAATATAGCTTGGTCTCTAGGTCTTTCTATACTCTTCTATCTTTTTCTCATCTACCTGGCTCTACATAGATATTAGCAACCTGATGGTTGTTAAAGAACTCCAACATGTTTACATGATTCCCATTTATACGGAAATAAAATATCACCTGGTTATCCCCTCAAAAAACGGAAAGGTGTTAAATTATATGTTATGGTAAGGCGTAAACAACGAATCGCTGCCAACATGCCAGACCGCTAACTAATTGTGAGTTATGCCCTAGAGACGTTAATTGAGTTATATGTTATGGTACGGCTTAAGCAGCGAATCGCTGCCAACATGCTTGACCGCTAACTAATTGTGAGTTATGTCATGATGACGTTTATTAAATTATATGTTATGGCACGGTTTAAGCAGCGAATCGCTGCCAACATGCCAGACCGCTACCTAATTGTGAGTTATGCCATGGAGACGTTAATTAAGTTATATGTTATGATAAAGTTTAAGCAGCGAATTGCTGCCAACATGCCATACCGCTAACTAATTGTGAGTTATGTCATGATGACGTTTATTAAATTATGTGTTATAGTGGCTTAAGCAACGAATCGCTACCAACATGCCAGACCGCTAACTAATTGTGAGTTATGTCATGGTGAAATTTAGTTAACTGATTTTTATTTATTCTTTTAGTTTTGTTTTCGAACTTACTTAAGGTCGGTTTGACGCAGCTCTAAATTCTTTTCTATTCGGAGCTAGTCTAAAATGGTCTACATACCCTTCACAACCTAAATCTCTAATAATTTGACTAATATAGCTTTGTGTACCTACTCTATTTTTATTTGGTAGTCTATAATATAAGACCTTACTAAATAGTCCCTCATGTCTTAAATGATGCCCTATCATTCTATCTCTCCTGACCTTTAATTGTTTCCACATACAGGGTTCCTCACCTATCCTTCTATAAACTTCCTCATTTGTTATTCTATCTGTCCAACTAATTTTTAGCATTCTCCTATAACACCAAATTTCAAAAGCTTCTATCTTTTTCTTATCTACCTCTTTAAATGTCCAAGTCTCACTACCGCATAATAGAATGCTCCATACGTACGACTTTAAGAAACTCTTTCTCTTATCTAAACTAATACTATTAGCTATTAGTAAGTCTTTCTTTTTTTATAAACATTTTTCTAGCTTGAGCTATTCTAGCTACTATATCTCTTCTGCTACGTCCGTCCTTTGTAATTATACTACCTAAGTAGCAAAATTAATCTGCCTCCTTTAACTCGGTATTACTTATTTTTAATTTTGGTTTGGAACTAGGCTGTAACGCACTTGTCATTATCTTTGTCTTTCCTGAGTTAATTCTCATACTATAGTTGCTCTGTAGTATCTCACCTAAAATATTTAAAAACTCTCCTAACTCTTTCCTAGACTCTGCTATAATGGCTATATCATCTGCAAAACGTAACATGTCTATTTTCGGTCCCTGTACACTAATACCTATATCTTTTCCCTCTAGCTAAGTTTAAAATTTCTTCAATATAAACATTAAAAATTAAGGGAGATGTATACAGCCCTGTCTAACACCATTTCTAATTTTAGCTTTTTTTTCTATATTATCAAATGTAATTACTCCGTTTTGGTTTTTATATAGACTAAACAATTTTTCTATCCCTATAAGAGATTCCTATTTTTCGCAAAACCCTGAACATAACAATTCAATTAACCCTATCAAATGCTTTCTCTAAATCTACAAACGCAAAATTAGTCCTTTTTCGATAGTTACCCTAATCATTAGTATGGGTTCTCTAGTCCCTCTGCCTTTACGAAAACCATATTGGTCTTCGCCTAAATAATTCTCAGTCAAAGCTTCTATTCTATTTTTAATTATTATTGTTAGTATTTTGGAAGCGTGGGAAGCTAAACTAACCGTTCTAAAATTCTTACACATATGAGCTGCTGACTTTTTAGAGATTGGGATAATAATATGTTTTACGAAATCTATTGGGACCTCATCTGTGTCATATATTACATTTACTAGTTTATATAATCTGTCTAAAGTTTTCTGACTTGCGTAGTTTATTAATTCTGTTGGTATATCGTCTATCCCCGGAACTTTATTTAGTTTAAGATCCGTAACAACTCTATCAAATTCCTCTCTTAATATTGAAAACCCTATTTCTACATCCTCTTCTTGGTCGTTCTGTAACTCATCCATATCATTTCCCTTATATACATTTTCTAAATATCTTTTCCATCTATCTGCTACCTCACCTTTATTTATTATAAGCTCATTATTCTCATCTTTAATACCATTATATTCTTTCCTATCTTCCCCGAAACCCTTTTTAACTGCCCTGTAAGCCCTGTCTGTCTTACCTACTCTCAAATCTGCTTGTATTTCCTTACAATTCTCCTCCATCCATTTATTTCTAGCTTTTCTACACTTATGTACTAGCTTATTTCTAACTCTATTTTATTTTTGCTTACTTTCACTATCCAATTCTCTGAAAGGTTTAAGCTTTCTTCTATTCTTTATTAAATCTAATATCTCTTTTGTTACCCAAGGTTTTCTCGCTTCTACTTTTTTTTTATCTATAGTCTGTGTTGCTGTATTATGCACAGCGCTTTTTATTTCTTTCCATCTATTTTCTACGTTTCCTCCTATGTCTACCTTTTTGATCTTATTGTCTAATACTTGTTTATATTCCTCTTTTACCTCACTATCATTAAGCTTACCTAGATCCCATCCCTCTCTCTTAGCCTTTCTCAATTTTTTGAATTTTATGTTACACGTCATTATAACTAAGTTATGATCGCTATCTATGTCAGTCCCTGTATAACTACGACAGTTTTTAACTTGGTATCTCGCCCTATCACCTGGCGTTTTCCAGGTATATCTTCTTACAGTTCATTTACATTTCCAATGCTCCACCTGTAGGTACTACATTGGCCAGGAGGCGAGTTTTTTGTTGCCTGGAAATTTAGAATTTTGCCGAACCCTTGCCGTTCCAGGCAAGGTAGGGATCTTTAACGTGCGTGACAACACTCACACACACGGGACCTCCATTTAACCTCTCATCCGAACGAGGGCGTAATTTTTGTGAAAAATGCTCACCTGCCATTTTTCAATCAGTCGGCCGTGTCGGGATTTGAACCCGGGACCTTGGGATCCGTAGTCTTACGCTTACTACATGGATCCACGGCGACGCCTTATATCTTCTTACACCATGTTGTTCAAATAGGCATAATAATAGTTAATGGTACGTGCGCGTGAATAACATTACATTATTTATCAAACGAATTTTTTAACGACGGCCGAAATAAAAAACAGGAAAATAAAAATATTTGAAGGTACACTTTTCTCAACTGCAATTGCATTGTTTGACTGGTTCTAATTTACTGTGATTTCTTTTAAAATGTATAGCCATACAATGAGTATATTTCTTAGAACAGCGTTATAAAAAGGTACTTTAATTTGCCTTGTATATTTTGGAAAACAACTATATTGTGATAGTGTTATACAGGGTCATATAATACATATAAATGATGTAAGAGCAAAAGAGTATTACTGACACTGGGTTATCCCAACATCCTTCAATAATGCAGTATTATATAGAAGTTTACTGTATTGCTATAAACTTGTACCTCTCTTAAAACAAACTTGGCGTCGCAGTACATATGCCCTGCAGACACCAAAGTTAAACACATATGCACTGGCGTTAGTTAATACTAATTCGTATAAAAATATCTGTATTTTTTATGACTTCTAAACTTGGAAACTTCACTATGCGGGAGTAATCTTTTGTGCTTAAACAGTGAGCGCGCTGAAATAATACCTACTTCTCTAGCGCCTTGAGCCACCCTGAATGCAGGTGTTTACCCTGAACATGATGTTTTATTATAGCGTAAATACTTGCCTAGAAGCATTACTACACATTTTCTTTTTCTCACAACAAATAGGGGTCACAAACCACTTAGAAAATCATAAAAGGTAGAGTTTAGCTACGCCAGTGTATATATACCCTTACCTTAGATTGTCTTACTCATACTAGTAAAAAAAAAAGACTAAGGCACGCTTTACCGTCTTCTATCCCGTTCCATTTAATACTCAAATATAATTTTAATTTGTAGGTTATTTATTATTTTTGTTTATTAGACATTTTAGAAGTCGCTTCTCGAAGATTCTTTAGTCAGATTTTTATGGGGGAATAGAAGAAATGTAATTCACGATGTATAGACCAATTTAATTGGATGTACTACATAGCGCAAGTAGAGCGTTTAGGGATAGTCTGGGACCGCTTAAGTCCTCAGCTCCTCACAACATAATACTTCCCCACCCTACTACAGATCCAACCAACCAGTACCCTCCACCCACCTCCCACTTCTCAGATCCCACCTGCCCCACTTTCTCCCACCAATCACCTCACGTCTCTTTTCCACAACCCGCCTCCTATCACCTCCACCTATTGCTTCCCATCTCCCACCCCACAACCATTTTGATCCAACTATCTTGGTACAATTTGTAGACTTACTCTGTATATTTTTATTAACGAGCACTCATTTTCTCGTACGTGTATTGAGTGGGGAAAAACGAAAAGGATAGACACATTTTGCATGTAAACATGTAAGCACAACAAAATATGGTATTTAATACATTTTATACGAGTTTTCTTTATTCAAACTAATACATATCCGGTAGTTCCTCTAACAATTTCTCTAATTAACGTTTTTTAGTTGCGCACTACACGAAACATGTGTAATATGTGTATTCGTCTCGTTAACATTTCTAACATTTCTCTCTATTAACCTGTTTATACCCACATGTTTTAGCCTTTACGCCATATCTGGTACGTACATATTTTCGAGAACTTCTCGTATCGATTACTATTTCCCCTGTCGTTCCTCGTGCCTAAACCAAATAAACCTACTACCGCTCCTTCTCTACCCTCACCTACCACTGCATTAAAATCCCCCGTAATTATTAAATTTTCATGTCCTTTTACGTATCTTAATATGTCTTCGATATCTTTGTACATCGCTTCTACCTCTTCGACACTGTAGCTAGAGGTGGGCATGTATACTTGTATTATTACTGTGTTTACCGGTTTAGATTCTAATCTAACCATGGGTACTCTTTCGTTCTTTTGTAAGTAATTTTCTACACATTATATTATATTTTTTCGCACAACTATCCCCACACCCAAATTTCCTTCCTCTGCTCCTATATGAATTACCCTGAAGTCTCTACCCCAAAAATTCACCGCTTCTGGCTACCGAACTTTCCTGATCCCTACTATATCTAGTGCTAACCTATTCATTTTCAGTTTTAGGTTCTCTAGCTTACCTACTTGCTTCATACTATTAACATTCCACGCTCCGACTCACAAAATATTCCCGACTCTTATTCTTGACTTTCCGTTCGCATCCTCTGAAGTAGTCCACTCTCGGAGATCCGCATGGGGGACTATTTTAACACTGGAATTTTTTACCCCAGAGAATGCCATCATGTTTATTTCAATTTAAATACGCTGTGTACTTGGGAGGTAATGTGGTGGCTTCCCGTTGCCTTCCACATCGCGATAGTGTGTTTTAGACTGCCATACCGACCCCTATGCATTCGCTCTGAAGTCAAGAATAAGGAGTCGGGAATATTTTGCGAGTCGGAGCGTGGAATGTTAATAGTATGAAGCAAGTAGGTAAGCTAGAAAACCTAAAAATGGAAATGAATAGGTTAGCACTAGATATAGTAGGGATCAGCGAAGTTAGAGGCGGGGGATTTTTGGAGTAGAGACTTTAGGGTAATTCATACAGGAGCAGAGGAAGGAAATTTGGGTGTGAGGATAATTATGCGAAAAATCATAAGATACTGTGTAGAAAATTACTTACAAAAGAACGAAAGAGTACCCATGGTTAGATTAGAATCTAAACCGGTAAACACAGTAATAATACAAGTATACATGCTCACCCCTAGCTACAGTGACGAAGAGGTAGAAGAGATGTACAAAGATATCGAAGACATATTAAGATACGTAAAAGGACATGAAAATTTAATAATTAGGGGAAGCAGTGATAGGTGAGAGAGAAGGAGCGAGTAGGTTTATTTGGTTTGGGCACGAGAATGACAGAAATACTGGAAGATTGCGACAAGAACAATTTAATCATCACAAATACATTATTCCAACATCATGCTAGAAGACGATATACGTGGAAGATGACAGGAAACATAGGAAGATATCAAATAGATTACATTCTTGTTAGACAACCGTTTAGGTATCAAGTAAAAGACTGTAGAAGCTACCCAGAAGAAGATAAAGAAACCGACCATAACATCGTAATTAAGAAGGTCACACTTAAATTTAAAAATTTGAAAAAAAGAAACAAAAAATACACTTTGACTTTGAAAAACTAAAAGATAAAGATATTCAAGAAAGATTGGCAAAAAAAGTCTAATGAATAGCTGAAAGATATCGGGAAAATGTTTTATACTAAGAAAGTAGAAACAGAATGGAATAACATTAAATCTACCCTAGACATGGCGACCAGAGATATCCTGGGGTGTACACAAAAAGAAAATAAGAAATCATGGATAACAAAGGATATCCTGAATTTAATACAAAAAAGACGAAAATACAAAAATAAATTAGACGAAACAGGAAAACAGACATACAAAGCCATAAAATGGGAAATTATTCGCAAATGCAGGAAAGCTAAAGAACAATGGATCGATGAGAAGTGCAAAGAGGTACAAACTAAGATGGAAGTAGGAAAGACAGATAAAGCATGCAAACTAACTAGAATCAATTTTAGGGATATAAAACCGAATAGCAAAAATATAAAGGATGCGAGAGGAAACGTGATTATAGAAAATGTAGAGAAAGTGGGTAGATGGCAAGAATATATATGGAATTTATATGCAGGAGAAGAACTAACAGCATTAGAACAGGAATCAGACATTGAAAATTATGACATGGGGTATCCTATACTTAGAGATGAGTTTAAATTAGCATTAAAGAGTCTAAAAAATGGTAAGGCGACTGGTACAGATAAGCTGTAAGCAGAAACTCTAAAAACCGCTGGTCAAGCAGTAACAGTGCGTCTCTTACAACTTGTAAGCTATATGTACAACAGGCGACAGGCGAGATACCCAAAGATTTCAAACGTAACATCATAGTAACTATACCAAAAAGGAAAGGCGCGAATAGATGTGAAAATTTTCGAACTATAAGTTCGACAGCACACATGTCAAAAGCATTAACTAGAATTGTACAAAGACAAATGGAAAAACGAGCTGAAGAAATACTAGGAGAAGATCAATTTGGGTTTAGGCGAAACAGGGGAACACGGGAGGCTATTTTAGCTCTGAGAGGGATAATGGAGGAAACAATAGAAAAAGGGGAAAGCGTGTATATAGGGTTTGTAGATTTGGGAAAAGCATTTGACAATGTAAAATGGAAAAAAATGTTCGAAATACTCAAAAAAATTGGAATGAGTTATAGGAATAGACGAATAGTACATAGCTTATACACAGAGCAAACAATAGTAATAGAATTAGAGCAGGAACGTAGAGAAGTAAACATTAGGAAAGGGCTGAGACAGCGATGTGCTCTAGCGCCATTAATTTTTAACTTGTACCTTGAAAAGGTAATGAATACTGTCAAATGCAGAATGACATTTGGAATTACTATGCAGGGACTAAAAAATTGATATGCTTAAATTTGCAGATGATATAGCGGTATTAGCATCTAGCAAGGAAGAGTCAGAAGCTGATCTTGATGAAATGGAAACGGTTCTGACAGAGAAATACCGTATGAAAATTAACAAATGTAAAACTAAAGTACTAGCATGCAAAGGAAGGGAAAATAAATCAAAAACAAGAATACAAATATGTAACACAAACTTACAAAAGGTTAAGGATTTCTGCTACCTAGGAAGCCAAATATCGCAAGATGGGAAAAGCGCAAAAAATATAAAACAAAGATTAGCACAAGGTCGTACTACATTTAACAAGAAAAAGCAAAAACTGTGTTCAAAGACAACAAACATAGTAACAAGGAAAAGATTGCTTAAAACATATGTGTAGTGCACAGCACTGTACGGCTTTGAAGTCTGCACAGTAGGAAAAGCGGACAAGAAAAAGGTAGAAGCCTTTGAAATGTGGTGCTACAGAAGTATGATGAAGATATCATGGACAGATAATTTTAAGAACGAAGAGGTACTAAAAATGGTAGGGGAAGAAAAAAATATGTGAAAAACGGTAAAAAATAGGAGAGATAGGATGATAGGCCACATACTACGGCATGAGGGAATAGTGAGGAATATATTAGAAGCAGAGATAGGAAAAAAGAGAAGTAGAGTAGAGTATATTATGATTGCGCGTACTATTGTAACGAGGTAAAAATACAGGAAGGTTTTCAATAGAAGCAGAAGCTATGTGAATGAAAAATGAATTACCACAAAAAAGGACGTATTTGAATCTATCGGCGATAATAAACGTAACAATGTAGGCTAGCTCAGAATTGAAATCAATGGAGGTACGCATCCAATCAGTCCCAACATGAATAAACTAATGACGAAAAAGTAACAGTACTTAAACATGATGCTTATTATAAGCAACTACAAGTATTGGTTGGGGAAATATTCTTGAATAATGTTAATTGTGTGAAAGGATTTACTGAAAAACTATTAATTTGGCAAATGTCTAAGTGCTGGGGGAACTTGGCAGCCACAGGCTGCTTATCCCCCCTTCACAACCACTGAACGTCGGAAAAATAGGGTATATAATTGTAAAACAATAGAAGGGGACCGAACTGCATCTAATAAGAAAGGACAGCGCCTATGATCAAAGACAACAAACATAGAAACAAGAAGAAAATTGTTGGAAGCATATATGTGGAGCACAGCACAGTATGCATATGAAATACGGGCAGTAGGAAAAGCAGACAGAAAAACGATAGCAGACTTTTGAAATTTTGTGCTTCAGATGTGTGGGGATGATAGCTTGGACAGACAAAGTTAATAACAAATAGGTTATAGAAAAAGTAGAGGAACAAGGATATCTGTGGAAAAAAATAGAAGAAATAGAAAGGCAGAATACGTTCTAAAGCATTTTTGCGGAATAGTATGGAATATATTACAAGCAGAGATAGGAAAACAGAGGTAGATGTAGACCTAGATCAGATAGTGATAGATGCAGACTGTGCTAATTTCAGGGAAATGTGTAGGTTAGTTCAGAATAAAAAACAATGAGGGTACGTGTCTAACCAGTTCCAGGACTGAAGACCTAATTCTGATGATTTATATTCTATAGGGGGTGAGGTAGAATCTAGGATAAATACCTGTTCCACAAATCACCTTCCCCGTTTGTTTGCAGTTGTAGTGGACCGTGGGGCTAATTCTCTATTCAACAAGAAGCTTGAAAGGCAGGTTTCTTGATATGCACTGAACGAGAGTTATTTGGTACCCTGACCCGGTACACGACACGTGCTTGTACACAAACTAACGATAAAGCCACACGAAAATTTGGGCCGTGTTGTCTACGACGAACGGAACTGTTCTCTCTGCCGCAAGTGGCGCCGCTTCGACAGGTAATTAGGAGGGAGTGGGAGGAAATACAGGTTGGGGATACAAGTGAACCCAACATATTGTTTGTACAAAAAACAACTTTCAAAAACCAAAAATTATTGAAATACCTTCATACAAGCTGAAGTAATGTAGAAAGCTATTTTCAGTTTTTTCCATACATTTGAGAAACAGTTTAAGATAATAAAATTCTAAAAACTTTTAGTATTTTAACCCTAGCTGAATCTTTTACAGTCGACCAGATCTCAGTAATGAGCGAGTTTAAGTGGAGCATACATGATTTATAACCACTCATTTTTGCAAAAATCTCAAATTTACAGTTTTTATCAGATAAAAAAGTACAATCCTGCCAGAAGTTGAACTTGTTATTTTCTGATTCGTTGTCAGACACGATATCCATAGCGTCACAGGAGCTTGTTAGTAAATTACTCTATTTTATAATTTAAGTGCTAGGTACCTTCAACTATAATATAGTAGTACAGAACCATTGTAAAATTTGTATATTTTCTACTTATGTGAAAAAAAGCATACGAAAAATTATATGTGCAAAACCTTTAAGATTATTGACCATTCTATGGAATTTAACAAAATATAAGAAAGTTAAAAGCTCATTTTACATTGGAAATTATACCTATAAAAGCTATTTTAAACTAGAAGTTCTATCTTTTTAAAGCAGTTTAAGTGAGATGTATTTTTAAACATCGTGAATGCCATAAATTCTGATGCTTTAAACTAAACATAGGAGACATTAATATCTTAATATTTGTTCAAGGTCAGTAGGAAACTTTTTGTAAAATATAGTCGATTTTAAAAGTTAAGAGGTTTTGAAGCTTGTAATTGTGCCTGTAAGTTTAAACATTAAAAACACACTATCCTAACAGCCCATATTCAAGGTAGTTGATCCAATTATGGACCTCTTAAGACATAATGTTTTAAATAATGACCCAATTGAATCCTAAGACTACATGGACAGAGGTAATCTGAATGTATATATGTGCATTAGCTTTGCTTGTACATATATGTAGGGGAGACCGGGGCACAGTGGTCAGTTTTGAAAACGTAGCACCATAGACTAAAAATCTTTATATTCCTTCAACCTATAACTAATAGGCATATAAAATAAGAAATAAAAGCCTACTTTATTTGAAAAAATACAGATGGATTTGATAAAGGTACAAAATTATATGTCCAATGTGCCCCATAGCGGAGTACACTGCCCACATCACCGGGGTACAGTGAATACATTTACCTTAAGTCGACTTTATTCAATTAAATGCTAGAAAACAATAATAGAACAAAGTATTCAAATACATACAATATCATTCAATATTATGGGCTATGCAATTGACATTAAAACGTAGTGGTACTTGTGTTCTGGGCGTGCTTCCAAGTATTGTAGAAGGCGGCAAATTTGCAACAAAATCAATTTTCTGAATGGTGTTTACGTCTCTATTTTGCTGGAAACAGGAAGGTTGTCGTTCTGTTTTTTCTTAAGAAATTAACAGTGCAATGGTATGTCACAATTTTTCTACCCCACCAATAAAATACCTGGTCTTTTTTTTCACATACTCTACCAAAATGTAGCTATCCAGTTTGACCTCATGTGTTAAAACTTACACTCTATTCTTCATTTTCTGTCTCAGAGCGTCAGTCTTCATATCGTATTCAGTCTCTATCATCTTGATCTTTTCATGTTTTCAATAATGTGTGTCATAATCAAGGGATCTTTGTAACGTTGATATTCTTTATATTCCTATTAATTTTTTTTGCGCCTTCTTTAGATTCGTTTTTGCATTTTACAGACTTCGATTTTGACTGAATAGCTTTTAATAACGAACAAATGATTGCTGGTGTAATTATAGAATCTTGTTTGATAATGTTGTTTTCAGGTTTGTTTTCAGGTGTTCTATATTGATCAATTAACTCTGTTATTTTTGGTTTTGGAATCGTTTGCTCGCGTTGACCTAGATGCATTGTTGTGGAGCTGCGCTCCAGGGCAATTTCGCTTGGTTCCACCAGTCATGAAATTCGATTAGCAATAATTTCTTCATTTTCAGGAATAACCAAAAGAAGATCTGCTATGTCTGCTGTCATAAAATCTGAATCTTGAAAACTGTTTCTGTTAACCAAAAAACTAGATAAAATTGGTTTTTCGCTGAAAGTTTGCCGTTGTACCTCTCCAAATATTTGAGCATTTCTATGTAAAAATTCTCTTCCTTGAATTGGAAAACAGTCAGTTACTGTATGCGTCGTTGTAATATTTTTTTAGTGGACTATACACAGTTCTGTCAAGAAGTTTGAGTCGGTGACTAATTTGAGGGAAAGTTAAGTGAATAGCTTCGTTGTTTTTATTCAATAATAAAGTGTCATATTGTATATGCGCTTAAGGTTGTTCATTAGTAGTAACACTGGAGCCTCCTAAGTTGGTTTTGAGTCTTTAATAAAGTGTTGTAACCAGGTATAAAATACATTGTTATTATCCATCCTGAAATTGATGCCACACCTGCTGTTCTAGGGAACAGGACAGCAACCTGACACCAACTCTCCACGTTTTGCTGATCTTACTTGCCGTATTTGTTTAATACGCTTAGGAGTTATTACTTTTTCGGGAGTTTTAATAGTAAATACTATCGTTTCATCGTCAGTAAACACCTGATGAAGGCCAATAGCATGTTTATCTAAAATCTGCGTTAGTTTATCATAGAATGCATTTACAATAGGTTTATTGAAGCCTATAGCACATGCTAAGGATGTGGTCTCTGAAGTAAGTAATGAAGTATCTTTATGTCGTTTTAAAAACATTCCAAAAAATCTTCCCTAGCGCATTGACCTCTTCGGCAGTTTTAAGGCATTTTTTTGTTATTCACCTCAAAAAACTCATAAACTAATTTTTGCGCCATTCATGGTGGAAGTTCATGATAAAGTTAATAAGGTTGTTTTGAATAATCAACCAGCAAGTGTTCCTCATCATCGTAAAAACATTTCAGATAGTATAATTTGTAGCCAATTTGGGAAGTGTTTCAACGGTTACTTTATCTCAATCTATTTGTTTAACTCTATATTTGTATACATATCTAGTTAAGGCTGTTCTTGCAATAGAAAATCGGATGACAATATGTTTAGACTACGCACCGTCTGAAACAGTTCTTAATAAAGCAAGCATGGTTTCTTAGCTGGTAAGACCAACTTTCGTTATTCTTTTTCTGGTTTTCACCATATTTTTCTAAAACATTTCATATAAAACACTGTAATTTTCTGATGGGGTGCAATGGTCACTCCTCACGCTAATAAAAAGGAGTGACCACTGTACACCTTTGTGGTATGACCACTGTGCCCCAAAGTGCAACAATTTTTTACTTGCTTATGTATTGAAAAAAAAGGTTGTTCTTTATATTCCCAGTGGGTAGTAGAAAATTAACGCATACAACGACACATTAATTTAGCAAAATAGACTTATTTTAATCATATCTGACAAAAATTTGACAAACTTTGGAGACCGTATAGTTATTTGACACTCGCAAGTTTGAGGTTTGGTGTTTTCTCAGAATTCTGTTTTATATTAACTCCAACAAAGAGATTTACATTTTCCTTCCTCTACCAGGTGTCCCTAGTAGTAGCTAATTTAATTTAGACTTTTAAAAGCGACCACTTTATCCTTATGTCCACTCTACCCCTGTCTTCCCTACATACTAGTGGAATTATAAAGCTATAAAAATTTTTATGTACCCATCTGGAAATAACAAAACACGTAATCCAAATATTGCCAGAATACTGGTAATAAAAGGAAATTCTAATTCTAATAGACAAATCTATGTGAAAAACATGGATTTTGTTTTTAGAAATACTTTAAAAACGTCTTCGTCACCATCGTATGTTTGTGCACGCTCTTCATGGATGAAATGCGTTACAAACAAAAGTATGCGGTTTTATAACATAAGAAACTATATCATTATTTATAAGGCTTTGATAAGAGGACACCTTTCGAGGTTTGGCGTGTTGTTTAAGAATAAATCTTAATTTTTTAACAGAGGTAAATCGCTTTGTATATGAGAATATATTTTTCGTTGCCTATTGAGATGTAGTTTACGTTAGGACGTGAAAACTTTGATTTTATGAGTAATTAACGAACCCACGCCTTAAAAGAAGATGTTCAGGTTTCGATTTTCTAAAGATTCTGTAGTTTGCATTTTTTGACAAATTTTCTATTTCAGTAACCACATCCTTTCAGAATGTCTCTGGATTTTCGTTTTTGGGAGGATCTTGAGTATTAGGGGTAGTTGTATTAAAGTTTGCATATTCGACGAATTTTTAAAAACGTTCGTCAATGCTTGCTAAAATAAATCATAAGATAAAACATTTTCAACACTGAATCTTGAATCTCAAAAAACTTGCTATTAGAGCAAACACGTTTAATCCTCTTTTTGTTATTTTGTGTAGTTGATTTTTCTTTAACATATTTGATTGATTCTTCAGTGAAAATCGAACTCATGACGTTAACAAAATATCAGATTAATATGGAAACAGAATCATAAGCGTTTTTACACAAACTAACGATAACACTCTGAAACAATTACAAAGCAATATCATTTTTAGTTCCTTGCAGTTGTAAAGAATCATTAGTAAGTTAATCCCAATAATAGGTTTGAATAGAGTCGCACAAAACCCAAACAACCAACCAAAGGAAATTTACTCTATATTTATATAAACATCACCACACAGCAAACTTCGATAACACAAAAATATTGTATGCACAGAAAATATAAAAAATAGACGATTCTCAGAACCAATCAAATACTATATATTTTAAAAACGGTATTAGTAACAAACACAAGAACTACGCATTTTTATATCCCCTCAATAAATCATAATTTACTTAATTAAATATTTTTAAACCATTGCATACGTTGTTTTCACATATCTCAACATCACGAATAAGATGCATTAATAATACTATTAGTCATAATTTTCTTAATGTCTGTAGAGTTTGTAGAGTTAGTAGGGTAAATTATTATCACATGGCGGGTTAGATCATATATGCAAATGGTTCAAATAAACTTGAACATCAAGCTTCAGAATGCTACAGTACGACCTACAAACATCATGGTAGCATTATAGTTTTAATACGTCGTCACGAATGCCCCATTTACTGCGTAAAATAAAATATTGTTTAGAAGATCCCTGTTTACGATGACAGTATCCAGAAATGCAGAAATTCACATAATAAATCCAGATCATCATATACTATCAGAGCTTTTACTTGTTTTTACCGATAAATAATTGTAGGTTCACAGTTTCTTGTTCGGTGAAAATTTTGAATGGCAACTGTGAACATACTCAGTTGATCGCAATAGTAAATGTAAATATTTTTATCATTCTCGATTTACTTCTTTACTTTGCGCTTGTAAAAAATAGGTCCAATGAACGCATCAGTTATGTTATATAGTTTGGAAGTTTTTAAAAATGGGCAAACTCGACGCAAAGAAATGTCACGTAGTTATTACATTTCATTTTGTACATTATTGTTTATTACTGAGATGCTGGAATAAAACTTTTTTTAAAGAGGAGAATTGTATTTATATCAAGATATGTTCGTTCAGAAGACATCACATCTAACAATTAGCTTATAACATTTTTATTTATAGAGAGCGAAATTTTTGCTCTGGCAATACCGGTTATGCAAGCAGTCGATGTTTTCTGGTTTTACTTTTTTATTTTGATTATTAATATTGCCTCGCACAGGTTTTTTCAAGGTCACCTACATTGCGATAGTAATATTACTATAACAATAGTCTACATTTTAATATTTTGAATCTTAACTTTTTATTTATACTTTAATAGATATATTTGCTTAGTATTAAAATCACGTAGGCAAAATACATTATCCCTAAAAATAAAATTATAACGAAATCATATATTCTTATTCTTTGAGTAAAAAGTGAATATTTGTGAAATTGTAACTTTCGCATATATATTCCAAAAAAGAATTATGTTCATAGAGTCAAAATTTTTATTAAGTAGTACTATTTTATAGTTATGAATGATTTAAAAAAACGTTAAAATTACAATAACTTTGAAATAGTAAAAAAATTGAGTAACAACATATAATATTATTTTTATTTAGATAACAACATATAATTTATTTTAATTGGAAATGGCATCCGATATCACACCCTTAAACTTTAAACATAACGTTTCGGACACCCGCAAATTGTTTTTAATAAAGTATGTAATATTACTAAACTAAAATTTAGTGTCATTTTACATAATTGTATCTTATTTTGTCTTCTACTCAAAACAAACCTAGCTATTTTATAATATCAACTGATATTAATTTCTCGTGGAGCCTAAAGTTAGTGGCATATACAGAGAAAGGTCCTTTCTTAAATTTTCTGTGTAAGTGTTTATAAAATTGATAAAAAAACTGTAATCTTTTAAATGTTAATTACTAATTTATGTAGCAGAAAAAAAGTGAAATAAATGAACCTTGTCCGAATTTTAAAAAACGCGAAGTTGCAGCTGAAATTTTTTTGGTCTTTGTCCAATTAAAATTTTCATTAAACACGCAACATCTACGTTCCTAAACATTTAATACCGAGTACTTGATTATTATCGAGTTCTAATTTAGTAACCCTAACAAATATCACGCACTTCTAAGCATACGTGTCCCATTTGTTCGTAGGGTAATATTTAATTACCAATTTATATTATATTATCGACCATATACAAATTTTTCCATTAACTGCCTTGAATATATGTGAAGTCATAGATATATTTTATTGGTTAGTCGAATATAATAATAATAATACACTTGAAGCTTGACATAAGATTAAACCTAATCGAAGAGTTTGAAATATATAGTTGCAAGAATTTAAAGAACGTCTTGCATAGTAATAGATATTTTATAGCATTATTCAAATGTTTGTGACTTAATAAAATAATGTGTAGTACGTTTTTAATATTCGCTTGATAATCGCAGAGCTAGTATTTAATACCTCTAGATTGGTTAAATATCTTCAAATTTTAAGTACTTTTAAATATTGTTTATTAATTTATTTATTTATTTGCTTTAACATTTTAACCTGTAATGATAACTACTGACACTGACACAAATAGTGATATACGCAGACTGTGCAAATTTCAGGGAAATGTGTAGGTTGGTTCAGACTAGGAAACAATGAGGGTAAGCATCCAACCAGTTCTAGGACTGAAGACCTAATGATGATGACATTTATATGTACTCAACAATTAGGTAAAACAATTCTATATCTAATTTTATATAAAGAAAAAAGGGTATTCCAATAGCAACTTTACTCTTAATATAAATAATGTAACGAGACGTCACTTAGTCTACACTTAACCAGAATAATACAACTCAACGTAAACGAGGTATTTGTACACAAAGGTAGTTGATAGCCACCCTGAGGCGTAACATTGTCAGATGGACTTGATTGACAATTTACAAAAGGTTGCATTAAAGAACTTCATTAAGCTTACAGTAGTAACTGTCTAGATTTTATTTGCATAATTCTATACGTTACGTTCTCTTGAAACACTCCGGAATTGTTGAATATGTATATAAACTCTTGTTTGGGGTGGAGGTTGAGTTTATTCTAATTCAAGCTGTGATTATAATCCTAGTTTTTGTTTGAGTCTTGAACTATAATGACGTGATATGAAATAAATTAATGGCAACACACTATTAAAATATATAGCTGTATGTGATATAAATTATTCTAGTGATCGATATATTAACACTTAGTGCTTCGATAGTTAATTATAGTGCTTCGATAGTAATTTAAAAGATTAGCATTGTAGCTTCTTACCTACAAACACCACTTTTAAATTATATTTATATCTATATCTATATCTATATTGAAGCTTTTCTTGTTTCACTAGGCTGGGCGTTAGTGAAACTCATTTAAAAGGATGTTCATATTTTCTTACAAAAGTCGTGCAGAAGATGTTGTTTTATCCGTACAATTGTCTTTTGAAGACTTCCGCCCTAGCTCTGAACTATATCTTCAGCGCTTTAGAGAGACTATCAGGGGGGTTGTTAATTAAATACGGATGGGTATGGCACCACTGTACGTAGATAATCTGTAAAACAAGAAATATCGCTAAGAAAAATACAGGAACCTCAACGAGTATTTTCTGTTTTAGATGGTACTACGTTTATCCTGAAATAAAATAAAATACATAAAATAATATTAGAGACATTATAATTTGAATTAGGGCCGCTATACTTGCGGCCACGCCCCCAATGCTCCACCAGGAGGTACTACATTGGGTTTAAACGCGAAAATAATCGTGCTTCTGATTAATTCTGACTTCATAGTTAATCCACCCTAAATAAAAAACTAAATAAAAATCTAACAAACCTAACAAGCTCTAACAATCTAACAAACATAAAAATCTGACCAACTGAAACAAAACTAAAAACAGGGTTGTAAATAATGGTATCCCAAGCGCTGACTTTGGAGTGTACCCGATCAACAAGACACAAGCAAAAATAAGAGAGGGAGGGATCCGTAATACCGGATAGCAGACGCCGGCTCTGCTTACCAGTGCGACCTGAAGGGTCGTCTTAAAACTATCCAAATCTAGCTAACTAATTTAAATTCATCCCTAGCTTTCCCTATCATTCCCTAACTGATTTATATTATGATTACAATCTTCACTATTCTACTCTTCCTTCCCAAATATATACTGCAACCAATATGGCGACAGAACGTCAAACAAAATAAATATGCCACAAAATGCTACAATGCATGCTAATAAATAAATAAATAAATATAAAGTGTAAATATAAAATAAATATATAAATAAATGTCTAATAAGCGTTAAGCATATAGCAGTGCACAAAAAAGCAAAAGCATCACCCTATTTATCAGGTGCACTCGCACAAGCATTATGTCGGCTAGTGCCATTACACACAAAACGTGCTTGTTAAATTATTTCAAAAACTACTAATTAATGTAAATCAAAGCTTGTGCGAGTGCAGCCGCCACAATTTAAGTCTTACCTCCATGATAAAATTCTCCAGCATCCGAAGATCTGGTCGTCTGCTTACATCTAACTGTAACTTACTTCTAAAGGTAAGATGGGGTGCACTGCTAAAGTCCTGGTGGGTATGCACTAAATGTTCTTGGGGGGATCACAATCACTATCACTTCACTTTCAAGTCCTGGGGGGATGCGTGGTTTTACTCTATTTTATTATCTTTGTTTATTTTATTGATTTAATTTAATGAGGGTTTCTGATTTATTTGTTATTGTTTATTTGTTATTATTTATTCCCGATTTCCCGATTTTCCGCACATAATTATGAAGATAGGCAGTGATTGTATTAATGGTGTGGAGGTTTCTCGTGCATATTGGACATTTGGGTATAATTATCATGTTATTTTATTATTATTATTTTTTTTATTTTTATTTATTTTTTTTTTTTAATTTTTAATATCAGGTTTTGGTTATATCTATGCTTGTATCCTTACTCACGCCAAGTCAATCTAAAATTTTTCAATCCTCCCACCAACCCCACCGAATTTTACACGCGGTTATCATTGTCTAATCTCGCGACCCTTCCCGCGAATTCTTTTAAGGCTGTCCAGAACGCCTTCTGGTTAACCACTTCCCCGACTTCCTCTAGGCTCTTTGGCCATGCTAGACCTAAGATAGCTAGTTTGCTATCAGCCAACCCACGATTTCCCGCCTCAAGCGGGCAGTCGAAGAGCACGTGCTCTGCGCTTTCCGCGCCCTCACCGCATTCGCAGCGGTCGCTGTTGGTTAGCCCGAACCTTTGTAAATACGCCTTCAGGGCGCCGTGCCCTGTTATCAACTGCACCATTTTGTGATCGAGCTTAACCTCGATCCTACCTCTAGCTTCTATGATCGGTATGAATTTGTGGGTCAACCTGCCCGTGACAGCGTTGTTCCACCTCTCTTCCCATTGTCGAATTGATTTTTCGCGCAGCTTTCTTTTAATCAAAGACTTCGGTATTGACGAATGTGATATTCGAAAGTCTCCCGTCGCGGCTTCTTTAGCTAATTCATCAGCCCTATCGTTTCCTACGTTACCATTGTGCGACCTGACCCAACAGAACTTTAAACGTCGAAACTGGAGCGCCGTACGCGCTATCCTCCAGACGTCCGCTTGGAGGTCTGTCGAGGTGTTCATGTTTGTTAAAGCCGTCAGCGCCGATTTACTATCACTGATTATATAATACTCGTCTCTGCCCGTATGGTTTATTACGTAATCGATAGCCTCTTGTATGGCTACCAATTCGCACTGGAAGATAGTGCACCAGTTCGCGAGTTTGGTTTGAAACCGAAACACCTCCCTTTCCTGCTTATACACGACAAACGCCGCGCCTGCTTGCCCATCGTCCATACGTGAACCGTCCGTATAAATTCTGATACCCATCGCGTCCTCATCACCTTCGACAAACTCGATTCCTCTAATATCAGCCGGGTGCCCCAACTCAGATACAACGATCTTTCTTGCAATTTCCCTATTACCAAGATTAAGATCTTCGATAATTTCGCGCCCTTTTCCTATATTTATTAATCGCCTATCTCTAATCTCCCTAACGACATATTCGATAGGGAGAGTCCTACTGATCACCAGGACAGCCTCCGTGGAGGTGGTCCTGTACGCCCTCGCCGCTTTTACCGCGGTTATGCGTTGTACGCTCGTTAATATTAGAGACAGCAATTTGCGCCTCAAAATAAAATCAAATAAATCAGACAGGTGTTATACATCTATGATTTCTTTCTTCTGTGTTATGGTGCATGAACACTCTACTTATTAAATTTTATGCACATCTGGTAATACTTTTGCTTAAGAGCTTCCATGAAAGTAATTAACCTTGTTTAAATTAATAAAGAAATTAAGACTGCTAAGTAAGTATATATATATATATATATATATATATATATATATATATATATCATCATCATCATCATCATCATCATCATCATCATCATCATCATTAGGTCTTCAGTCCTAGAACTGGTTAGACGCGTACCATCATTGTTTCCTATTCTGAACTAACCTACACATTTCCCTGAAATTTGCACAGTCTGCATATAACTATCTGATCTAGGTCTACATCTACCTCTTTTTTCCTATCTCTGCTTGTAATATATCCCATACTATTCCCCAAAAATGCCTTAGAACGTATTCTGCCTTCTATTTCTCTTATCTTTTTCCCCAGATATCCTTGTTCCCCTACTATTTCTATAACGTATTTGTTATTATCTTTGTCTGTCCATGCTATCGTCCTCATACATCTGAAGCACAGCATTTCAAAAGGCTGCTACCGTTTTTCTGTCTGCGTTTCAGACTGCCCGTATTTCATAGGCATACTGTGCTGTGCCCCACACATATGCTTTCAACAATTTTTTTCTTGTTCTATGTTTGTTGTCTTCATATATATATATATATATATATATATATATATATATATATATATATATATAAATTGCCGTGTTGCCAAAAAAAAAATCGTGCCCCACGAATTATCAATTTTAAAACAATTTAATTTCTTACACAGATTCCTGCTTCATCACTTTATTACTTCAACCGCTCCCTGGCTAGCTTTATTGGGCCTCCTATTGGATACCTAGATTCACTATCATACTCTTTATCGTTCACGCACACTCTCAATAAAACCACAGAATAATACAACAATCATACACTATTTATTTACCACTATTTACAAATAAAAGTTCAAGATTATCTACATTTCAGTGCTCAAGTTACACCTCAATAAATTCTATTTTTATAAAGTCCAGAATTTTAACTAAATATCAAACACATTGAATGGAACAGGAGTAAATGGGCCCTGAATAATACCTGATTTTTCTTTCTTTATTTATAATTAATTTTAATTAGGACACTCTGGAGTATGGTGAGCTCATGATAACCCAGTTTTTTTATGATTAATGTATGCTTTTTACTTAGCATATGCTTACTGCAAACAAAAAAACCCATGTACTCTTTAACAATAAAAATTTAAATTCCTGATGGAACGTTAATAAGCTTTATATACACCTTTAGATTTATATTTAAATACCATAATAAAAGTTAGTTATACGTATTATTTTCAATACGCACAATAATGCAAAATACCTTCATAGTTCACTCTCACACATCACATCAATTTTCATAGTTTATAAAAACAACAAATTCTAAAGCGTTACCTCGAATTTCTTGAAGATCCCTACTCCGTAGACGATGCCGTTAAGTTGTTTCGTTCTGCTCTGCTCGCCGCCTCCAGCTATTTGTAGATAAACACCCTTTAAGTTGTGCTGCATGCTATTCATACACGATACATCAAAATCCAAATCCACGTATATTACACTTCTTTTATAGTTGCTTAATTTAATTTACGTTTCAATACTTCACTTCACGAGCTTGTTTAAAATAAATGTTGCACCTCAATAAAATTTAGATTCGGCACTATCCGCGTTTCAAAATTATGAGGCCAACACTGTACTATTTAATTTAAAATAATTTTATATACTTACAAGCTCGTGGTAAATTTCTGTACGTAGTCTGAAGCAATGAAATTACTAATACATCAAAATTAAATCAACGGAAAAGCTATATGAATTGGCTAGATAAATATTCAACAAGTGCATTAAATATATTATCATTTACGCAGGCAAAAAATTATCTATTATTTGAATAAATTGTACCTGACATAAAGTATTACATTTGTTCAAAAATCCATGTTAACTAGGAAATAAACAAACAAATATATATATATATATATATATATATATATATATATATATTATAAGTAGTTTTTTACACAAGGTAAGTTGATAAATACTAACGTATTGCAATTAATAAGATGAAATAATAACCTAGACTTTTTAAGTAAAGCCCAAATGATCATTTCAAATCGAGCTTGTAATTGAAAGAAGGAAAATATAAGGCCTTGGACAGGATTTGAACCTGCATCTCAGTTTTGCCGGAACTGTGCGTTTTACTCGATTTGAAATGATCATTTGGGCTTTACTTAAAAAGTCTAGGTTATTATTTCATCTTATTAATTATATATATATATTACTCATATTTAGACCAGGGTAGAAAATTAAATAATCACATCAAATAATTTTAATCACCGTGTATAAGGAATTTTATTAGATAATACGCTTTATTAAAAAACCGTGGAGAATAAAAATTTATTAGTTTAATTAAAAATAAGAGATTTAAATTATGTACAAGACGCTTTATATAAAAAAGGAAGCAGTATTAGAAAACTTTACGTGTAATTTAAGTATTCCTAGTAAAGAAACAAAGACAAATTACGTGCAAAATTTACATTAATTGATTTAAGTTCTAGGTAACAAGTAGTAGACAAAGTGTACACATAATAATTAATATTTAATTTGTATTTGCTAAAAATGAAAGGGTAGAAGTCAATTTTAGTTGGAGTTAATTGAACCATTATTAATAATAAGCATAAAACTTGTAAAAACCCAATAAAATGCAAATCGTAGAAGGGTATTTAAAATGTTACGTTTGAACACACCTGCGTATTTTTAAAAGGCAATTTCAGTTTAATTTGTTTAGATAAACATGTCGATTCTACAGATAATTAATGGTTACAAAGAATCTTGGAGAAACCGTGGCTTAATATTCACGAGAAGGTGCGATACGGGGTTATTTAACCCAGATAGTCCACATGGACTAAAATAATCGATAATAAGGAATATCAATTAGCACCAATACGAACAGGTTAGAAAAGGAAAGAGAAAATGCGTCAAGCAAAGACACATATAGTAAAAGGCGTGATTTAAGCAACGTCACGAGGGTCACAATTGGTTGAAAATAAGATGCAAATATCAGAGGTAGAAACAACGATTTCTGTACAAAATTAATTAGTTTTTCTCGGACATGTTTGCGTGCCGTGTGAGAATTTCTGAGATTTTCAACTGGCGAGTGCAAAATTCGTAAAAACCGACGCGCGAGCGACGGAATGGGAACATAGCATGCGAAATTCTTTAGAATTGCCCGTTTTGAGGACTCGACCGACAGACAGGCTAACCGCTATATATACCGAGGTGAATATAAACAAGCTCTCTTACATCCGCGACTTGATTCAAGATGTTAAACAGTGCATTTTAGTTTGATAAAATAATTTAAAGTTTGCTCGTATATTTTGGTGATTCAAAATAGTTTGTTCTTTACGTGCTAACATGAATATACGTTAGTGCACTTAGAAAAGAAGATACAAGGTAAATAAAGTTTAGTATCACTGTACCAATTGGTAAAATTTACTATGACAAATAAATACACAAAAGTAGGCAGTTTTGGCGTATCTTGGTGAAAGAAGTATGAATTTCTTTGTTATTTTCGGGGTGTTAATAATTAAATGGTTCGTAAACATGACTGGATCCACTAAACAAGGTTCAGATATACACAGATGAGTTCCGGAAAAGCCCTGAAACAACTTTAAATAAATGGTGATGGAGCAAATTTTTAAAACGTTGAGAATCAGAAGCCGTAAATATAACCCAGTTGGAATGGTGTGATTAACAAAAGGGACGATGTACATTGAAGCTACGAGTGCAAGTAACCTTCAGGTAAATTATACTATTTTGTTTGAACTTTGAGATGTTGGTGTGTGTTGAATAACTTTCTAATTTGTTTATTTAAAATGGACAGTAGTGGAATTGTACTAACAATAATATTTTAATTTTAAGGTGAAATTTGCTTGTTTAAGTAGAAAGGGTATTTAGTATTGATGTTCTGGATTATGATAAAAATATGGGTATGTCTTTGAGCTCAATTAGACGAACCTGGTTAATTAACGTAAAGGGGTGGTAGATGCTCCTTTGTACTCTGCATATATTGTTATAGTAATTAGTAGGCATCCTACAAGGACTTTAATTCTGGATGCACATTAAAATGAAAATAAATTTAATTTTGAAAGTTTCCGATATTAAAATTTATGCTGAATATTAATTTTGAAATTTTAATGTATTGTGAATATTGATGTAAATAGAGTTGACGTTGATGTTTGTGGTAGGAATGTGTTTGTTTTTTATGTATGAGGATAAAAGCTATCTAGAGGAGCAGCCGAGGCGATTAACAGAAGAAAATCAACAGACCAGGTAATTCAAGAGGTTTCACAGCATTCTATATATATATATATATATATATATATATATATATATATATATATATATGGAGTAGCGTTTGGTTTGTCAAAACATTCATTTAAATAGGGATGTAAGAAGGAATTGAAAGCGTAGTAAAAAGAAAAAAAATAGTGAAATGAAGGAGGACGAGGGAATTAAAAGTATAAATTATTTGAAGAAAGATGTAAACTATGTTAAGAGAAAATTAGAGGAGGAAGTAAGAATTGTTGATATATGTCCAGGCAAAGTTACGAATGAAATAGAATCGTTGTTAAAGAAATCTTATGAATTGGAAGATATAGAGTTAAGAATTGTTGCTGATGGTAAAAATGAGCTAAGAAATTATTGATAATGAACGATTTAAGACTGAAGTTTATGCATATAATGAAGAGTAGTTAAAAGATGTACGATTTAAAAGTTACGTACCTAAGTACGCTAGATATAAAGATTTTAGACCATAATTTTTTCGACGTGAGTAGTATAGCTCGGTAGTTGCTAGGACAACCTCATAAAAATTGTATACCCTATATTTTTCCAAGATTGTAATAATTTAAAGAGGAATGAGCGATAATATGATGAATTATGTATGATAATGAAGAGAATTCCATTTGAGGCAAAACTTGATGAGACCGTATGTAAATATGAGAAAAGTTAGAGATATAGGATAGAA
Source organism: Platerodrilus igneus (assembly GCA_036346225.1). NCBI lineage: Eukaryota > Metazoa > Arthropoda > Insecta > Coleoptera > Lycidae > Platerodrilus > Platerodrilus igneus. Next base: position 5,612,963 of record JARFIW010001303.1, read on the forward strand.
ATATTAGATTGTAAATAATATTAGTATAGTAGTTAAAGACAGTTTAATTGATTATAAGATAGAAATAGGTGGACTGTTAAAAAGAGAAAAGCTCTAGTATGAAAGGATTATGCGTGTGTATTATAAAACCTATAAAATTAGGTATGGATAGCAAGTAGATAGAAATAAAAATAGTGATGTTACTCATATATGCGGGAAAATAACGCAGATTTCAAATTTTATATTTTGATTTGGGGGAAAATGACGTGATAAGAGGTTACAAGAGGTCATTGAATGCCCAAATTCTCTGAAAAATCTCAATCAAAAAGAAAGAAAACAGAAAAAATTAAAATTTCCCAATATGTAATTTGTCTACCCTGTATTTCATTACCATTCAACTTAGAAGCCCTTATTAATTATATCCCGTGCATTGACATAGAGTGTGAAAAGATCATAATCTTAAAAAATCCCAACTTTAAGCCGTGTGTGTACACATAATTGCTTTTGCGAGATATCGTATGTTCATAATCAATCTATTCTTAGTAAAACTACATTTCATTCTAAGATATAGATACAAAGACATTTACTTCGTTCGCATTAAACAGAAGCCTAATTAATAAATTTTCGATGTATAGACAATTTTGAAAGTCCAAAAGGAGTTGCATACACTTTTAACATACAAAACATATTTTCCGTGTGTAAATTATTCGCTTCATTTACCGTAAAAGCAAATCTTATTGCATTTGCAAAGCATAAAGATCGCATTTGTGAGCTTTTATTATGTATTTAAGTTCATTTTAAGAGCTCCAAACAAAACATTTAAATTTAAAATTTTCGAATGCATCACGTTACTAAGTAATGTTGTAAAAGTGGATTATTTTTTATAAATGGATAAACGCTGCAATACAAAGAACACACTATTAGAAAAGCCTTACGTATTACCGAAAATGAGACCGCGAACATTACAAGAATCATAAATCATAGTTTGACACTAACTAGCTCATTAAAACCCGTACAATCGGTGGAATATTATATCCCCCAGAGTGACTAATTTTTTCAAATAAATCATTGAAACTCTCGAAGATGACGTATAAAGATTATTTTGTATATAAATGAAGTAATTCAGATTCATGCATTCGTAGTTACAAGATCGACCACGTAAGTTTGAGTGATTCGAGAATTGTTTTGACATTCGTTATGTATGCTTGCCCTAAGGGGGGACTGGAAGTCCTTAGAGAAAATTATCGTGTTTACTGCCTAAGCAGGATCTGTAAAAAAATATAATTTAGTATAGCTAAGAAGAACACAAGAGAGGTGCTCCTGCTACCTTATACTGTAAAGAAAAGAATAGCTATTAATATAGAGTATTTGAACTCTTATTATAAACACATTTTTGGGCATTAAATTCTTGAAAATACTATTAGTGATCTTTTGTCAAGTGAGAGCTAAAAAACATTAAAATTGTAAAGGGTAGTAATGTCTTTTTTACTTCTTGAACTAATTACCCTATTCTTGAACTCCTTGTTCAAAATAAAACAATTACTCAAATAATTTAAATGATTGTTCGTTAATTAAAAATTTCCTTCAAAGTAATAAAATTTTATGTACAGAATATACATCTGAAAGGTAGTTTTAATTTCTTCAACACATATTTAAAATGAGAAATCAATTACCCAAAATATCAGATCTGTTATTCCGTTTACAAGTGTGTATTAAAATTTTCAAAATCTAATAATATTAGTTTTCATAACCACTAAAGATACGATTGAATTTAAATGAAATGTTTTGTTGAAATTAAATTAAGGTATTCTCATTCCTTTGTAATATTATCATACATAACCTCTAGTTCAAAATGTGATAAATTCTAAGCATCGAAAGATTTTCATATTTACTGAGCAAAACAGGAATCGTAGGTTGTTACAATGTTGTTTACGAAATTCAGCCTCATGGTTAACATAGGGGAACAGCTGTCGTCATGCCAAAGTAATAAAAAAGCTTACCTTACAAAGCGTTGTTCTATGCTGCATAAGACAATTACATTGTAGAAACCAAATGTGCTGGCATATGATCCTTTGACAAACAAATGACGTCAATCTACTGTCCACACTTTATTATGTAGTAAAACGGAATTTTACTGGAACCATTTAAATGAACTTGAAGAGCTTCTTATGTTCGCAAGTTGAAACACAATCAGATAATTTAACAGGCTATCCAAAATATATCATCTTCAACATAATTTTAACGGTGATTCAGAGAAATACACATGGTATTTGAACACGTAGCTCGGAATCTTATCTTTGCTGAATGTCCAGAATAAACATCATTATAATTACATTACGGATAATAAGCTTGATAATCACAAAGACCGAATTTTATAACTTTAGTGAAATCAAAATTCAAATCAAATTAAATAATTCGTTATCAAAAATCCATGGAGCGTTTAAACGCTATTTTACTAAAAATATCATTGAACGTTTGAAAGCATTCTTTAAAAATCGTAGAGCTTTTGAGTGTTATCTTACAAAAAAAATCATAAAACTTTCGAGCGGATTCTTACTAAAATAATTAATAGAACTTAAAAGCGCTATAATAAAATCGTTTAGTTTTATCTAACAGTAACCTTATGTGCTTACCATTATTAAAATACACTTTACTTCAAGTGCATCATGCACTTGGTCACGCGGCAACGCCTATCTAGACGCAGGTTGCTGGCAAGAACCCAGTTCAATTCCATGACGTTTCCCCTTCAAGCGGTCGTGCCAGAGTAACGTCTGCTATATGCGCACAAGCAACTTGAAAGCAGCCTGATATAAAAGATGCTATTCAAACGACCAACGTTTGCTAGTAGTAACTAAGCCAGAATTATTAAATAATTGCTGTTTTGTGATTGGGCTACACAGCTCCTATCTAAATATTTATTTATATAGCAAGATTTAACTGTTTATTTAAATATACAATACAGCGTATTTAATGAATGATTTTAAAAGATTTGCAGTCGTCAGAAAAAATTGTTACAAAGTTTACGTGTATTTTATTGAATATATTGTGAATGATTATTAACAATCAAAATTCAACGTAACTTAGTTCAAATTGTAGAGAACAGGGTAATTAACGACATTATAGAGAGACGAAAATGAAATAAAGTATCGCTTGTCTTGCAGCACTCGCGGCACTGGTTCACAACTTTTAGGTACGGGTAAAAGTGTCTACTTTACTGCTGGGAGAGTTATCACACCCCTACTCGCGCTCTTTAATCAACTTTCTTTGGTCGACAATAAACAGGCGACCGTTGACAACCAACCGCAGAATTTTAGATAGAAAGTCAGTTATATGTTCAAAAAAGACTCTATTAAACCTAAAATGATTCTGTTAGAACCCACTCATGCGAACCAGTTCAGAGCATTAATAGTCAACTACCTCTTTAAGAACGCATTGTATCGATACTTTTGAAGTTTTTCTTTTTTCGGTGACAGAAGATTGGGTTCATCGCAAGACTTTGTTGGTGCAGTGAATAATTCGTACTCTTAAGAGGATACAAGTAATTTATTGTGCTTTAGTATAGCCAAAACACTTTAATATGTTATTTCTGTTTCGTAAATCTGAATTATTTGACCATTACAAATACCTTGATTACTAATTATGAATACAGATATTAACCACCTCTTTTTTTCCCGAGTGAGTTCAATAGCACACTATCAATTAATGTTGCAAGTTTTTCTCGGATTATAAAATCTCTCACACATTGATTTCTTTAAGTATAGTACATTTCCAGGGAATTTGCTTCACAGTAACTTGAAGAATCCGGTTTGCTTTTTAACACCTTCAAGATTGTTAGCAACATTTCAAATTATATACAGAGATAATTGTAGATAACCCTAAAAATTTTATTATGTTTCACGTAACACAAAAATGTATAGCAGTTGACTGTAATCCCATAACTCTCGTCACGTATTAAGTAGGTAAGTTTAAGAAATTTAGAAACTGTACATAACTGTCGACACTTCAGTTTAGAAATTTTGTTTCTGCTACGCTTTCTGTACCCGCCTAACAGCTGTACTCAAAACTCTTTTATTCGCAATAAAGGCTGAACTTCGGGTGCTTATTGCTGAGTATTATCTTTCTAATAAATCAGAAACACGCGCGCCTCAGAAAAAAAAATACAATACATTAGAGAAGACTCGACTTTTTCTTCACATATTCGCATCCTCCCATTTATAGAGACTTCAACCACGAACAATTAACTTCAAGATTAAGAACCCTAGTTTCTCTTTAGTTTCCCCAGCAAATTAATCATTCTGTTCCTTTCCACCTCTTATATGCGATTGTTTGTAACCCTCTTTTTTGTTTGATTGCTTGGAAGAAACGTGCTAACGCTCTATCCAATATAACGCCTCACCCACCTAACTAGCCATAACATATCCTTGCACCTCGACGTGTACCGCAAAGCTTCAAATGCAAGCAAGGATGACAGAGAACGTATATAGAGAAGTCGTATTGAAATTGAAAAAGGAATAAAGGCTTTTCGACGATTTTATTGCTAACTGAGCTCTATCGCGTTCATATTTGGATTGCGAGAGTTTCTTCTGAAATAAATTCTTTTCCAGTTTTATAATAAATAGAGACTGCATTCTTTACAAAAGGATTTGTAGGGAAACCAAGTTGTAGATTTTCCCTTATTTATAAAAAATATTTTTTATGAAGGAAAGAAACGCTATAAAATATTGTACACTTGACATAAAGTACGGAAAAGCATGTTCTACAACAGATACGAAATCATCAGTTTGATTTTAAAAAATTTTTCATGCGCTCTTTTATGAAAAACATTTTAAACTGGTATAACGTTTTTAATTCAAGGCAGTTCAAACATACGTTTGTGTAAAGCTTTTTGTTGAGGAAACCTCAGAAATACGCTGAATGTACATTTCTTTTAACTTGATACATTTATGCCATCTTTCGGACTGTTTCATAGTACTCTTTCAATAAATTTATCTTTGGGGATGCTGTAAAATAATTCAAGCGTCTAAATAGATATAGAAAGGCCTAAATAAATAGCTATCTAGGGCTTTTTTCCTTAGATTTGCTTGTTAGAATTATTTTTGTATCAATTTCTTGTGTGAGGGCAATCCTCGACATTGTTTAAAAAATGTTTATTTTGCAGTTATATCATAAATAAAACTGTCATTTAGTGTAAATTGATTTTTGTGGGGTCGAGATATCTAAAAATTGAAACGATATCTGGATTTATTAACGTGTGTAATCAAATTTTTTGATATAAATGCAGTTCATATTTTGGAATACATATTTTACAATTTCCTTGTTTAGCTAACTGTTCTTTGTGGACTTAACTTAAACTCGTTTACTCTCAAATACAGAGAAATTTTAATGTATTGATCATAATTTATTACAATTTACTGGATACCGCTACATATTGGAACTCATGATAATTATTACAAACTAATCACTAGCAATGTTACTGCACTACTTACTTCCTAAAACAACGTTTCACTTTATCACTAAGTTTAAGACTATGTAAATTTATTTGCAATAACGCTTATTTTATATGCATATTGAACGTATTCATTTTAACACAATCTAATTTATTTTATAATCGCGAGTTTATATTTGAACTGGATCTGATTCATCTCCGAACTGTGCGGCTTTAAATACTAAATTTCAGTAGCTTTTGGATCATTCCAAATATTACCAGAATTTTCTAGAATACCCTCTTTTGTAAGCTTTAAGTGCATCCTTGTAACCGCCAATCAAAACATTGTTATGTTGATTTGCATTGTTCTTTCTTTGGTACCTTTGCGACAACAACGTGTTTTATTTACCTAAATCAAATCCAGCATTTGTAATATGATATTTATATATTTTTACCTGGAAATATTCTCCTAATTTAAAAAAAATTACATCTCTTTAGGAAAGTGATAATAATAATCATAGTAATATCTTAATTGAGAAACTGCAAGTTAGATTCATACAGATTAAACATGTTTAAATTGTGCGAAGTCCAGTTTAATAGTTTTACACCAATAAATTTTCCAATTTAACCCTAAATTTTTCAACAACTCGTAGTTACAATGGAATCAATCTGCTTAAAGCTCTCCCAACAATTTATTTTCAGCTTATCGCTATATTCTAAATTATTATCAAAGCACTAATTATTAATTTATATAATAACTACAGTAATTTATATTAACAGAGAGTAATTTATATCGGCAGTAATTTATGTCACATATGTACCACTACTTATTTCATATCACAACTATCAAATCTATAAACTATATTGTAATCAAGGCTTCAATTTAGAACTGAACTAAAGAACCTGTTAACGGCAATTTATACCTTATCCAATTGCTCCAGATTATTCTAAAACATACCAAAATTTGCAAATAATATTCTTGAGAATTCCTATTGTAACCTAAATAACTCTTATACGAAAACCCTTCTACCTGTCAATCAAGTTCATTTGAAAGGAGTAATGTCGCAAAAGCCATCAATAATCTTCTATGTACAAACGCTTTGTTTACTTTCTAATATAGTTATTCTGATCACAGACAGAGCAATCGTCGCTACTTACTCTTTTGTATTTTCAAATTCTACATATTATAGAATACATGAATTTTGAAGACATACTCTTCATCCATCTCTAAAATCTAAGTTGAGACTGTAAACAACATCACAGTAGTTCATGCTAGATAACAACAACAAGCTTCACAATAAAACTATGAAGCTTTAATGTTTGAGTCAAGAAATGTGGCGATTATGAAAAATTATTTTTAGTATAGCGTACGCTTTTTATGATGCATTTACATATATAGTTTTTAAAGCGTAATTTATAGTCAATAGTTAGTTCTAGGCTTTCTGTGATATCCTTTAGTGGTACACTGTTGTTTTCGATCTCTATCACAACTTGATTAATTATGTTTTCCTATTTTTGAAAAAACAATTTCATCTAATTTCTTTGGGTTTAAAGGTAAACCATGCTATTTACAGATAAATTATCTAAGTCCACATTTATTTCTATACAACCATTTTGTATTTCAGATTCCAAAAATGATAAATACCTTTGTGTATGATCAGCATAAAAATGACACTTGCATGATATCTATACAGAAGCAAGGGTGGAACTATTAATAAGAAATAGAAAGGGGCCATTGATGGATTGCTGTGGTACGCCCTTGCTGGAAGGCTGGAAGACTGATCTGCATTCCGATAATTCAACCTCTTGACTATGAGTACACACATAAGCATAACTCGATAGAAGTTAAATCTCTTACCTTGTAAGCCAATAAAATGTAAAATCACAGTTGTGATTCAAAGTATCAAGGGTGTCGGAGTAATCTAGCAAAACCAGCACTGCGATCATTTCTTTATCGGTGGCGTGAACTATGTATGAGTTATATTTAATAATGCTGTGTCACGGTTATGTCCGTATTTAGAACCTGATTGACATCTAGGTATAACATTGTTAGTTTCAATATGGCTACGTGTTGCTATCCCATAACTTTTCGAAAAACTTTATAGCGCCAGACGAATACTATTTGGACGCAGATCTTTAGTGTTCGGGAGAGGGTACTTTAATTAAAAGATTAATGAATGATTTTCCAAAAATATGGAAATACAGACTTATTTAAACAGAAGCTTCCTGTATGTGTGATATACGGCAGCAAGAACAGTAGGCATTACTTCAACATTTCAACATTAATATTATCAATTTCAGCAGCTTTAGTTTTTATACTAAAAATAATTTTATTCACGTCACTTCGTTCAATAGAAGTGAAACTTGAAAAGTAGTAACGGTTTTAAGAATATTGTTATTTTAGTAATGCATTTACTCCGTACTATCTTTCACATTAGTAAGAACAGAATATTGTTTGTTTGAGAATTAGTACCTAAATGTCTCATATCTTTCAAAATTGTTGCGGGAGAGTATCCAAAGCGTTAAAGTACCCTCTTTTGTCATATCTAACCACAAATGTTATTAGATTACACAATTGTTCATAGTGCACCAGTGTTGGGGTGACCTGGTTGATTTACATCTTCTCCGTGCCTTATCTCGTAGCTTTTTTAGCTCATCAGTAAGCCACGGCACAAAGCGTTTTGTAATATTAAAAGCTATCAACGGCGCATGTAGATTAAATAGAATAATAAAGTTGTCAGAGAAGTTTTGAATTTATTCAATTCATTTAGAGACAAAACCCGAAGAGGTTGCTATTATCCCAACACGTGGAAAAGCTATACGGATGTAAGGCAATCTATGGGCACGATATTATATTGACCGGTAATTATCCAGATGTTATACCCTCGTAAAAGCCTAAAACACAACAAGCAAACAACGCTCCTAAAAATGAAACCTCGATTACGCATAGTCTAACCCACTCAATATACCCCGCAGTAAGTGGAGAAAGATATACAAAAAATCCTTAAATATTCAGTAAAAAATTGTTAATAATATCCTTGTAACACGATTCAAAGCTCTGAAAATTTTACACCTATAATTGAATGGCAAGAATGGCAAATAATTTTCTGTGTGAACTTAAACTGTATACTGTTTTGATAAATGTAAGAGATTTTTTCGTATGAAAGAACAATGTTTTTGAATGTATATATGTTTGATTGCTGTTTTATTTCATTTTGTAAATTCCACAGTATAATTTCTGTTGAGCTTATTTTCTAGTATATCCTCACAAATATAGGATGGACTATCCGCATAGGATTATCAAAAATTTTTACCGGTGTTCAAAGAGACGTAACCACAGTAATATATTTATATATTGCTGTAGTCTGTAGTGACCCAATGTTGGGAGACAATAAAAAATGCTGTGGTTGAAGATACCCGACTGTGGGAGACAACAAAAGTCCTGTGAACTGTAGCTGATTCTAAATGAACCCGACGTTAGACGTCAATAAAAGATTCCGAGAACTGAAGTGGTTAACAAAAGTGCTACCCTAATTATTTTTATTAGCTCAATTTAAATAAACAACTAGAAGCAAACATCAAACTTATAATAACACGAAATACTCTTTAACAAACAAACTTTTAAATAACAATTACTACATCAACAACAGCTTTTCTCGAACAAAGTATATCTTATATATAGCCTCTAAAAATACTTTTATGAAAATATAAAAATCTAAAAGTAGAATCCAACATTGCCACAACGGCTTTTACTTACAAACAATAACTTAAATTTAACATAAAATTAACGTTTGAGTTGGAACTTGCTTATACTAAAATTAGAGTCCAAAGTCAATTTTATAATTATGATGCACATTCTAATCTTAATTTCATTCTCCAATAACTCTTTAATTAATCTTATTTACAAATTTTGTCACGATAAGTAGACAATTCAATATTCCCTTTAAAATCGGATCTAAACGGATCTGATCAGTTAAGTTTAAAAAAAATTTTATATAACGGCAGAATGTCTCACCAACGGCTTGTCAACCCTTTCAATCGAACTATTAAATTTGTACACACTCTTTTTACTCTAATTTCAAATACTAGCACACAAAAATACTCTTATGATGGAACTTAACTGATAAACAAAATTGCCCTTTTTCAAAATTTCAAAACAATGTAATTTTATTTTACCGTGTAAATTATGCAGGTTGTTCTTCTTGCCTTTGTTTGGGCCGTAGTCATTTATCCATGTCCAAATCGTTCAAATTATTAAAAAAATTTCATTAAATACCATTAAACATCAATAGTGCATTCCAAATCCGTATACGCTTATGTTCAAATTAAAACTTTACCTTGCAATAGTCAATCATTATTTATTCATTTTATGTACTTCCGATTAATCTCTTTCACCTCTTGTACATTTAAAACACTTTTCCCTAACTCTTTCAATATATAAGTTAACTAGTAAAACTGTAGTATTTTTACTACATTGTTACAATTTTTCCTTTTGGAAAAATTTGTGTACCTCACAGCTAAACCCTAGACTTTACCCTAAGCGGTAGATAGCAACGGAGCAGGTGTGGGGGTTGTATTTAAAGATGTTTAAAAAAGCGCCACTACATTTAGAAAGAGATGCTACCTCGCGCTTCTAGAATAATCTAGCGCACTCTAGTCGTCGTTTTTATATTCTCATTGGTTCTTTTCAGGAGATATGATGCAACATTCAGAAATTTGTCGTTCTAACAGCTTGAGCTTGTTAATTAGTTCTATTTGCTTACACATTATCTTATTTACATGCAATATTTATGGCAGCAATTAATCTTATCTTTACGATTTTATCAATTAGCTCGCATTAATTGGGTGCACGTTTATATTTCTTTTTTGATAGTATCCACGATGCTGCGACAACGCGCTACTTCATACCAATCATTTTACGCGTAGCAAACACGACTTTCAAAAAGTAGTACTCTTGTGGGGTAATTTAGAGAACGAATTCTGGATGTTAACATAGTTCTCACTGCATGAAGTACTTATTTAGCTGACTATGTTCATGCTGTTTATCATTTCTTTCATATGATTCAGTATTGCCCTTTAATGAATTGACCCCTTAATTATGTCCAATGTTCAATATGCTGTTCAGCGGGCGTCAACCACTGTGCAATCTTTAAAATTAGTTCGTTGGAAACCAAACTGCAAATATATTAGGTTATTATTAAAGCTACAACTAATTCTGTAAAAAAAATTAAGATAACTGAATGGTAACGCGGTTAGGAGATTAAGTAGTTGATATTCTGAAAGCAAATAATTGTAAAACTAACTTTGATATTTTTACTTCTCACTACACGCTTCGACATATTATATGATAAATAGCTAAATTTGTGCTAGAGGAAAGAGTTTATGCCTAAGAAATATTTAAGCTGTTGCTAGAGAACGCGCTATTGCGTACACAGCGCTACCTGCTACATTTGTACTTCTTAATTCAACTAGCGCTATTTTTGGGGTGAGACCATTGCCGCGTACTGCATTTAGAACCTTTATTTATGTATATTTTTAGTAAATCTTTTTGGTTGTAGTAGTGAATATATTTTCGAATGCTGATGCTACAATAAAGCTTTCTGCAAACACGTTCTTAAAAGTTTTCTTGAAAAATGTATTTCTCGTTCGTCATACATAAAAGACGCAATTTAAGTTATAAATTGTTGCTGTTGTTTCTTCACTTCAGTACTTTTTTTTATTGGCCCTAAACCCAATCAAACACTTGCAAAGGAATATCTTTATGCTATTGTCAAGTGGATACACAAGTTGTTTTACGATGCCATACACTCGGTTTGTTATACATTTTTTTTTATATAATGCTTAAGAATGTTGTAAATTATACTATCACAAAATCGAGATACCGTTGTCAATCGATTTTAAACATACGCTTTAAGTTTTAATATTAATACTTCGTAGTTTCTTGTCAGTGTAACGTTTCCATACTTTTGAAAAGTTACCAAAATCCTTCACTGCCTGCATGAATAAACATTGTGGCCAACAGCTGATGCTTACTTCACTTCTAGTACTGTTAAGAGTTTGATGAATAACCCAGTCTTGATTATTTAATGCCGTCAGGTTTGTTTAATTGCTGGTGCTAGTTTAGTGATTGATTCATGTACTACTGATGTACTATTGTAGATATGTATCTTTTTGACTTTATCTTTTAGTAAGTAATTAAGTAAGGTAAATTTGATAGCAATTTAGGCTTATTCTTGTAGTTAACATTAGAAATTGCTTTACCTTTGTTGTCATGCTTTCCATGTATTATCGAATTCAATAGACGCAATCTGAATTGGTGACGTAATTGTGGTTTAACCGTTGTGTAGTTGTAATTAATTATTTGTTTGCTGTGCCAATGCAGAAGTTATAAGTTACTGTTCTTAAATGCTACTTATTGTTATTAGGCTCAAGTATACTGCAGTACTTAAAGGGGGTATAATGACGTAGTTTTTGTATTTGCAAAACAACCTTTGGTTTGATTTTATATAAATATAATCTATATTTCCGTTCTGAATGTATCTGCATCTTGAAGAAGTTCTAGAATACTAGAACGGGTAGAATGGCTTGTGTGTTTCAGTCAGCTAGACAACCGAACTAAGGTTTAACCAAATTTGTGGGGTTTTTGGTGAGGAACCAGACTAAGACAAGTTCCCGAAAGAGGTCAGCAGCTCTTTCGGTACTTAGAGTGTCAGAGACCTTAGGGGTCGGTATGATACTCTCAGACACACTACTGGAATGTGGAAGGCAACGGGAAACTACCACATTTCCTCTCAAGTACACAGCGTACTTCAATTGTTATTTAAGATTATGGCAACCTCTGGAATAAAAGATTCCAGAGTTAAAATAGTTCCCTATTCGAATCTCCGGGAGAGGATTACTTCGGAAGATTTGATCGGAAAGTTTAGAAGAAGAGCAGCTAACATTTTGTGAGTCAACGAGTGGGATGTTAGAAGCATGCAGCATGTGGATAAGTTAGAGAATTTAAAAATGAAAAAGGATAGGTTAGCATTAGACACGGTAAAGATTATTGAAGTTGGTGGTCAGAGGCGGGGGATTTTTGAAGCACATAATTGAGAGGAGCAGGATCAGAAAAAGAAAATTCGAATGTAGGGATAGTTATGCGAAAAAGATAGGACACTGTTTAGAAAACTACTTACAAAAGAACGAAAGAGTACTCATGGTTAAATTAGAATTTAAACCGGTAAATACAGTAATAATACAAGTATACATGCCGACTTCTAGCTACAGTGAGGAAGAGGTAGAAGCTACAAAGATATCGAACATACTAAGATTCGTAAAAGAACATGAAAATTTACTAATAATGAGATTTTATTGCAGTGGTACGTGAGAGTAGGGGAAACGCGGTAGTAGGTCTATTTATTATAGGTACAAGAAATGACAGGGGAAATGACTGATAGAATTTTGTGACAAAAACAATTTAACTATGACAAACAGGTTATTTCAACATCATGCTAGAAGACGATGTACGTGGAAGATGCCAGGAGATATAGGAACATATCAAATAGATTACATTCTTGTTAGACAATGTTTAGGAAACAAGTAAAAGACTGTGGAAGCTACCCATAAGCAGGTATAGACACTGACCTCAACATCGTAATTATGAAACCCGTGCTTAAATTTAAAAATTTGAAAAAAGAACGGAAATAGGTACTTTGACTTTGGGAAATTAAAAGATAAAAATATCCACAAAAGATTCGAGAAAAAGTCAAATGAATTGTTATAAGAGATCTGGAAAAGTTCTAATACTAAGGAAGGAGAAACAGAATGGAATTACATTAAATCCAGCTTAGACGTGGCGACCAGAAATATTCTGGGGTATAAACAAAACGAAAATAAGAAACAATGAGTAACCAACGTAATTCTAAATTTAATAGAAGAAAGGCAAAAATATAAAAACAGACTAGACGAAGCAAGAAAACAGAGATACATAGCCATAACATGGAAAATTATTCACATATGCGGTAAAGCTAAGGAGCAGTGGATTGATGAAAGGTGCCAAGGGGTACAAACTAAGATGGAAATAGGAAAGACAGACAAAGCATACAAATTAATTAGAAGGAATTTTAAGGATTTAAAATCATATAACAAAAACATAAGGGTTGTGAAAAGAGACATCATTATAGAAAATGGAGAAAATGGTTAGATGGCAAGAATATATAAGGAATTTATATGCAGACCAGGAACTAGAAGCACTAGAACAGGAATCAGACATTGAAAAGAATGAATTGGAATATCCTATACTTAGAGATGAATTTGAATTAGTAATAAAGTTTCAAAGATAATAAGGCACCGGGTATAGATAAGGCGCAAGCAGAAACTCTAAAAGCCCCTGAACAAGCAATAACCGAACGTCTCTTTCAACTTGTAAGCTATATGCATGAGACACGCGAGACACCCAATAATTTCAAACGTATCGTGCGGATAGATGTGAAAATTTTCAATAAGTTTGACAGCACATGTGTAGAAAAATGACTAGAATTGTATAAAAACGAATCGAAAAACGGGCTGAAGAAATACTAGAAGAATATCAATTTGGGTTTAGGCAAAACAAGTAAATACGGAAGGTTATTTTAGCTCTGAGGCTGATAATGGAGAAAACAACAGAAAAAGAGAAAAGCATATATAGATCTGGAAAAATTATTCCACAAGGAAAATTGAAAATAAATGATCGAAATGCTCAAAAAAATTGGAGTGAGTTTTTGGGATAGACGGATAGTACACGCTTATACAAAAAGCAAACATCTGTAATAGACTTAGAGCAGGAACGCAGAGAAGTAAATATTAGAAAAAGGAGAGACAGGGATGAATCCTACCTCCGTTAATTTTTAACTTGTACATCGAACAGGCAATGAATACTGTCAAATTCTGGAAGATATTTGGAATCATTATGCTAGAATAAAAGACCGATATGCTTAGATTTATAGATGATATAGCAGTATTAGCATCTAGCAAGGAAAAGTTAGAAGCAGTTTTAATGAATTAGAAAAAAGTTCTAACAGAAAGATACGGTATGAAAGTAACAAAAATAATACTAAAGTACTAGTGTCTAAAGGAAGGAAAAATAAATCAAAAAGCAAAATACAAGTAGGAAACGGGAACCTATAACTGATTAAGGATTTCTGCTACCTAGGAAGCTAAATAACATAAAATAGGAAAGGTCAAAAGATGTAAAACAAGTGTTAGCACAAGGTCGTGCTGCATTTAGCAAAAAATGAGCAACTGCTATGTTAAAAGTCAACAAACATAGAAACAAAAAAAAGATTGGTGAAGGCATATGTGTGGAGTACAGCGCTGTACGGTTGTAAATCTTGAATAGTAGATAAAGCGGACATAGATAGAAGCCCTTTAAATATGGTGCTACAAATGTATGTAGCAGATATAGACAGACAAAGTTAAGAACAAAGACGTTCTAGAAATGATAGAAGAAGAAAGAAATGTTTGGAAAACAGTAAAAAAAATAGGAGGAATAGGATGGTAGGTCACATACTAAGGCATTAGGGAATAGTGCAGAATATATTAGAAGCTGAGGTAAGAAAAAAGAGAGGTAGATGTAGACCTAGGTTAGATTATTGCACACAGATAGTAAAGAATGTGATCTGTAGGTTAGCTCAGAGTAGAAGTCCATGGAGTTACGCGTTCAATTAGTTCCAAGACGGAAACCTAATGATAAAAAAATTAATGTATTTAAACCTGATGATTATTGTAAACATCTGCAGGCTCTGGTTTTGCAATATTTTCAACAAATATTGATTGTGCGAAAGCATTAATTGAAAACTATTAATTCGGCAAATGTCTAAGCGTTAAGGGATCTTGGTAGCCTCAAGTTGCTTAACCGCCTTCGCATACCATTGAATATACGTGAAATAGGTTATATATTTAGAACACAACAAAAGGGGAGCCGTGATGTATTTAACAAGAAAGCGCAGCTGCTATGTTCGAAACAAGGAAAAATGGTTGAAAGAATTTGGGTGGAGCATAGCAGTGTACGGCTGTGAAATGGGAGCAGTAGGAGAAGCGGACAGGAAAAGGTAGAAGCCTTTTGAAATGTGGTACTTCACATGTATGATGACGATAGCATGCACAGATAAAGTTAATAACAAAGAGGTTCTAGAAATAGTAGGGGAAGAAAGATATCTGTGGGAAACAAAAAGTAGGAGAAGTAGAAGGCTAGGACACGTTCTAAGGCATTGGGGAATAGCACGGGATATATTATAAGCAGAAATGGGAAAAAGAGAGGTAGAGGTAGTCCTGTATTAGATTATTGCATGCAAATAGTAAAAGTTGTAGGTAATGGGAATTTCAGAAAAATTGGTAGATTAGTTCAGAATAGGAAGCAATGAAGGTACGCGTCCAACCATTTTCAGAATTGAAGACCTAATGATGATGATAATTTATAGTCAATATTAGTATGTGAGGAGTGAAGAATTCAGATGTTCATTTTTAAACCAGCTGTTTACTTTGCTTCGCTATTTAAATTCATAAAAGTTACTTATTAAAGTTATTTTTTCATGTGTTATTTATGTTTAATTATTCTAATTATCATTCTAAGAAGAACGAATTGGGTCGTGTATCCTGTTGCTTTGTTCTTTATAACCCCAACTTCAGACTGTGTTAGCGCGGTACACTTGTTCTCTTTAATCCTCTTCCGTTGTTAGACGTAATTCGGGCGAACATTCCTTTACTAACTTCGTTCTTTTCTTACTGGCCAGCTTGTGTTACGGATAACAAATATAAATACGAGGATCAGGTGTTAACTGCGCGAAATATAGTTCACCTTGTACTGCCAACGCTTTGTAATTATCATATTCCTGAAAATTAGACGTGTCTAACCTATAAACTAGTTGACAATTCAATTTCAAATCTAGCACATTCGTTTCAACAAAATTTAACAATGTAAACTTTGTGCGAAAGAGTGAAAATTTTGAGTCGTGATAGTAGAGGAAAATCAGGCAACACCAGCACCTCATTTCCACCAGCTTCCTCATTTCCACACATCTGGACCAAATTTACATGTAAATTCACTATAAAGTCTTATTTTAGATGAATCTCCTCCTGACTCCTCCTTGCTCTCCTCCTTGCTCGGACACCCCACAACCATTTTGATTACATCACACCGCATTCTTTCCACCCGGAGATAAATCTTTCTCACATTTCCACCACGAGATAAACCTATCTTGTTTGGTATCAATTAATATTAGAATTTTCTTAGCTACCCGAATCTCTAGGAATTTTTAGATTGCATCATCCCCAGGAGCTACCCCATTTTAAGATTTCTTACCTGTAGCAACTTTTAAGCGTTCTTATAAATTTTTTAGTCATGCGATACATCTTGTTAGTCTAAAATTTTATGTAGAATCCAAATCTGTAAACAGATTTAAAATCGGACCACGCCCTGCAAAGTTATACCCCTTTAAAGTCCTGATCTTCTAATTTTGCTATTTGCTCTATAAGCAAACCTAACAAATAGTTTTCTTCGTTAGCCAATGCATCTTTCGAGATAAACCTATCTTGTTTGGTATCAATTAATATTAGAATTTTCTCAGCTACCCGAATCTCTAAGAATTTTTTAGATTGCATCATCCCCCAGAGAGCTACCCCAATTTTAAGATTTCTTACCTGTAGCGATTTGACCGTCCTTAAACATTTTTTATACATGCGATACATTAAATTAGTCTTAGAATTTTATGTAGAATCCGAATCTTAAACAGATTTAAAATCGGACCACGCCCTGCAAAGTTACACATATACCCTCTGCGAGATAAATCTTTCTCCACATTTCCACCCACGAGATAAATACCTTGTTTGGTATCAATTAATATTAGAATTTTTTAGCTACCCGAATCTTTTAAATTTTTCACATAGCACCATCCCCAAGGAGCTACCCCATTTAAGATTTTTTGCAGGCAGCGATTTTGAGCGTTCTTATAAATTTTTTTATACATGCGATGCATCTTGTTAGTCTAGAATTTTATGTAAATCCGAATCTGTAAATAGATTTAAAATCGAACGACCCTTACCATTTACACACACCCTTTAAATTATAAATTTCCTGCGGCTTATACATAAAGAAAATCTAAAACCATTCTTAAAACTTTTATTACAAACAATTTTTACTAATACAGTTTAAATTTTTAAACCACATTTCTAAATATATATTCACAATTTTTTTATTTTCAACCTAGAACTTGTCATATCGGGTCATACTTATTAATATTTATTTCTAAATAGAGCACCTTTTCCAAAGACCAACCGGACCCGCATGTTTCAAATTCCTCTGATTTTGTTCGCATGGTTTCGCTTAAGACCTCGTACTATTTTCCAGATTACTAGAAGACGTTATAACCAACATTTTTGTGTTAAAGGATTTCACATCGGTAGTCTCTTCCCCCATTTTGATGTAAACGCCGTAGAGTTCGCAGTAGACTTTTACTGCTGTATGTTGTATTCTTTTTTCATTTATTAATCGAATAAATCGCTCTTTCTGCTTCCAAAGAAACTCGGGCACTCCATCGTCGACACTGGCGTTCTTTATGCGATAGCTAGCCATACGGTTGTTAAACGCAGTGCTAACCATTTCTACACCATCGTCGCTAGTAGCGGTAACTGATGCATTTTATGTCTGTTGCTTCTTAAATGTGCGGCATACGTAGTTTTCCATTTCGAAATCGCATACTTTACACATAATTCGTGGTTGTTTCGTACAAGTCCTTTAACAGCTGGCGGAGCTGAACGTTTACGGCTTAATGACATACCGTGCTGTTTTCCTTGTGTCGCGTAAGTTGTCCATTCTCGTAAAAGCGAAACCGCAAGTCCCACAGTTTAAGTACTTTGCTGCGGGCGGATGTATAAGCAACCTTGGACGATGTTGCACCACGACATTTGTTCTGGTGCCGTTTGAGAGCATTTTCCAGGTATAGGAAGCACCGCAAGGTTGCATTTAAAAACGTTTGCAGATACCATTTTAGTACAAAACAAAATCCGCACTATAAGACTTGACTTGTAAGCGAACTAACTTATAACTAAAGAGTTTACTCCTGCGTACCTGCTTTATGTACCCTATAGAATGCAAACCGAAGGTTTCCGAAGATACCGAACGAAGTCTGAGGATTCAGCGAGGAACTAAATGACGTCATAATCCTCGCTGCTCGTCCAATACATTTAGCGCCAATGTATGCACCTCGGTTCGCTTTTGTCCGATGGCTGCGAATACCGTTAGTAGAAACATCGAAAACGTCTTCCATGTTATACGGATCGCGTGCATATTAAAAATCCAAAGGGTGGTAGCACACGCACACAAATTGTGTGCAAGTCGTGCTGTAGAAGATGCAGTGCTACTATAACCAAAAACACTTTAAACCTTTACTAAGAATACCAACTTGTTTACAGGAATACTTACTAATAAACAATTTAATTTTAAATAACTTCTACGTCATACTTTAGGTAGGCTTGAATATTTTCAAATGAATCACCAAGCGAAAGTATATGCTTAGCGGTATTCAAATTACCCATTAATTTCCCATTTTTACGACCATGGTTAATTATAGATTAAAATTTAATTTGTGCACGTTCGAGCTTCTCGTAAACTAACATATTTTAGAGCAACAATGCGCTGTATAATACATGCATACCCCTTCGCCGCGCTACTGCTATTCTTGTAATTGCTAGAAAAAGTCACTCTCCTTTTTACTGTTAGGACCGATGCAAAGCACCATTTATACTTTCTATAGCACATCGCGCACTTTTTCGTCTGATAATTAAATTTGCTTCTGTAGGCTTTTACACTTTCGCATAGCGGTCGGCGACGTAATGATTTCTAGAACCGGTAAGTACTCGATATCGTCCAAATAGAAATTAGATGCTCGATGTCTGTCAACTTCCAATTCCCTCGTAAAGGTAGAAAAACTCAGTCAATCATCCATTATAACTTCGACCCGCTCCTGTTCTGATAATTTACAAACATTTTCAAACGACAATGGGCCGAGAATTTTTAAACCTCCGAGGGATCTTTAAGTCGTGATCAATTACACATCCGAGCTACGCGTAAACTAACATATTTTGTAGCAACTGTATAATACATGCATACCCCTTCTCTGCGCTACTGCTATTTTTGTAGTTGCTTGAAAAAGTCAGTCGCCCTTTTTACGGGTAGGGCCGATGCAAAGCACCATTCCATACTTTCTTTATAAGTGTAGCACATCGCGCACTTTTTGTCGGATAATTAAATTTTGTTTATGTAGGCCTTTACACTTTCGCTTATTTAAACATCTAATACAATTGATTAACCACTTTCGATTATTCTAACGGAGACCACCATACATCCCGCCGCACCGTTCTTTTTGAATCCAACGATCCTATGGGCTTCCACGCACTAACACCTGACGTATCTTTCCTACTATTTGTTAAACAAAAACTACCGGTATCGCCATTGTGGACGTAAACAGATGTTTGTGGATGTGTACGAGAATATGTAACCATATACATTAACCAGTCTAAGCTATTTTATTTAGTCCACGAAAACTACTATTTTTCTAAACCATAATTAATAATCGTCTTTATAGGTTCCACATTTCTACCAGTTACCCAATGACTGGTGCTACGTACATGGAAACTTTAATTTCTTATTGCAGAAATTCTTATTCTCCCGCGCACTGCTGCGTAGTTGCATGCCTACCCCTTTTGGAGGTATATGCTCGTTATAGGTTGTAAGACCCTCGGTTTTACTTAACTACAATTCGTGAAACCCCTTTAATCTTTTTAATCGTATCTTTCTCGCCTACAATACAGTAGGACTTAACATTACTACCAACAAATTCTAATACTGGACCCCATTAAATACGTCTTTAATTTTCCTACAACTTTTTGTTGACAAGTGTTATATTGTATTTATTATACGCGGGTAGTCACTCTTTTAAGATAAATATATTTTGCTATGTATCAACTAATATTAAATTTTCTAGGGACCCCAAATCTGTAAATAGATTTTAAATAGGACCACCCCATACAAAGTTATGCGTTTTAAAGACTAATTTTTGCCCATTTTTATTTAACACCATTTTTAAAACCTTTTTCGCTACCCAAGACATATGCCTTAGCCAACCATCTCCCGAGAAATTTAAAACCGCCATGTCCCGCGAATACCACGTGGAGATAACACGTATACTCTGTCAACCAGGATAGAAGCCGGAAGGATTTGGAAGGTGGGAAAAGAACTTAAAAATTATGGAATCTTAAAACTAATATATACAACGGATTTACAAAATCCATACAAATATAAACAACTATCTTATATCTTTACACCCCCATGCGTAGATTGTTGTACTATTAGGAATGATGTACCTTTTGTCATCTTCCCTCGATAAACTAATTTTATTAATAAGCTGCGTATACAAATCGTATTCTTTTACTCCGGATACATACGCAGACAAGTACTCGATACCATCCAAATAAAGAATTGGATGCTTGGTGACTGTTAACATCCGCTTCCCTCGTGTACGCCCAGACACATCCCAGCCCATGCGCACCCCTGCGCATGCACACCTGCCCATGCGCGCCCCTGCGCGTACGCACCCTGCCCATGCGCGCTGCCCATGCGCACCCCTCTCTGTGCGACTGCTATTTCGTGGTAACGTCACAGCCTTTTATAAATAAAGAACAATGTTATATACTATTATAAAATGTTTATTCTGACATTATACATAACAAATTTAAAAAACAATTTAATGCCAAGCATGGATCATTTAAACTTAATTTTAATACAAAGTTATACACAGAAGACAGTCCTTTCTTTATGTTTGTTTGCAGGTGGTTTTAATTTTATCTAATTTTATTCGCAGCTTAAAATTTAAATCGACACCCAAGTCTTCTATCTCCTTTTCTAACCAATAGTTTGATACATAAAGACCGTCTAGGTTTTCAAATTGTAAAATGTACCGAAGTTTGCCTCTATATTTAAAGTCTTTGATTCCGCCGACAACCAGATCCATTCCTTCGTGTAATTCTTGCAGCTTGTGACAATCTTTTAATCGCAGCTTTCCACTATATCCTGCATACGTATCTTGTTAGCTTGATCGACTTCTTCTTGTCGGTATTGGAGAAATCCTTTTTCTCCCACACACTGTTGCGTAGTTGCATGTCCACCACTTTTGGGAATATATGGTTGTTATAGGTTGTAAGACCCTCGGTTTTAAATGATCCGAAAGGTTCTTTACTGGGCAAATATACAATGTTTAGCGGAACCCCTTTGCGTGTGGTGTACGCCAAGATTACGAAACCCGCATTCCTTAGTTCTTCTTTGTTATCTGCCATTTTGATAAATACGTTTTAGAATAACCTTTTAAAAAGTATACGGATTTAGTACCATCCTTTTCTGCAAGAACGCCTACATAACTAAAAGTCTTTCTTACTAACCGCAAATGCATACAAGCTTGTAGAAACCCGGATGTATCTAAGTCATCCATCGGCACATAAAATAATCTTTTAATTCTTCCTCATTTTCTCTAATAAGATGTTCTTTGTTAACACATCTTTGTATTGTTCGCGTATTGTCGCAGTGTTTTCCATGTATCAATTTTCGTCTTTTTGCATCCATTTCCTCTAATTCCAGTTGTCTTTTCCTTCCACTTACAGCGTATGGTATGCATAATGGGCAATTTCCTTTAGCGTAAACGGATAAAGTTTACTACCAATATTTACGCGTTGTCGTACAACCTCTGGACGAATGTTATGCGTATCTATCAATCCCAATTCCGAAATGATTATTTCTTTTGGAATTGTAGAATATGGTGTTGCAGATTGTGTAAAATATGTACTACCTGCTTTAATGTAGCACTTGTGTAAGATTTTTATTTTATCTTGGCTGTCTTCCTCCTCTACTATCTCCAAATAATTTACAGGTAAATAGTTAAAACTAAAAGCCAGCACATACTTTATCAATTTTCCCTTTCTTTTGGTTTTCGGACAACAATTTGCAAGCCCGTCAATTTCTTTGTATTACCATTCCCCAATACACGTACTGTAGCAGGTTATTAAACACTAAACAGCAGCTATTTTGTAGCTTGTCCGATAACTTACTCCACATTTTGGCAAGTGGTACCGAGTACATTGGCGCCTTTAGGAAGTATAACACTATCTTCCAATAAGTTAAACAGTCTTTTAAGGGTTATACACCCCCCACTGACATAGCTTCCAATTGCACATTGTATATTGTCGCTTCAATCGCGTAATACCATGTTCTTTGCCAAAGTAGAAAATGTTTCCCTTAAACGTACATCTGGACAACGTAAAAATCTAGTATATGATTGCCAAGTTGTTTATTAACACCAGGACTTGTTATCTGACACACAAATTTGTTGTATATCTTAATTCTTGCATTGGTTGTTAGCCATGTTAAACAATCAATTCCTACAGTTTATCGTTGTCAACTATAATATTACACTTTTCTTCGTATTCGCCCTTATAGCAAAAGTTATGGTTTGTAGTTAAATAATTACACATCTCCATCTTGCTAAATATACCCGCAAAATCTTGGGTTACATCCATGTCAAAAGATAGAAATAATCTTTCGATTCGTCTAATATATCTGGTAGTTCCTCAATAAAGTTTCCAACTTAACATCTGCTAGTTCCACTTTGTATGGAACACATATAGGATTTTGGAATTTTTATTAATGCATTCGAGGTCTTCTTTTCCGATAATTTCTTTTACTCTCTGGCCCATCTTGTTAGTGCTTTCCAAGAAAACGGGCTTAGCTTTAACACCATGCCTAGCGGAAACAAATCGGTCAAACTTTCTTCGTAGATAGCTGTTAAATGCACCACAAATTTCTTTTTTTAGGATAAACATCCTTTTGCTTGCAGATGTTTGTTCGGGTCAGAAAAGGTCCAAATTTTAACCAACATTATATTGTCACAAAATGGTTCTGTAATTGGTGTGTGTAGTCCACCAGTCAGCATCTGTTCGCCTTCGACATAACAAATATTACCAATATCTGTTACCAGATTATTGTTGCACATATTTTCTGCAACAGCCATAATCCAAATCGCTCATTTGTCGGTTTCACTTTATTCCCAAAAGTTGAGAAACGTTAATCACCTTGGAGACGCTCATGTTTACCGTTCTAGCTACTACGAATACTAAATTAAATACGAAAAATTGTTCTCTTATGTATTCTACAGAGTGGGGGCGTATATTGCCGAAGATAGTCGAATATGTTGTTATCCGACCTAAGCCGACAGGGATGCGCATCGACATATATCCGGATATATGTGGAGTTAAAATTAATAAATTCCCCATGACCACATGACCAATGACCATAAATATGACCAATGACCATGACCAATGAAAAATGAATAGGTAAAGCTTTTTAAATTTTTCATTAAAAACCCATTATAATTGCTTTTTAATGAGTTTTCCATTAAAAACAAGTGTGGACCTAGGTTAGATAAAGGAAAAATTAATAGGTTGGGTCGCGCCCGGCGCGGCCTGTTTTCGCTTTTTAATGTCAGTTTTTTTGGGAAAACCTCCCAAAAGGGTTTAATGGTCTTGGTTCCTACGACACCGGGAAAAATTCTCTAATAGAATTAAAGTTTCCATGTACGTAGCACCAGTCATTGGGTAGGTAGAAATGTGGAACCTATAAAGACGATTATTAATTATGGTTTAGAAAATAGTAGTTTTCGTGGACTAAATAAAATAGCTTAGACTGGTTAATGTATATGTACATATTCTCGTACATATCCACAAACATCTGTTACGTTCGTTACAATGGCGATGCCGGTAGTTTTTGTTTAACAAATAGTAGGAAAATACGTCAGGTGTTAGTCGTGGAAGCCCATAGGATCGTTGGATTCAAAAAGAACGGTAGGCGGGATGTATGGCGTTCTCCGTTAGAATAATCGAAAGTGGTTAATCAATTGTATTAGATGTTTAAATAAGCGAAAGTGTAAAGGCCTACATAAACAAAATTTAATTATCGACAAAAAGTGCGCGATGGTGCCTATAAAAAGTATGATGGGTATGATGGTAGTCACGTAAAAAGGGCGACTGACTTTTCCCAAGCAACTACAAGAATAGCAGTAGCGCAGAGAAGGTATGACATATACAGTTGCTACAAAATATGTTAGTTTACGCGTAGCTCGGATGTGTAATTGATCACAACTTAAAGATCCCTCGGAGGTTTAAAATTCTGCCCATTGTCGTTTGAAAAATGTTTGTAAATTATCAGAACAGGAGCGGGTGAAGTTTTACATGGATGATTGACTGAGTTTTTCTACCTTTACGAGGGAATTGGAAGTTGGCAGACATCGAGCATCTAATTTCTATTTGGACGATATCGAGTACTTACCGGTTCTAGAAATCATTACGTGCGATTAACCGCTATGCGAAAGTGTAAAAGCCTACAGAAGCAAATTTAATTATCAACGAAAAGGCGCGATGTGCTATAGAAAGTATAATGGTGCTTTGCATCGGTCCAACGTAAAAGGAGAGTGACTTTTTCTAGCAATTACAAGGATCGAGCCGGCAGGGTATGCATTATTATACAGCGCATTGTTGCATAAAATTGTTAGTTTACGAACTGAACGTGCCAAATAAATTTTAATCTATAATTAACCATGGCGAAAATGGGAAATTAATGGGTAATTTGAATACCGCAATAGTACTTGCTTGGTGATTCATTTGAAAATATCAAGCTACCTAAGTGACGTAAAGTTATTTAAAATAAATTGGTTATAGTAAGTATCTGTAGAACAAGTTGGTTTCTAGTAAGGTTTAAGTGTTTTGGTTATAGTAGCATGCATCTTCTAAGCACGATTGCACACAATTTGTGTGCGTTGCTACCACCCTTGATTTTAAATGCACGCGATCCGTATAACATGAAGACGTTTTCGATGTTTTACTAACGATTCAGGCTGGACAAGCGAACCGGTAACTTGTGCAAATGTTTGGCGAGCCGAGGATTATGACGTCATTTAGTTCCTGCTGAATCCGAGCGTTCGGGTATCTTGGACTTGGTTTGCTTCTATAGGGTACATAAAGCAGGTACGCAGAGTAAACTCTTTAGTTATAAGTTAGTTCGTTACAAGTCAAGTCTTATAGTGCGGATTTTGTTTTTACTAAAAGGTATCTGCAAACGTTTTTGGCAACCTTGCGGTGCTAACCGGAAATCTCTAAGGCACCAGAACAATGTCGGTGTGCAACATCGCTCAAGGTTCTTTAACATGCCCGCAGCAAAGTACTTAAACTGTGGGACTTGCGGTTTGCTTTAAGAATGGACAACTTACGGACCAAGGAAAACAGCACGGATGTCATTAAGCCTAAACGTCAGCTCCGCCAGCTGTTAAAGGGACTTGACGAAACAACCACGAATTATGTGTAAAGTATGCGATTTCGAAATGAAAATACGTATGCCGCACATTTAAGAGAACAGACATAAAATGCATCAGTTCGCTACTCGACGATGGGTAGAAATGGTTAGCACTGCGTTTAACAACGTATGGCTAGCTATCGCATAAAGAACGCCAGTGTCGACAGAGTGCCCGAGTTTCTTTGGAAGCGAAAGAGCGATTTATTCGTTAAAAATGAAAAAGAATACAACATACAGCAGTAAAAGTCTACTGCGAACTTAGGCGTTTATCAAAATGGGGAAGAGACACCGATGTGAAACTTTAACACAAAAAGTTGGTAGTCTCTAGTAATCTGGAATAGTACGAGGTCTTAAGCGAAACCTGGAACAAAATCAGGGAATTTGAAACATGCGGGCGGTTGGTCTTTGGAAAAGGTGCTCTATTTAGAAATAAATATTAATAAGTATGACCCGATATGACAAGTTCTAGGTTGAAAATAAAATTGTGAATATATTTAGAAATGTGGTTAAAATTTAAACTGTATTAGTAAATTGTTTGTAAAAAAGTTTTAAGAATGGTTTAGATTTTCTTATGTATAAGCCGCAGGAAATTTATAATTTAAGGGTGTGTAAAATGGTAAGGTCGTTCGATTTTAAATCTATTTACAGATTCGGATTTACATAAAATTCTAGACTAACAAGATGATCGATGTATAAAAATTTATAAGAACGCTCAAAATCGCTGCCTGCAAAATCTTAAAATGGGGTAGCTCCTTGGGGATGGTGCTATGTGAAAAATTCTAAAGAATTGGGTAGGCTAAGAATAATTCTAATATTAATTGATACCAAACAATGGTACATTTATCTGTGGGTGGATAATGTGTGAGAAAGATTTATCTCGCAGAGGGTATATGTGTAATTTGCAGGGCGTGGTCCGATTTCAAATCTGTTTAGCAGATGTCGGATTCTCATAAAGATTCTAAGCTGCAATTTAATGTATCGCATGTATAAAAGATGATGTTTAATGGACGGTCGGAAAATCGCATACTGGTAAGAAATCGTTAAAATATTGTGGTAAAGTGCTGGGGATGATGCAATCGTACAAAATTGCTTAGGAGATTCGGGTAGCTGGAAAAGGTTTTCTAATATTGAGTGAGTGTGAATATGCTCAAACAAGATAGGTTTATTCGAAAGTGCAATGGTTATACGAAGAAAACTATGTTCGTTAGGTTTGCGTTGGCATAGAGGCAAATGCAAAATTAGAATGATCAGTGCGACTTTGAAAGGGAGTTATAAGTCTTTGCAGGGCGTGGAATCCGATTGTCAAATCTGTTTACAGATTGGATTCGTACATGAAAATGTTTAGACTACAAGATGTATGCGGCATGACTAAAAGGAATTCTATGAAGAACGTTAAAAGTGCACATGGTAAGCAAATCTGTAAATGGGCGTAGCTCCTGGTGTTGATGATGCTGAATCTAAAAATTCCTAGAGATTCGTGAGTAGCTAAGAACAATTCTATATTAATTGATACCAAACAAGATAGGTTTATCTCGATGGGTTGGAAATGTGGTATGACGTAATGGATTTATGCTCGCGGGTGGAAATGAATGCGGGTATGTGTGTAATCAAAATGGGTTGTAGGGAAGTGTCCGGCAAGGATGGACGACAATGGAGGAGTCAGGATGGGTTCATCTAAAATAATGACTTTATAGTGCGTAATTTACATGTAAATTTGGTCCAGATGTGTGTGCGAAATGAGGTGAAGCTGCGTGGAAATGAGGCTGCTGAGGTTGCCTGCATTTGACCGTGCTATCGTGGATTTTCGAGTGATGCCTTTTTATGATCTTCGATACTGTTGATTATCACATCAATGTGTATAAAAACCTAGCTCGTTAAATTGAGATGAATTACTATCCAAAACTATGGTTGAAAAACCTTTCGCAGAATTTAAACGTCAAAAGCCAAAATTTGATGACGATGCCTAAAAGGTATTCCGTGCACTTCGGTTGTCGCGAAGAATATCGATGCTGTGCGTAACATGAATTTAGCATATCAGCATGTGATATTTACGGAGATGCAAGTATCTTTAGGCATTGCGGTCAAACAAATATGTAGGATTTTGAACGACCAGTTACATGTCAGAAAGCTTTGCAGTGGATGGATTTCTCACAATTTGAAAGACTTGCGAAAGCAAGCACGTGTCAAGTGGTGCAAAGAAATAATAGAAAAATACAACGGTGGTCCTTCAAATTCTATATAACATCGTATAGCAGAAGAGACACCATGCATTTATTTACGTGAAATTGAAACTAAACAGCAATCAACTGTATGAATGTTTCAAAGTGAACCTAAACCAACAAAACTGCTGCATATACAGAAGTTTGGAAAAAATGGTTGCTCGCTTCTTTAGAAAAACGGGCCATGTCGCAACTGCTACACTAGAAAATCGATGAGCAATTACTAAGAAGTGGTATAATAATATACAACTTATTTGTTCGAAGTCATCGTTGACGTCAGAGGCAGAAACGGAAAGCGGCAGCAAATCATTGTTCACCATGGCAGTACATGCGTACACACTACACAACACTATCGAGTTTTGATCAACAATATTGAAATAATGATGTGTTGTACATATTCACCGGATTTATCTTATAATAATTTCCTAGTACTCAGATATGCCACAAATAAAATGTGTGCTGAGAGTTTTTCATCGCCTGAAGAGACTGTTGGAGCATTTAAATCGTTTGTTTCTGAGATACCTCGTTCATAGCGAAGGATTAGTTTAATGAAATGCAAAAGTGATAGCCGTGACGGAGGAATATTTTAAGAAGCAATGAAGCGATTTACATAACGTCAGACGTATTTTTTTTTAAGTTTCCGCAAATTATTGCAGCGACCTCGTAGCATATTTAAAACTACATTACGGATTTTAAAAAGCAAATATTTCTCGTTTAGTGAGTGTAAAAAACAGGAAAGTGTTTAACTTCGACAATAACTCTCGCAGTAAACATTTCTAAGCACAGCTGATAGGCACAAACAAAGCCTTTGGGTCATTCACATTATTAGCAGGAGGTGCACAAAGACAAAAGTGAACGTGAAGAAAATCAAATAAATTTGAAAATCTGAAAAATCAGCAAATACAAAACTTATGGGAATGAACTGTAAAATATATTACCTTTCATATTCAGAGTGTGTGTCAGAAAAAAAAGGAAATTTATGACTATATTTTATGGCACTCGGATGATTGCTAAAACATAAAACACTGAGGAAATATAGTCTATAACAACAAGAAACCATTAAAAGCACACCCATAACGTTCAACGTACGACACAATCAAATTATTTTATTTGACGCACTTAAATTTCTCACCACCATGCCGTACAATGCACTCAATAAACAAATGGAGTACAAACGTATATACTGCTCACGTCAAATTAAAATGAAATTCATTACTGATTGCACCAACACTCGCTGATTTTAGCGATTCATACAAAGCAAGCGCTCTATGAAAGAGCACTCGTTCAAAACAATTTTAATGAATTAATTACGTCCAACTAGTTTCCCAGTGAGTGTTTAATATACCAAATTTGATGTTTGCGTTTCCTGAAATGGTAAATATTGAGGTTGAACGGATATTTCCCTAAAAGGGTTGTTTTCCTTCGTAATAGGAATGTAAAGGCGTGCTACTTGAGGTGTTCAACTAGCTAGAAGCCTTGTATTAGTCCACCATCGTGTTAGCAAACCGACCGTTACAAATTATACGGTTTTACGTGGCAACCCTTTTACCAGGGTATATAAAGGGGTTGGTTGATTCCTTGAATATTTGTGGATTATTTAATTAAAAGTAACTGCCTTTGAGCTCCACGGTGGGTATCTGAAAAAAGCGTTACGCTACACATGCACACTTCTTGCATAAGTCCAATCATTTCTTTATAATGAAGAGATGGACGTAATTATTTTCCTAAAATGTTACTTAACTGCCAGGTTCTTGTACTGCCAGGTGATATATTCTGATATGTATGTAGCAATGGAGCAACTGTACCACCTAAATTAAAGAAAACAATCTTTGTTTCTATCAAAGTATTTTCACTGCAACAAACAAGCGACTTACTAAATTTAATTCAGATTGAAATGCTTACATCATAACCAGAAGCATTATACACAATATCACGTTCGATGTTCAGCTTTCTAACTATTTCTTAGAGCAATTAAAATATTGCTCCATCTATGCTATATATGATATTCTTGTACATTTGCATCTCGTATGCTGAAGTATTTAGAATTTACTACCATTATCCTACGACACGTTGGAACAATGCTGAGGATTACTCCTTATCAATTTACAAAGCTTCTTGTACCTACCGTGTTACGTTCGTTCAAGTTTTTTGAGCTTTAGTAATTGTAATTTGTATTAAACATCGTGGTATTATGTAAATTAAACTGTGATACACATTTTCAACTCTTGGATAACCAGTTTCCATTTTTTATACTCATTAAATGTACTGTGTTTCGTTTAAATGCAAAAGTAATTCCCCTTATTTCTGTCAATTGTGGAACGCATAAGTGACGTCGCATAAAATGAAATAGTAACGGGGTGACAAAAAAAACGAAAAGGAGCGGTATAAAAGGGACAAAAGAGAGCTTTTTGTGGATATTGTTTTTGTTATAAATGCCAAAGAAAGATCAAATATAATTGAGAGCGTTCCGTGTTTTGTAAAAGTATAATTTGTCTGTGTTCTTAACGTTAAATAAAGTTTATTTAATACATCGATCACGTTGCATTATTACTAAAGTCTTGAGAAATCTTTTGAGCGACGTAAAAGAAAAATTTGGAACCTAACACCAGCCAAAAGCTTTAAACTCTAGCACTAACAGGTTATGTGCCCAGAGTGCTAAACACGAAGCAGAAAAGACGAAAATCGGAAGATATGGACGCTTTCATCGATAAATTGGAAAAAGAGAACTATCGATCTTGGTCCCTATGGATGAAAAGTGTACTAGTAACAAATGACCTTAGTAACGCTATCAAGAGTGGGTTCACTACCAACGACGACGAAAGGAAAACGAACATTGACTGACGAAAAATGTATGGCTTTAATCATGTTAAACATAGACGACAGAAACTTAAACTTAGTTGAAGATTGTAAAACGTCCAGAGAAATTTGGGAGAAATTAGACACGTCACACACCAAACTAGACAGCTACAACTCGATATTGATGCTGAAAAGTTACGTGAACGACGGAAAACAACCAAACAAAAAGTTTGACGATTATTTTCATAAAAAAAACGAACTCAGAAAGAAACTCAACAAGTATGGTATTGCAATAGATGAGAATATGGGCATAGGAGTCATATTTATAGAATTACCAAACAAATACGAAGCCGTTGTACGCACGGTAGATATAAACGACGAAATCCTCTAGCTAGAGCACATACGAACGAGGTTAAATGACGAAGAGAGGCTAATAAACTCTAAAGAAAATACTACGGGATTTGCAAACATATGTCTATTCAAAGAAAACGTTAATCATCGACAAAAAGATCAGAGAATATCATCGAGCGCGCAAATACCACAAGTGACAGAAACGAAATCGCAACGTCAAACTAATAAAAAACGAAGTGTTTTAGGTGCAACACATACGGGTACCGCATAGGAAAAAACTGTCCGAAATATGGCAAACACATCTACGACAGAAATAAAAGTGCATATCTGTATAAACGAGATTCGAGGAACGATGCAAAGACAAACATTTGTCTTGGTTCTGGTGCGCTAACCGCGAAAACCAGTGGAAGAGAAAGAATTTTTGATAGTGGTGCGACAGACCACATGACACATGACGTTAATAAATTCCTGAGCGTAGAAAGAGCGAATAAGACCGTAATCAGCGCCGGGGAAACACCCTGGAGTGTGAAGGAAAAGGCAAAGTCCAGATAAAATGGTCAGACATAAACGGATGCTACAGACAAATGTTAGAGGATGTGCTGTATGTCCCAAATTTGAAAAACCTACTGTCAGTGTCAAAACTTTGCGACGAAAACAAAATGGCAAAAATAGACTCGAAAACCGTACGAGTGGTAAACGACCGAGCCGAAACTGTCCTCTCGGGATACCGAGTGGGAAACGTATACATAGCCACAGAGCACGAAAAAGAAAAGGGGTGCATGGCTCGAACAGCGACCCCTGAATTATGACACTCAAAGCTCGGACACCCAAACGAAGTCGAATACCAGAAGTTAACCAAACTGTACGATATTGAACAAAAAAAATACACGCAATGTGACGTATGTGGAATCTGCAAAGTCAAAGATGGTTTCTACCTAAAATATGTTATTTCTTTAACAGATGACTTCAGTCGCTACACGACCGCGTATGCCACGAGAAACAAAAGCGAGGCCCTAAACACATTCGTAGAATTCAAGGAAGAGGCGGAAAACAAGTTTGATAGAAAAATAAAGACGTTACGTTGTGACAACGGTGGAGAATATGTAAACAGGTCTTTTGACAAGTATTTACGAAGCAAGGGAATACAACGAGAATTTTCGGCGTCGCATTTCCCAGAACAGAACGGTGTCGCCGAAAGATTAAATCAAACGCTTATGACTATAACGAGATGCCTTATTTATGATAGCGGTGTGGATGGAAATTTTTGGAGAGAAGCAATTCAAATGGCGTATTACATTAAAAATCGGAGAACAACGACAGCGAACGATGGCGAAACACCTTACAAACGATGGAATGGTCACGACGCCCACGTAAAACACATGAGGCGTTTTGGTTGCAAATGTTGGTACATGAACAACGGGCAAAAACATAAATGGGAACCAAAAGGTGTTGAAGAAATTTTTACAGGTTGCAATTTAAATTCCAAAGCGTACCGAATATGGGACCGACAAAAGCACATAACCATAATAAGCAGAAGCGTGAAGTTCAATGAAAACAAATTCCCTCTCAAAAGTGCGAACAGCAACGTCGAACGGGACATAAAAAGTACCGGAATCAACTGGAACAGAAAAATTATCTTCCTGGAACCCAACGTGTACGAACATGGGAAAAACGACCCGAACGAAATTGAGACCGTCAAAGCGAGTGAAAGAAACAAATCATCGGAAGATGTGAAAGACGGCACGATACCATATGCGCAAAAACACAAACAGGCGCTCGAAAACGAAATGAACGATGCACATCCATTAATTGAAAGTAGTATCTCCACGAAAAGTGGCAGGAGTCAAAACTTCCTTCTAATCTAAATGAGTATGAACTAAGTCGAAAAAGATGTTTCCGTAGCGAGGGAATAGAGAAAGTGGAGAACGAGGAATCACACTCTTTTAAACAAGCAATGATCGGTAACGAACGTAACGAATGGCGCGAGACCATCGACGGTGAATTTAACAATTTAGCAACGAACGACACATGGGAAATAGTTAAACGACCATTTGACCACAGAGTGTTAAGAAGCCACTGGGTATTCAAAAAGAAACACAGTCAAGATGGGCAAACGATCAAGTACAAGACACGACTTGTTGTATTGGGAAACGAACAAATACAAAACATCGATTACGATAAATCGTTCGCACCATTTGTAACGAGGGAAACTATACGGACATTATTGGCGTTGAGTGTAAAAAATAATTGGCACATCGAACATGTCGACGTGAACTGCGCATATTTAAATGCTGAAATTGAAAGCGACGTGTACATGGAGATACTAGAAAGTCTGGAAACTACGCATGAGCCGCGAGGAAAATGAGTGTGCAAACTAAAAAAGAGATTATACGGGCTGCACGAATCTGGTCTGTTATGAAACAACAAGCTAAATGAATTTTTGATAAGTCAAAACATGATACGATGTCGATCGGACAACTGGGTGTACTATAAACAAAGACCGAAATTTGATCATGTCCGTGTATGTAGACGACATAACCCTACATGGAGAGAAAGACGAAATGTCTAAGATGAAAAATAAGCTAGACGCGAAATTCAAAATTAAGGATCTGGGAGCGGCAAAGAGATTTCTCTCTTTGAACATAACTGGGAAAGGCAACGAATTGAAAATCGATCAAGGTGATTACACCAGGCAGTTGCTGGCAAGTGAAGACATGATGAACTGCAAACCAATAAGTACGCCGAAAGAAAAGGACCCCAAATACATGAAAAATGGAGAGAACGTGGACGAGCATCTAAAATTGAAATATTAACGCGTAATAGAAAGTTTGATATACCTAATGACGAACACGAGACCAACATAGCGTTTGCTGTCACGTACTTGAGTCAGTTCGCATCAAACCCCCAACAACGATCACTTGAACGTAGTGAAACGAGTACTCAAATACTTGCAAAGAAGGATAAACTGCGGCATCACGACAAAAAGCTACCCGGAAATCAAATGAGAACCTACACAGATGCTGATTGGGGTAGCGATAAGAACGACCGTAAGTCATATAGTGGTAACGTGACGACGATCCTCGGAGGTATCGTGATTTGGTCATACCGCAAGCAGCGTTGCGTCGCATTGAGTACAGCAGAAGCAGAATTTATTGCTCTCTGTGAATTCAACAAAGAAGTTACCTGGTTGAAAAACCGATTGTACGAGTTAGAAGAAGTCGACGACAGAGCTTCGTGGAAGATAACAATTGACAACGCTGCAGGGAAGAAAATAGCTGAAAACAATGTGACAAGTGATCGTAGCAAGCACATAGAACTCAAACTTTTTAAAATTCTGGACGACATAAACGACGAACGAATCGAACTACAGTACGTGCCGACACAGATAAACTTAGCCGATGGATTCACAAAAGGACTCACACACGTGAGGATGCACGAATTGTGTGTGGACATTGGAGTCGTCCTTACGGACGTAATCCCGACTCGGGGGAGTGTTAATTGTGGAACGCATAAGTGACGTCGCATAAAATGAAATAGTAGCCGGGATGACAAAAAGAAAACAAAAAGAGAGCAATATAAAAGGGACAAAAGAAAGTTTTTTGTGGATATTGTTTTGTTATAAATGTCAAAGAAAGATCAAATATAATTGAAAGCGTTCCGTGTTTTGTAAAAGTATAATTTGTCTGTGTTCTTAACGTTAAATAAAGTTTATTTAATACATCGATCACGTTGCATTATTACTAAAGTCTTGACAAATCTTTTGAGCGACATAAAAGAAAAATTTGGAACCCAACGCTAGCTAAAAGCTTTAAACCCTAGCACTAACAATTTCTTGGCTCTCACCTCGAGTAGGTTATAAATTAATAGTTAAATTGTGCGTCTAGAATGATGTATTATGTAAAAGCGTTAAGATGACCTCGGGAGTGAAACTTTTGTTAGACTCTGAACTAATTCTGTCGAGAATTACGTGAACATTTTTGTACCGGGGCTCAACTAGTGCAGTTGTGCTTTGGCCGGAGTGCAGTTTATTGTATGTACTTCGATGTACTAACCTAATTATTGTTCCCCGCTCTTCTTTATCTTTTGTTTTAGGGCGCTACTACAATTGGAAGATGCATTTGACAAAAATTTGATAAGAACCCGGACCATGGTTCCCTGAAAACTCGATGAAAATATGAATAACAGCAATGGCATCGAAATTTACATGCCTAAATCATAAAATTTATTATTTAAGGGTTAAAGAATATTTAACGTGTAACAACTGACGGCCAAACTGGGGTTGTAATAGTTTGCGCCCATATTTGGGGCGTAATAATTTTTACTTTATTAATTAAAACGCAATAATTGCGCCAAAAGTGGTGCATTTTATACACATGTAGTAAATTAGTAAATCTTCGTTTATCTTTTGAATCGTCTATTAAAAATGCATTTAAGCATCAACATGATTGCCTAGGTTCTAGGACGTTCCTACTAGGTTTATATACAGGTAAGGAATATATTTATTTTGGCGATATTTTTGTATAAAAAAGGAGGCCTCTACATATTTGTCCAGTTTATTTATATTGTTTTATTGTTTGTGTTTTCCTAGGGTTTATAGGTTACCAGAACTGATAACTATATGTTTCTTGACGAAGGATTTATTGGTAGGTCAATGCCACTTTCACCTGAGCTAAGACTTTTAATCGAATGTTTACTAACAGAGCTTAGTGAATAATTACGGTATCACAATTTTTCTTATTTGTTAGCAGAGTATCTTTAATAAATAATTCTTCCCACATTGGGAGCCCGATCCAACTTCCTTAGACCACGTTTCTGGTTAGATGGCGTCCGTACCTTTTTTGCAAACCTTATATTTAATTTTCTTCCCATCCCCCACACGCTCATGCCTCCATGGACTTGACTCAAGCTAGCCATAACTTCTTCGAGAATTTTTCCAATGCTAGTTGGCTATTATTTCCATCTCTATTTGACTACAGGCCACTTTTTATTGAAAATTTCCCGTTAACACCATTTTGTTACCTTCCGGCAAAACTCTACTTTGAAACGGTTTGCCAAATTACTAAGTAAAAGAGGTTGCAAAAACCTCTCAGCTTAGTACTCCATACGCTTTTAAAGCAATAAAACAACTAGTAGAAAGTTTTTGGTTCGCATTTGCGGTCAACCTGGTATAATTTGTTAAGGGTAGATCGAGCGCTATTCAGATGACAAGCTAGTGCCTAAGTGGACCGCGTCGCGGAGTGTTAACAGATTTCAGTTGGTATCGTCACTTAACAAAATATGTCTACAGGAAGGAAATCTTTTTCCAATACATCCACGAACATAGGGTGTTAAAAAACAGGATCGACCATAGCATATCTAAGCTCATGAACTAGTAGCGCCAGTGCACTTGCGACGCAAAATTGCATCTTGGTAACTTATTTGGAAAAATCGCAATCCCAAGATAATTCTTCAAACAATATTAAAACGCACGCACGCACGCACGCACGCACGTACGCACGCACTCACACACACACGCACGCACGCACGCACGCACGCACGCACGCACGCACGCACGCACACACACACACGGTCCGCTTGAAAAAAAATGTTAAGCTAGCATTTGTCACAAAAATACACCCTCGTTCAGTTAGAGGTAAAATGTAGGTCCCGTGTGTGAGTGTTGTCACGCACGTTAAATATTTATACCTTGCATGAAATAGCAAAGATTTGGCAAAAGTCAAAATTTTTAAATAAAAAAAAGAAACTCGCTTTCTGAGTAATGTAGTACCTTCGGGTGGAGCATTGGAAAATCAAATGTAGTGCTTACCAGACTCAAGCATTGTAGTGAGTTAGCAAAACTCTAACCAAAGACGTTGACAGTTTGAGTATTTCAATACGCATGGAGGGTCGTCAAGAAGGTATTGGATTTAAGCCTATTCTATACGATGTTTGAGACGCCAACCGTATATTTCAATTATCCAATACTCAACATAACGGTATTACATTGAAAAGAAGACAAGTCTGTCTTTTAACCTGAACATTTAAAGTTTAGTCAAACCGTTGCTAACCCAGACAAGGTAGGAATCTTTAGAGTACGTGGCACACACGGAACCTTCATTGAAACAATGTACATTGTGAAAAATGCTAGCTTAAAATTCAAGTGGTCCGTGTAGTCACACGCTAACCTACTACGCCACCAAGCTGCGAATCACGTAATCTTGTTTAACAGTATATTTCTACTTTTAAAATAAACGCTTCTGAAGCACATTAAACCTAGTGAAGACGACAAAGATTAGGTAGCGTTTCCTAATTTTAAGGATTTCTTTCTCCACCCGCTAACTTATGCACCCTTGTAACTGTCCACCAACAACTGACTGCGTTCAGCTGACACCACACCGGTGACACTCGCATTTTAGCTGATTTTTACGCTCCATATCTAGTCACACAAAACCTGTACACGTGTTTAAAAAGTAGTTATCAATGGAAAAGCACATGTTTCCTTTTCAAAGCGATGTCTTCCAAAGTGTCGACGTTCGAGTGTTAGACCAATCTATACCTTGGCGATGAGAAATCAAGTTCCTGCGAGTGCTTCTTAGTTCAAAACCCAAACTGCTGAGTCAAACAAGCCTTTATTGGACTATATTCTTTTACAAATTAGTTTAGCGAAAAGTCATTTTACAACGAGCCAAGGTTCGACAAGGAAGTGATCAGCCATTAAGTAAGTAAAGTAACGTAGCGGATTCTCTTCTAAAAACCGATGTGGGAGTTCACTCACTCGCGTAGTTTCTTACGGAAAAGTATCAGGTAATTTACATTGAGGCGCTGAATGAACTCCCTAGTTTGGTTAAAACGTTTAGCTTCGCACAGAAACAATCGTTCCGATTAAACGAAGCAAGATACGGGTGCTGTAATAATCGCGACAACTATACTCCATCCGTCGAATCAAGGCTATGGCATCAAAAATAGTAATTTAGGCAGTCAAATTCTAAATGCCGATTTGAAAACAGATTGGAATATCAAAGACGGACAAGTATACGCATTTTATGTAAAAATGGTTGCTCTTTCAGAGTAGGAAGACGGTTGTTCCCTAACTGTAGAGAGTAAAAAGTTAAGGCTAAATAATCATAAGAAATGGTTGTAAGTAGCACCCTCTATGACCAAAGTCAAAAATAATATCACATTTTTTTCTCTGTACTCAAAAACATAATGATGCCACTTTTCAAGTAGGTAACCCAAAAAT
This sequence comes from Platerodrilus igneus, assembly GCA_036346225.1. NCBI lineage: Eukaryota > Metazoa > Arthropoda > Insecta > Coleoptera > Lycidae > Platerodrilus > Platerodrilus igneus. Next base: position 5,651,356 of record JARFIW010001303.1, read on the forward strand.
TTTCAGAACAATGCCAAAAAATTGGAATATAATTATAACCTTCAAAACCCTACTTCTTGAACCATCTACATTCGGGTACTGAAAGTTTGGTTCAATGGTCATTATTTGTTTATAGTATCTCCAGTTAAGCGTTGTCCCATTGTTAATGAAACACCCTTAAACAAAAATTTGTAAACATATTCAACAATTAATAACAGGAAAACCACGGTTTCTGAAGAATGTCATCGCTTTTTTGGATTGTATATAATTATAACTATGTCAGGCATAAAGACTTATTGCAAACTCAAAACAAATTATTTTCATTCAATCTTTGGAACAACAATGTCTCGAAACCAATTTGAATCAATTCTTCAATGTTTGTGCTTCTAAAAGGAAATTTTAATAAGTTTTATAATACCGTATTAAAACTTTCAGCTCGTTTTTTTTTACTACAATACTAAGTTTTTTTTAATGAGGATAAGAACAAGACGAAGAGTATGACTACATTAGATGAGGGTCAACAATTTAAAATATCTAAAATAACCTGGTGAAACGCTTTGATATATTTTTTGGGACACGATTGCTGTCCTATGTGTTATATTTAATGCATTCTTGTTTTTTTAGGGACAAAAGAGGTTTCGACGTGGTCTCTTTGTTGTTCTATATCTCCCTGCCACTTAAGGATTTTCTGCGTCCCTCCTTAAGTTGGACCTTTTTTTTGTCAAAACGCCTTGGCGCCCTATCCATTAGTTTTATTCAATTTTAAGTCAATATAACAATGCCCCTATTTGCTCGTGACTAGCTCATCCCTTTGCAGGACTAGACCTTGAGTTTAACTGCGGGCATTTATCTTTCTTTCTGTTCTTCTCTATTTGAACCCCTAACATTTTTAATTTAGGCCAATCTCGGAAAAATTATAAGACGCGTGTTACGTTTATTTTCGGGATAAATTAAATACTCTTTTTTCCCTTGTTAATTCATAAGCACGCTTTACAATAATTTTGTTAAATTGATTCCGTATCTATTTTTAAATCCTTCATCAGCATCCTATCTATTTTACCTGTTCGGAATAAGCCCACTTTACAATAATTTTTAAAGCAAATTTATTTGCTTTGAAACGTAAAGTTTATGCTATAATTAAATAGTCAATACCTTGTTTTAGGTATCCGTTAACTTGTTATACATTACGGCCGCGTATAATTAATTTTTATGTGATTTCGACCTAAACATTCGTCTAAATAGTGTATTCAACTATCCGATAAAACATTGTTTTTAAGTTTCTAATCGTTTGATAACAACAATATTACTTTATGAACTCTGGTTATTTAATTAAACAAATTAATATTCACTTGGTTTTCCTTATGCACGACGAAAACATTCATTATATTTTTGCTGTTTCCGTTTTCTTCGTGGGAATTTCGCGCACGCAATACAGCGGGGTAGGTAATGATGGTTTTATAAATCTATACTTTTCGACGACAATAAATTCATTTCACTTATAACCATTTTAGCTTCTTCCGGTGAACAGGCTTACCTGTTGCCTTGGACCTAATTGATGAGGCGATGGCCGCCACTTTTTAGATGGCACAAATTGCGTGGTCCTAGGCCTTGCTGCCCCGCTGCGGCTATAAGGAGGGTGTGATAGGTCCAACAGATTTGACACGTGGGCGAGTGTTTATCCACTATTTTTTTGTATGGGCTTCATAAACTGGTTGAACCAGTATAATTCAGCTTTGTTGGATAATTACACCTTGTGGTTCTAAAATGGTTATCATTTGTACGGGGGGTATACTTATTATTGATATTGTAGCGATTGTATATACTTAATTTTATATTTAAGATGACGATTTAGAGCTGCGGTTTTTAGAGTTGTGATTTCTTTTTCCTTTTTTTTTGTTCATTAGTAGGGGGTAGATACCGAGAAACGACAGCTTGCCATGTTAAGGATTGATTTTTTGGTTCTTCCTGACATGCATATTGTGATAACTAATTATTTTTGTTTTCATTTGTTTTTGGTACTACTGTACTGATATAACATGTTTTTTTGGTTTGTGTAATTATAATTTTTTTATGTTGCGCGTGGTTTTAATGAACGAGTGTGTGTATTTTTATTTCAGGCCTTCTTTATTTTTTTGTATGTTTATACCCCGCCCACTCACCGAATGAGCCCGGTCCATTTCTTTATTTTCTTTTTTCTTCCTTTTCTTTTGTTAGGTTACGTCAATGCACGTAGCACGCGAAAAAAAAAAAAACCATATATTTGAGCGTTTCGCTTTAGATGGGTATGTATTAGAAATTCTTATTTACTAAGAAAAGGGAACAGATGACAACGACACGAGCCATTCTCAACTGCACTCCAAAAATTAACACAATGAGACTTTGGTAAAGGTCATACCCTCTATTTAGACCGTTATTATAATAATGTTTCATTAGTTGAATTCTTTGTCAAAACTCATACTGTAGAAAGAAAAACACGAAAAAATAATCCAAAAGTAGATATAAGCTTAAAGCGAAAAGAGAGAGTTTGTATTTAAAAAAAGGAAAGGCGTATTATTAATGAAAGCAAGGATAGACAATTGTTTGTAATATCGACCCAACTTACTGCTGCTTAGACCAATACACTAATGGAAGATGGATAGAAAAGGAAAATCAAGCGTCTATTATTAATTACAATCAAAATATGTCTAATACTGATCAAGATAGTCAAATTGTTTTGTATTACACCTTTTCCAGAAAGATAATCCATGGAACCTAAAAGTATTATATCTCTTCGTAGATATTTGTCTATGGAATTGTACTTATATCTACATCCAAACTAAATCCAAACCAGTTAGCTGCTTAGATTTTGAAGACATTATGCTATTTGATTGCTTGAAAAGAGAAAGTACTACAGTTATTTCCTACATAAAAAACAATCAACAAGAAAATGATTAGCGTAAGGAATTGAAAAGAGAATACGGTATTATAATTGTTCTTCTAAAAAAAATAAAGAAGTTAAATGTATCTTGTTTGGGATATTTGTAAGAACAGGAATGGACAAAACATTAGCCTGTACATTCAGGTTAGTTTATAGTACTTTCAATTCTAGAAATAAAAACTTTAGATTGAAATTGCCACTCTTCTTTCCATTTCATATATGAGTCACGTAGCATATATATTAAATTTGGTGGTTATAGACAATGGCTTCCAATATGAGCCACGTCAAAATGTACCAGAGGAACACCTGCACATCATTTTGTAAGTATTAGTTATCAAGTGAAAGATCGATTTTAATTAACTTATCTTAAAGTTTATGTTTGGTCCGTGAGGTTAAAATCGAAAAGTCCCTTGATAGTGAATGTTTTAAAATTTGTCAATTTGTAAATTGATTAATTGATACTTAATTTATACAAAAGTTGAGTATTAGATTTTGGAACTAAGCTTCGTCTTGTAGGCGAACTATTCTACCAAAAACTGGCATTGTTCTATATTAATAAAAAATAACTACAAATATTCATTCAATTGTCCTGAAAGCGGAAGTGCTTTTTGATAATGGCACTATGATAAACATCAATAACGGCGTAACATATTATAATCTGATTTTTAAAACAATTTAGAAAAAACGTCAAATCAACTTCGCTTGATCTTCACTTGCAGAGGTAATATTGTCCTGTTTTATAACATAAAGTTTTAATCAACTGTTCCAATAAGAAAGAGCTGCCTTGTACACTATACGGTCTAAAGTTAGGCTCTGTAGTTATGTATTTCACTATAAACCATTACGTTTCATAATCTTTCATGTGCAAGAAGACAACACAGCTGCTTTGAACTACTTGCAACCCCTAGAAACGACTCATTTTGTATTTTATACTGTTACCCTTTCCCATTTCGCTTAATTAAATGTAAGATACCAACACCAACAATTTTGTAATTTCCTTGTTCTCTGTTTTACTCGTTTATTGTGGGTGTTGAAAAGTGATCTTTTTATGCGTGTCTTAAATTGCTCTTGATATCGATAACAACCAATAATGGGTCCTTCGACTTGGGGTCTACATCTGTCGCGCATTAATTATATTAATCGCACCGTCCAGGTAGTTTATTTGCGAGAAAGTCCCCTTTCAAAAACAAATATGACCAAAAGCTTTGCTTTCTAACTTACGGATCTCACTAGACAATTTCGACAACGAGTAAATGTCCGAACTTCGCCGAAACTTTACAACTTTTTCAAGCCATTCCATTTATTAGGTTGACGCACCCTCCGTTTCTGTGCAACTGTAGACCGTGAGTTATGTGCTTTCTAATATGATGCAGTCACCATGATCCTGTTTGTCACAGCTGCGACGTACACAATGCTGATCTCGAAATGGAGATGTTGGGTCCTTATAAATCCACCCCCTGCATTTATATCATTGCAAATGTGCAGCGCAGTTGTATACTAAGAGTTTTAACGATTACTCCAATGCGATTGATTTAATTTTAATTCTAAAAACTGCAGTCGATGGTTCTCAATGAAAACTGAAGACTAAGTAAACATTGCTTTTATATAAGACTCCGGTACGATTAGCTAAAAGAAAATACTGTAGTATTTTGTGCTGTGTTCTTTGATGTAATAGTTGTTAAAAGATTCCTCGCCTTATTCGAATGTCCGAAGACTCGAATTTAAGAAAATACGTCTAGTTATAGCGAAGATACCCAGTTTCCTTTGATGTTAAAATCCATAGCTTTCAGCCTTTGTTGTTAGAAGCAGTTGTCAAACATCCAATTTTTCTAATGGTTTCGAATAACAGGAAATTGTAGAGATTGCTTTAGGAAGGCTGAAAGAATTATGAACTAAAAAAGTGATGAATGGAAGCTTAATCCGAGCTACTAGCAAACTAGAAATTAATTTGATGGCACTATTAACTTCGTATATATTTCACATGCGTTCAGACTTTAACTAATCCTTATGCGTTATAATATTACACTGCAATTTTCACTAGCAGTTGTTCTAGTGCCGTAACGACGATATGAAGCGCCCGTGGCTAGTGCTTAACTTGCACCTTGCGTAACCCAATAGTGATAACAAAATTAAAAATTTCAATGCAAACTAGTTAAATTTTACCAAATGCAATATATTAAATAGTATTAACATGATAAAATCTCTCTGCATACAGAGTGTTCCCAAACAATATGTACATACGGAAGGGTGCAAGTCTTTGACATATTTCATGACTAAAAATTCTTATAAGCATAAGTCCGCAAATGCATCGTTAGCGATCTACAGGATGTTAAAAAAACAACGTTACAACAACTATTGAAAGTAAACTCCTTCAACCCTTATACATGCGCCCACTCTTCTTCTCACTGATGTCGGTACTCCTTCGAACACCCCTTGAGTATTTCTTACGATTTCAAATACATCTATTATTCGAATTCGGTAGTCATCAACGGTATTCACCGGTATTGTATACACGAGAAATTTGAGACGGTTCCATAGGATAAATTATAGGCTATTCAAATCAGGAAATCAAGAGGGTCATTACTGAGGTCCGCCCTGTCCTATCCACTTGTCTTATACACTTCATTTAAGTACTCCCAAACCAAAATAGTAAACTGTGGTGGGTCATCATCGTGCAGATATCACATTTGAATTCTCAGCAAGAGAGGAAATTCTTCGAGTATTAAAGGCAATTCCTGTTTCAAAAACGCCTGCATGAGCGACCAGTGAGTCAGCCAGGAAGAGTCAATCAAATGATCCCCAATTACACCACCTCATAAATTTAATGAAAACTTCTCTCGAAAATACGTGTCTATAATTCCATGTGGATTTTCTTCAGCTATACGCGATTGTTGTGAAAATTTATAATCGAATTCATTGAAAAATTGGCTTTGTCGGTAAATAGTATTCTACAATCAAAATTCGGGTTTATTGTTTTATTGTTAGCCTATTTCGATACCACTAGCAGAAATTAATCCTTAAAAGGAAATCTCAAGGAAGGAACGCCTGCACCCTTTGAATGTGGTAAGAGTATACCATCCAATCACGTAATATACGCCAAACAACTCGATGACTAAGATTTAAACGTTCGCCGATTTTTCTGCTGGTAGTATTTGGGTGTTCTATTTCATTTGGAACAACTTCTTCGATATGAAGTGTTCTAAAAGTACGTGGTCCACCTCCATCATTGGTATTCTTATTAAGAGTTGCAGTTTCTACAAGATTATCCGAAATTACTCGTTGATCAGGTATCATTATATTAGGATAGCGCTCTATGTATGAACGTTTGGCTTCTCTTGCAATTCTCTTCGCAAGGCCATAAGTGAAATGCTTCTCAGGCATTTTAGAATTCGTAAAATTTAGATTTGTTATGAACTAATAACGATTAATTATAACACTTTTACATCTTACTGTTTACAACTTAAACCTTTAATTTTATTAACATATGCAGGCACAAGTTACGATTTCAATGCAAGCTGTCAAAATTATAAAAACAAGAGATTATCCATAATAAAACCAGAGCCTACTAGACCATTTTAAAACTTCTAATTTTACCTAGCGATTTACAAAAAATCGCTTCTTTTTATGGCTCGACAACGGTCGCAGGTACGAAAAAACTTCCAAAGACCAAAAACTTTTTAACGAAAACAGAAAATTAGTTATGTATTATAGGATTTACTAGCGGTGCACTGCAAAATTCAGAGGGAGAAAAGGGACATGACCCCTGAAAAATATCACTCTGTAGATTCACACAAATTTGATGTGCCCACTGATGTAAGCCCTACAATGTAACTTTTTTCTTTATTTTTTCTTTATTCTTTATTCTTAACTCCATCTAAGTATCTCAAAAACTTCAGGAGCTTTAAAGAGAAAAACTAAAAAAGTCATGAAATTTCAATACCCTGTAGATCGGTAACGAAGCGTTTACGGAACAATGTTTATACGCATTTTTGGTCATGAAATAAGCCAACACCCTTTCGTATACACATGATACTTAGGAATGCTTTGTATACAATAATGTGCTTGTCGATATATTTTTATAAATAAATAATCTATGATCTTGTTACTCAGGCAAACTTAAATTCACTTTGTCCTGTGACGTCAATCAAAACTCATTTCCTTTTTGTTTTGTTTCCTACACGTGCAAAAGCAACTCCGAATCGACCCTGTAATCAATATCCGAGGACCAGTACTATAAGCTCAACTCACCTAAAATGCGCTACGTACAAGCTGCTGCTATTTAAATCACACTTCACACAATCGATGATTGTTATCCCAGCCCGAACATTACACCGTAGGTGATTGTTATTCCGACAGCACACCAATACTTCATCTTTACACAGTCAGTTATTGATATCCTGGTGGCACCCATTCATTATAAATCTTATACACGGTCAGTAATTACATTCTGATCGCGCCATTACTCGCTTACACCTGGAAATCCAGAGCACCATCTCGACGATGCCGTCAGTCAGCTAGGACTTGTCAGCGAATTCACATTGCTCAAACGCACTGGCTACGCTGCCGTCGCCGATATTCACTTAAGTGTCTGTATTTTCTTTTGCCTAATAATAACCTTTTATTAGCCCAACAATAACATTTCCTTGAATTAAGTTTGTGTATGTCTGTTTATTACAAAATAGACTCTACATCTATTTCCTGTTTGTTATGGTTTATGCTCATTAACACGCACTTCTTTATAGATTCTCATTATGTTTCTTCATTACTTGATTTAATATACTTTTATATACATGTATTTGTTCCTGTTTGTGCTTATTAACACGCACACGTGTTTATTTTGTAAATAATTAGCTATGAAGTCGTATATTAAATGTCAGTATTGTAATTATACATTCTTTGCCTGTGTTTATATTGACTTATATGTTGCGGTAGTGTGTTCTGCTGGATACCACCACCCGCCTTTGGGATCAACCTAAATAAAAACAAAATTTTGTTCATATTCAACGACGACATAATAAAAGAGATACAAAACATAGGTATATTTTAAACTAATATTTTGAAAACGCAAAACAATTTTGCATATTTTATAAAGTATTTTTTTTTCTTTTTTCATTTGTAAACACATCTATTATATCGTAATAATTTAATGTTTTGGCAACATCCTTTTCAATTGAAATTATAGACATGTTCGTTAATCTCTTTTATACGATAGAAGAACGACAGTACAATTTTAAATTATTTAATTTGCCAAGCGAACGTTCGAAGCAAGCTGTTGTTAGAGGCATTGTTAAGAACATCATTAATGTTATGGATGGTGTAAAACATTAATAATTGAACTAAGTTTCGTAAAAAAATTTTTAGAAACGCACCAATGGTTGCGTATTTAAACGAAAAAGTTCAAGAACGTTTGGTTGAATTTTTGATTCTTTACCAACCTCCTAAATTTGTTGAAGATAATGAATTTAAATATTTCGCTGAAGATTTGTGCGTTTTAAATTTTCTGCCATAATGAAGACGTATAGTTGTACGAGACAATTTAAAAAATAAAACCAGACGGTTAGAAATACGGTTGGCATGAAAGAAACTAATTTCAAACAAAACCCAATCGGGTTGTAAATTAAACAAAATTAATTTGAAACGTCAACCATCTGATAATAGAAACGCGCATGTGTAACTAAATGTTACCTTCCAATGCGTTGAAGCACAATTAGTAAAGGCAACTCGGAAATGTTTAAGAAATTAAGTTTGAAGAGATTTTCATACTAATACAAAAAAAACCGGAGCGGGTGGATGAAAGTAAATTCCAAAAAACACGTTGACTTATTGTAATCAAAAATCAATAATTACAACACATAGCTTAAGGCGATATAGTATTCAATTCGTTTTAAAAAACCAACAAAAGATACAAATAAATAGTAAACTTCAAAAGTCACAGATGGTGGAAATATGGACATAATTACGGTTAATTAAGTGGTACTGTTACCTACAAACTTACGTGAGTTGTAGGACCCAGTGGTGATCAAAACTTAACAAACAAATTCTACTAGATGTCCATTATACGAGAGTTGTTTTTAAAGTTGTGTATATAAAGCAGAAATAAAACAGTAGGCAGGTTTTGAAGACTTTATTGTTTTGCGAAGTATTCTCCACGAAGATTCGTAAATTTTTGCATGAGCTCGAACAAGCTTTGGAAGCAGTTATTCCACTTGTTTGTTGGTACTGTCAAAATTGCATATTAGAAAGGTATTGAATATTTCTTCTGACGACTGGAGCTTTTGTCCACACAGTCTGTCCTTGATTTTCGAAAAGATTGGAACCTCTAAATTTAATACTAAAATACCCACAAATTATTGAAATGGAACAATATAAAGGACTCCAAGTCCTATATCAAATGCTCTACTCTTTTAATTCCTGTTGCGCATCTTTTAAAACTTTCGTATTAATTTGCGATTATCCGTTCCCCGTCGTTAACCGCCTGACTAGTATGACAATGGCTGTCTTTCGTGACGGTACTAATTTAACTCAAATAGTAAAGTTGTTAGAGTCTATCGCTTACAATCAGTAAGAAACCTGCTCATGTTACGTCTGTTTAAACTGTTTAGTTCAAGCAATACTTTTTTCCCTTCCTAAATACTGCTTATTTTCAGCTTCCATACAGACTAACTGAGGGTAAGTGATAATTTCCGTTTTTACTTCTTGTATTTGATGTACTTTAGTATTGTATATAAACCGAATCAACTAACAAACCATACGCCTAGCTATAAAATAGCATCAAAGCGAATACAACCCTTAAACGCCTAATGTTACCATGTAGTAACAACTACAGTACTGTTTAAAAGAATTTCACACTGGTTTGATTCGCAAATAATCTGAAAAGTGGTGGTATTGTTGGTTATGTTACCATCAGCCACAAAAGATGCAAAAGCTGTTTCCGCTAATTTAATTGTTCATGTTATATTATTCTGTGTGAAGGGTGCTGATTGTTTTATGTGTGCAAAATGCATTGGTTCCTGGATTCACGTGAGTATTCACATATAATTTGTTATCTCTTCTTTTATAAACACCAACAGTATAATTTCTTCTTAATCTTCTTTGGGGATTAAACCACTCATAGTTTTTAAAATTATCTTTATTAACGTTTCGATTCATAACCTAGGATCGTTTTCAAAATAATAAAAACTTCAACTTGAAGTTTTCAAAATAATAAAAACTTCAACTTGAAGTTTTTATTATTTTGAAAACGATCCTAGGTTATGAATCGAAACGTTAATAAAGATAATTTTTAAAAACTATGAGTGGTTTAATCCCCAAAGAAGATTAAGAAGAATACTAAACAAACCACAACAAACATACAGGGAGTATTAACAGTATAATGTTGCAGCTTTTATCTACTGAATTTTTAAAAAAACGCTGGACTTTGTATGTGCCGACTAGACAGGTGTTTGTTTCAGCGCTACATTCATGTAACACTAGGTGGTTATACTACTGCAATATTCCAGGCTTATATATTGTACTTGTACTTGTACTTACATATTGCTGCAACCTCTCTAAACTCGGTTGAGGAATTACTTTGCAAAAAGCTATGGAGATTGCTTATGTCAATGAAAACGTAAATGAGATATTTATTGAACCCCCTGATCTGCAATTCTTAAAGATGAAGATTCTGGAGAAGAAGATACTGGAAGTTTGATTGATAATCTAGGCGGTGCTCAGTTGGAAGCGCAAGCCGACGTTGTGATACAAATGCCGACAAAATAAATAATAAAAATTCCACTATACTATTACAAACTAAAAAAGGCAAGAAAAGAAAATCTCAACATAGAGAAATTTCTTGGATGGAAGGCAATTTATTGGAGACAAACTGACATAAAATGCAAATATCGAACCATGATTTATACAAAAAAAATTTTGTTGTGTTGAACTGTTTGAAAATTGTTTGATGTCGTTGTCTTTCAGTATCTCAAACAAGAAGCTTCTCGTTATGCACGTTTTAAGAATTGAGGATATTGAAAATATCTGTTTAGGAGTTAAAATTATTCATAGAAATTTTAATTCTCGGTGAATATAGTTAACTTTCGAAGGAAAGGTACTACTGGGATAGTGAAATTGGCATGAGAAATGAATTTATATGTAAGTCGACGAGACGAGATCGATTTTTGCAAATAGGAAGGTTTCTTCATTGTGCTGACAATAATAACCCCGATTTGACCGATCAAGTTTGAAAGTTACGTTTTATTATGAACACGATCAAAAGCAAATGCTTGAAGGACTTTGTCCTTGAACTTACTTATGCTACGACGAAAGCAAGATAAAACGTAGCGGGTGCCACTCACGCAAAAAATTTATTAGAGTCAAACCCATCCGATTCGGGTATACGATGTGATGCCTCAAAACCCCAGGTCATTTCATAAATTTCGAGCTATACCAAATAATCCAAAAGCTCCATAGAATACGAATAGCTCTTTGGAAAAGCCACAACCCCACTTATAGTAATGTTAGATGAATTAAACAGCGAAAGGATTCCCAACCATGCAATTTGTATTTTGATAACCTTTTCACTGACAAATTTGTCAAAATATTTAAAATTTAAAGGGTCGCATGGTACAGGCACCATAAAGGAGAATGGAATTCCTAAAAGCTGTCCACTGACTAACAAAAAATATATAGGGAAACAACCAAGAGGAATCCATGAATCTACTATAGATAGAGATGATGGTATATTATTTGTAAAGAGATTATTTCAAGCACAAAAATTGTAACAGTGGTCAGGCCCAATTATGAATAATGAATGAGAACCTATTTAACACTGAATAGGAATACGGGGAAAGAAATGGTGGTAGAGTTTTTAGCCTGTTTCGGTATGTACAAAAAATATTTTTATGTATAACTAAGTTTGATAACCTTCTTAGGTTATAAACATAATTAAATTGTAATATAGTTTCTATACTTGCTGCCTATTTCTTGAGGTGTGATAGGCTGCGCTAGCTCTAAATAATCTGCCCCAACCGTATAACTTAATTTCTCCACCATGGGGGATAGCGTTAACTTAGCCTTCCCAGAAAAAAAGCTATCATTATGTAATTTCTATGCCTGCGCTAGCTTTTTCTTGGGGCGTGCTAGATTACGCTAGCTCTAAGTAAGCTGCGCTATCAGTGCAACGTAGTTTACCCCACCATGAGGAGCTAGCGTTAACTTAGCCCCTCCCTTAGAAAAAGCTATCATTTTGTAGTATCATGCCTGCGTTAGTTCCTCTACCATGAGACTAGCGTTAACTTAGCCCCCAGAAAAAAAGCAACCATTATGATATGTTTATATCTGCGCTAGGTATTTCTAAAGGTGCCCTAGGTTGCGCTAGCTCTAAGTAATCTACGCCAGCAGTACAATTAAGTTCTTCTAATATGGGGAAGACTAACGATAAATTAGTCTTCCGCCTCCCCTGTTCGATTTGGTTCCGTAAATACAATAACTTTGGTGCGCTAGCTTTTGTAAAGAGTGCGCTAACATTCACTACAAGATCGTTATGTCATCCTTACTGAAACGTGTGTTGGAAAAATCAAACTCGACTTTGAAATAGCACAAACAAGAATAGATACAATACAATACTGTTTTAAGTGTAATAGCAGATAAAGCAGTATATCACAAACAACTTTTATAAATGATCTTCTTTAACCCATATCAAAATATATCGTGGTCTTGACGCATCCCGTATATTTCACTTCCTGCCGTCATAACATTGTATAAACTCTCAAATACGAAAATGTAGCATCTGTATTGGTTATCTACCACAGGAGCGTTGTAATTTGCGTTATGTATGGTAACCCTTACCATTAAATTTAATAAGATATAATTTTCCCAGAATAATCCTGCAATCTTTTTATTTAAGTTTATTCACGTACTGTGGGTGTCTATAATGTCCATTCAAATTTTTCCCACACCGTTTTTGGCGTTTAACAGATTTTAACAATGGTACGAATGAAACTTAACATCTGTCATGTGCTAATTATAATAATTGCACCGACCAGGTAGCAGGTAACTAGCAGAAAGCTCATTTTAAAAGCAGATGTGACCAACGCTTTATTTATTTCTATACAAATCACTCAGAGTGAATTTTGACTAGGGCAAATATCTGAAATATGTGAAAACTTTTGAGTTTGTTCCATTTATTAGCCTTATGCAACCCTTATTTAAATGCAACTCGAGCATGAAGTGATGCTGTCGCAATAAACTTGTATGCCGCAGCTGCTGATTTCAAAATGGTTAGATTTTAGAAATCTATCCTGAAATTCCAGCACTAAAGTAACGATGCACTTGGGTACTATAAGAGTAGTAATGCTTACAACAATGTAATCCATTTGATTTCATTTCATTACATTTCGTGCAAAAACTACGGTCTAAATGATTGTTAAAGGAACTTTAAGACAAGGCAAACTTTGCTTAAATATTTAAAAATGTGTAAGACAAATAGCTAAAAAGAAAATGCCGCAATGTTCAGCGCATTGTTCTTTGAAGTAGTAGTTTATAAAAGATATAACGTCCGCAGACTGGAGTTTGAGGAAAATAAGTCTGTAGAGCAAGAATAGAGTGTATTCTTTGATGTTAAAATCCGTGTTTTTCTACCTTTGTTGGTATGAGCAGCTGAAAAACATCTAATTTTTCTAATGGTTTCAAATAACGGAAAAGCTGTAGCAACTCGGAAATGAGAAATAATAATAAAGAACGAGAGGTTGCGTTAAGAACTTGCAGCATTTATTTAGAAATGTTAGAATCAAGATTGATTTTCATTTACTATTACGTATTAGAGGAATTTTATAACTGCATTTTATTATTACTTATTTGTGAAAGCTGAAGATGCAGGTTCAAATCCTGTCTGGGACCTTATATTTTCCATGTTTCAATTACTAGCTCGATTTCAAATGATCGTTTGGGCTTTGCATGAAAGTCTAAGTTATTATTACATTTTATTAACTATATAGGGTGTCCCGGATAAACGTATCCACCATGGGGAACTCGGAAACGGTATAACTTACAATCTTGATTAAATGAACCGAAAGTTGTCTATTTGATTGAGGGATAATAATTGAAAAAGAAAACTCAAGTATCCCTTTTAATTTTTAAGATATGGCGGAAAATGTAGAAGTCTTCAAATTCTACTTTTATCCATAACTTTTTTATTTATGATTCTTTTTCAAATCTGTGAATTCATTCTGGAGGCAACTTTCTATGGTGAATAAGAATACGTACTTCATTTGTTTATTCAGTGATTCGTTTATTAGCGGAAGCCATTATTGTTTGTTTCTTTTATGCCCGCCATCTTTGATTTCTCAATATTTCGATTGCCGTTTTTATGTTGATTTCAAATATGTTTCACACTAACATGTTTTATCAATAATTGCCAAAATTATTACAAAAAAAATGAAAGCACTTACTTAAAAAATGGTAACCATAAAAATGTATCCGGTTGGCTATGAATTTGTTTTTAAAAAATGCTACTTTGTCAAATTAGTAATAGTAAGCAGCTGATTTTATAAATGAAGTACGAAGTAGATTTGAGCCACGTATTTCTAATATTTGCAAGTTTTTTACCTAATTAATTTAATTATTATGGCAATTTTCAGTGGCGGCTCGTACCGAATATATTTGGTAGTTCTGCATCGCTAATGTAAAAATATTTTATTGGTTTTTCTTAAATATGAGTGGAAAACGTCTATCTTTCTTTGTAGCAAATTGGTCAATCACTTTTTCGTTAAAATCGGGAATTGAAGTTATGAATTTTTTTTCAATTGACAGCATTGAAAGGGCCGTTACACTATCTTCACACATCGAGTTTCTTAAAAAAAGTTTTTATACGGTTTAGAGTAGAAAAACTGCGTTCGGCTTCAACAGTGGTCATTGGTGTGGTCACAAGAATTTGTAATAGCTTTTTAGTTTCGGTCATCGTTTCGTCCAAATTATTCGCAATTATGAATTTAAGAAAAGGCACAGCACCACGTATTTCTCTACATTCCCTATTGCAATATAATACGGACAACTCTGTTTTGAGGCGTTCTTTATTTAAAATATCGTAAGCGATGCAAGTTAAATCTAACTCTTGTTCTGGAAACTTGTTATCATACTCGAGAAATTTTTCTGAAGATACAAGTAAAGCGGCTATTAAATGGTCAGTAAAAGAAAAACGTTCCTTTACATTGTTAACAATAATGTCGCATACTTCTATACTGGCGACACGGTGATCCCATTGACTATTATTAAGCCGTTTTCGTTTAGTTTCTGCAGGAACGGTATCTAATTTTGATGCTTCTTCAATGACGGTTCCTATTTTATTGTTACGTATATTATTAATATTAACGTCAAACACACCTATAACTCTTTGAGCTTCAGTTGGATCCATATTTCTTTTTTGCAATTGGTTGTATAGTAAATCCACGTGTGGCATAACATGATGAAAGAAGGTCAACCAAAATGAAAAATTTTGATCCATCAAAATTCGCAAAATTCCAGAAGCTTGCTTGCACGTTTGGATATTTGTGCTTTCCTCCAAGTTTTCCATACATTAAATTAATGCATCTCTGTATTCGTATACTATATTAACCACACGAATATTAAAATTCCAGCGAGTAGGAACAGAACGAGACATTCTCCTACCGACTATTTCATTAAGCACTGCTACACGTTGAGGTGAAAAGCTAAAAAACCCCGGTATATCCTGCAAATTTCCAAAAAAAAGTCTTACTTGGCTATTTATAGAACATGCTTTTGTCATTACGAGATTTAGTTGATGAGCGTAACAATGTACAAAATGAGCATTTTTGTATTTTTGCTTAATTCGAGCTTGAACACCGCCACGTTTCTCGCTCATAACTGCGGCCCCATCGTAACTCTGTGCAATAAGTTTGGTAGTGTTATTTTTGATTACAGTTTCTAGAACACCTAGAATTGTTTCAGAAAGTGAATCTGCATCATGTTTCTCGGAAGTAAAAAATTCCAAAACCGTTCAACGGGATCGCCATCTTTTTGACATAACGGAAACCTGTAACCATTTGAAACTTTGCTGATATATCTGTCGTTTCATCTGCCATCACTGCTAAAAACGGGTTTTCTTGGATTTCTCGGACAATTTCAAAATGACAAACTTCAAGAATACATTCCAATAAGTCATTTTGAATTGTTTTGGAAGTACCTTTAAAGACGCCTGCATTTTTTAAATGATCCTTAAGAGTTCTATCAAGCTCCGAGGAAAAATTAACCAGTCCCCTAAAATACCGGGGTTTTCAGATGAATCGGATTCATCGTGTCCGCGAAGTGCAAGTTCAAATGCTCCACAAAATTTTATACAGTTTATAATTTTAGATAAAATATATCTATTTCTGATTACTTCGTCGTTATACTTCTGAATATTTATCCAGTACGCAGAATTAAGTTGAGCCTGTATATTTATTTTGCCAAACAGAGCTAATTGCATTGCGTTATTAACATGCGATTTACAGTTTTCATGTTTTTTAATTTTTTCACTTAAGTGAACCAAATCCCGTACACCTGTTCGCGACCAAAGTTTTTCACCACGATCATCCGAAAACAACACGCACGGAAAGCAAAATAATGCATTTTTTCGATTGCACCCACAAATCCAACTGTTTCTTTGATAAATGTCTGTATTGAACTGTCTTTTATAAGTTTTACCACGACTTGTACCAGAATTTTCAATGTTCAGTTCTGGTATAGGACGACCCTGATCTTTAATAGTTAATTGTTCTTGAAAAGTAAGCTGAGAGAATCTTTTTTCACTTAAATTAAAAATAACATCCATTTTAGACACTATTAATGTAGCAAACGTCCTCAGGAAACAGTGAAAAAGTTTATTGTTGATGAACGAAATTTAACTAAATGAATATACAAACTTACTACTTATACACTAAAATTTCAAAAGCAAATGTTTATTCAGTTTTTAATCTGTGAATAACTAACTGGTAATGGGTTAATATAATTATTAAAGTAAAGTAAAACAAAACGTCTCTCATTACCTAAGAAAGAATATAATTACGATGTCTCATATCCTCTACACAGATCAATTCTACTTTAATAGTACATACGAAAGATGAAATGCGTGACGCGTTGTCTAAAAGAACCGGAAAGCACACAAAACTTGACAATTCGAATAGCAACAGTCAACTGACGCTGCAATTTATGCAGTTCGAGGATGGGTTAACGAGGCAGCTTCTTACTATGATCGTATTCGTGCGAAATGTTCCGACACATAGCCGAACTTGCAAATAAGATCTGCAGAACAACGTAGTTAGACAGTGATTTTATGGATTTTCCTTGTTTAGAGTTGCATGTTTACTGTATTATTGACCGACTGCTATGGACATCCAACTTAGGAATTCATAATACTTTTAGTGGCTGGTTATCGATCTCTTTTATACTACTAAACGTATTTGTTCGTTTCTAATTGTGGGTGGTTCTGCAGCTCTACAGCACTTATAGAGAAGCTGCCGCTAGCAATTTTACAAATGAAGAAAAATATGATATGGTGCAATGTTATAATTCATGTCATAGAAATAGTATTGATGTTAGAAGAATGTAATCAAATAAATACCCCGAACGAAGACAACCAAACAACAAAATTTTTGCAAGATTGAGGAAAAGTTTACAAGAATACGGATCGTACAATAAGTCAAAAAATACAACCCGCAATAAAACATCAAATCAAGGAAGTGAAACGAATGTTCTACAATTAGAAAGAGAACAGCCAGGTACCTCAGTTAAGCAAATAGAAAGGAATTCAGACCTTTCTAAATCAGAAGTTCGCCGCATCTTACATAAAATTAATTTCATCCCTTCAAAATTCATATCAGTCAAGCTTCGACCTGGAGATTTTGAAAGGCGTTCTGAATTTTGCGAGTGGTATACGCGTCAGTGTCAAAATAATAATAACTTTCCATTTCAAATTATTTGGTCGGATTAATCGCATTTCACAAATAACGGACTATTTAACAAACATAATACCCATATAACTAAACAAACCCGACATCAATATTGTTTTGGTTTTAATGTTTGGTGCGGCATTCTAGGGCGCAATATCTTGGCGCCAATAATATATCAAGGATCGTCGACTTTTCAAAAATATTTAGAACTTCTTCAAATTCATTTAAAAGAATATTTAGATAACATACCGATCAATCAGGTATTAAACTGCTGGTTTCCACAGGATAAAGCACCAGCTCATAACTCTCAAGTTGTCCGAAAATATTTACAGGAAAAAATTCTCACTAAATGGATAGGAACTCACAGCGTTATATCCTGGTCAGCAAAGTCGCCCGATCGGACCCCCATGGGTTTCTTTTTGTGGAGTTACATTAAAGATATTGTGTACCAAAACTAAACCACCTCTGCAGATGTTGGTGATTTAGCAATAGGAGTAAGAAATGCATTTAGAACAATTTCTTCTACAATGTTAGATAAAATATTTATGTCTACTGAACATAGAAGCTACAAGTGTTTAGAACAAAGGGGCTTTTATTTGAACATGTATTATAGTATGTTCTATCTAATTAGAAAAATAAGTAAATGTATGTAAGTAGGTTCCTGTTTATATTTCACTTTAATTTTGTTTAGCTTTAATTCAATACTAAGTAAAAGAAGGTGGTGTTCACGGTCCACTTTCCTAATTGTAGAATGTTAGTAAATTTTAAACATTAAAAATTGCAATTGGCTTGACAGTTCACTTGACAATACTTCCTGTATGTTTGTTGTGGTTTGTTTTGTATTTTTCTTTCTCTTCTTTGAGAATAAAATCACTTATAGTTATTAAAATAGTCGTTATTTACGTTTCGATCTATGACCTAGGATCCTCAAAATAATAACGATTATAATAACTAGAATTGATTTTATTCCCAAAGAAGAGAAAGAAGTACACTTGAGAATTACCTAACCACAAAATTTTGTTCGTTTTCAAATCCTATATGTATAATTATGCCCTTTTTTCTTAGGGTTGCCATTTTTAAGGACATGCGATTACGCTTTTGTGTAATACTTTTGGCAGTTGTTGATAAAACATGTAAGTGTAACACATATTTGAAATCACTATAAAAGCGGTCATCGAAATATTAAGAAATCAAAGATGGCGACCATAAGAAAAACAAAAGTTAATGGCGTCTGCCAATAAACGAATCACTGAATAAACAAATGGAGTACGTATTCCTATTCATCATAAAAAGTTGTATGAAAAATGCTTTTACAGATTTGAAAAAGATTCATAAATCAAAAAGTTATGGATAAAGGTAGAATTTGAGGATTTCAACATTTTCCGCCATATCTTAAAAATTAAAGGGGATACTTGAATTTTCTGTTTCAATTATTGTCCCTCAATCAAATATACAACTTTCGTCCCATTTAACCAACATTGTAAGTCTTACCGTTTCCGAGTTCCCCATAGTGGACACGCTTATCCGGCACACCCTATATACTATATATACACACAGGATGGTCACTCTTACAATGCATACCATTAGAATATCCAAAACGGTAAGATATACAGGGTGGATCAAATTAGAGAAAAGTTGCGTTTTTTATGCCTTTCGAGAGTCTAAAAAGAAACCTAAGATACCTCAACCCGTTTTTGAGTTATCGCAAAAGCGCTGAAATTTGCAATTTTCTTCTTTCCTCTATAACTTTTTAATTTATTTCAAAAAAATTATGAAACTTACTACGTTGCATTACTGATTACGGGTTTTCTAATGAAGTTATCAGAAATTTTCTAGACCTACTCAAAATCTTATTTTTCAATTATCACTTTTAATTTTCCATGGACGTCGTATTGGATTTCTATACCACTAAATAGAGCAAAATTATTCAATTTTACTGATGTATCACACATTGAATTTAAAACTTCAATGACCCCTCTTAATACGTTCTTTTTGTATTTATTCTTTAATATCAAGTTGCCATGCTTATGAAATGCCGAAATCATTGACAATTGTTACATTAAGTTGGCCACGCCAAAAATGAAAACAATAAAGTTATTTCACAATGTGTCCAAAAAATAGTTATTACTAACAAAAGTAGTTTTTTCTGTGACGGGACATTTAATGTTTCTTGAAAGGTAACAAAATGTCCCTTTTTATGAATTTACTTTTTCTCGGGTATGTGCAAATAAGTAAGAACACGAAGATATTTAATTTAAAACCGCGTTCACACTTGTAACATTCGGGCGTAACATAACATCGTGTCATAACTTTGTCGCGTTAAAAACAACCGATATAAACAACTTTAGTGAGCAATTTTTGAAACCACTCGCAGAATTAAATTGACAGATATTTGTTTACTTTATAGGTTTCCTTAGCAACGCAAGTCCAACTGTTCCTATAAGTACAACAGCCTCCTTGTTTGAAACTTCAAATTTGATATCGATTGATTTTTTGACTTTAATATATTGTAATATTTTTTTCAATATTAAATCATCGTTTTGCCTGTCACGGAGAAAAATAGTGTATTATACACGGGTAAAAATGTAAGATTTTAACTCTTGGTGTTTTGTCTCTTTCCGCTTCGCGTCGGGAGACAAGCACACCTCAAGCTAAAGTCTAATACTTTTTCCCTTGTATAATAAATAACTATTTCTTTTGAGTGTTGTTGATATTAAAAAGGCTAGAGTGAACTAAAAAAAAAGATTCTAATATTATTACTTACGTAATGGCATACTTTTCGGCAGAAGAATATCTCGATATGTGCAACATTTACATATAAAATTATCGTTATTCAAGAACTGCTTGGCAAGATGTTGTGAACTTTATCCATATAAACGATAACCTAATGTTTATATTTTTGAACGTTTAGAAAAACGCTTAATCGGAAACAAAACTTTTGAAAACCTCGAACTACTAGAGTAGTTAGAGAATCCATGAATGACATACATGGTTGCCTCAAATACACTCTAATCTTGAAATCTCGCAGAGAAATATGACAACAGTGTAATTTGTCTAAATCTAACATTAAAAATTTTTTGAAAAAGCGAAATTATGATTTTGAATTTAAATCTGTGCAAACCTTTTATCCAAGCGACAATGAAAAAGAATTTGAATTTTCTAATTGGTTCAGTCATCAGTTGGAAGAAGATTTTGATTTTTAAGAACAAGTTTATTGTACGACGAAACTTTATTTACAAATAACGGTGTTCGCACCTGTTAATCCTTTTGTATTAATTTGCAATTATCCCCTTGCGTCGTTAACCGCCTAATAGTATGACAATAAATGTCTTTCATGACGGAACTAATTCAACTCTAATAATAAAGTTGTTAGAGTCTATTGCTTACAATCAGTAAAAAAACTGCTCAAATTACGTCCGTGTAAAGTAGTTAGTACAAGCAACACTTCCTCCTTTCGCTTCCTTAATATTGATTTATTTTCAGCATCAACACGGACTAACTAAGGGTATGTGATTATTTCTGTTATCATTTCTTGCATTCTATTGTATTTAAACCGAATCAACTAACAAACCATACGCCTAGTTCCAAAATATCATCGAAGCTGGTATAAGCGGCATTTTTAATCGAAGAAACCAACATTATTATGCTATCCAAGACCCTCATCTAATTTACAGTGTAAGACCTCAGGCGTGCTATTCAATCAACGTTTGGTGTGGCCAATTCGACAGTAAGTTATTAGGTTCATATTTTATTAATGGGCATCTAAATGGCTACGTTCATTTAAATTTTCTCCAAAATGATTTGGAAAATGTTTGCAAACCTAGCTACTGGGAAAAATCTTAAACGGTTTCAACAAGATGCTGCAGTTGTAAGAGAGTATCTCGATGAGAGGTTCCTTAATTTGTAGATAGGAACAAACAGTAATGTACATTAGTCTCCTCGAGACCCTTGTCTAAATTCTTTGGATAATTTTTTGTGGGGTTTCATGAAAAATCAAATCATAACAGAGATAAAAATATTATTTATTAGTATAAGACTTTATATATTGAAGTATTTAATTTGTGAGGGATCATCAGAAATCTTTTGAAAATTTATGTAGAGAGAAAGAAGATCATTTGAACGTTCAAAAGTGCTTCTAGTAACAGACAGTGGTATTTTTGCTGGCTTTAAGGGAGTTATGATTTGGGCATAATCAGATAGATATTATTATTTTGATTCGGGGGTTAATTTTATGAATAACAAAACCAAAGTATCAATTAAACTATAAAGTGTACATATTCTTGGTCATTATACAAATTTTGCTTTGTTTCGTCTATATCATTCAAATAGAAAGAAGCTAAAGTAAAAAGGGGGATTAAACAATCTTTGCTGTCGTATCGGTGTGCGCTCTGAGTGAATTGCACTGAGCTAGTCGAGGCATATAGAAAGACGCATCTTAAAAAATAGAAATTATTTAAAAATAAAAAGAAGCACAGAAACGACCACCCGTATATCACAACTATAGATATATATATATATATATATATATATATATATATTATATGTATACACACACACACACACACACACATATATATATATACATATATATATAAAAATTATAATTTTATTTTCTTGACCATATGTTATAATACATAAAATAAATATACCACTTAGACCAATTGTTAGTAATATTAATTCACCCACATATAATCTTTCAAAATTCCTAAATGAAACATTAACAAAAATAATTGGCCAAAACGTTTATTATATCAAAGACAGCTGGGATTTTCATAAATTTATTATAAAACAAAAAGTTCCTAAAAAATATAAGATAATTTCTTTAGATGTCAAATCATTATTTACAAACATTCCCACTGATTTAGTTCTAAAAATTATAAACGATAAATGGCCACTTATAACACCTTTCACAAACCTACCGCTTGTGGAATTCATAAAAGCTACTGAAATATGTTTAAGTGCAAATTATTTTAAATATGAAAATAAAATATACAGTCAAATATTCGGGACTGCTATGGGCTCTCCAATATCATCCACTATAGCTAACCTAGTACTAGAAGAACTAGAAGAACAAACAATAAAACAACTAAATTATAAACCTATATTTTTTAAAAAATACGTTGATGATTGTTTAATGTTCATCCCTGAAAATAAAATAGACGAAACACTTACTAAATTTAATGCCTATCACCCCCGACTTCAATTTACGGTAGAAAATGAATCAAACAACACCATTACATTTTTAAATTTATCGATTTCTCATAATGAAAAAGGAGAAATAACCACAAATTGGCATAATAAAGAAACATGGAGTGGACGATACCTTAATTTTAATTCTATTGTACCTGTCCAGTATAAACGAAATGTAGTAAATAATCTAGTTGACCGAGCAATGCAATTTACACTCTATAAACATAAACCAAAAAACATTAAAAAAAATTTTAAATATATTAAAAAATAACAACTATCCTAAAGAATTTTATAAACCCTTAATTAAAACAAAAATACATAAGTTATTTAATAATTCAGAAAACAATAACAAACAAAAAATAAAAGATAATTTGGTTGGTATAGAATATATACCGGGAGTATCAGAAAGAATAAAAAAAAGTTTAGAATCACACAATATACAAATAGTACACAAACCCAATAATTATTCAAAAACCTTTTTCACCAATTTAAAACCGACAATAGAACAAAAGAAAAAAACACATACCATTTATAAAATAAATTGCTTTGATTGTCCCGGTGTATACATAGGTAATTCCAAACAGTACCTCCATAAGCGCATTTACAAACATAAATATTCCATTAAAACAAATAATAGAAAATGTACGGCTTTAGCAGCCCACTCAATATATAAAATGCATCAATTTGATTTTAACAATGTGGAGATATTGGATAGGGAGATAAATGACAATAGAAGAAACTATTTAGAAACCATACACATACAAAAAAACCCTCATTCAATTAATTTAAAAAATGATCAAGAAAACTTTATACAATATTACCATAATTTAATATTTTGAGTTTATATTGCACCCATATATAGATATCCTTTTGTTTATTAAGTAAATATTTAAATGTAGCAGTTCATATAGTATTAGATAATAAGTTAATAAAAGATAACATAACACCTAAATTGTTCATTCATTTTAGAAAGAATAAAATAAAACATTATTAATTAAGTACATTCGTAGCTTAATATTTCAAAATTAAAGTAAGTGAGTGAGATTCTTGTTTTTGTTTTTATTAAATAACGGTAAATATTTTAAATTATTGACATAACCTCACTTAAAATTGTTGTTTAGTTTTACTCATGAATTTCCTGGTTTGTATTTATTTATAAAATAGGTAATACTTTTAGAATAAGTTTGAAAATGGTTAATGAAACCGAAACGCGTAAGATGTACAGAATAAAAGTTACAAGCTTTATACTGTTTTAGTGTTTTTATTTAAAACAAGTTGAAAATGCAAGGCATTGTCGCAACGAACTTCCAAATGTAGACTTACTTTAAAACAATTTAAAGAAATTAAAATTATTATGTTGTAATAATTATAAGTATTCAGATAAAATAAAAATTAATTCCCCGGGGGGTCGGGTATCCGTGGTCAGATTTTGTGGGGGGTACCATATTTCGACTCAGCTATGTTAGGGGAGTCCAAATATGTATCGCACATTAATTTTGGACCTGTTTGAAATTTTAATTTTCCCGACGGAATATCGCGGGGGCACGGCGTCCCCGTGGCCCGATTTCAACTGACATCAAAACTTAAGCTCAGGACACCGAGCTGAATCGATTGATGTATCACACATTGATGTCCGACCATTAGAAAGGCCTCGGACGGACAGACAGACGGACGACAAATCGATTTCATAAACGAACGAAGTTCGTTGAAAATTTTTACTGACCAAGATCCAAGAACCTATCTTAATATATATATATATATATATATATATATATATCTTATTAACTATATATATATATATATATATATATATATATATATAGTTAATAAGATTGAAATAATAACTTAGACTCGTTGAGGCATCACTAAAAGAATGCTGTGACAACGCCCCGCTTGATGCGCCGCTAAAAGAGTGCTCTGATACAGATGCAACAATTTATAAAATTTGAAAGTGTTGCCTTACCTACCTTTCTAACTTTGCCTGGCTAGCTCAATGGAAATTTTTGGAGTTTTCAAAATGAAATCAAACACAGCAATATTAAAGCACTTATACAGTTTGAAATATTTTCTCTCATAGAAAAGCATATAGAACACTTACAATATCGATTCTTTCAAACACCAAATAATTTCAAAGAAGAACTTATTTACTTAACTATAAAAATGTTCCTTACCTTATTTTACATTTACAGAACCAAATCTCTTTTCTTATGGACATTTTACCTGGTTGTTTATTCCCGCGCTTGTAAAGTTTGTTTGGCCTAAAAAATCCTTGACAGATAATCTACTAAAAGGTCAGAGTGTTTAGAACTCTGAACACAAACTTTCCTGGTAAACATATTTACAAAAATAAAATTATTGTATAATTTAGACCTATTCTACTTTAGACTTTAATTAAATGACCAAAATCAAGTATCAGTTACAAATAATGTTAAAAAATATATATACTTGCAAAAATCCACGAAGGACTTTTCTAATTAAATATCTTCGGTTTCCTAGCTTTATTTTAAATTGACGTTCAAATCCCAATTTACAAAGTCTTGCATATTATTTAAATCTTCATGTAGAAACCAATGTACATCCTTAGAATTATACTATAAAATTTTAATGGCTTTTTATATCTAAGTATTTCCCATGTTCATTGTATATAATTACAATTAATAATTTTCATATTTGTGTGCAGATAACGTTTAAAACATACTTCTTTATTTACTGTTGCATTTTAAATATTAAATTACAGTACGTGTATTACATACTTCAAATAAGGTGTTTGCGACTTAAATGAGCATTTCGCGATCGAATTCATGAATGAATGTTTTTAATAAAATTTCTCATTTATATATCAAAATTATCTATTTTCTAGAATGTAGTAGTATTATTGTGATTCCATTCTAAATAATACACACCTACCTTACATAATTATCTGGGAAATCCTGATTAGCGTTCAAAATGGTCGCGTTTTATTACCTCGTTAGTATTGACTAATAATAGTGACGCGCGCTACCTAGTCTTTGTTTAACACGCAAGGTTATTGTCAAGTCGCATAATAATGCAAAAATAATAAATTTTTATCCGTTATTTTATGGATTTTATGGGTTTTTTAATGTTCCGAGTTTCTTTATTAATTAGTTTATAGGAATTTGACGTATTTTTCTCAATTCCTCTCGAAAATATGAGAACATGTTTTATTTAAAATATTTTTATGCTATACTAAGGCTAATTATTTTAAACTTTAATTGCCTTTTAATTCATACGAGGTGCTATTCTTATAAAAAATATTTGCTTTTATGGTAAAACTTCTTTTAGGGGTTTTAAATACACGAAATTAGTTATTTTAAAATGATCAATTTGTATTTGAAGGAATCTAAAAAAAATCAATTATTTTTACATCTACGGATTACATTATTTGCTATATATTTACAGTACGCTTATAGCATACCACGAAGATTATTTATACACGCGCCATTGCATTTTTTTCTTGGCACTTTAATGAATAAAAGTACGTCTGTATTATACAAAGGTAACCATACATTTTACAAAAAAATTTTTTTAGGATTCTTTTATATTTTGGAAGGATTTATTTGAACAATTTGGGTTTCAATGACCTTTCGTGACCCCTTATCACGTCAATATATATGATATATATATATATATATATATATATATATATATATATATATATATATATGGTTAACAAGATGAAATAATAACTTAGACTTTTACGCAAAGCCCAAATGATAATTTCAAATCAATTTGAAATGATATTTGGGTTTTCCATAATAGTCTAAGTTATCATTTTATCTTATTAACTATAAATCATTAGTATTTGTCAACTTACCTTGTGTAATTAAATACCTGATATACCTGATATATATATATATATATATATATATATATATATACATCTATAGATCTCGCCCTCAATATCATAAAGAACAAATGGAATATTATCAAACAATATACTATTATTAAAAAAAAAAATTTCTTCGAAGCCGTAAAATTATGCCTACAATCTACATGTTTCACCTTTGATAACAAAATATACTCTCAAATTCATGGAACTGCTATGGGATCACCCTTATCTTCTCCAATAGCTAACCTCGTAATGGAAGAACTCGAGAATAATGTTATACCATCATTGTCATACAAACAAAAATTTTATAAAAGATATATTGACGATATATTATTATGTATACCACAAACGAAAGTTACTAAAATAAATAAATTTAATAACTTCCATCCAAGATTACAATTTACAACAGAGCAAGAAATTAATAATACCATTCACTACTTAGATATTGAAATAAAAAGAATAACAACGGAAGCATTCACACCAACTGGTATAATAAAGAAATTTGGACGGGAAGATATATAAATTACAACTCTAATACACCCGTTAGTTATAAAATAAACATGATTAAAAACTTAATAAACAGAGCTATGAAATTTACCCACCCCATCAATAGATCAAATAAACTCCAATTAATAAAGAATACATTAGGACAAAATGGATACCCTCAAAAAAAATTTTATCCCATCATAAAAGAATGCATACATTTCATATATAATAAACCAAGAATAATAAATAACAACAAAAAAGAACAAAAAACCAATTATGTAAGCATAAAATACTATAAACAGCTATCACACAAAATCCAAAATTGTTTAAAACACTATAATATAACATTAGTTCATAAACCCAATAACAGTAACAACGCCCTATTTACAAAATTTAAACCACCAACTCCTATAAAAAATAAAACCCATTGTGTATACAAAATAGACTGTACAGGATACAATAGCTCATACATCGGCAACACAAAACAATATCTTGAAAAAAGAATCTATGAACATAAATACTCCGTTCGAATTCATAAAAGAGATACAGCCCTCACTAACCACGCGTTAAATGAAATGCATAAATTCGATGTTGAAAATACTAACATAATAGACAGAAAAAAATTATACCAAACTAAACACACTGGAAATAATTCACCTCCAACGACAAACCAATAGCATAAACTGTAAAACCGATCATGAACATTTCACACACATATACTACAATCTTATACACAAATAATATTAAATCGTTCAAAATACAAATTATACATCTAGTCAATTTTTTACGCGTATATCATATCATTACAGGTTTATATATTTTTATCTTTATGTTTAAATTATCAATAGTGTAATTTTATTATTTATTTTATTTATATTTATATTATTTATATTCATTTATTTTATTTATATTTGTATTAGTTATATTTAATTATTTATGTTTATATTTATTGTTATTTTTATTGTTAGATTATTTTATTTTATTGCATTTTGTATTTTACACTTAAGTTATATTTCAAGTATTTTATTTTTGTTTTATTTTTATTCTTGTTGTTATATTAATTTTTAATTTTTAGTAGTTAATTTTTCACACATTAATATAACAATAAGATACACGATTATCTTACATAATAATTTTTAAACTGTAATACATTAGATAAATTAAAAGATTTCACATAATTATTAAAAATAATTTTAAAGTATGACTAACATTAATAATAAAGTCGTTTAATATTTATATTATGATTCTAACTAACATACTTTAAGTAAAACACCCTATATATAAAAAGAAAAAATTTTTATTAAACTTTTACAAATGTACTAAATAATAATCAAATATATAGGAATGAACACATCTTTATGTAAAAATAATCTTATCTATACTGATACTGCTTGGAATATTAACACTATTATAAATTTTACCACTCATTATAGTCTAGTACAATGCAAAACAATACGTAAATAACACGTAAGATTTTATAAGTTTTATTAATTAACTATATATATATATATATATATATATATATATATATATATATATATATATATATATATATATATATTGCTGTGAATCCTGGGTAAAATTCGGGAACTACGGTTTTCGAATCGAGCCCCAGCGTTGGGCCGTCATATAATGCTGTGAAATGTACAAAAAGCCTCGCCAGCTTCCTGGAATAAAATCACAAAAATTTTCTTTGGAACTCGAGCCTCGCTTTTGGGCGCTACGATTTGCTGTGATTCTCTTCTGATAATCGCCTCTTTACTATTTCCGCCTCGGCTGCTCACCTAGTTAAAACTCTCATCTTCATTCATAAAAAAAAACAAACACATTCTACCACAAACATCAACGCTAACTCTATTTACATCAATATTCATAATACATTAAAATTTCAAAATTAAATTTCAGCATAAATTTCAGTATCATAAAATTTCAAGTTTTAAATTTGTCATCATTTTAACCTGCATCCAGAATTAAAGTCCTTGTAGAATGCCTACTAATTAATTTAACAATATTTGCAGACCTGAGTCTGAGTACAAAGGGAGCATCTCCCACCCCTTTACGTTAATCAAACAGGTTAGTCTAATTGAGCTCAAAGACAGACCCAAATTTTCATCATAATCAAGAACATAAACTGCTAAATACTCCTTTCTACTTAAACAAGAAAATTTCACCTTAAAATTAAAATTTTGTTGTTGGTACAAATTCACTACTGTCCATTTTTTTTATCAAACAAATTATAAAGTTATTCAACACACACCAAAAACATCAAAGTTCGAACAAAATTGTATAATTTACCTGAAGGTTACTGCACTCGTGTCTTCAATGTACATCGTCCTTGCTAATTTTACCATTCCAACTGGGTTATGTTTCCGTCCTCAGATTCCTGGTCGCCTTTTAAAATTTTCTACACCACCATTCATCTAAAGTTGTTTTAGGGCCTCTCAGGAACTCATCTAAGTATATCAAAATCTTGTTTTGTGAATCCAATCACGATTACGAATAACATTTGATTATTAACACCCCCGAAAAATAGCAAAGAAATTCATACTTCTTTCACGCTATACCCCATAACTGCCTACTTTTGTTTATTCATTTATCATGTACTAATTTCGATAATTGGTACAGTAATACTCGCAACTATAACTAGACTTTATTACCTTGTATCTTCTTTTCTAAGTGCACTAATGCATAACAACTTGTATCGTAGCACGTCAAGAGCAAACTATTTTAAAGTATTCAATAATCACAAAATATAAAAGCAAACTGTTTCAAGTATTAAATCAAAATCGAAAATCTAAGAGCACTGTTTAAAGCATCGAATAATCAAAAATCTAAGAGAGCGAAACTCATATTATCACCGGATTATATAAGAGCCCGCCCGTACGTCGGTTTTGTCCCGCAAACGGACAATTTCCAGAATTTCGCATACTATGTTCCCTTTCGACAGTCGGGCACAGCGATTCTTATTAAATTTGCACACGCGCCAGTTAAATCTCAGAAATTTTCCACACGGCACGCAACGTCTGAGAACAACTAATTAAATTTTATACAGAAATGTTATTTTTACACCTCTCATGTTTGCCTCTTATTTTCAACCAATCGTGACCCTCGTGACGCTATACAAATCACGCCTTTAATTATCCCTGTCTCCGTCTTGCGCATATTATCCGTCTCTATCTACCCTGTTCTGAGTGGTACAAATCGATATTCTTTATTATCGGTTATTTCAATCCACGTGGATTCGTAAGTAAAATAACCCCGTATCTAGCCTTCCCGTTAAAACATCCGACCGTTTCCAATATACCTAGAAGCTGCATGTTTATCCAAACAAATTAATTAGAACTTTGATATTTAAAAATACGCAGGTGTTCAATCGTAATACTTTGAATAACACTTCTACGATTTGAATATTATTGGGTTTTTAACAGCTTTTATGCATATAATACCTTAATAATCGTTCAATTAACTCCAATTAAAATAATAATGAATGGCATTGACTTCTACCCTTTAATTTTTAGTGAATACAAATTAGATATTAATTATTATTTGTACATTTTGTTTAATACTCGCTACTTAAACTTGAATTAATTAATATAAATTTTGCACGTAATTTCCATTTGTTTCTTTACTTTTTATAGAAAACGTCTAGTTAATAATTTAAATCCCTTATTTTTAAT
The DNA here is from genome assembly GCA_036346225.1 of Platerodrilus igneus. Lineage (NCBI taxonomy): Eukaryota > Metazoa > Arthropoda > Insecta > Coleoptera > Lycidae > Platerodrilus > Platerodrilus igneus. The sequence goes on from JARFIW010001303.1 coordinate 5,682,376, forward strand.
GAAACGAATAAATTTTTATGCTTCACGGTTTTAATAATGCGTACTTTTTCCCAAAGCTTCCTTATACACGGTGATTAAAATTATTTGATGCACTTAATTAATTTTCTACCCTGGTCTAAATATGAGTATAATATATATATATATATATATATATATATATATATATATATATATATGTATATATTGATATTCCTTGACCTTTATTTAATAATATAAAAATCTTCTATTTTTGGGAAACAGGTTATATATTAACATTACGGGTTTTGTTAGAGTACACTATACCCTTTAAGTTACTCCACAAATAAAAATCACAGGCAGACAGATCTTGGAGGGCATAAACCTGCACAAACTGTACATTCTTGTCTCAAAAATCTATGGACGTGTGACATTGAAAACCGTGGCATCATCTTGATAGAAAAACGCATACTCTCGTTCTTCCTACATCAGTTGCGTTTCGATTGATTGAAACAATTTCGTTACATATACTTCAGAGGACACGATTTTATTAGAGAAAATGGGTTAAGAAACTCCTCAAAATACTAATTTTAGGAAGGTATGTGGTGTTCTAACAAATACATAGGATTTTCAGTGTTCTATAGAGGCATATCGATAACTAAATATATACGCATAATGGTCGTGCAACGGGTGGAAACGGTCTCGATATATGGCTAGTGAAGTCACGGATAACAAAATTTAGTGGTGGGGGATGCTTTATCCCAAAAGTCATAAAAACATCTACTTACCTATTTCGCTAACGCAGAAAAAAATATTTTATACGAAAATATAATTCGCCTATCATAAAGCTATGCGTTCACTAGTAAATTTATTTCTGTTTAAACGTATATTATAGTTCATTATAGGAAAATTGAAAATTATTCGGTTTTACGAAGGCAGAGTGTAAGGCATGCCAATTTTACAATTTGTGACGTGTTGCGTTACCAGAGTTATATATTTAATGAGCTTAGCAAATTTGAATGGACAAACTAAAATATAGACGCGCCTGGTATGATAGATGTTAGGAATAATTAATCTTAATTAAACAGGATATTTCAAATTTTGATTTTATATACGTCATTCAGTTAATAAAATTAATTCTCTTAAATACATTGTAGCCGTCGTGATCCAGGATGACGACTTAAAGTAAAACTGCAAATGACAACATATCTTAAAATGACAAAACACTGCGTATGCATTTCCCATGAACAAAATAAATTACAATATTGCAACATTAATGCGCATTACATGCATAGTTAGCGTAACAATAAATTAAACTTGTAACATTGTATTGTCGGATGCTGAACTCAATTAAAACATCTTTTTATAAATGACTGGTAGTAAAACACTTGACGAAAAAGAATAAATTAATTATCCACGTGTAGTTAATTAGAAAACGTCAAAAAATAGAAGTACGAGCGAATAGCAAGAGATGAAGAGGACGAAGTAAAAATTTAAACGAAATCAGCTACAAGGTATAATTTGGATTTTTCCAAAATGGTAATTTAAATAGTGCGCAAACTTTGGTGTAGTTAAAATAAGTAGATTGTGTTGAGCTAAGGGATCTGTGTTAGTTGGAAAACCCAAGAAATTGTCGTAAGAAAGACTGAAGTTATTGAGCATTCTGAAATTAAACAGTGAGCAAAATGAGCTTTTATGTATAGATTTAATAATTAAGCAAATGTGTACTGAAAATTTAACTGGTGTGTGTATTTACGTAATAGAAAATTAATCAAAGTAAAGGTACTTGTTTTGTTGAACTAAATTAGCGATGGAATTAGTGTATATTGATTTTAAAAGTAAACTTTATTGGTGAAATTATTCTTGGTTAAAGAATAAACATTGAGTATTTTGAAATGGACAATGAATTAATATAATGGAAAAGCTTGTATTTAACTATTCTCTACTTTTGTTGTTAACGACATTTCCAGAAATTGGGATTTATAATATTAGGTAATTCAATATAGAAGTAGGAAAATTTGGAGTGTTAGTATTATTGATGAATTTAGTTTAATATTTTTTGTATATTGAATTTATACGGTAACTATTTAATGTCAACACAGCTTAAGTATAGGTAAAATTTTACATGACTTTATTTAGAAACTGGATAAACAGACACATTTGTAACATGGTATCTTGCTACCTCAACGATGAAGTCGTACTCAGTAAAGGGCTTGATTTCTAGAATTTAATTATGACAGAAACCGAATAAGTGTTTTACAATATTTTATAGGAAATTAACGTTTAATGCGATCAAATTTAGCAAACCAAAAGCAAAAAAGACATTCGAAATAACCATCTTCCGTGTAAAGATAATACGGAAGTGTTGCTGTGACAGACGGTTTGGGGCCCCGCAATTATAAAAGTAGATGTTCAGAATATGTGATTAGTGTAACGTACATTGTTTGTATTTCAGCAGTTTTATTGTTTTTATTCCTTTCTTTATATTCTTTATTTATTATTTTCATTCAAATTTTTCTATTTTCTCTGATAATTCCTTTTATTGGAACCCACTCCCGCACCACTGTATATAGCCGAAACATTCTTAATTGCTACAGTGTCTCGCCCTTTCAGGGTAAATCAAAATTTATGAAGTAACGCTCATTTTACCTGTAACAATTTATTTTCGTTTAAAATCACTTTTGACAAATTAAGGGAGTACTCGGAAGTATTTGGACAAATGTACGTGTAATGCAAACGAGTTTCTGGGACATAATAATATGACTGTTGATGAAGAAAAGAGTACTCTATCACTGCATACCAAAAATGATACCTTCCGTCGTTAAGGTCAATGGCAATTTTCTTTTGAAACTTAAAAGGTAATAACTGGAAAGGCCAAATAAAATCGAACATTGCCGAGTAAAATGGTTATTTTGCAGTTTCACAAACTGCATTTTTTTAATTGTTTAAAATCGTTGGAATTCGATTGGTCAAGTGTATTGAGGTAAAACGACACTATTTTGAGAAATTAATCAATTTTTTGCCTAAACAATTTTTCATTTAAAGAGTTCCACTCTTTTCATTTTATCGTGACATAATTTGTAACCTTTAATTTTTTGCATACCTACAACCATTACGAATTTTAATCATATTACTTTAAGGAGCAGAACTTCTCGAGAAGAACAACTTACATTAGAAGAATAGAAACAAAGTTTCGCCTATTGAATAACCTTTTAAGACAATGCGTGTAACAGGAAATTAGCTTAAAACACAGAACAAACTCGTAACTTATTCAAAACTCCATGGATGTTTATCATTTAAACATTCTGCAACGTTATAAAAATCCACAACAAAACTAGTAAGAAATTGAATTAAAATACATAAAAAATTCACGTCCTAACTTTTACAATTTAACATGTATATGTATTATTGAATAACTGTGGAATTACAGTAACGTGTACGTTGGATATTGAATTTATCTAAAATTACTGTTATCTTCTATAAATAAATGTACGATAACGTTTAAAACAACATTATATTCAGTATTTTCCTTGGGAACCACAACTTGAACATATAACATCTGTACCAGTGACATTGGGTCTAATTTGTTAACATGCTTAATAGAATAGTGGGTAAATACTTAAGGATATGAAAAAAAGGTAAATATACAAAACTAAATAAATACATATATTTAAAAATATGTTGCAATTGTTTTTATTTTAGAGGTAAGTTTAATATAAACATAACGACGAGGTGGCCGAGTGGTTAAGGCGTTGGACTGCTAATCCAATGGGCTCTGCCCGCGTGGGTTCGAATCCCATCCTCGTCGATTCCCTTTTTTTTTTAGTAATTTTATCAAGCGATTTATATATACCATTTTAATAATGAAATTAATTCTGAAAGTTACATCGGCAGAGATAACCACTTTCTACCAACATACAGATTTTGATAACAAGTGTCCGGAACTAGAAGGTAAATGTAAAATTAAAGAAAGAAACAAACTAGCGGAGCAACCATATTTGTTAATTTCATAAATGTCTTAGTACATGACGCTCGAAAGCTCTTCCTGCATTTACATATTCTAATTATGAGATATGTTGTAAAATTTACCAAAGAGTTTTATTTAAGTATTGATAATACCTATAGCACAAAATCCAAACCATTGACCTGCAGTTTTAGAAATTTTTACGAATTTCAGAAAGGTAATTGATGCTCTTTGCGTCAACGACTTGAAGCTTGATTTCATAAGTTGTAGCCGAACTTTTCACCACTATCAGAAAACAATTTCATAAATCTAAACGCATATTCGTATGCTGGTTTTAAATAAAATGAAACAAGACTATAGCTGCTAGAAAACTTTGATGCTTTAGACTTTTCAAGTAAATTTTATTTATGAAATAAACTAGTAATTGTGTATTTAATAAAATAACCTAAAATTGAATAAGCAAAACAAATGAGAAATCTATTTATTTTACCAGCACAATTTATTTTCTTTTTATTCACAAAAACATAGCTTATGTATACAAAACTTATACTTAGCACATTTCCTCTAATTAAGAAATATTCTTATTTGCTCATACTTCTTTACAGAGCTTACAGTATTGTGGAAAAAATTTTAACAAAAAAATGTTTAAAAGTATTTCCTACTATCGTTTCTTATTTTGTAAAAAATATTAATTGTTTCATGTACTTTAATGTATTGTAACAGTAATTAAGAAGTTTATAGAACACTCTGAAAATTACTTTTATTAGGTTTTTACTAAAGCGTCTTTGAATCTGTCTAGTGATAAGAAGCAATGATTCATAGGTACCGTATTACAATCATACCTGTCTAGCGATAAGAAGTATGATTAATAGGTATCGTAATACAATAGGTTTGATGACGCACATTCTAGATGTCTCCTCGATTTAACTAAAACAAAGGATTCTTGTATATAAGCACGAACCCCGTTCAAATAGATCAATATTAGTTTGAAGTAGGTTCTTATAAACATTTGTTGTACATTAATTAATGTAAATATAAATTTACGTATATAATATAAATGTACTAGATAAATAAATTACCTGTAAAGTCAGTGTTGTAATAGTGTTTAATTCGTCGTACTCAGAGAATTAAATTAGTACATACAAATAGTGATTAAACTAGTGTTAATGTAAACAAGACCGTGAATACTTTTGATTTTGAAGAATAATTATTAGACATATTTATCGGAAACAAAGGCCAAAGGACAATTACAAAGTTGTTGCAGAATAATCGCTTTAGATGGAATACAGATCATTTAATGAATTATTGTCCACTAAACAATTCCTAAAATAGTTTGCGATTGTTCTTCAGAAGCACTGTAAGGCGTTCGCCTTACGTTACATAGAAACCAGATGGAAAGGGAAGAAATGAATGTCAAACGAGCAAAATAAATACGGATAAACCCCTCTATATTTTTATTTCACGAATAGTAGTGTTCATTAAGCATATTTCAATAATTATTAATTCTATCAAGGAATCCTGGCAATAAACTTAAACCACAAAATCATAATTATATTTTGCGTTTTACATATTTGAAGGTAGCTCAGGTCAATAATTTATTTCAAAGCCGCAAAAAGCAAAACAGTTTCCAATATTACGTCTTTCGAATTCGTATACAAAAATACAAGCATGTGTAATTATCGTAGTTACGTTATGCAAACAGGCCAATTTAAATAGTATTTTTTAACACAGTTATGTAACTTTAAGGAAGTTTTAGTAAAGGAATAAATAACAGTACAATTATAAATATGCATGTTTCATGTAATAATTACTCCAAAAATAGGTGAGCTTTTTACAATTTTTAGTAAAATTAAACAAAGTTACATTACAGAGAACAAGTTAGTGAAAATATAAAGTAACACCCCCAGACAATATCAATACAATGTATTTTAAATACTTAAATATCATGTTAAAGATGATTTAACCAGACATATACAATACAATATTAAAAGTTACAATGTACTCATTTAAAGGTTTGCTATATACGCTCGAAAAGGTGGCTTTGTGGCGCAGTTGGTATGCGTGTGACTATCATGCCCAAGGTCCCAGGTTCGAATCCCGACACAGACTGCTTGAAAAATGTTAGGCGTACATTTTTCACAAAAATACGTCCACTTTCGAATGAGAGGTAAAATACAAGTCCAGCGTATGTGTTGTAATGCACGTTAAAGATCCTTATTTTGCTTGGAACAGCTAGTGTTAAACAAAATTCAAAATTTCCGGGTAAAACACTCGTTTCAGGTGAAGTATTGGAAAAGATCAAATGTAGTGTATACTTACGAGGTTTTGCTACTCGATGCACTGTTGTATTTATATTTATTTATGTAGTTATATGTTTTGAAGTTTCTGGAATTTGAATTATTTTGTTTAACGTTTTGTTTAATTTGGTCGTAGCATCTATATGAAGGAAGATTAAAATTAGAATAAGTCAGTTATGAAACGATAAGAAACGTATGGAACGTATTTAGGCCCAGTTAAATTAAATTACTTAGACTAGAGCAGACAATATTGTTAAATTCATAGAATAGGAACAAATAGCTCGGTTGGCTTTTAATAAAGTTGGCATACGGATAGAAATTCAAATTCATTAGTAAATACTAATTTAGCTAGATTTGAACAGTTTTAGGTCGACCCGTCAGGTCTCACTCGTAAGCAAAACTGGCGGCTGCCATTTTACCCTTTGCCAGTGTCTTGATCAAACACGCTCCAAAGTCAACGTTGTGAATACCATTATTTAAATCCACCTTAGATTTTAGTTTCCAAATTTCACTTCGTAGTTCAATTAATATAAATCACGAATTTTTTCGGGTATAAATCCAATGTCGTGCCTTCGGATGAAGCATTTGGGACATGGTCGCAAGTGTAGCGGCGCATACTTACATTATACTGTATACTTACGATAGCACTAATCACGTGCAAGATCATACCGGGTCGCACAGTTTTCACTTGATTCAATACAAACTCAAAATTAGGACCGTAAGATAATGACATACCCCTCGAAGACATGGAGAATGGGAAAAATGATAGAAGTTAGACAACGGACGAAAACGATTGATTAATTACTCGTAAGCCGGTAACGAGAAATTCTAAGAACCCCATCGGCTATGAGATTAGCAACCGTACGTTCATCATATTGATATCCGCGGATAAATCCACAAGGACCCGATACCTAATTTGGACAGCTTGTCTGCACACCAACTTGGTTGGCAATTAAACGATCTTTCGGCAACGTAAACTCCATCCTGGAAAAATGGAAATCCTTATTTAAATTGGCATTCAGCTGCAAGTTAATTAACTATTTATAAATTGTTCTTTTCGTTTTGTTGGTAGCATGTATTTATGAAACCTGTTAAGCTAGACATTGAGGAGATTATAAAACGCCCACCATTGTTGTAAATTATAGTGTTTACTTTATTATTAGATTTACAAAGCTTAAACATTGGTATTTAATCCGACAAGGTTGAAAATGTGATGATACTGTTTGAAAATAAATTTAGGTGACACAATAAGACGACGTTTTTTCTTTATTAAAATATTACATTTTTTGAAAATAACTCAATTCCATTAGGAAACCGACCTAAATAGCGTCCCCCAAAGATACTCGTTTTCCACAGGATTATCACTAGATTAAAGGAATGCGCGCCCATAAATTAAGACGGTATTGAAAGCTTTTCAAAGTACGTGGTTTTTAGTGGCATCATTTGGTAATTTAACTTCGTCCGTTATATTTCCTTCACTATAAAATTTTATTATATATGAAACCGCTCGCCCATCACTGTAACTAGCAGGACTATCCTCAATTTATTGCAGGATTCCTGCCCTTTCTGGACAATTCAAAATTTATCAGTCTAACTATTCTTTTACCCGCAACAACATCACTCACTGGTGAAGTCAAAAATATTTTTAAAATCGTTTCTTTTATTTAATTTATCGATTAGTTGGTTTACAAACCGCTTAAAGAGTTTGAGATATAAACTTTTGGTGACTCTTCAAATAGTATTAGTACATAAGTGCCTAGCATTTTACATATGAGTATATTTACATGATAGAGATGAACATAATTATAATTATTATTATCTACGATAGCCTTTCAACGCTGAGGCAGTTTTTGATTCCATGTATAAATCAGCTTGTTTTGAGTCGATTTAAGTTTAAAGAGCGTTTTCGTTTTCAAAGGGGTTATTTTGCAAAATGTCGACTACAGAACGAAAGCATAGTGATAATATGAGGTGTGGAAGAGACTATCACTCAAATCCTAGATGAATTCCTTTGTCAGACTACCGGTGTGCAAGTATGCATTATTATTTAGATGCTTTAAGACATACAATCTTTCTGGCCGTCTTTCTTGAATTGAACTTACGAGAGGTCCGAATTGTTGAGAAAAATGTCAGCAGTGATTATCTCGTTTCTGAGAAATAATGCACAGTGCGCCAACTACGCTGATGCATACAATATCTTCTATGAAAGAGCAATAACTTTTGTACGAGGAACTGCTCGTCAATCAGCGCCCAGCCATTCGCATTTTTTCATGGTCGTGACGTAAAAGTATCATCTATCATCACGTTATAATCTTGGATCGGAATGGCCGCTGTTGTTCCTGAGCCAACTAAATGCACATATTTTTGTAGTTTTGCTTAAACCACACGGTGCCCATACACCAGGTGGCTCCGTGGTTTAGTTGGTTTGCGTGTGACTACTAAGGCCAAGGTCGCGGATTCGATTCCCGACACAGGCCACTTGAAAAATATTAGGTAAGTGTTTTTCACAAAAATATGCTCTCATTCGGATGAGAGATAAAATATAGGTCCCGTGTGTGAGTATTGTCACGCACGTTAAAGAACCCAATACCTTGCTTGGAACAGCAAGTGTTCGGCAAAATTCAAAATTTTTAGGTAAAAACACTCGCTACCCGGCCAATGTAATACCTTTGAGTAGAGCATTGGAAAATCAAATGTAACCATGCACCCCACTTATAAAATTTACCCATGCAGTGCAAATGTCAAATGATAGTGTAATGATCGTAGTTTATCACATTTGCCAATTTTCGAAGACGGTAACGTACATTATCATGAAATAAAATATTAAAACGCTATTTATCTATGTACGCGCCATATCAGTCCCCGTTCGGGACATTCCCTCTCTCCGCGCGAGCGGGTCCGAATAGTTCGCGCTAGTTAAGTGAGTCGGTCGTCAAGTCTCGTGATAACCACAACTAATAAAAATAAATCCGCTCTCTTCTTCTAATCCTGCATTGGACTCTTCCTTTCCTGTCTCGCTCCTTTCCTTCAACCCTTGGCCAAAAGCGTTAGTTACAGTGTTTAGTGCCTCTCAAGTGCCAAAGGAACTTTCAGTAAGTGTTTTTTATGTCTTTGTATGATTATACTCCTATAAACTGTTCTCACCCTCACCCCTTAATAATTACAGTCCACGCTCTATCTCGGAACCCCTTGTTTACGGCCTTTTGCACTCAAGGTGGTTCTATTTGTATCCCGTTACGGAAAACGGGTATTCGATAAACAAAACATTTGCTCCATCGACCGGATCTAGAACTACGTTCATATCGTTCTCTCTTTCTCGCCTCATCGATTCAAAGACATACAAACGTAGGTCTTTATTAAGTTACAAATTCGTAAATAATTTAGTACTTGATAATAGAAACGATTTGAAAGTGTTATCTGTACGTTTCAATTTGTTGTTAAATCGCACGTGCATTCTTTCGAGTTCAAGTTCATTGCAATTAGATTATTGTTACCATATTTCAATATCAAGATCATTGCACTCCATTCAGAATTTGTTTGTTTACAAACAAGCCGTCCTTTAATACGTACGTTAGTTTACTTAACTATTGTTAATTTATTCATAAAGTTCCTAATTATGGCGGAAGGTAATATTTTAAAGAAAAAACTTGAAGATTATTTCGCGCGCTTAACCGAAATTGCCGATTATGTTCGTACTGCAACCCGTTTAGCTGCCGTAGAAGCGAGATATCTACGTATGCAAAGTATTGAACAACAACTAGATGTTGTCTACGATAAAATTTTAACCTATAATTCGGTTGTTGACGAAAAGGAGGAGATTAAAACTCAAAGTTCTTCGTTTGGCAATCTGTTAGACGTCATTCGTACGCGGTATTTAGATATCAAACAAAATGCATCAAAATCGGTTGATGATACTTCAACTAATCCCTCTCAAACTTCTGTAAGTTATTTAAAACTTCTAAGTATAACCCCCTTTGATGGATGCGTAGAAAACTGGCAAAATTTCATTTCGCTTTACAAGAGTCTGGTTCATGAAAACGAACAAATTCCGCTAATTCGTAAATATCACTATTTGCGTAGCTATCTTAAGGGTGAAGCTCTCGCCCTAATTTCGGATCTAGCCCTTGAGGCTGATTTGTACCAACAAGCTTTTGATAAGCTAGAAGAACGCTATAACTCACCCCGTAGAATTACTAGCTATTATTTAAATAAAATATTACAATTTAAATCATCTGGATCTCTCTCAAACTTCATCAATATTCACTTTAACGCTGTTAACACATTGAAGGCGGCGGATAAAGTCGAAGATATGGCCGACTTTATACTATTTTCGTTGTGTTACCGTAATCTTGAGTTCAAAACGCAAAATGCTTTTGATCTAAAAGTAGGTTCCGAAGTTCCTACTTGTTCCCAGCTCTTCGATTTTTTATCGTTGCAAAGCAAAACCTCTGAGCTTTATGACGATATGAAAAAAGATAAGGTTATTAAACCTAATGCGCATCCTCGTTTCAAGTCCAACTTCAATCAGTCCTCTTAATGAAAAGTTCGCAAAATGCCGCTACGGCTAAAGCTGTCCGAGTTTCATGCCCGTGCTGTGGTGAAGCTCATAAAATTTATGGTTGTTCAACATTTCATGCACTTAATATTGCCGATCGTTATTCCACTATTAAAACTTTAAATTTGTGCTTTAAATGCTTGGGTAATCATACTCGAGGTTGCAATTCTGAAGGTAAATGTAAAGTTTGCCATTCCTCATATCACCATACTTTGTTGCATAAACCCCTGCCCAACGAGGTGGTGCATAATTCGGAAAAATCCTCTACTGCAATAGCACCCGAAATAGTTTCGGCTTGTAATGTTTCGAATTCTCATGAAAATTATACTGTGCTGTTGGCAACAGTGCAGGCTCTTATTTTAGATATAAACCAGGATTTACAACCCGTAAGGTGCGTTTTGATTCTGGATCTCAAATAAACGCAATTACTAGTACATGTGTTCAACGTTTGGGTCTTCAGCGTACTAGGGATTCCCGCCAAGTTAGTGGAATTTCCGACGCTTTAATAAAATCCAAGGGGACTGTTTGTTGCACAGTCTATTCTAAATATTCTCAAAATAGAATTCAATTCAAGGCTTCAATATTTCCTAAAATAACAGGAAATATACCGGGTAGTTCATTGCCCATTTCTGTTTATAATAAATTTAAAAATATGCAAATGGCTGATAAAGTTTCCATCAATCCTTGCCCGTAGAAATTCTTCTAGGTGCCGAGATATGTGCCGAAGTACTGTTTTCCGAACATTTCGCTATTATTCCTGGCCGCCCTTTGGCGATTCAAACCATGTTTGGTTACGTGCTGCTCGGTCAAGTTCCGTGTATTAACCCTACGGTTAATGCTACTTCACTTTTCATTCAATCTGATTCTATAGATAAAGAAATAAGAAATTTCTGGGAATTGGAAGAAATTAAAATTTCCACGGAAACCTCCCCAGAGGATGTGTTTTGTGAGACGCATTTTCTCGCAACCCACTCGCGTGACGATTCTGGTCGTTACACGGTTGCTCTTCCTTTCAATCATAGTATTGAACCGCTTGGTAAAATCGTCGGGCCGCTTATAATTGCTATTTAAATTTAGAAAGGCGTCTTTTACTCTCTCCTGAAATGCTAAATGCTTATAATGGCTTTTTGCAGGAATATTTTGATCTTGGTCACATGTCCGTTGCCGAAACCCCATCCGATTATGTACTATCGCATCATGCAGTTTCTAAAATAACAAGTAGCACTACGAAGCTACGCGTTGTTTTCAATGGTTCTGCTACTGATTCATTAGGAATTTCTCTTAATGACAGGTTATATTCTGGCCCTAAACTACAAGGAAATCTACCCGAAATAATATCCGCATTTCGTTGTCACAAAATTGCTGTTTGTGCGGACATCCAAAGGATGTACCGTCAGATTCTGGTTTGTTCCTCGGATCGTCAATTCCAGCACATTTTTTGGCGATCTACTTCTGAAGAAAATATTTGTGAATATGAACTCAAAACTCTCACGTATGGGTTAGCGCCCTCCGCATTTCTGGCTCAAAGAGTACTTCAACAATTAGTAATTGACGAGAGTAAATCTTACCCTATGGCCTCCGAAGCTATTATGCATCACACATACATGGACGATGTAATTTTTGGTGCCTGTAGTGTCACAGAAGCGAGACAGCTACAGCGCGAGCTTATTAAGCTTCTCTCTCTCGGACAATTTCATTTGCGTAAATGGTCAAGCAATGCCGTGGAATTGTTACAAGATTTTGAAAAATCGGAATTAGAAACTCTTATTACTTTCTCTGATCAAGTGAGCGGTATAAAAATATTAGGTTTAGTTTGGAATCCTTTATTAGACGTATTCACTTATAACGTAATTCCCTTTGCAGGCCCGTTTAATAAACGCGCCGTACTTTCTTATTTCACGGGAACCTACAGATTGTTAGGATTCTGTGATGCGAGCGAAAGGGGTTACGGCGCTTGCGTCTATTTACATATAATTTGTGGTGATTCAGTGAATTGCAACCTAATTCAAGCTAAGAGCAAGGTTGCTCCTCTAAAATATTTAAGTATCCCCGCTTAGAACTTTCGGTGCTCTTTTATTGGCAAAATTAATTCATTCAATTACTTTAAATAAATTTTCATACCCAATTTTGGAAACGAAACTATTTTCTGATTCTCAAGTAGTACTAACCTGGCTACAGACTCCTTCATATTTGCTCAAGCCATTTGTGGGAAATCGAGTTAGCCAAATTCTGGAATATACTACTATTTCTCAGTGGCGTCATATTTGCGGGAAAATAATCCCGCAGACGTGGCTTCAAGAGGTTGTTCTCCACTTCAACTATTGCACAACGAATTGTGGTGGCATGGTTCGTGCAATTTCAATTACGATTTTATCAACCTCAACAGCTCTTTCCTTCCTATAGGGGAAGTTCCCGAATTGAAACAAATTCCTGTCTCGCTTATCGCTACACAACAAAATGAATTTTGTGATTTTATGGAGCGATTCTCTTGTTTATCTCATTTGCAATACAGCATGGCATATGTGAATCGGTTTATTCACAATTGTCGCCACCCCCGAGAAAAAATGTTAGGCCCCATTTCCTGCGACGAATTCCGAAATGGTCTGATGACTTGTGTAAGGTTGACTCAACGTCAGTTTTTTACTTCCGAATTATTATTATATGAAAAAAATAAGAATCTTCCTTTCTCGTTTAGAAAGTTATCGCCCTTTATTGATTCCCAAGGCTTGTTTAGGGTGGGCGGTCGCTTGAAACATTCTCAGTTGCCCTATACTAGCAAGCATCCTCTATTATTGCCTAAACGGGCGAACTTATCTAAATTAATTTGCAAACATTATCACCTTTATCGTTACATTCAGGCCCTCTATGACACATTCTCTTATTCTCCGAACTTATTGGATTTTTGGTCTGCGCTCTTTAGTTCGGCAAACTATTTACCATTGTTTGTCCTGTTTTAGATTAAACGCTAAGCCCCCTCAGCCAATAATGTCCGATCTGCCTCCTTCTCGTGTACAATTAACTCGCGCATTTGCTCACGTCGGAATTGATTTTGCTGGCCCTTTTAACGAAAGCTTCGTTAAATCGAAATTCTTCTAATCGAAAATCTTATCTATGTGCCTTTGTTTGCATGTGCACCAGAGCTGTGCATTTAGAGCTGGTTTCTGAACTTTCTACAAACGCCTTTATGGCATCCTTTAATCGTTTTGTTTCTCGTCGCGGCGCTCCTGATTCCATTTATTCAGACTGTGGCAAAATTTTATTGGCTCCGCTCGCATGCTGAAGGAAGCCAGTGAATTTTGCGTCAAAATCATGAGGAAATATTTTCTGCAATGGCTGTTCTTCAAGTTAAGTGGCAATTTAACCCCCCATATGCACCTAATTTTGGTGGCATTTGGGAAGCTTGCGTAAAATCCGCAAAAGCCTTATTACTGCGAACTATCGGTCAACAGGTCCTCACATTTGAGGAGCTCACAACTATATTTGCTCGTATCGAAGCCGTGTTGAATAGCCGACCTCTAGCTTTCTACTCCTTGGACGCTACTGATAGCCCTGATTACCTAAGCCCTGGTCATTTTCTGATTGGGGGTCCAATTCTGAGTTTGCCAGAAATCACGCTTCCCGAGAGTATCAAATTACATTCACGTTGGCAACGCTTATGTCAAATCACTCAATCTTTCTGGCGCCGGTGGTCGAACGAATATTTACTCACACTCACGCAGCGGACAAAGTGGAACCGTTCCTTGGATAACGACTTGAAGGTGGGTCATATGGTTTTCTCCTAGGAATAAATACCTCGCCTTTGTCATGGCCGCTAGGCCGTATCAACTATTTCCCGGTCGCGACGGAGTTACTCGTGTTGTTTCAGTAAAAACGTCTCGTGGTACCTTCGTTCGTCCCGTGAATAAAATTCTTCCCCTTCCTTTAGAAAAGTAATGCTTAAATTTTCGTTAGTATATTTTTAATTTTTTTACGATTTTAGTCACTCTTTTAGTTGTTTTCTTTCTCTTGGTTTTCTTCTCCCCCCCCCCGAGTATCGGCGGGTTAACCGTACTCTGCGGCTAGGAGGAAATGCCTAGCTCTAATTATATTTCGTTTTTTTTTTGTAAAATTTTTTTCTTAATTTTAGGTGGGCGGTATGTACGCGCCATATCAGTCCCCGTTCGGGACATTCCCTCTCTCCGCGCGAGCGGGTCCGAATAGTTCGCGCTAGTTAAGTGAGTCGGTCGTCAAGTCTCGTGATAACCACAACTAATAAAAATAAATCCGCTCTCTTCTTCTAATCCTGCATTGGACTCTTCCTTTCCTGTCTCGCTCCTTTCCTTCAACCCTTGGCCAAAAGCGTTAGTTACAGTGTTTAGTGCCTCTCAAGTGCCAAAGGAACTTTCAGTAAGTGTTTTTTATGTCTTTGTATGATTATACTCCTATAAACTGTTCTCACCCTCACCCCTTAATAATTACAGTCCACGCTCTATCTCGGAACCCCTTGTTTACGGCCTTTTGCACTCAAGGTGGTTCTATTTGTATCCCGTTACGGAAAACGGGTATTCGATAAACAAAACAATCTAAATATAAAGCCTTTTCGCATCTCTAATGTTAAATTCCCTCACTTAAAAGAAGAAAACTGTTTTCTTGACCTGTTTTCTCCAATGGCACTTTTATCGTACAATGCATTAATGTTTCAAGCCACCTCCGATAACTTCGTAGCGTTATCTCACTCAAATAGCAGAATTTGTCGCAAATATTTGTTTTTTTGGTTTTACATTGTTATATGTTAAGTGAATTAACTCGTAGTATACCTTTTTCAATTACAGGAAATCCAAATTTCCATCTCTTATACCTATTAAATTTATTGTATTTTGTATAAAAGTAAAGGAATTCCTTTTGTTCTCTAAATTCGGTTCTAGTTGTTTTATAAATTATTATTTACATTGTAAGAATAAAATAGTTTTGAGATGCATAAACAAGATTTATATCGCTTTCGGAAAAATTATGTGAATACGCGCTCTTCAATTGACAGCGTTTGCTATTCTAATTCAATGTAAGACATCAGCCGTGAGTGCCGAAACTGTTTGGGGATAATGGGAAATTGCGTGAACACTTTAGTACCGGATTTCACGGAGCGACTATGTATTCGCGGGAGTGCCGTTATCGTGGGTTTCGATGTAGTGTCCAAATGTGTCGTTCCAACCTTTCTTATCTTTTACTAATAGGACACTATAGCTATTATTGACAAGATTTATTGTTTTATTTTGTAGTGTTTGATTTGTGTTGGTCCGTCCAACCCTGTATATATTCATTTAGTTTCTTTATATTATTACTATAAAATTTAGGTATATTTGTTAATGGTAATATCTTCTCTTTTATTTAAATTTGATAAGCCCGGTCGCGTTTCACCTTCAATGTTTTATCTTGTTTGCAATATGTTTGGTGACTGCGCGGCCTAATACAGTCTATTGTCACCGCTTGGACAATAAGTTTCTGTTTTCGGAGGTCAGTCCCCGTATAGGACTACCTCACAGCTTTATATTATTTTTCGAGTGTAGTAATAAGTGTTCTGGATTCAAGAATCTTCACCGCTCTAACTGAACATCAGGTAAGAATATTCAAGAATTTGTTTAATATCTGTTTGGTTATACACCCGCTTTTCTCTCTTGAGTGTCTGTTTATGTACTCAACATGTATTATTCAATCTCGTTAGTAATTTTTGTTTAATACTATCAATAATGATATTACATGTTGTTTAAAACATTTTAACAACCCCTTAACCTCCGTACGGGTCATAGGTTCTTGATCTTAATTCTCGCACATTGTATTTAATGCTTGCTCTATTTCTTGTATTCGCTTATGAGGTCCAATAACGCATTATTTCTTACAAAGTAACTGATATCGCATATTTGTTTAATGTTGTACCATCTTTAGTTAATGTATTGGTAAGATTCCATCCAGGGATTGTTGCATACACAAAGCTGAAAAGATTTTTACAAAAAGAAAAAATTTAATACATCAACGCATGATTCTACTGCTTTATTACCAACCATATTAAGCGAATAGCTAATGCAAAAAAACATAAAACGTTGTTGGATTGTGGTTTTTAATTATCGCAAGAAGTCTGAGTATATTCCATATTTGCTCTATTACGTCATTTTGAACCCTATGATTTTTAATTATTCAACGAAAACTGCAGAAATATTTAAAAAACTGTGTTGAAATGTAGTGTGCACCTGCTCTATACTATGAACAAAACAGTGCTCAAGCTCTGCGCAGTACCAATTTGTATCTGCATTCCCCTTCTTCACATGATCCAAGTATTGTGTGACTCAGCCTATAATATAAACCTGTAAAGCGTGCTTACGTGGGTATAACAAATGATATAAGTGCAGTGAGTAAACAATCTTCTTTAGAAGTCGTGGTTTAGAGATTGGTACCTTACATACTTTTTAATGTCGTTACTGATAACAAAATCTGGGTTAAACATTACGACTCCGAAGGAGAAAAAATTGTAGAATATAGGCGTCTTGTGGTTCAGCAAAGCTAAGAAAATTCAAAATGAACCATCGACTGACAAAATTCTTTTCTTCTGTTTTGGGACATTCACGATATGCGTATCTGCAGACAGAAGCAGTCATTAACTCGTATCGATACATCGCGATATTGTAAATGTTATTGAAACATATTTGACGCATTTGGAAGAGTCGATACCGAGCAATTTTACACCACGACAATGCTGTCTCGTATACGTCTAAAGCGGCAACAAAATCGCTCACCAGTCTGACATTCGATGACGTCGTTCAGTTACTATACCTTCCGGATTTAGAAGGCCATGACTTTTATTTCTTTCCAAGAGATGATGTTCATTGGAAACGTTGAAGTGAAGATACATAGCCAAATAGATTCAAAGTAAAATAGTAGTACATTATGGGCGTAATCACCCCCTCATTTCCTCCAGAATCCCTCATTTCCTCACTCATCTGGACCAAAAAGTTTTCTTCGACTAACCATTTTTCATCTTTCGAGATAAACCTATCTTAAATTTTTCATCTTTCGAGATAAATGAGCATCCACATTTCCTCCCACGAGATAAACCTATTTTTAAGATTTTTTACCGCTAACATTCTGGACCAAAAAGTTTTCTTCGACTAGCCATTTTTTTATCTTTCATCTGAACCAAATAGTTTGTCTAGCCATTGCATCTTTCGAGATAAACCTACCTTGTTTGGTATTAATTAATATTAGATTTTTCTCAGCTACCCGAATCTTTAGGAATTTTTTAGATTGCATCACCCCAAGGAGCTACCCCATTTTAAGATTTTTTTACCTATAGCGACTTTTGAGCGTTCTTATAAATTTTCTTAGTCATGCGATACATCTTGTTAGCTTAGAATTTTATTGCAGAATCTGTAAACAGATTTAAAATCGGACTACTCCTTACAAAGTTACACTTTAAGCTCTCAAACCTCTAAATTTCACCTTTGCTTTATAAGCAAAACTAACAAATAGTTTTCCTCGTCTAGCCAATACATCTTTCGAGATAAACCTACCTTGTTTGGTATCAATTAATATTAGATTTTTCTCAGCTACCCGAATCTTTTTATTTCTAATTTTCAGATCTCCGCGGCTAGCTCTTTTTTAATGTCTTAAAACCGTAGAAATTGTTTTGTGAACCTTAGAATTTTGGTGTTGAAAATAAAAAACTAAACATATTAAATAAAATTTATTGATAAAATAGCCGCTACTGAACACCTTATCCATCTAACGTATTAATTTTTTTAAATAATATTAACAAAAACGCTAGTTCGCAGGATCTGAAATTTGTGTAAACAAGGATGAACTCCATTCAACGGTACATCAACTACTTATTTTCTCTTTAGGAATATACACCAGAAACTTGTATGCTTTAATTAATTAAAAGCAGAAAGTTTTGTCCGGAAACGCTACTGTAAAATATATAGAGCAAATAAATTATTCCCTGAATGTGTTTTCAATTGCAATAACTGACTATACAATCACAATTTAAATTACACTTTATTTAACTAAGTTACTTTAAACAAGAAATTACCGCATCCAAAAATTCCAATGCATGCTTAACAATAATGTAGAAATGGCAAGGTCGACTTTTGATGTCCAATGTAATGTGTTTTAAATATCTAAAGAAAGCGCATTTTGCTGGTATGAAATCTATGGAATTTCTCCTGTAATGAAAGAAGAATGCATTCGTAATTGAAAATGCGTGCTACAACTTTCGCTAGATACCAGCCATGTATGTTAATTAGAAATTTTGTGTATGACATCATTAACTACCTAAATTCCAGAATTAACAAAATGTAATAAACCAGATTAAGTACTGTTCAATAATAATCAGAGTGAAAGTAAATGGGTCTTATTACCTAAATTACCTTACGTGATGCGGTAGAAGCATTATAACGCAAATTCGGAAACTTCAATGTAGTATTAATAAAATTGTAACTCGTAATCCAACAAATATTCTAGATTTCTTAACGAACATTTGAATGCTGTTTTATAATTTCTTTTCTTGGACTTTCTATTAATTATGTTGAGAATATGTTTCAATGACGCGCATTTCAAATCGAGATATAATTGTTTGTAGATTACCAATAACACGAGGCGCTGAAAAGTGCGTATTTACGGAAAATACAAACCTCATTTAGTAGTATAATTAACGGAGCTTAACAGTGGACGATGTTACACCACGACATTAAATGGCGTGCTTGAATATTTTCTTTGGAAACAATCGAAGATTGCCGAAGACACTCGAAGAGTGCACAAACGCGGTCACTAAACCACAATTAATAATCGCCTTTATAGGTTTAACATTTTACCATTACCAATGACTTTAATTTCTTATTGGAGAATCCTTATTCTCCCACGCACTGTTGCGTAGCTGGATGCCCACCCTTTTGGGAATATATGCTCGTTATAGGTTGTAAGACCCTCGGTTTTACTAACTACACTTTGTGAGATCCCTTTAATCTTTTTAATCGTGTCCTTCTCGCGCACAATACAGTAGGACTTAGCCTTACTACCTACAGATTCTAACACCAAGTCACCGTAAAACTCGTCTTTAAATTTCCCCCACAACTTTTTGTTAACATGCGGTATATTGTGTTTATTATTTCCGCGTACACCACTTTAAACCTAAAAATAAAAACAGGATAGTTTAATACGTCTATTAATAATTTATGGTAATGTTGGCGA
Organism: Platerodrilus igneus; assembly: GCA_036346225.1. Lineage (NCBI taxonomy): Eukaryota > Metazoa > Arthropoda > Insecta > Coleoptera > Lycidae > Platerodrilus > Platerodrilus igneus. The sequence continues at coordinate 5,702,360 of JARFIW010001303.1, forward strand.
TACAAATATGTAAAACAAACTTTATCAAGAAATATGTTTTAATAGAATACATACATGTATTGATAACATCTATAAACCGCTGTGGTAACCAGAGTCTGGCGAATCTGGGATAGCCAAATCTCTAAACATTTGCGCAAGCGATTGCCTTGCAGTTGCATCTTTTAAGTACTGAATGGGAAACATTTAATAAGTTCCAACACTGTCAAGTAATTTAAATTGCTGCAATCATTAGACAGAGAAATACTGGCACTGCTCTCTCCCTCTAATAACGTTTGAACCCTTTCTTCCTCCGTCGTATTTCCACATACTTTTTTTATATCACCAACAAATTTTCGTAAAATTCTGGAAAGTTTCTACACCTTAACTCAGCCATTTTAAAACAGATCAATTCTCGCAAATTTAATAGCTTGATGCACTCGTACGCAGGTAGCACAATAACATTCCCATCTTTCGTAATCTCCATATTATATAAATTCTCTTTTCAAAATTGTTCAAAACCATATACTTCTATTAAAGGCTGTGCTCAGCTGCAATTTGAAATCTTGATCCAATTGTATCTCAACAACATCGTTTCCAGTAGTCAGACCATTTAATCGTACTTGTTTTGAGTCTTGAGCAAATTGGTGAATTTGAAATTCCACTTGAAAAGTACACAATTTCTTCCAATCGAAGTAAGAGAATGTTATCGTAGAATCAGCACACATACCACTACAGCAAATCACTTGGATGGCAGGTTGAAGACCACCATATAAATCAAAACCAACTTCTAATATATGGTGGTGATAATTTGGAGGAAATTCGCCTAACCTATAGGTTGACTTACCAACTAGTTGGTTGATATTTAATTGTGGTACTCGCACATCACTTGTAACGTCAACACAAGAAAAATCCATCTTTATTTATAATTTTAATCAAACTCGACGATACTTTGACGACTAATGCACTGGAACATGGCTCTCGCCTTTTATGCCGATGGTCGAGCGTGCGCAGCTCTTATTATATTAGTTGGCGTTATATGCAAGTCTTGACTGGAAAAGTGACGTCTATAATTGTTTTATAGTGGGTTTTACCTGTATGTATTTAACCACCAACGCCATTTTAGAATTATTAAACAAAATTACTCTTAGCAGTATTTTTAATATACCATCGTGTAAGATTTCAATTATTATTATGTTTTCCTCAGGTTTTCAAATCCCTCGGAATTTTTCCAAATCGAATGACACCTTACTGATTTGCAGAATAACCTTTTGCAAGCACCGTATATAATTCATCTTTAATCTATTTCTAAACCGTATCGCTCTGTCTTTTGAGATAAATCCCTGGTGTGTCCCACAATCGACTTCCTTTCCACCCCAAACACGTTGACACTGATGTTGTTTAATTCCTCGAACCGGGGTATATCCTTTATGGATATCGGGAACTGCAGTCCTGTCAAATTGAGAATGGTGCTGTAATGGGGTAGCTACCGACCCTTTGCGGATTGTGAGCACAGAGCAGCTATCACGCACCAGGCAAAGCATGCGTTGTCGTCATTTTGTATATTAATAACAGCTCTGGTGTTTCGAACCCATTTGGGAGCTCGATGTATGAGGATCACGCAAAGGGTTGTACTTGTTTACATTAATCTCCAAGTACAACGCCTGTTTCAAGTCCATCCTAAAATTTAAAAATTAGAAAAAATAAATTATTGTAGAAACTAACCAGAATCTCGTTCTTGGAACTCCTCTGACTTAGCTGACATCCTCTCCACAAAGGAATTGTAGATCTCCCTAGGTTACTGGAGGAGGTGAGCACGACATTTCAGTGTTGAAAGATTTAACATCCTCTACACTGTCCATCTTAATGTAGCCACTAATTAGGTAGTTTACTTTTAAATTAGGAGAAACCCAGCGTCGTTTAACCTTGAGTAACATTTCATACCAGTCTATTCACGTCGGTGAAAATCAATTAACTTCTTGCTTACGCGCTACATCTATAATTATCGGATGTATCAAACGAGAACAAAGTTAGACGGGTAAATATTTATACATATTTTCGAAATTGTGAAATTGGAATAGTCTGCATTTGCATTTTGATAAGTAAACATCGTAATAAAATGAGCGGGAAAAATTATATCTTAGATGCTATAAAATTTTAGAAGAAGTTGTCAAGGAGATGAAAACAAGTTTATCAAACAATTCAACTAGCCAACATTTGAATGGTATGTCTAATGAATCTCTGGTAAATACTAAAATAGTGCAAGATAAACCTACACATGATAATGTTGATGCGAAAGATCAGAACATAGACTCCAAGTCAGACGTTTCTGACAGAAAAAAAGACAACTTAATCGTATCTAAAGAGGATTTAAATAAAGCCCTTGACGAAATAAACAAAGGATGGATTACTGGTTCAGAAGCATCCGAAATCACAAGTAAAGCTACACTCTATACGAAACTCAGATCAAACGAAAATCGTGTGCAAAATTTGGATATTATACACATTTGCCAATTAAAAGGAGGAAAAAGTGACTTTTTGTGTGTGTGTGTGTATTAGTTTTAATGAATAAATATATTTCTATGTAAGTGTACATGTTAAGTATTTAATTTAATATAAATATTTTCAAACGTTTTGGTTTTTTTATATATAATGGTATTTTATACAATTACTCGCAGTAGCAGAATTTTGGTTTATGTAATATCATAGAAGTTGAAAAAAAACAAAAAACTAAAAGGTATGTTTGAAACACGTAGTTGTAGTCATTTCTATTAAAATTAAATGTAGCGCTCTTTGTTATAATTCTTTTCATAATTACTTAGATATCCATTTCAGTTACGTGGACATTTGAAAAATTAAACAATACCAATGTATGCTTTATATTTTAAAACATAAACAAGCTAATATATACAAAATAATTTCTAAATCACATCATTCATTTCTTATGATAACAGTTGTGGTGGTTAAATTTTATTTTAAAACTTACAATTTAGTATATATTCCATTTGAATATCTGCCAACAGTTTTATAAACCCCATCTCCTCGATTATTTCCATAAAATCATCAGATCCTCGGCAATGATAACACTGCAGTACAGTGCTGTATTGCTTCCTCGTATGACTGACACATAAGACATTTTCTCCATCTATCGAAAGCGTTGCCCACATTCTGCTTTTTACTCGTAGAGCATTGCGAAATCTTCGAATAACCTCTCCAAAGTTTTTATACATATTTATTATATTGTCTCTTTAAACCGTACAATCAACAAATAATAACTTCTACGCGAACAGTCCTTTTATATGAGCTACTCCTATTCGGATATGTACCGATTGCACCCGATTTGTGTGCACGCACGAAGCAACCGGTATGGAATGTATTCTATGAACAAAATCATTACATTTCTTAAGAAAAATGCTAAGGACTTTAAAAATAATTATAACTCTTGTTAGACCTCTAGTCTCTAGATAAACGTTATTATTTTAGGTTGTGTCACTGTTTTCTAAATCAATTTCCTACATACTTTTCCTAAACTATGCGTATCAATTGACGGTTATACTTTACTCCATAACCGACTTGTATATATTTTCGTCTTCGTCTCTAGCTAACACATCCGCATAGTAAAGATGGAACGGTTCTTCTGGAACGAGTTGCTTAATTTTCTTTATAGGTACGTCCATGTTTTCGACTTTAACCTTTGTTGTAGGTATGGGGATTTTTCGGTGATCGATTGCAACTGGGAAGCGGTTGTTGCAGTGGATCGATCAATTGTTTGTGCACCTCTTTGAATTTTTGCTGAGATGTAGCATCTCCTTTTGTACTACAAACTTTTTCGTACAGCATCCTGCATAAGATGAAGACTGCGTTTATTTGCAATAAAATTGTTAACGTCCGTCATCATGAAACTTTGGATGGGAACTAACTTTTTGAATAATATCAAATATTTATATACTCGTCGAAATTCTTCCTATATCGACCATTATCCAAATCAAAATCTTTAACAACAGTTATAAAATTATGTTTTGAGTCACCAACACTGTAAACACATTTCTTTAAATTTCGGATATATCATGTCACCACTTATATGATCCGAAAAGATATGTCGAGATTGGTTTCATCCTGTTTCCATAATGCGATTACATTGGCGTTATCTCTGAGTCTATGTTTTAAGGCACTAGCGTAAGTTTGACATAGATAGAACGAATCTATTGCTTTATGTCGACCGAACGAGAAAAACTGAGTGATTTTACTTTGCTCGTTTGCAGGTATATCATCGAAAACCATAATTGAATCTTCTTTGGTATCTCCGGGTTCGATCAAATCATCGCAATTTTCAAACTCATGGTAACCAATTTCTTCTTTTAATGGTGTAAAAACGTTTCTTAACAATTCGTATTTCGGTTGATACAAACTCTTCGAAAATACATAGACATTTTGAAATCTAAGACCGTTCTCGTGCAAGATCAGAGATATTAAAGCGTTGGTCTTCCCACAACTCGATGGTCCCACGAATATAGCTCGTATGTTAGACGGGAACAAAGGACCATGTTTACCATCCTCTTTTGCATTAGCAATAGCAAAGTTATCATAATTCTGTATAGGTATTTTAACTTCTGGTATAACATCTCTGGATGCATCGTTGGAATTATGTAATTTCTTCACGTTCTGCAACCTTTTAACATATCTGCATAACGTTGTTCTAGGTATATTATATTTTTACTAGCAGCGTAGAAACTCGAGCCATCCAGGATATCCTCTGCTGCTTTTGTAATAGATTGTTTGGAGCACCACTGATTGCTTGAATGCGACATCTTTCGAAAAAATGTCTTACTATAACTAAGCTCTACCCAAAACTACTTCCTTATATACCAAATTTAATCTCCTGCTCACATAACCACATGAGACCATATGACCACATGACCACATGACCATATGACCACATGACCACATGACCATATGACCATATGACCATGACCACATGACCATATGACCATATGACCACATGACCACATGACCATATGACCACATGACCACATGACCATATGACCATATGACCATATGACCACATGACCATATGACCATATGACACATGACACATGACAATGACCACATGACACAATGACCAATGACCAATGACCTATGCTTTTAATGATTTTCATTAAACTTAAATAATTGCTTTTGGTTTCATTAAAACCCTACACTAATTGCTTTTAATGAGTTATTCCGACTTAGAATTAATGTTAGGCAGCGCGCGCGCTGGCTAACGAATTTTCCTTTATCTAACCTGGGTCACGGGTTAAGAACTTTAAAGCAGTGGTGCTTAATTATGGGCATGAGACATTGAACTCGTTAAATCGTATGGTGGCATGATGTGATGTCATGGTGGCAGTGGTTGACGTGTGTCATGTGTGATGGTCGTCATGGATTCGTGTTCGTTGTGCTAGTGTCTGACGTCTGCTTTGAAATCATGGTTACTGGTAAGTTTGTTGTCGTGTGATAGATAGCGTCAAGTGTAATTGTCTGAAAGATTGGATAAGTACGGTTGTTCGCTGACGTGTTATGAACGATTGCTGAATGATAAATGGACAAGTGCAGGGCGTATCGTTAACTCGCTGATGTAGCTGCTACGTTCGGTGTGTTACTGGGAGATGGTGCGCTAACGGTCAGTTGGACTGTTCGTAGATATCTGGGAGGTGTATGTTGTTCAATTTTTGCAAAGTGGTGAGTTTACTGGAAAATGTCGATGTACTGCGTGACCGATATACGTAAATGTTGGTTTCGAAAGACCGCTATAATAAAATCGCTCGAGTTTCGATGTGCGTGTTCTGTTATTATCGCATAAGGTTACGCGTTTGCGATAAGGCACTCGAGATGACGGCAATGGTTGGAATGCAAAGTCGGATATTCTTTCGATGATATTAAATAGTATCGATGCAATGTTTAGTCGTGGACAAGTTTAGAACGATGTTGGTGCGGATTTATGGTTGATAAATTAATTGTTGCATATTTCAAAAGTGATTCATTAAATTTCGATGACGTGAACGTAATTTGATACGCACGTTCTTATCTGCTGGAATTTGTTACAGATGGAGTGGTTATGTGACCTGATACATATACGACTTCCAGAGATCTTGCGTGATACGAACATGCAATCGAGGTATGCACGCTCAATTGCGCTATAACGTGTCGTTCAAGCCAGTTCATCTTATGGATGTAAGTACGAAGTCGGTCTTGTGATAATGAATTGATACGTTGCATGGTTTTTGAAGTTATAGTGATTGACAAAATGCACAACTATAATAACTGTTTAGTCTGACTGAAGTCGTCTCAACATTACATTAATTGTTTAAAGTCCACTGGCATTGTTTTTGTTCATAACCATTCCATACCGGTGCTTGTCGTAAATGCTCAATCGAATGTGGACTTCGGTGAACTTTTGTTGTTAAGATCAATAAATGTGAGAAGGTGTTCGTGCTCGAAACGGGCGTAAATGGAAAAATGTGTGCGAGCCGCTGTCTTGCAGATGATCTGGTTTTGAAAGGGGATTGACTAGTCGAAAATGGAATATGCTGTGTGGTTTAAAATTTTAACACCAAACTGTTATCTGTTAAAATGTAAGTGTTTAAATTAAATTGTCGATTTGTGGTTTCAAAAGTCAGTAATCAATGAAAAGTTCATGTTAAAGGGTTAACAGGCGCTGTTCAGTACAATAAATGACTTACGTGCAACGATGGTTTGTGTTTTTCGGCTGTGAACAATCGTGCTTAGGTGCTATTCGATAATAAAAAACGATTGTTTATGTCAATGAAATCAGTGTATGCTGTTAAAACTTGTCAACATAAACATACAATGGTCGCTATTTGTGCAGTACGATTGACTCTTTCAAAGATCTGCGCTGCTGTTTCATGGCAAACGGGCGTTGATGTTCTGGATTTGGCGTAATCAAATCTTTGTTGTCAGATTGTTAAATCATCTTTGTCATTGTTTAACTGTTTGAAAGTACGATGCTGTCTGATTCATCGGCGTATTTGTTACTTTATTCATGATACGTTCAAATGTGGCTGAACAGTGTGTTTGATAAATGTTTCTGTCATCGCTTGCATCTTCTGAAATCTTGAAATGGCTTCGTCTCTGTATCGATGTTTTGCAAATCAAATGGTGCTTTGTTCTGTGATATTTGTCGTGATCTGTTGACATCGTATTATGAATGTGCTGAATAGATTTCCGTATCTGCGTGCATGTTGTGTCTTACAGCGACGCTGAATTGTACTCCGGTGTTTGCTACTAAGATGACTGAAACTGGAATGATCTTGTGCTCGTGTGTCTGACAGGTCGTTCTTGTGGATATTGAGGACAGTCTGGTCTGTGTTTTCTTTATTAGTGGATGACTTGGTGTTCGAGATAATGAACTGCGTGGTCATCGTCTTTAGCATGCCTGTGGCGACGGTCTGTCTGTGCGTGCTGCGCTCTGCTCACAATCGAAATACCGTTTCACGTTTAATCAGATGCCGGTTGCATAATCTTTGTACGAAGCGTGTTTGAGTAGAAACGTGCGTTTCTGAAGCATTGAACAGATTAAAGATGTTATGGTGAACTGCAAATGTTCGTGGTGTCATTCGTTTGAAAAATTCGGTGAGCCTGAGAACTGAATGGTGATCTTACGATGATTAAAATACTGCTGAAATTTTGTTTAAAATTCTAAAATGGCGTTGATGTAAATATACAGGTAAACCCTACATATTATGAACGTCACTTTGTCTCGGTTGCATTAACGCCAGCTAATTAGTGGCTGCGACGCTCGATCGAGGCGAGGCCATGTTGCAGTGCGTTCGTCAATGCATCGTCGGTTGATTAAATGTATAAATTAAGATGGTTTTCTTGTGTTGACGTCGTGTGATACCAATTAAATGTCCAACTGTTGTAAGTCAACCTAGGTTGGGAATTTCCTCTATCACCACCATTTGAAGTGGTTGATTTTATGGTGTTTCAATGCATAGTGTTGCTGATGGTGTGTCTGATGCTCTTCGATTGGAAATTCGTGTCTTCAGTGGTTCAGAATGTCAAATTCTGCTCAGTGAAACGTACGTAAATGGTCTGACTACTGAACGTGTTGTTGGATCATTGGTGATTCAGCGCTGACTACAATGTATTTTTTGAACAATTGAAGTTTATTGGATTAAAGATGGGAAATGCCCTGCGCTGCAAATTGGGTGTCGAATCAATTAAAAGTTACATAGTTCATTTGAACATCGATTAATCTTATGTTGGTTTGGTCTGTTTAACAAATTGAGAAATTTTTTTTTCGTTTTTTGATTTACAATAATCTTTAACTTATTCTTAATTTTATTTCTAGATAAAAATTTTACTGTGTTATTAACTGTATCCTTCGGAATTCTCAAAGGTCGATGTTCTAAATTCGATTCTGTTAATCAAAGCGTTCTGGTCAATTCGATCCTGACTGTTAATCGTATTATAATTTGGGTTTGAGTGATGTTTGTTCTTCACTGACGCTAAATAAATCTGGTTACTGAAGGAACGATGAAATAGTTTCTAACCTTGTTGAACAGGGTCTGAATTCTTGTGTGCAGAGGGTTTTGGCGTGTATTTATTTTTAGGATTTCGGGTTACGAATGATAACGTGGTCATCGATATTCAGTGAGGAAAAATTGGCGAGTTGTTATCTGCGCTTTTGTTAAATCGATTGGTCCGGTAAAATCATATCCGGTTCAATTTCCGCTACGTGTTTGGTGAAAAAAGGGGCTTTTGTGTCATGAACAGATAAAGTTATTATGGTAATGTGTGTGTGTGTATTCTTAAAAATCGGCCTGTGTTAATGTTGATACTATAAATCTCAATATTTTTTTAATTCTAAATGGTTGGCTTTCTGAAATTTATGATTTAAATTTTTGATTATACTCGTCGCTAATCAAATCTGGGATTGTTGTGCGTTTCATGTTTTGGTTAAATTAAATTTTGGATTCAAAATTGGTGACAGGTTCAACTGTTAAATGAGGGGAAATTTCCTTGTATGATAATTAAATTTTGATAACGCTCAATTGTGTATTGTAATGTTCAGTTCTGTGTTGGAAAATGTGTAAGTTATGATTAAATCAAAACGCGATTTGGGAATTTGTTTATGGCATGAGTGTAGGTGAACTTTATGATTCGAAATTTTGAAAGGATGTGATGCGTTTGAATGGGTATGTTTAAGGGTGGCTCTTCAGTCGTAGGTTAAGTTAATTTTGAAGGTGGGCATATTTCTTTAGAATTAGCATGAAGGCAATGTTCCAATTTTAGATTGCTAACCTCCAATTGTTACCGACGTTAATGTTACAATGTATGTTTCTATAAATGTTTGATAAATTGTTTTACAATTGTTAATTATCCCAACTTTAATGAATTAACTATCCTGTTTTTTTTAGGTTTAAAGGTGTAGTAATAAACAAATAGATGTTAAAAAATGGGAAATTAGAGGTTTACGGTGATTGGTTAGATTTGTGGTAGGCAAAGTCACGTTTAGCGCAAATGCTTAAAGTTCTCAATAGTGATCGTTGTTATAAAACCAGGCTTACAATATTGGATTTTCCAAGGTGGGTCCTTAAATGCTCAAAAAGTTCTCAGAATTAAAGTATTGGTTATGAAAATTTCCTGGCGTATTAGAATTTTTTAGTTTTTTGGACTCTGTTACTCATTATCGAGTTTTAAAACGCTTACATTTCTAAGCGCTGTTTATTGTTCAATATACGAATTCTTAGTTAAATGTCAGAATAATTTATTTTTAAATTCGGAAAAATTTTTTAATTTTCCCAATTAAAATGTGATCACTGCGTAAGTTAGAGCTTAATATGTGTGCTGTTCGTAACGTGTGCTCGATTTAAATGTTTAATGTTATTCATGCAATTAAAATTCTTTGTATAATTGTAACGCATGAATAACAGTGATTGTGATGATAGCAAGTCTGAAATGTGTGGTAGTCTAAGAATTGGGTAGCTTTAAAGGGGTGAGCAATCTAAATCATTACAAAGTTGTGTGTGAAAAATTAGATGCGAGTTTACTGTGAATGGGCGATGACAAGATGGTTACATGCGTGCGAAGTCATGGTCAAATCTGTGGTGTGCGAATGTACGGCTTGTTGAAGATTTTGCAGAATGCGCGGTAAAATATTCTTATAAAGTTTGTTTATCGCGCTGATGGTAATAGTAGTCATCTCGAAATTATGAATTGAGGTTCTGTTCGAGCATCAATTAATGTGTTAGTCGAAAAAACTTTTGAAGTGTAGGCGTGATGTTGAATAGTCTCTGGAAAATGATTTAACGGCTGCGTTAGATTCCCATAATCGACTACTTGTTAAATGATTTTTATGCGGATGTTATGTTGTGATACATCGTTGTATTCTAACAAATTCGATTAATATGTTATATTTTTAGGTTGCTTTTTAATTTAATGAATGTTTCTACTCGTTCCAGACTTATGTGCGACTGTGCATTACTATTCAGTCCAGCGTCCTAAAATTACATTTTCTGAATGGTCTCCGTAACATATTGTTTTTTCCCATTTACGAAGGGCTTACGCCCAGAAATTCAGTATAAACAAGCTTATTAGGTTTTCGAATGAAAGAACAAATTTTGGTACTTTGGCGGATCTAAAGTATTATAATTGCTAGTGTCAAGAATTTTTGTTCTGTGTACTACATTTTTCGGCAATAATACATGAACGTATGCAACCACGACCATCGAAATGAGTAGGCTTGTGCAGAGCGGTTAATACTTTTTAATATTTTGGGTTTTGTAAGAGCATCTTAAACGTGAGATCCCTAGCGCCTAGCGCACCTTATAACAGAATCGGCGTTGAGTGTTCTTTGTTTTTGCATCTATTTGGATTGAAATATAATTTTTATGAATGTAGTTTTATAAATTTTTCATTGTTAATAAAAAGTATCACAGCTATGCTGTATAAAAACCACATATTTGCGATCTGGGTTTCAAATTATGCCATTATTACACAAATTGGAAATTGGCTGCCAAATTTCCAAAGTGGACAAAAACTGTCACACTGCTTCTACACACAACCTTTGCTCAAGATTGTTGATCCTGATATAACCTCATTTTTTTATTTTTTAAAGTCTGTGAGCTTTTCAATGACAAATAACTTTTCTGAAGATTTCAGTTTTGGCGAAATTTTACTTGGGATAAACAGTTAACCCCAAAGATCTGGAACGCCCTTACTGTAAATTATCTGAAGATGTGACACATCACTTCTCAAAAGTCAAGGGTCTAGATTTCAATTTTCTAGAGATTAACATGAGATCAACCCTTCAGACGTGGTGATGTGGTACACAGTTTTGTTTTCTATATTGAGTACCAGCCTTACAAGCATGTAATCCTTAGCTAAAAATTACACAGTTTAAGGTTCGAAACTGGTGTCCATTTTCCGAGAATAAAACCTGTTTTGGAAACGTTTATAAAATTGTCGGCTAAGCAAACGAAAAACGTTAAAACCACCGACCGTATAATAAGCGATTATATGCTACTCTGATATGTAAATTAATTGATAATGTCCGGGACTAACATGGACGGAGCCATCATTATTATGCATGTTTCGGGTTTGGACTGTATCATATTAAATAGCAATATAGCTTACTTTTGCTCACATTCGTAAAGAACATTAATCTGGGCTACTTCACAAATAGCCGGATTAGTATCTGTCCCGGAGTAATGGTGTCAGGAAAAACATTCGCTTTCTGAACAACATGTTTTATATGTAGTTGTTAATTTCCTTAGAGCTGACATTCCACGGCTGCTAAGTTCTGTAATATTTTTCTAATATATGAATTTTTGCCCAAATCACCCTTTTTTGTATTTTATATGTAGAAGTAATTTTGATTTGTCTTTTAGTAAGTATAATTTTTCAAAATGATTTTTTACAATTCATTTGCTATACTATAAGGAACCTCTCACTATTATGTGCTTTTTCAATTATGACGTATTTTGACCACCAGTAAAAAAAAGGCATATAGTTGGAATTTATTCTTCGAAAATGAAATAGAATTAATATTAGTTTGCTGAGAATAAAACTTATGGGCGTTCTTTAGGTATATTTCTAAGGCAATAATAACTACGAAAAAGTTTAGGTTTTAAGTCGCGTTGCTTGTGGCTGTTGTTCGAGAGCTGTTACTTAAAAACGTGTTCAAGAAATATGATCGAAATTTAAGTTAACGCAGTTGCAATATTCGGGCTGAAATTGTTTTGAAATATCAAAACCATATTAATAAATGGTAATTAAGTAACGTCGTCGCATCACAACATTTAAAATCTACGGAACTATAAGAAGTGTTTATATAAAATATCCTAATGGCTAAGTGATAACAACCCCAGAGTTCTTAGTAATAAGCGACTACATCGCTAACGTGTAATGTCGCTCTAATAGAATATTTCTATAGAAATGTCAATAACCAAACAATTACTTGAAGGATTTTGTAAGCAATTAAATTCCTTTCTAATTGTTCTTTCCAACGCTATCTATAAAAAATCGCATTAAATATCAAATACAATCTAAAAAGGCAAATGGCGTAAAGCATTAAATACAATCTATGACTATTTATTTCCGACGGATTCATTGTTAGATCAAAATAAGCACGGTAATAAAGTTCTAGAAAAATGGAATTTGCAAGATTCACTTCAGTAGTTTTTAATATTTAATCAAATCAAAAGTCAGCAACAATACAAGGAAGTTGTTGAATATTTTAGGCATACTAAAATTGTCATTATTGTTATTATGAACATGCAAATCATTCTTATTAGGCACATTATCCTCAAATAGCGTGTCCATTTTAGCCAGATGGTCACAAGTGAAGAATCGTTAATTTATTCAATATTCAGAAGAAGTTATTTTAACAATGCTAAGGTGATACCTAGACCTACCACACCGGAAGTTATGTGTTTAGTTGCAAGTGACTGAAGTTTCTATTTAAAATTTAAATTTGGAGTCTCATCTAGTCCTAAAAATATGGTTTGTATCTGTTTGGTCAGTTGTTTTGGGTTTAAATCAGCAGCAGCTGTTGGTAAGACAGCTGGACATGTCTCATTACCTTAGGTAACACCAATGGCTTTGATGTATAAATCTATACATTTAATTAACAGATTTGCACCAAAATGTATGAGTATTCTGAAATCTAAATAAAAAAACATTCCCTTTTATATTACAATAATTAAAGAAATTATCATTTTCCAGCTGCCAGGTGGTAATTAAAAGTATTAATGCAACAGGATTTAAAAATGCAATACCCCTCAAGTAGAACTTGTATTTTAAACACAATTTTTCATATAAATTTCATGTTGCTTATACGCTAATCTTTCTCACACTACTAAGAAACATAAATCAAATTTTAAACTGCTTATTATAACAAAGAAAACAAAGTACTAATAAAAATGAATTTGTACAATACGTGTAAATTACAGTGGCGCCTAGGTTTTAAAGCGTAATTGAGAACTACGTTTAACTACTTATGGAATATACAAGATATTTTTAAATAATATTTCGTGCAACACTGTTAGAAAATATTTGAAAATTTGCATGCTGGGTAAGTCGAAAGTGCCCTGCGAGAATAAAACGGTACCGATTCTGGTTATACCGTGTGTCCAATATTAACATTATTTTTAAATATTGTATATTTTTGCATTTCTTAATTGCTGCATTAAATTCTACATAAAGTTTATCAAACGACGATAACGCCATCTCGTGTTATTTTCGAGAATCTTTTGATTCTTCAAAATTTCAACACGCCGCTATACTCATTTTGATTGCTTAAATGTCTAATTATGATTTCTTTCTGTCGTGAGCTTGTTACCAGACATAAAAATTCAGACAAACAATTCGTTTCGTCCTGTGACTGTCAATCAAAACTTATTTCCTTTTGTTCTGTTTCCTGCACGTGTAAAAGTTGTAGCAGAATTAAATTCTACTCATTGTAGGTCCCTATAATTTGCTTGGATGATGCAATCTGAGCTTGCGTTTTGCTTCAAAAGAATTAATTCGCTGTAGTACTGTTTAATTATTCACATTAAGTTCCTGTTATAGTTACACAAGGTTGTTCCATTCGTATTAATACACTAACGTATTTATGCTTAATCGATAATTGTGGGTTGTTGGTTTGAAAACTCTAAGATTTAGTAATTTTGTCCATTGGCATCATTTATCTAGTATAAGAACTGGTCATTTGTATCATGCGTAGGTGCCGCGCTTGATAAGGTTCGAATCGAAAAAGTACGAGGACTTCCTCGCTATCTTCATAAGGGACAACATGTCCACGGATAATAAATCGATAGCATGGAAGCATAGGTTCGATTATTTTGTATTAGAACACTAAACTTGTCTACATCGTGTTTGTTAGAAACGAAACTTTTCAATTGATTGTAGCATGTTTAATTTGATCAGTATTTATTCGCATTGAATTACAAGGATAATGCGCCAAGTATGCCTTATTCTTTAATAATGTTCCATATAGTGCTTTCGTATTTCCCAACCTTTAACCGCGAGTCGTTTCTAGTTTGTTCGTTAGTCGCAGCATAGTTATTAATTCATCAAGATGTTTTCGAGACGAGAGGCTTGCGACCTTCGATTAAGTTATTTGTGTGAGCGGCCAAGTCATGGTAGACTTGAATAAATTTCAGTAACTTCTACTAACGGTTTGTAATTTATACATTTTACGAACTTAATTTAATTTGGTTTCATTTATTTAGCGCGCCTACGAAAAACAATAGAAAAGGACAAGTGAAGATTTTGTTTTGTAAGTTGTATGGTTCTATACAAGGAATGGTTACGGCTTCCTAAGTTTGAAATGGCTTATAGGATTGTTTGAAACTGATGGAATTTCTGTTCGGACTTGTCTAGGAATATCAGATGCAGTTTGGTTCGTTATTAAGTTTAAGAAATTTTTCCATGTGTTTAGAATGTCGTTAATCTTTGATAAACAGACAATCATATAAAAAACACGAAATTTGCTATTATGTTTATGAACATATGATCTGTTTCACTTTCGATTATTGTTTAACTGGTTTTACAAACCGTAGAAAGAAATTTGTTAGGTTAAGTTTATATAATTGTAAGCTTTGTTCCATTTGAACTTCAGATAAATTTCAAGGTATATTTTCGATGTTATACTTTTTTGTGGTGTAGCACATTTGACAGATGTTTGCCGTGAAAGCAGATGTTTCGTGCAGCTTTCCTAAAATTCAAATTAAACATTCTTCAATCTTGAAGTTAGCTTTTATTCACAGATAAATTATAAAAACTAAGTATAAAAAATTAAATACACGCTGCGTAATAATTATGAAACTGTAATCTACCTGATAAGATCTGCCCAGGATAGAAATGTTAGTTCAATGCATTGTGGTTACAAATTATTTTGATCAAATATTTAAAACAAGCTTATGTTTAGAGAGCAGCTAAATTTTGAGACTTTTATTTTGGTCAAATGCGATCAAATCAGATAACATAAAGGTAGAATTTTTGGGTAATAATTTTGGGCCAATATCATATTGGATATACATTTTTTATTTTTGATACTTTTATAGGACACAAATGGTGTTCTACAATTTTTTTATTTAATCTTTGTAATTTCTTACAGGAGCTGCGTCTTATTTTTATAAGACAGGTTTTTGTTAACGAAGGCGATCGTTTTATCTTTGGGTTTCCACGTCCGCCCTTAGAACTGTGCTTTGCTCTTATCGTGATTATCTCAGGACTTGGTGGCGCCTATTTAACTTAGTTTAGCTTTGGTTTGCAAACAAAATTCGACTTACCCCCACTTCTTATTGCTATACCCAGGAATAGACCCCTAGCTATGTCGGAAGATTTTTGTGCACTGGCGTCCATCCTACTTTAAAATACGTTACACTGGCAGCCAACTTCAAAAATTCGTTACATGATTGCTAGTTTTCCATTATTTGATAAAAATTAATTCTTTATTATTGGTGCAACTTTGATGACCACTTCGATGACAGCTTTGATGATAACTTGTAAGATTATCGTTTGAGTTTAACATAATGGACTTTTGCATTTATGTAGAAAGAAGATAATTCAGAACAAGCTGTAGGATGCAATATTCGCGCTTTGCAGAGAGGTTGTTGGCACTTACTTATCTTGGTTGCTTTGGCCTTGTGAAGCAGATGTTTGCTGTTAGCTGAAGGACTATTCCATGTTATAAAGAAAAACTCGTATTGACCTAGGATAACTACTTAAAATAAAAATTTTAACATTTTGCTGTACCTGGGGTGTCTCAGTCTTTGCTTTGAATTTTGTACCAAGATTATTTGTTATGTTTGCTAAATTGCAAATCATTGAGGTTTCATAAATGATATTTTGTAAAATTTCAAGCAGTAGGGCGTTTATAACACGCTTGATGTAGTTAAGGAACTTGTAATTTTATGTTATTAAAATTATTTGTAAAAATTCTACACTGGTCAATATTTCTAGTGTCACATCAGATGGTTTGTCACTTTAACAAACCAGTTTCAATACGACTTCGCTTTGTTTGTGCTTTAAAAGTAGGTGAAATCTTTGAAACATTTGTATAACAATTAGTTGAATAATTATACTTTGAATTTTCATTTTAGAAACAGGTCTGGGAAGTAGAACAAAACGTAAATAATTGTAAATTTTGCTCTTTCTTGAAGTAGGTTGTTAATCAGTATTACTTGACTGAATGTTATTGTTGAATAACTATCTTGCGGTATTGAATTTAATTTCTTGTATATTACTGTAAACATTTTAAACTTACAAAACTAAATTTTGATAATACATGAAACTTAAGTTACAATCAGAGTTTTTTGCATCACAAGAAAAGGTATGAAAGTGTGGTCACAAGCTATTTGTTTTGAAATTCGAGACAAACAACTTAATAATGGTAAAATACTGAAGGTTTAATATTTAGATAACGATAAACTTAAAAGTGGAGTTGTTGGTATTTCACAGAAATTATTTTGTATGCATTTGTGTTTAAGTGGAGAACCACAAACGGTGGTCTTATTTTTGATTAATAATAAATTCTTTCGTACAGGTTTGAAATCGAAAGGACAAACGGGTCAGTTATTTTTTATTATTGTAATTAAGCTTTTTGAAATGACTAATTTCTGCGTTTTCCCGGAACTTTTGGTATTAGAAATTTAAACGCCGTGACGCCTTTAAGTTTTGTCTTTTCTTGTGCTAAAACAAAATCGGTCCTCGATCCACTCTCGTGAAGGAAAGCGGGATTAAGTTTCACAGTTAGCCGCATTACTTTACAGAAAGTTTTCTTTTTACTATTAGCCGTTTGTCAACCAACTTTACCATGGGCTACTTTAACATTCAGAAAATCCCGATGTACTTCAGGGACGTTACGTGTTAGACTGTCGCCTCTAACAAAGGCTCGGCGCCCAGCTGTAACAAACATACAGTGGAAAGTGATTCGAACTTTACTCCACATTCTTCGATCAAGATAGCCACGCCCTCCAATATAAATGGTTAGGATATACAAGCAGCACCGAATCCACCAGAAAATCAGTTCTTGCGAGCGATATCCAAGGACCAGTACCACTGGCTCACTTGCAGATCCAAAAATCATTCAGTATACGCTACGTTCAAGCCTACGCTAATTAAATCACACTTCACACAATCGATGATTGTTAGCCTATTTAAACATACATTTATTCTTTCATCACACCGCCGATGATTGTTATTCCGGCTCGAACAGTACATCGTCGGTGATTGTTATCGCGGCAGCATCATTAAACAGCCCGTGAATACTATCCTGTTGGCACCCAATTATTCTACTCTTTACACAGTCAGTAGCTACAGTCTGACGGCACCCTTACTCGCTTATAACACCTAGAGATGCACAGCACCACCTCGACGACGCCGTTAACCAAACGGATCCACGTCATTCAGACGTACCACAACAAACCGTTAAAGCACCAGCTTCGCTACTCTCACCGACAGCCACTTCTTAAGTGTCTGTATGTTCTTTTGGCTAATAATAATCCTTTATTGGAGCATAATAGCATTAGGTTAAGTTTGTTTATGTATATTTATTCTGACATAGACTCCACGTATATTTCCTGTTTGCTCTTGTTGGGCTCATTAACGAGCTCTCGTGTTAGTTTTGTGTTCATATTGTATTTGCCTTAATTAACTTAGCAGTTGATCTTATTTGTACATATTAACACGCACTCGTGTTAATCCTCTTTATACTGCACTTGTCCTTAATCGATTTAATGCGGCTGTTATCAGGTTGTGCTTTTATTATGTATTAGACGACCGTTTGTTCTTGTTTGTGTTCATTAGAACGCCCAGTTATAGCACCATATCATAAAAATATTGTCATAATCTTAATTGTTTTGACGAATATGCTGTTTAATGCAACGTTTGGGGGTCTATTCCAATTTTTATATATATATATATATATATATATATATATATATATATATATATGCAGCTTCTGAGTTTTAATGCTTTTAAGAGGAATCGAGGTCATTATTTAAAAATAGGAGATATTGTAGATTTTGCAATTTTTAATCCACGCGCGCGCATCTTGAAGTTTATACCACATCACTTTATTTACATTAGGGATCTCGAAGGAGGTTATACTGTACGAAATTAGAAAACGGTACATTGGGTCCTCTATGTTAATAGTGCGTTTCTAGGCGCACAGCATCGTCATCTGTTTGTGAATAATTGTAACATGTTGCGGTTGTTTATATGCGTGCTCTAGAGAACAATTGTGTGCTCGCTTTGATAACAACCTATTAAATAGCCGTATCAACAACTCACACAATAGCATATTTTAACCAGTACGAAAATTATATAGCACAAGAGACAATAGAAGGCATAATACATCGGCCAAGATTAATGAACATTTATTGCGAACAACACATATAAGCAACTACTATAAGGCCGTACAATCATTTTCATTTACAAGCAGATTATAATATCGTGCACATTAAAACGACGTTGTGGAAGAATCTACTACAATCTTTAATTGAAGGCATCATCAATTCGTATTAAAACAAATATCAATTGTAGTCTGTTTCATATCTGCTTCTGCATTGCTATGCATCTGCTGATACGCCAAGGGGATGCAAATCACAATTTACTTTGAAATGAATACAATATACAATAATGAAGTGCAGTTTTAAAACTCGTAATATTTTTTATTAGCATTTTGTGGAGAAAACTTTGCTGGCTTGAATTTGTTATAACTGATGTAATATAAGCACAGCTTATACAATTTCTTTAAATGATCTAGAATCTGATGCTGGTTTCTCTATAAACTTTTGATAAAGATATCAAAGCTTTTGAAAAATTCTATTATGTGTACTGTAAATTGTTCTCACGTTAAGATTATTGATTGGTAGCAACTTTTCAGTTAATAGCTATTCTAAACACGTCAGTTAAGAATGTGGACTACCGAACCTTCTTTTGCAATAACAAAATAGCATTTTTGTTAACTGATTACGCAAGCATTTTTGCTCGTAGCATCAGTGAAATTTTACTGTACTAAGAACAATTTATTTCAACCAATCAATAACAGTACTAATTTCCCGAAAGCGATAATACTATCTTTTTAACTAATACTGGATGCACTTATATTTAACAATCAAAGCACTATTAATTTTTTAATTATACTGATAATTTATATTAATCACTAACGCCGACAATTTATATCACATAGAAGTTAAGCATTTAATCCAATTCCTATCGCGACTTTATAGCTAGTACTCTGATCAAAACTTGGAATGGAACTGATTAAACCCCGTGAACCGCGCCCTTATTTCAATTGTTCGCAAATATTCTAAATACAAATAAGAACAAACAAGATATAGCCAAATTCACGTTTAGAAAGGCTCTTTTGTAAGCTTTATAATGTCATAAGTACACAATCATCTTTCTATATAAAAATCTCGCATGGTTGTAACGCGATGCGTTACGTTAACAATAATTTAGATTGAAAGAAAGATATGATCCACAGTGGGGTAAAATATGTTTGTTAGAACACAACGCAAGTAGAATTATAGTCATATAGTACTCGTTTACCTGAAAATATCAAAATGGGGTTTGGGGATTGATAGAAATTTCTATAGGGGGATGTACAGAGCTCAAAGAAAAATTATATGGCAACTCCCGAAAGGAATACACGCGTAATATGAAATACCTCTGCAAGTGGCAGGGTGTGTTCATGGGACGTGAGTACAATATATTGCCGGAAAACCGTTTTAAAAAAAGGGGGTAGGAATCCCTCCACTCAATTGGAACTTTGTGGTCAAGTTTTGAGTCAGGGAGCTGCTGTGTTTGGAACTTTACTAAATGATAAGAGAAAAAATCCTTATGTTGGTTGAAAATCTTAGAACTGAAAAGTGAGTACTTTTATGTAATGTTTTAAAAACCAATATTATAAATTTTTAAATGTTAATTGACTGTGTTTTGATAATAAAACAGTAATTAACTAAAAATAAATATCTGGCTGGTGGTTAAGCGGTTTAATGTTAACGGTAGTGCAAAGCGTTATTTATACTTTGACTTTCAGCGGGAGTTTCCAAATACACAAATAAAGCAAGTGTAAACAAAAGTACTTACCAAATCAGCGTAACTTCTAATGGATGAACAACAAACTACACATCTGCTAGATTCAACAAGAGTCACCATTAATCAAAATAGCTATTGGGGATGGGGGATGCGCGATGCCCTGTATGCGGTGGATGCCGATCTTTGGAACGGCGACACTAAACTTTTACTTATGCTATTGGAAACACAACCTTCACATTTAAGAACAATAACGTAACTAACTAATATAAATTGAACTTTCAACACCTGCGAGTTATCAACTTGGTAATAACAATATAACAAAACATTGCATTTTGTATTTTATATATAAAATTAATTTTCTGGCTCCAACAGCTGGACAAATTAGTGATTTGAGGTGCCAGAGATATTACTGTAATTGAGGGTATTTAAAACTATTAGATTTAGTAATTTTGGAAAAGACAATGATATAACATAGAGTCGTGATTTAACTGTTTTTTTTTGGTTTTGATGAACAACACTGCTAATATTTTGATTTTTGATACTGTCATTTTATTAAATCGTAGAGCAGGACTAATTTGGCGTAACGAATAGTTGTTGATGGTTTAGATTAAGTTTTGTTTTAAGACTATCTTTTCGGATTTATTTTAGCACCACATGGCCAGATTTGACTTTAAAAATTTAGTTTTAGAAAAAGGTATTTGTATGTTTATAAAAATTATTTTTATGTTAAGTTTAGGTTGATTCTTATTTTAATTGATTTAGGAAATTGGTTTAAAGTAAAGGATATCCAGCTACTCCAATGATAGTCGTACTCTGAAGAAGTATTTTATTTTGAGAAATTTAATTATGACCAACTTTAGAATACCAAAGGAAGTTAGTTTTATGCGGAATGACAGCCTTCGTTAACTAATTTAAACAATTTCAGTAAAATAAAAATAATTTCAACCAGAATGGCACAACTTCATAAGGCAGCCCGCGCGCGCGCCCACACACACACACACATACACACGCACGCACGCACGCGCGCACGCACGTACGTACGCACGCACGCACGCGCGCACGCACGCACGCACGCACGCACGCACGCACGCACACACTACGTACGAGGATAGTTCAACTAGCGTAGTCATGATTTCGTTTTAATGGCAACGGAATTCATTTGAACATACTGCTTGTGTAGTGTAGTATTGACTGTGTGACTCAATTAAAGATGGCATCTACGACAGATCCCACGATTGCTTACTGATATAAACAGTAGAAAATACATTCGGACTTATCAATACAACATGCGATACGCTGTCGACAACTTGGTAATGCTTTTCTACATCAAATTGTTGCCATTAATGTGCCTTGGTGTTATCACAACAAACCCGAATCTTAACGTCAGAGCAAGCAGTGCAAGTGTGCAAAACCTCCGAAAGCGAAAAATTTCGATTTCAACCTTCGCTAGGTAAACTAATGTTAACTTATTTTTTTATTACCGAAATGCGCTATACTTGGATTTTAAAGTACCCGATGTCAGTACTAACGCACTGAGCGCCATGCAGTCATTTTAACAGGCTTACGTGCCAGCACCAAGAATAAAAGTCACAAATGGTGTCATGCTTCTGCATTGATAATGCTAGACCCCATGTAGCGCAGACCATTCAAAATCTACTCCATCGTATGAAATGAGAAGTTTTACAACATCTAGCTTACAATCGTGACATGTCCTCATGCGATTTTCATGTGTTTAGCCCATTAAAACAATCGAACAATAGAACGCTGAGGTAGAGATTGCTATTATGGAATGGTTTCGCAAACAGCCTCAAAAAGCTCACTAGTGAGGAATCTATAAAGTAATCCACCAATGGAACTCATGCCATAATGTTAATGGAGACTTTGTTTAAATTCATTGAATAAACACTACTTTACAGCGTGTTTCCATTAAACAAGCATCGTATTTTTCATTTGAAATACATTATTTTTGTCGTCATAGTTGCTTAAAAAATTTTTTTATTAACAATTCCTATGATGGCTAGGATCATTGACTGATCAATTTAGGTCAGCTGAAATATTAAGCTTATTGTAGAAAAAATACTAATTTAAACGAAAAATATGTTTTGCGGGAAAGATTTTTATTTAGTTTGGAGTTTTTTACTTAAAGCTAATAAGAATTGTGCAATAAGCTATATTATGTCCTGATAAATTGTACTTATAGAGTTTATTGGTTCAACTCAATTGGATCTAAAAATCTAGTTATCGTTAGCAAAAGCACAATTTATTTGTACATTTTTCAAGAAAAGCAATCAATTTTCTATACCGCCATAAATATAAAAAGGTGTCTGACTAATTCATTTGCTTCGGGTTACACGCTTATCGACAAACTTCATTTAACCTAGAAACTGCGTTGTATCCAAAAAATTTTGTTTTAATATTAGAATTAAACACCAATAAAACCACATGGCGCATATGGTTTCATTAAATGAGAACACTTATGCAACCGACATAAATCACTTTCAGGAGTAAATTATTGTTTTAGACGTTTCTATAATATTTGCAAATGAAGTTTTGGAAGTTTCAGCATTGGCTTCAAATTAGCTTGCGTCTATTCACTTTGCATAAGTTACAAGATTTAGTTTAAGTTGGTTTACATATAATTAGTAGTTCGGTTAGAATGAATTAAAGAACTTGGAATATATTAGTATAAGAAAGACCGGATATGTGGACGTTCGTTAGGTTTTATTAAACTGAATTATTTCAGAACTTTACGATAGTTCTATTACACGGCTAAATTTCTACACGGAGCATGTTATCTTGCCAACAGTTTTACCAAGGAAATTTTTTCGTTTTGTGTTTAATAAAATTGAATAAAATTATAGACTCAACGTATCCGTTTAAAAAAATTAACTTAGTCACATTAGTATTATTCCTACCATTTCAGTATCAAAAATATTGGAAACATACATAGATGTGTTTCAAAGTAAACAGGACTTTTTTTAAAACGAGAACAAAGACTTATTTTGCGACAAAACTTACTTCATTCAAAATTGCTCTCCTTGAGATTACACAACAATTTCCACAATCAAGAAGCATACTGAACAAGTGTTGTATAGAACTTCCTACATATCAATGCAGGCCTTTTGCATGAACCTCACGTCGGCATAACGCTTTTCTTCAATTGGCAAATGTGTTACGGGTAAAATTAGCGTTACGTTATAAATTTAGATTTACCCTAAAGAGGTGGGGACATCTAAACAATTTAAGGTTGCTTCAACTAACAACTACAGTGGTGCGGGAGTGGGTTCCTATGGAAAAATAATGAAAATAGTAAAAAAAAAAAATTATAAAATAGCTGGAATACAAAACAAATAAATTACAAAATCACTTACCTTGAAAAACTTCTTCTCTTGTCATAATCGAATGGCCCCAAACCGTCTAGTCTCAACAGTCTCTTCGATACTATCCCCTTTACGGCAGACGGTTATTCCGCATATCTCTCTTGCTTCGGTTTCATACATTTTTCCTATTATACTTTACCGTTCTCTAAAATACCTGGAGTAGCCGAATATCTTTTACAAATGTATCTGTTTACCAAGTTTTTAAATAAATACACATACAATTTAACCTAAACTTAGACTCTGTTGACATCAAATAGTTGCTATATAATTAGATATATACACGAACAAAATCTAACTTCAATCTGGCCAGGTATTGCTAAAATAAATTCTAAGAAAACAAAATCTAATCCATCAATGATCGTATCACCTCAACTTTTCTAGATTCATATACCGAATTGCATGGCATTATAAATCCCATTGACTGGAAATGCCCTTAATCATAAACACGAAAATCATTAAACGCCCCCCCCCTTTCTTTTATCATGTCATTGTCCACTTCAACATTTATTAAAAATACTAAATCGTCACCCTTTGTCAACAATATTTTGACTAACACAACTTGCATTTAAAATCAACATACACTAACTGCGTGGCTAATTTCATCCAATCAAATAAATACTTTCACTTTGATTAAGTTCTTATTACTTAAATACAAATTATTAACATTTTAAATCCACATGTGCAATCATTAAATTTAAATATAGAAGCTCATTTTTCTCACTTTTTAATTTCAAGGTGTTCAACATGTTTTTCTTGCAACAACTGCGTGGGTCATCCAACTAATACAACTTCTTTAACACACATAAGACAAAATTCCGAATTAATAGAGGATGAATTCTCCAGGTCGTAACCTTTTTTTTAACTGATCGCAATGACATTAATTTCACAACACGTGAATTGAAATCTACCCTACCGGTGCAAACACAGTTTAACAATTATAATCGCATACCACGTATTCTCCCTGGGGAGTCCATATTCTCACATTAAACTTGAAACTGTGTTTATTTACTACCTTTGCTCTCTCCCCATATCAACCGCCTACAGTGCAGGTTTACCGCCGTATTGCACATCCAAATGACTACATTTCAACTTTTTTAATTGTCTGCTCGCAAATTAATTTATTTTTCCATTTTTTCGTCGGCTGTAACTCCGGTCATTTTCTTCCATTACCTTTCTTACATTTCGTTTAGGTTATATCATGGTACAGTCTTTCTATTGGATTTTATAGTAAAATACGTTAAAGACTCGTATACCATAATATTTATTTTGGTTAACCTCCCGTGTTTAGCCTTTCGTTCTGTCTGCAGCAATATAAACAAATACACCTCTGCTATATTTGAGATGCATATTAAAAAAATTCACTTTTATTTACTTCATAATTCTAAAATTTTTATAAAATGGCATGATTACGTTATAAAAAGTCACTGTTATAAATATTAGGTTTGCTTTGTATGGTTTTAAACTAAGTTATGCCCCTGAGTTACGTTCCAATATGTATTTAATCAAAATAAAGTATGATTTTGTGGTTTTTACAATCATTATTTTTTATTGCGGTTTCTAAATTAAGTTATCTTCTCAAACATCTGTGTGGTTTTATTTATTTCATACCACCATGGTATATTTTTTAATCTCGCATAATCAACATATTTATTACATTGTATGCTTTATGAAATCTTTTATTTCAGAGGTTTATATTATTGCGATGTTCATCCTATTGAATGACTAACGCGTTATCTTAGTATTATATTAAATTGTACTAATTTATTTAAAAAAATTTATTGTTTATTGATTCAAATGTACTAACTGCCCTATTTAAAGTTATATTTTATAAAAATACAAGAATTAAAATATCATGCTTAATTAAGATTAATTATTTAAAAAATCTATCATACAAAGTGCGTCATATGTATTCTGTCAAATTAAAATATTTTAAGATAATTAATTTTTTATTACATTGATTATACTAACTGTCCTACTTAGTTATATTTTCTAAAAACAAAAGAATTAAAGTATCCTGCTTAATTAAGATTAATTATTTGTGAAATCTATCATACAAAATGCCTCATATTTATTCTATCATATTAAACTTTTTCTTTCCCAATGCGTTACAAATGCATTTTTTGAGAAGATAGAACGCTAGTTCCAATTAACATACGCACAGATTACACTATATCTAAAATAATCTCGTAAACGCTGTCAAGAAAATACTATCTAAGAAAGTGAAAGACCTATGATATAGATACTAACTAACCCGAAATAGTATACGAAAATCAAGAAGTACTATATTGAAACAGGGATATAATGACCAGTCGCGCAATATCACACAAACGACCAGAAAACGTTCTCTAAAATAACACAGCGTTAACAGCTTGCTTAATATGTGTATCGATCTTTAACACGAAGAGTGCGCTATAGAAACAGAAAAAAATTGAAAAATGCATGTATTTAACAAAAGACCTATACGAATCTGAAACACAAATATATCCTTGATTGAATGAAAACGTTTTATCTTCCCGTAGATATTTCTTTTCTAATTGTTGCAGATGTTTAAACCTTAACTACTAATATCGTCAGGTGAATATGAATAAGAAAATGAATTCTGTATAAAATTAATTCTGTTCAGAATTAACCTACGCCTTGAAGGAGTTTTAAAATACTAGAACGGGTAGAATGGCTTGCCTGATCCAGTGAGTAGGGGTCTTTAGTGAGAAATCAGACTAAGACAGGTTCCCGAAAGAGAGCAACAGCTCTTTCGGTACTTAGAGTGGCAGAGACCATAGGGGTCGGTATGCTATTCTAAGACATGCTGCTGCGATATGGAGGGCAACGGGAAAACCCCATATTACCTCTGAAGTACACGCGTACTAAAATTGTTACTTAAGATCATGGTATCCTCTGGGGTAAAAGATTCCGGAGTTAAAATATTCCCCCATTCAAATCTCAGGGAAGGGACTACTTTAGATGATGTGATTGGAAAGTTTAAAAAAAGAGCTGTAAACATTTTGCGAATCGGAGCGTAGAATGTCAGAAGCGTGAAGCAAGTGGGTGAGCTAGGGAATTTGAAAATTGAATTGGATAGGTTAGTATTAGACATAGTAGGGATTGGCGAAGTTCGGTGGCCAAAAACGGGGAACTTTTGGAGCGGAGACTTTGGGGTTATTCATACGGAATCAGAAGAAGGAAATTCAGATGCGAGGACAGTAATGTGGAAAATGATAGGACACTAGAAAACTACCTACAAGAAAACAAAAGTGTTCTCATGGTTAGTACAAAATCTAAACCGGTAAATACAGTAATAAGACAAGTAAACATGTCCACCTCCAGCTACATTATAATTTGAATTAGGGCCGCTATACTTGCGGCCACGTCCCCAATGCTCCACCCGGAGGTACTACATTGAACTCACCTCCAGCTACAGTAAGAATGATGTAGAAGCGATCCACAAAGATATCGAAGACATACCAAGATTTGTAAATGGACATGAATATTTAATAATTACGGGAGATTTTATTGCTGTGGTAGACAAAGATAGGGAAGGAGCGGTATTAGGTTCATTTGGTTTAGGCGCGAGAAATGACAGGAGAAGTAGGCTGGTAGAATTTTGCGACAAAAACAATTTAACCATTATAAACACATTATTTCAACATCGTGCTTAGAGACGATACACGTGGATGATGCCATGAGACATAGGGAGATATCAAACAGATTACATTCTTGTTCGGCAACGGTTTAGAAATCAAGTAAAAACTGTAGAAGCTATCCAGAAGCAAATATAGACATGACAACAACATATTAATTATGTAAGTCGCGCTTAAATTAAAAATTTTGAAAAAAGGAATGGAAAAAGGTACTTTAACTTTGGGAAACTAAAATATATAGATATCCACAAAATATTTGCGAAAAAGTTAAATGAATTGCTGAAAGACATCAGAAAAGTTTCTGATACTAAGGAACTATAAACAGAATGGAATAACGTTAAATTCAGCGGCCAGAGATATTCTGGGGTATTGACAAAAAAAAGAAACCATGGGTAACAAACGATATTCTGAATTTAATCGAAAAAAGGCGAAAATACAAAAACAGACCAGACGAAGCAAGAAAACAGAGATACAAAGCCACAGAATAGGAAATTATTTGTAAATGCAAGAAAACTAAAGAACAATGGATTGATGAAAAGTGCAAAGAGGTACAAACTAAAATGGAAATAGGAAAAATGGACAAAGCATACAAACTAATTACAATGAATTTCAAGGATATAAAACCGTATAGCAAAAATATAGGACGCCCTAGAAGAAACATCAATATAGAAAGTGTAGTGAAAGCAAGAATATAGGACGCCCTGCAAGAAACATAAATATAGAAAGTGTAGTGAGAATGGTTAGATGGCAAGAATATACAGGTTATTTATATGCAAGACCTAAACTACAAGCACTAGAACAGGAACTAGACATTGGAAAGAATGGCATAGGATGTCCTATAATTAGAGATGAGTTTGAATTACCATTAAAGGTTCTGAACACTAATAAAGCGCTGGGTATAGCTAAGGTACAAGTAGTAACTCTAAAAGCTGTTGAATAAGCAGCAGCAGAACGTCTTTTTCAACATGTAACTTAAATGTATGAAACAGGCGAGATACTCAAAGATTTCAAACATAACACCATAGTCACTATACCAAAAGCGAGAGGTGTGAATAAATGTGAAAATTTTCGAACAATAGGTTTGACAGCATACGTGTCAAAAATATTAACTAGAACTGTACAAAATTGGATGGAAGTACAAGCTGAAGGAGAAGATCAATTTGGGTTTATGCAAAACAGGAGAACACGGGTGGCCATTTCAGCTTTAAGGGTGATAAGGGTGATAATAAAGTAAACAAAAGGGAGAAAGTATGTATATAGAATTTTTAGGTCTCGAAAAAGCGTTCAAAAATGTAAAATGGGAAAAAATGTTAGAAATACTCAAAGAGATTGGAATGAGTTATGGGAATAGACGGATAGTACAT
Source organism: Platerodrilus igneus (assembly GCA_036346225.1). Lineage (NCBI taxonomy): Eukaryota > Metazoa > Arthropoda > Insecta > Coleoptera > Lycidae > Platerodrilus > Platerodrilus igneus. The sequence continues at coordinate 5,731,271 of JARFIW010001303.1, forward strand.
AGCTTATGTAAAGAGCAAACAGCTGTAATAAAATTAAAGCAGGAATATAGAGAAATAAATACTGGGAAAAGGGAGAGGCAGGGGTGTGCCTTATCCCCGTTAATTTTTAACTTATACTTCGAAAAGGCAATGAACACTGTCAAATGCAGGAAAAAATTTGGAATTATTATGCCGGGACTAAAGCGATATGAGCATCAAGCAAGATTGAGTTAGCCGCGGCTCTTAATGAAATGGAAACAGTACTAACAGAGAGATATGGTAAGAAACCATCAATGATAAAATTAAAATTATAGTATGTAAAGAAAGGAAAATAAGTCAAAACCAGAATACAAAGAGGAAACGAGAACCTACAAGAGCTTAAGGATTTCTGCTACCTTGGAAGCCAAATAACACAAAATGGAAAAAGTGCAAAAGATATAAAACCAAGATTAGCACAAAGACGTGCATCATTTAACAAGGAAAAAGAACTACTTTGTTCAAAAACAACAAACATAGAAACAAGGAAAAGATTACCGAAAGCATATGTGTGGAACACAACACTGTACGGCTGTGGAACTAGCAAAATAGGAGAAGCCGACAGGAAAAAGATAGAAGCCTTTGAAATATGGTGCTACACACGTATGATGAAAATATCATGAACAATCACAGTTAAGAACATAGAGGTTGTAGAAATGATAGGGAAAGAAAGAAATATATGGGAAACACTACAAAAATAGGGATAGGATGATATGTCACATACTAAGGCATGAGGGAATAGTGCGGAATATATTAGAAGCAGAGATAGGAAAAATGAAAGGTAGAGATAGACCTAGGTTAGACTATGTGACACGGATAGTTAAAAAAGTAGGCTCTCTTTCAAAGAAATGTGTAGGTTAACTCAAAATAAAAATCAATAGAGATACGGATCCAACCAGTTCCAAAGCGAAAAGCTTAATGTTGAAACAGTAATTGTACTTAAACCTAATGATTATTGTAAACAACTACAGGTGTTGAATATTCTCAACAAATGTTGATTGTGTAAAAGAATTAATTGGAAAACTATTACTGAATAATAGAAATAATAGTAATAATAATAATAATAATAACAACAAAGATAAATATCTACAAATTGCTATGAAAATGAACTAAGCCTATTGGGTACACCGCTAAAAAAATAATAACGTTTCCAGTTCACCTATAACCATTGTCGAACGAAATGTTTGTGGGGGTTGGATCCAGATTGAGCGCCTAACAATTATTAATAAAGGGGGTTAAAAATTAATACTAATACCAATATTCGGCAAATGTCTAGGTGTTGAGGTATTTTGGTAGCCGTTAGGCTGCTTAACCCTCTCTACATGCCACTGAATAGAAAACAATAGGAGGGGAACCGTGCAGTATCTAACAAGGAAGAGCAGCGGCTATGTTACAAGGCAATAAGCATAGAAACAAGAAAAAATTGTTAAAAGCCTATATGTGGTGCACAGCACTGTATACTTATGTAATGGGGACAGTAGGAGAAGCAGGCAGGAAATAGGTAGGAGCCTGTGGAATGTGGTATTTCAAATGTATGATGACGATAGTATTGAGAAAAAAGTTAAAAACAAAGAGCTTCTAGAAATAGCAGGGAAATTAATATATCTGTGGAAAACAAAAAAATAGGAGAAACAGAAGGATAGGGCACGTTCCAAAGCAATGGGGAATAGCGTCGAATATATAACAGGCAGAGATAGGAAAAAGAGGTAGAGGTAGACGTGGACCTATATTAGACTATTGCACGCAGATAGTGAAAAATGTAGGCTGTGGGAATTTCACGGAAATCTGTAGGTTAGCTCAGAATAAGAAGTAATGGAGGTACGCATTTACCCAGTTTCAGGACTGAAGACTTAATGACGAAAATGAGAATGATAGGACACACTAAGGCATAAGAGAATAGAGCGGCATATATTAGAAGCAGAAAAGGAAGAAGAAGCGGTAGAGGTGGACATAGATTAGACTATTGCATACGGATAGTGAAAGACGTGGGCTGTAGGAATTTTAGGGAAATGTGTAGATTAGTTCAGAATAGAAAACGATGGAAGTACGCGTCCAACCAATTCTAGGACTGAAGACTTAATAATGATGATGATAAAATTAATTGTAACAAAAGACGCCAATAGACAAAAGTCAAAACCATAATAGTGATAAATGACAATAATTAAAGTGACAATAAAAAGTTTTATTAAAACCGATTACATACGAGCTAGAGGGAATACATAATAAATTATTTTTGAAGTTTCGAGAAATGTTATTTCGTATTGAAATTTGCAATTTTGTTAACGCGTTAATCGTCTCATCTAAAAACAATTTTCAAAATTTGAAGAAAATTTAATAATTTTTCTTTTTGACAAGAAAATTTCAAAATCTATAAATTGAAAATTGTGATCGAAGCTAAGAGCACTTTCAAAAATTGAGAAATAAAAATTATAGCAAATACTAAAAAAACTGAAGATTCATCAAACCGTTAAGATATACTATAGTAAACATAATAAAGTTTGAACATTAATAATATATTTGTATTTATTAATGCAACTTGTCGACCAGTACTTGGAAACTGTAATTTCCTATAAGAGTCATTCAACATTTATGACAAGGTGTTTCGTTTTCAGGTACACGCCCGTCAATTACGGATAAATTTTTTAAGTTATTCAGTTATAAGTGACAAATGTTTCCGGACAGTTTGCAACATCATTGCCCCTAGATCTTTTTATGAGTGAAGTAGGAGTTTGACATCACACTTTTAACTATAAGGATTATCATCACATGTCCGTGAGTTTATCAATATCTGAAGAAAAGTAAGTTAATTTCATACATTTCTTTCCGTTGCATTAGTCTTAGTCTAGAAATTAAGAATTGCTTAATTTTATAATACTGACTATAAATTTTTCGTACTTTTACTCAGTAGCGCATAACAAATCGAAAATATGTACATTTTTGTAAATTTAAAAGATTTAGAATGACTCTCAATTTCGTTAAACTTTACATTAAAATACACGCATTAGTCATTGTACTGAGATAAATTAATAATATAATATAATCAAAGAAGAACTATTAAAAATATAACTGCACAATATATACTAAGAGAGGAAGCACATTTTTGCATGGTGAAAGAGTAGTTGGGCTATGCGATAGAAAATTTCGATACAGACCGCGTTATCCCGGCAACAAACTCAGATGACGACAAATTTTTTATACATTTGTGAAACTGTTCTGGTCAAATACATTAAACCCCTTTGAAATTAAATGTTTGCAGAATATCCACAATTCTGAAATAGAAATTTTGTTTTATAATTAGAACTACTTATTATTTCACATTTGTTTTAATGAAAAGTTTGATAACAGTTTGATGTATTCAAGAACGCAATGCAGGAATAACTGCAAAATTATAAATTAGTTGAATGTATGTTACGCACTGAAATTAATTATACTCTACAAAAGCAAAGTGACGTAATAGTAAAATAGTGTGCAGGAAAGCTTTCAGTGGTGCGGGGTAGGTTCTTTGAAAGCAAATGCAAAACTTTCATGAGTATATAGATTATAACACTTTTACTAAATACTTTTACAACTAAATTGAAAGGTCTTTAAACTCTCGTTGCTTAAGCGCCAACCCACATGGATAAACCTTGGTTGCAGTATCTCTAAAAGATAGGTGTTACAAGAGACAGTTTAACGATTCTTGCTGCAGTAGAAGATGACGAAGCCTTGTGTGCACGTTTCTTACCTTTCACTAATTTAAAATAAATACAGATAGTAACAAAAGCTCAAAGTCCTGTTCACCTAACCTATATTATCAAATATTAATATCACAGTAAATAACAAACAAAAACTAACTAAGATCTACCCCTAATTGAATAAATCTTCGAGTATCTAAAAAAATTAATAACTTAATTTATTAATTATAGAAATTCAACTAAATTAACTTGTGCATATGAATTATGCGGATACAATCGTGGTACTTTTCGATATAAAAATTTGTATATTCACAATATGCTTTAAATAAGCGTGTGCCAACGTAAAAAGTTTTCTTAATAGTAAGTTCTCCGCATTCCTATTATTACAATCAATAACAACTATTAACTATAGAACAGAATGCAATATTTATCAGGTATAAAGCAAAAATTCAATAACTTCCGGGTATTGTTGGTATCTTCCAAAGCTGTAAACGACCTTTAAGTGCAGGAAAATTGGTTACAGGTAATCCAATACTTCAACCTAGCGTGAATGAAAGCTTCTAATACGGGGCACTTTCACCTGCAATGACACTTTTAATTTCGTGTTATTACTTGCGTTTGGAAAGGTTTAGTTACAATCCCGGGATTTAATACAAGAACTCGTGTGATCTCTTAATTTCTCTCACTATTTACATGTGACACGTTAACATTTTATTGTTGGTTTCATTATTGTTGAGGTTGTAGGGTGAGTCGGTCCAATTCCCTAATTCAATAATTTATTTTTGAACTCGTGTGAATGTGTACAAATACGTTTCCTATGCCGGTTATTTACCAAGATCTATCTGTATTTTTCTAAATTTAACACGAAGATTGTAAGGTTCATATCGTTATTCTAATTTAATACCATATTGGAATAATAGACACGCTATTATTCTGAATTTTACAGCCTGCTTTTATGATAAATGCTCATTTATTTAACTTCATCTCCTAAATTGTTTGCTATTACCCAGTGTTTGGTTAAATAACGTGCCAGCGTTGCAGATTGCTAGTTTGGTACTCATTTTCTGCAGCTACTTTTCAAATATGACTATTTCACGAATGTCATGTAACATTCAATGCATATCACGTTACCTTTAAAATTAATTTTGTAAAACTATTGTAAATTTTGAATCCTTTTAGATCTGTATACCAAACTGTATAGACGACACTGTTGCAAAAAGCATCAGCCTAAATGGCTTACCGCAAATTTATTACTAAATTGGTGAACACAATTTATGCATATCAAAGAACTTGATCACAAATAGTTCCTTGATTTCAAACAAATTTGCTGATCATTCTACAATGAAAACATTGCTGTGAATGATTAAGTACGTTTTACGATATACTAACTTTAATTTTTAATTCATACAACGCACCGGCTTATTAACTTCAATATTAAGCTGATGAAATTGAATGTAATCGCGTACAATTCATTATAGATCAATTTTACACTCATATGTTAGACTCATTACTGGATTCGATCAATTTTCAAAATAAATGCTCAGTTTGAGATATAAGAAGTAAATAACTGGCTTTCAAAAATAATGTAATATTATCGCCGAACGGTTCAGAACTGAAAGGAATAAAATCTATTATGCAACAATGGTTTGGGTGATAGCTACAAAGGTGCATTTAAAAAACCAATAGAAAGCAAACAAAAAATGGAATAAGATGATCTCGTGTTTTCTAAAACAGTATCGGATATAAATAGCATCCCTTGTGGTGGACAGTTAGTTCGGTATGGGTCTTAATCCACAAGTGATATGAAATAAATCATTTTTTTCAATTTGTTAACTTAAATAATCTTAGTGTTTATATAAATTATGATATAACAGTTAGTTAATTAGTGCTTGTAAAAATAAATTTGTGGTGTAACCAGGTACGCAGTTGAATAAATTATAAATATAGTATACTTGTTGCTTTAAACCTTATCTTATTATAGTTAACATTGTTAGTAATTATTTATGGTAATAAATAATAGTTAATTTCATGCTTAGATTTTGCCGACTATGCATTTTAGAAATGCGACATTCCCTATTTGTAGCATCATCCATACTTGCTTTCTCTTACTAATTTCATCTTTAAGTAAAGTGAAGCCAACAAATGGTGTATTTATTGATCTCATGCACAGCTATCAATATACTAATGCCTTTGTTATTATGTAGTATCAATCTTAAAGCCTAAATTATTGTAACCATAAATTTAGTAAACATGAACGAAACAATGAAATCCTTCGTCAATAAATATGAATTCTATGACGGTGCCTTTGTATACTGAGGAGCCGAATAATAATTTCAATTTGTCTTAATCTGAAGAAAACAAAGACAAGATAAGTATAATAAACAACAACTGATAACGTAAATCCTATTTGATAAAACACGTTGCTAAATGAATGTAATATTTCCGAAACAAATGCTTTAACAATCGAAAGTCACGTTTTTAAATGTTTTAGAATCTCTAAGGAAAGTACCAGGTTATATTGAAAGAGTAAATTTGCTATATTTAAGTGATACTTGCATGCTAATAAAACCTGCAGAAAAGCTTATACCCGCAAAATAACCGTGGAAACAGTACTGAATATGCAATTTTAAATTAACTATGCGCCAAATTATTTAATTACAGGGACGGAACGTAACAAATTATACAGGAAGAAGTTTAAAAAACGTCTGGTTACGAAATCATTACTTTCCACTCAATTTAATCAAAGATGTCAAGTAGATCCCATAGACATTCAATCTTAAAAAGACGATATAAATTAATTTTGTTACCCAGGTTTCCATATTTATTATGCCATTGGAGAACATACGCAATTAAATACATAAAACGCAAGCTGTAAGACAACATTAGAAAATAAGATAACAAAATACATTAATTTATAATGGTTCTCTAATGTATGAATGTACACGTCAATGTACAGTCAATTGTCAAAGATAACAGACACCTTTAGCAGTAGAATATGTAAACTAAATAGATAAATACTTTTTCCGACGACCACTTGTGAAAACAACAGATTACACACTACTTATTTATGTAGAAAGTAAAGTATATCACTCTAGAGTGCAAAAGTACATATCACTCTAGTGTTGAAATACTTTTCAACTCTAGAGTGATATGATTGATGTTAGTATGCTAGTTACCTAGGCAACCCAAACGACTACCGGTTTCTATCTTTTTGTATTCATTCGTTTCGTTTTGGCTAATAACAGTTTAAAATACTCATAGGTAAATCGATACGGACAGTTTCCGTTTTACCTAAAGATGTAATTACTCATATTAGTTTGTAATTGAAATGATTTCTTCAATAAAATTGAGAATGCATACGCTAAAAGCAACAGAGTCGCGGATTTTATAAAGACAAAAACAAAGTAGGCGTTCGAATTTTCAACATCAAAACGTCAAATAAATTTTATAGCTGTCTGTCTGTCTTGCATTATTGTGTACACATTTATTGCAAATAAACATAAAAATAACTATTTCGTAGTTGTTTTAGTGGTGGTCGTCGGAAAATAGTGTACAGTACTGCGTGAAGTGACCATTTCACACTCGTGGAATAGTCGCACTCGGCTGACGCCTCGTGCGACAATACTCTTCCACTCGTGTGAAATGGGTCACTTTCCACGCTAGTAATGTAATATACTAGTTTCTAATTTTTCAATCATCTATAACACATGGAAACTTGTAATTCCTTCGGCATATTGTTCACTATGAAATTGATTGATCCAAATTTCTTTTAAGATCAATTCCAATTTTATAGCAAATTGACATTCATTTACAGAAAAAATTCGTTAATATTCTGATTATTTAGGACAATAATAGTATAATACAGCTATAATTTGGTTACCAACCATCTTGATTTATTCACTTCCTAATAAATATTTCAACGAGCAGGTTTTCATTGATCATTGCATAGTGTTAGATAAAATATGTTATTAAATACAAACCTGACTTACTATCCAAGCCCAACCGATAATTTTCTTTAAATTACTGCAAAATATGAAAAACTATCACTTACCTGTAACAAACAAAAAAAATATTATAGATATGTACAGATTAACTTGTAAAGCAAATTATGTTCAATATTAAGTTGGTTTTTAACACTTATGAAATAAAATAATATTTAAAAGTCTTCGATACCGTGACATAAGATAAAGGGTGATTCAGTTAATGCAATTAAAGAACTAACGTATTAGAGTTTTGACTTGTCCTGTAGCAATTTTTGTAATAGATAAATGTATGGCAGAGCTCTTACGTAAAACTGAATTAGTATCAAGAAGCTGTGTCATATAAAAAAATAACTTCAAGCTGTTTTTGTGGAGCAAAAACTATATTATATCTACCTGAAGTACCCTATATCGTCCCATACAATGCTATATTGTTGTAATTGTGTAAAAAAATTTTTGTTTATAACAAAATTGCTTTTCGGAACAACATAGGCAATAAAAAAAATGGAAAATTTACTAAGAGTATTTATTTGCAAATTTAGATGAGTTTTCGAATTTTTAGTAAGTCCTTGGTTCCATATGGAAAGCAACATGCACTCAGTTATTTTCTAGTTTGATTAAATTGTAAGGCTAAGTTCAACATTTTCTACTCGTAATCAATAAGAAAACAATTTAGATGTTTTGAAAACTATTTTGGAAAGTCGTAAAAAGCAATAGACTCGTCCAAAATTCGTGTTACTCACAATATACGTCAAAGTATTCAACTTGATTCATACACACGGCCGTGAGCACCAAGCATTTGTTCTTATAGATTTCCCCTAGTTGAATTGTCTTTGTAAGTCGTTTTCTCAATCCGCTCACTTCCACATCATCTTCGAGTCAAGCAGGATGGGAAGTCGTTGATGGTGAGCGTAAGACTACAGATCCCAAGGTCTTGGGTTTAAATCCCGACACGGCCGACTACTTGAAAAATGGCAGGTGAGCATTTTTCACAAAAATTACGCCCTCGTTCGGATGAGAGGTTAAATGGAGGTCCCGTGTGTGAGTGTTGCCACGCACGTTAAAGATCCCTACCTTGCTTGGAACGGCAAGAGTTCGGCAAAATTCTAAATTTCCAGGCAACAAAAAACTCGTCTCTTGGCCAATGTAGTACCTACGGGTGGAGCATTAGAAATGTAAATGAACGGTGAGAATTAGTAGTGACAAAATTAAGTGCCTTAATTTGTATTCATTTCAGCGCAAATACCTTCGAGCCAGCAAAAACCCTCAAGCCAGTATGTACCTTCGAATCTACTAACACCGTTGATATTCAAAATATCTCCGAGCCTACAAACAACCTCAAATCACAAGTACCGTTGATGTCCAAGCATACTTGAGCCTACAATCACCTTTGAGCTCACCCATCACATACTTTGAGATCAGTCTGGGGCCATTGCATCTTTCGCCAAAAGCAACCAGCTGGAACCTGGACCCAAGCAATATAAGGGTAGCAGCCAGCCGCCAGTGGTTAAGGGTAAGTAGGCGTAGTTGGTGTGTATGTGACTACTACGCCCAAGGTCCCGGGTTTAAATCCAGACACGGTCCGCTTGAAAAATGTTAGGCGAGCATTTTTCACAAAAATACACACTCGTTCGGATGAGAGGTAAAATGGAGGTCTCGTGTATGACTGTTGTCACGGTCAAGATCCCTACCTTGCTTGGAACAACAAGGGTTCGGCAAAATTCCAAATTTTCCAGGTAACAAAAAATTCGCTTCCTGGCCAATGTAGTACCTTTGGGTGGAGCATTGGAAAATCGCATGTAAGGTTAAGGGTGAGTTATTTTTGCCTAATCTTGAAACGGATTTGTTTCACAACCCCCTTTCCCACAAACGATTAATTTTCGATCCACGAAAACCTTTATCGTTTTAGTCTGTGAGATCGCGATACACAATTTAATTAACTTTTGTTGATTAATTTTTTTTTTACTTCGACTGTATATTTTCTTGAAAGTAAAATCTTTATTCAAACTTTATTGTATTTAAAACTCTCACTTGTAATTACTTTAAGATTACTTTAATTACTGTTTTTGGTGAAATTTGTACGTGATTATCAGATCTGATGCTCATTTAAATATTAAGTAACGAAATTTTGTTCAGCTAATAATTTTTCATATAACTAAAATATCTGAAATTATTTATTTCTTTTGCTAAATATTGTTATTGAATACAGATTATTTATTATAGAATAAAAGTATTCCGATTCTTGTCTGATCAATTTTCCAAGAGGCTAAATCTAAACTTTTAAAATTATCAACTCCGAAAAGGTTTCACTATCTACCCTAAAATTATAATATTTTTAATACTAGCTAGATACAGTGGCGTCCAACTTTAGTTTATTTTGTTTTCAGTATAGCAAACAATATTTCAAAACAGCCCATCTCAAACTCTCTTGTAGCGTAATAACCAAGTTAGCCGTTAGAATAGCAGTTTTTTATCTTTCCATCTCGTATGCGTAAAAGTTTTATGTCCGTTTGAAGTTCTAAATTACCGCGTCTCGCATGCATTAATAATAATCAAGCTGGTCTCAATTATTTTAAACGTAATCATTGGTATAATTAAAAATTTAAAACCGTTGCAATGGCACTAGCATCGTGAGACCCGAATTGTTGCTCTATCTCCTCCCTTTGGAGCAAGGTCTCAAAATGCGTTTTCTATTAAAAACAACATGCTACAATAAGAAAAGGAAGATACGTTCAGACTTGATTGTCGCTAGATGACAGCACACACACACACACAGACATATGCACGCATATGCGCCCACGCGCGTACGTGCATTCGCTCGCTCACACACGCGCTTTCTCGCTAGCGCGCACTAACGCGCACATGTTGGCGCGCGTTTATACGCACGCTCGCTCGAAAGCGCACACACCGGCACTAACGCGCGTGTTCATGCACTAGCGTGCACGCGCGTGCTTGTGCGTACGCTCGCTTGCACGTAAGTACACACAAGAACGTGCGCTTGCACGCACGCACGCTCACACGCACCGACACACAAATCAATCATAATAACAATTCATCATACATGTCAATTTAATTGAACATCAACATATTGTCAACGCACGTGTACAAAAGAACCTATTAATAATGTGTATTTATTGGTTTCACAGAGATTAATCAAATTGCGCATGAAGTATGTCAGTTTAATTGAGTGTTTTGAGTATTTTTGAAACATGTAGGTGTGTGTGAAATGAGAAACGACATTTATTTAATTGTAAACGCATTTTATTATTTGGGTCGGCACGTGAAATATGTGAGAACGCACCCTGTGGGTACGTTTGACGTGTTTTTCACGTGATACTAATAATAAGCTCTCCTTAATGGAATGAGAGCTTTCTAGATTGTCGTGATTGTGGTTGGAGCTAATTTAGATTAGAACAGGGGGTGTTGTTTATTTGCGTGACGTCAAGGCGTTTTAACATATGAAAATCGAAGAAAATTCATTGGAGGGCATCTTTTTGCTTTACCGGTAATTTTCTTAATAATTAGAAAAGAAGTTTAGAAGTATTGAAAATAGTGAATTATAATATTATAAAAATGTTCAAAACCCAGTTGATGAAAATGTACTGAAACTAAGCAATCGTCATCGTAGAAGAATTAAAGTTTCAGGTTAAATAGACATTTTAAAAAAATAAAATATGGTAGTATGATTTTCCAATGGGAAATAGTAACGAGGGCGGGTTGTACAGTATGCAGACCGTTTCGTTGCCATTCACAATCAGGTGTTTTTAAAAAGCATTTAGAAGAAGTTGGATTGTGAGAACTTGATGTTTAATTAATATTCCGTGTAACAATACATTTGCTTTTGAAAAACGTTTCCAAGGAATTTGATTGCACAAATTTATGTTCTAATTATTATTGATGTCAAGATGAATTTATAATTGAAAACATTTCCTAGTAATTTGGTGCGGAAAATTTGATATTTTAAATTTAGTTTGATGTAACAATTTATTCATTTTTAAAAATACACTTGAGTAAGATAAGATATTAATACTTGTTGTGTCAATGATGAATTTAACTTCCAGGATTTTGTTTATAATGAAAGGTAATTATAAGTCACAAATCCTATGATTTATTATGCAAACCTTATTCTGGTAATTGATTAATTCTAAAATGAGATCCGGGGTCGAAGAGAACGGAACCTTGAAAGATTTGTTTTTGGTATTAACGCGAGTTACGATGTCGCCCACATATAGCTATGAAAATAAATAACTAACTAATTTATTGTCATAAATTGATTTAAAGAAATAATGATATTTAGGAAGAGTACTAACAAGCGCTAAGGTATGTTATTAAAGTTAATTTCAATTATTAGTAGTTATCAGAATTAAAGGAAGGTGGATACATTAAAATAATGAAATTCTAAAGGGATGTAACATTTTATTTTTCAAGTCGTAATTCAATTACATTGAATTACACGCTAAGCACGCTAACCGTATATTGTTCCTTAAGGATCTAGTTATATTAAGATATCTGTGTCGCATAAAGCTATTTTCAAGTACATATCTATTTGATTGTTTCGTATTCCCCCCTCTGACGCGACCGTTCGGCTCTGGTTTCGACAGAGAGTCGGCCACGGGCTACGGCTTTGTTAAGATGTATTTTTGGCTAGAGGCCGGCAACCTTCGAATCAATTATCAATTGTGGAGATATATTCTAATAACGCGCGACAAAGTAGAAGGCGACCCTTAGAATGTGACAGCAACCTTTAGAATGCAAAAGCAACCTTTAGAACACGACATAAAATATAATGCAACAAATATAATTCGACAAGAACAGCCGATTTAAACTTTGCCTAATAAGAAATTTGTCTGTTAAGGAATCCTAGAAGTTAATTTGGATGGAGTCGTTTCAAATTAAAAACGCTGTTAACTTTGCTTGAAGAACGGATTTCCCGCCTCAGTTTGTTGTGATGCGGCTAATGCAGTTTTTGGTTCGTAATTAGCAATAAGATCTTTTTTCTGCATGAGTTTCAAAGTTTAGAACATGTTAACTTGCTTTTATGTTTAGTACACGTAATTTGTATAAACCTCAATTAATTGTTTAGCTGGTTTTACAAGCTGTAAAACGAAATTTTGTTGAATTAGCTTTCTAAAAAAAACATGCATTGTTCCATATAAACCGTCGATAAATTCAACATGTGTTTTCGACGTCATATTTTTCCATTTTGTACAGTTCACAGATGTTGTCTTGAAAGCAAATGCTTTGAGCAGCTGTAATACAATTTAAACAAACATGCCTATTTTTGTGACCAGCTTTATCTATACTTAGATTATTAAACGTAAATTTGAAAGCTCAAATTCTCATTATGTTAGGTTCAAGTAATTTGTTATCTACCTCAAAAGATCTGCCCAGGTTTTAATTTATTTCACTGTGTTATGCTTACCAATCATTATTACTTTAATTTGTATAACAAGTTCATGTTTAAAGTAAAGTTGCTTGATTAATGAAAGAAAAAAAAGGAAAGTTAAAACTTTAATTTTGATGTAGTTGATTATGACCATTTTTTGTTACAAGTTCCAATATTTTAAAAGAGTTTTTTAGTAAACATTTAGTCCGAAATCTAAGACTTTTATTTTGGTCAAGTACGATCAAATCTAATTACATAAAGCTAAAATTAATCTGAGTAATAATTTGATGCCAATATTATATTGGAAATATTTTTTTATTATTTCTTTATATATGTTTATAGGACACGAGTGGTGTTCAATTTTTTTATTTATTTAACCATTGTAATTTCTTACAGGAGCTGCGTCTTATTTTGTTAAGACAGGTTTTTGTTAACGAAGGCGATCATTTGTTCTTTGGGTTTCCACGTCCGCCCTTAGAACTGTGCTTTGCAATTATCGTCATTATCTCAGGACATGGTGGCGCCTATTTGATTTAGCTTAACTTTGGTTTGCAAACAGAATTCGACTTACCCCCCCCACTTCTCATTGCTCTACCCAAGAATAGACCCCTAGCTTTGTCGGAAGACTTTGTTCTCTAGTGCCTTAATATAACAAAAAGACATTCCAGTCTTTTGTAAAACAGAAGTCGTTTTAGTGGCACCCATCCAACGTAAGGCCTAGCAAAAATAGTTACTCTGGCGTCACAACGTGAGCCAGCCAACTATTAAACTGTTCTGTTAAATTCGTATCAGGGAACCCCTAATTTTTGATTAATTACGCCTTTTGTAAACTATAGAATTATTTATTTAATATGCATAAGGAGTTAAACAATTTGTTATATTGTATACAATACTTGATACCTCATGCATTGTATCATCCAGACCGATGAACTTACTGTGAAGAGACAATTTTATAAAAAATATAATTGGAAGCGTATGCATAATAAAAATCGTGATAAAGATTGTTATTTCCCAAGAGAGTAACTAAAGCAGCATTATTGAATTGTAGTGGTAAATAAAATCGATTCAAAACAACAATATGTCGCAAACCCTCTTAGATTCAAGTAGTATGTCATCATCATGTGGAATAGGTCGTATTGCAGAAGCTATGTTGAGGTAGTTAATGACAAACTTTTTTCTTAAGACACCTATACCGTGTCCACTGGAAATACAGTTCAGAAATAACAATCACTTAAGTCATCTGACGGACTCTCTCCATATCTTTGGAACAGCAAAGCGCACTTACTTCTTTTTTCGATTCAACCAGTTTCGAAGACCTGTTGCATAGTTATTGCAGTATTTATATGTAGCCCAAGACTTGTCATGATCTTCCACTTTGCACACAAAGTAATACCGCTTTTTATCCATTGAATTAAGGCGCATTTTTGCGACGTAAAAATCAATTCAGCACAAATGTAACAAAACCAATCGGAATTATCAATACACTAGCAGCAAAAACTGTTTTCGCTGTCAACTTTTTGTGTTTTGTTTTTGTTTTATTGCTTTTTGTATCGTATTACTAGAAGTGTGCAGATGAGAATGGAAGACTTAATTTTTCAAAATGCCCTCTTGGTAGCTAAAATACTGTTCCGCACTACAGAACGCATTCTTAAAAGATAAAAAAAGGACAATATTTTGGACGAACTTTGCGTGTTAATGGCATTTTTAAAAATTTAGCCTGTCTATTCTCATCTACACACGTTCAGGAACACAACACAAAAAGAACTAGAACAATAAAATGAAAAAGTACGCACAGACACCAAAATAAACATTAATTTAGTCAATCCATTTTTATCTACACACACCCAGGAGCATAATGCAAAAAGTATCAGAACTAAGAACTAAGAACAGTATACAAAAAAAGTTACAGCATCCACACGGAAGCAAAGTTTTATAAATAATCTTCTTTTCTCTTGCGTTCGCTGTAACTTTTTTTGTTTCCTTTTTGTTTTAATTCTTTTTGTATCGTATGCCTGAATGTATGTGGATGAAAATGGATAGGCTGAATTTTTGAAATCGCCCCCTTAGCAACCACAATATTGTTCATCACAGAAAAAACATTTTTAAAAAATAATAAAAAGACAAGTATTTTGACTACCGAGGGCATTTTTAAAATTCAGCCTGTCCATTCTCATCTACACATGCACAGGAATACAATGCAAAAAGAATTGCATTGACATATGGTGTTAGGCATGCGCAATAAATGCTCGTTTGTGAGGACCGTTTGTGAGTATGCGCTACATCACAGATCTTGAAAGCGTGGTCTAAGTAAAAAATGTATTAATTTGTTGCATGCTGGCTTCGGGAACGAGAAAATAAAATAATTCAGAAATTTAAGAAGCTTCGAAGAAGATCGTGCCAAAATTACAAATCGGTATAGGAGTAACGAGTAACAACAAAAATACCAAAAAGAAAATCTAAACAAAAAGATTCAGTCGAGAAGGTAGCAGCGAAGTGAACAGATGTCTCGCTTTGACCAGCAGCTCACGGTGGAGTGGCGTGGGCAGAGGCAAAAAGCAGGAAACAATAAGAACTAATTACTTGAAAGCGCCAGGGATTATCACAGTAAAGCAGCTGACTCAACGAACTCACGAAGCGTCATGATTTTATCTATTATCTAAAAGAAAAATAAAATACAAAAAAGAGAACACAGCGGTACTAATCCATTAAGGGGTGGCTTCTGCAGCAAACTAGTCATAAAACCTGTCATAAAATAATACATTTCAGAGGGAAAAAAGCCGCTACTACATTAATATTAATAAGACAAAATGAAATGAAATATCCAACATGTAAACAATGTTCAATAATTATTTTGGTCACCATAGTTTGCAAAATTAGTAACTAGAAAGTTAGTTGAGAGGTTAAAAGGAGGTTATATACTAGAGTATGTGGTTGCGCTCAGTACTCGATTTTGGAAATAAAACTTGAATCACTCCTTAGTGGACACGGTTTCTTTAAGTGCTTTTTAATAACATTTCGGAGGGACATAAAACCGCAGAAAACAAAACAACATAATAACTTCTTAAAGTGACAAGCTGAAATTTTTAAGCCACTTTGATGATGTCTCGATAAACAAATCTAAATCATCACCACAAGCATAAAACTAAATTCATAAAATTGAAACAACAAACGATCCTTAAATAATACAGTCTTAATAATAAATATCTCTGATAAAGATAATCTTCTTTGTTAAGCTACAATTAAAGTTTAACCATTCACAAAACCTTATAAAGATACTGTTTTGATAATTACAATTACATCGACTCACCGCTACAAGCCAGATCTCTAGGTAGAAATAAATTTAAGCTGGAGGGCATGGATTTAGATTGATCTGCACTATCTAAACTACCCGTCTTGTTTGAAAATTAGCAAAGTAACTTCCTTCGAACAATATCAGCGGTCACTAGCCAGTAGCTACAGGTGTCAAAAAAAAAACTCTGCGGCCAGACATTATCTGCTCATACACTGTGAACAGTAAAATAAAAGAAGGCTGTTTCAGCAATCTCTTCTAAGGGGTAGTACTAATAGTAGAAAATAAAACGGCTTCTAATTGATAGAGAACTAGCTACAAAAAAAATATCCGCGTTTTAACAAACGAACAAAGTATAAAGTCAGAAAGCAACAAACATAATGATAATAACTTAAACTAATCACCTCGAATTTTTCGAATCTATGTTATAGCACTAGAGCCACGTATCGATTTAAATATCAAGAGATGGAATTAAATTGTGATTTGAAGCAAGTTTGTTCAATATTCAACACAGCTAAATTTAGAAGATTTGGTTAATTTCATTTACGATACTTTGCGGCTATGGTCCAGTGTAAGTTTATTTTCTTAGAAAATTTGCGTACTCGGGAGTATTGAAGCTAAATCCAAATAAATAATTGCTGGTAAGTTAAAAGCTCCTAGTAAACGAAATATCTAAAAAAGCGCTGCCCTTAATTTTGGTTTTACGAAGTGTAAAAATCTTAAACAATAGATCGCTGAAATTCAAACGGTATTAAATTTTTAGATAAATGGTAATGTCTGGAGTAGTGCGATGGCACGCGCAGCACTACAAATGTTCCAACAATGAATGATGTAACATTGGAAAAATATGTAAAATGCGTGATTTAAATCTAGACTCATTTCTTTTTTCAAATCTTAAAAACAATAATTTGTATAATTACAAGTGCCTTAAGCATGCACATAAACGTACTCGTACGGTAAAGAATGTGACTATCGTTGAAATATATTGGTGGTGTCACTTATCAAAATTATATACATAAAAATTTCAGGAATTTTGTTAAAAGCATCGTTCTCCAAGATATAATCGGTGTTTTAAACCTATAATGCCTGCGGTTTGAATGCGGTGCGTGTATCTTTGATTTGGGGCTATTAGTCAAATTCATAATAGGTGAAGATGATCATAACTCTTACAAAGATACCATACTTCTTTAAAAATTATTAACTATAAAAAACCATTAATACTCTTTAGATAGGAATTAATAGTAGAAACTAGATTGTGCTTTCGTGCATCTAAAATTATAACTCATTTACATTGGCATGTTATTTAATACTGCCGGAAATTCAATTCTGCAAACTTTTTGCAGAAACCTTTCTATGTGCTCTAAAATTTCAATTTGATTATTCCTATTTTCCAAGAACCAGTAAGCAAACACCTGTTATTTAAAACCAAATTAATCACCTTATTAAAACTCATTCAAGCGATTGCTTATAATGCGCTACTCTTTCGGATGACTCGAATAAAAACCATATGGTATTCGTAGTAAAATTATATACTTTAATAAACTTGCAAATTTAACCACAAACAACAAACAAAAAAATCGGCTAAAGTTACCCGACGAAAGGTGTTGTGTACGGAGTTCTATGGTTGAGAGGAGCACTATAGAGGTTAGTTGAAAAATAATTACGAATCAGTATTTTCAGCATTTTTTGATAAATACTAACAAAAACAACGATGTATTAAAATTGGTCAAAAGGATTACTTACTATTAGTAATAAAATAAGACTTCATCTTTCACATAGACAGTTTAAATGTGAACGTTATTCCTTTCCTTACTGAATATTAGTAGGGCAAAATTGGTTGTTCTGGAACCTCATTTCCTCCAGAATCCCTCATTTCCTCACTCATCTGGACCAAATAGCTTTCTTCGACTAACCATTTTTCTTCGACTAACCATTTTCATCTTAGCATCCTTATTTCCTCCCACATCTGGACCAAATAGTTTTCTTCGGCTAACCATTTTTCATCCATCGAAATAAACCTATATTGTTTGGTATCAATTAATATTAGAATTTTCTCAGCTACCCAAATTTCTTTAAATTTTTTAAATAGCACCATCCACCAGAGAGCTCCCCCAATTTTAAGATTTTTTTACCGCTAACATTCTAAACCAAATAGTTTTCTTCGACTAGCCATTGCATCTTTTGAAATAAACCTATCTTGTTTGGTATCAATTAATATTAGATTTTCTCAGCTACCCAAATCTCTTTAAATTTTTTAGATCACATCATCCACCAGAGAGCTGCCCTCATTTTAAGATTTTTTGCTGGTAGCGATTTCTGACTATCCTTATAAATTTTTTAGCCATGCGACACATCAAATTAGTCTAGAATTTTACGCAGAATTTGAATCTGCAAACACCCCTTACAAAGTTACGCACATACCTTTTAGCGAGCATACAGCCACCGTACCACTACTCGCTTTTAATGTCATACCATACTTTCTATTTTGTTCAGCTCATCTTTCGAGATAAATCTATCTTGTTTGGTATCAATTAATATTAGATTTTTTCCAGCTACTCGAATCTCTGGGAATTTTTTAGATAGCAACATCCCCCAGGGAGCTACCCTC
This sequence comes from Platerodrilus igneus, assembly GCA_036346225.1. Lineage (NCBI taxonomy): Eukaryota > Metazoa > Arthropoda > Insecta > Coleoptera > Lycidae > Platerodrilus > Platerodrilus igneus. The sequence goes on from JARFIW010001303.1 coordinate 5,750,223, forward strand.
ATTTTAAGATTTTTTACCGGCAGCGATTTCTGACTATCCTTATAAATTTTTTAACCATGCGACACAGCAAGTTAGTCTAAAATTTTTATGCAGAATCCGAATCTGCAAACAGATTTGATATAGGACAGCTCCTTACAAAGTTACACATATACCCTCTGCGAGATAAATCTTTCTCCACATTTCCACCCACGAGATAAATCTATATTGTTTGGTATCAATTACTATTAGAATTTTCTCAGCTACCCGAATCTCTTGGAATTTTTTAGATTGCACCATCCTCCAGGGAGCTACCCTCATTTTAAGAATTTTTACCAGCAGCGATTTTTTGGCCGTCCGCATAAATTTTTTAGTCATGCAATACATCAAATTAGTCTAGAATTTTACGCAGAACCCGAATCTGTAAACAGATTTAAAATAGGACCACCCCTTACCATTTTACACACACACCCTCTAAATTATAACTTTCCTGCAGCTCATACCTAAAAGAAAATCTAAAAACCATTCTTAAAACTTTTTATTACAGACAATTTTTACTAATACAGTTTAAATTTTGTAAACCACATTTCTAAATACATATTCACAATTTTTATTCTTAACCTAGAACTCCTCACATTGGCTTATACTTATTAATATTTATTTCTAAATAGAGCACCTTTTCCAAAGACCAACCGGCCCCATGTGTTTCAAATTCCTCTGATTTTGTTTTCATGGTTTCGCTTAAGACCTCGTACATATTTTCCAGATTACTAGAAAAACGTTATAATCATATTTTTTGTGTTAAAAGATTTCACATCGGTAGTGTCTTCTACCATTTTGGTGTAAACGCCGTAGAGTTCGCAATAGAGTTTTATTGCTATATGTTGTGTTCTTTTTTCATTAATTAATCGAATAAACCGTTCTTTCTGCTTCCAAAGAAACTCGGACACTCCATCGTCAACACTGGCGTTCTTTATGCGATAGCTAGCCATACGGTTGTTAAACGCGGTGCTAACCATTTCTACGTCATCGTCACTAGTAGCGGTAACTGATGCTTTTGTCTGTTGCTTCTCAAGTGTGCGGTATAGGTAATCTTTTCCATTTCGAAATCGCATACTTTACACATAATTCGTGGTTGTTTCGTACAAGACCTTTTAACAGCTATCGGAGCTGAACGTTTACGGCTTAATGATATACCGTGCTGTTTTTCCTTGTGTCGCTGTAAGCTGTCCATTCTCGTAAAAGCAATACCGCAAGACATACAGTTTAAGTACTTTGCTGCTGACGGATGTATAAGCTTAACCCTGGACGATGTTACACCACGACATTTGTTCTGGTGCCGTTTGAGAGCATCCCTCTTGGTAAAGTAGACGTGACAGGGCTCGCATTTAAAAACGTTTGCAGGTACCATTTTAGTACAAAACAAAATCTGCACTATAGGACTTTGGTTAAACTTGTAAGCGAACTAACTTATATCTAAAAAGTTTACTTTTGCGTACCTGCTTTATGTACCCTATAGAATGCAAACCGAAGGTTTCCGAAGACAGCCGAACGAAATTGAGCATTCAGCGGGGGACTATGTGACGTCATCTTTTACCAATCCTTGCTGCTCGTCCAGTACATTTAGCACCAATGCATGTGCCCGGTTTGCTTCGTCCATGCTGCGAATGCAGTTAGTAGAAAACATCGGAAACGTCTTCTATGTTATACAAATCAACAATCGCATCACGTGCATATTAAAAATTCAAAAGGGTGGTAGAACACGCACACAAATTGGTTGCAAGTCGTGCGGTATAAGATGCAGTGCTATTATAAACAAAAACTTAATAAAACACTTTAAACCTTTACTAAGGAAATACCAAACTTGTTGTCTACAGGATACTTACTAATAAAGTAATTTAATTTTTAAATAACTTCTACGTCATATTTTCGGAAATGGCAGGCTTGAATATTTTCCAAAGACACTCGAAGAGTGCACAAACGCGGTCACTAAACCAATTAGCATTAATACCGAGTATTCTGTGCTTTCGTAGATTGCTCATTTCCTAGCACCAAATCTTCCGCATAGCGGTCGGTAGAACGTAATTATTTCTAGAACCGGCAAGTACTCCATACCAAATAAAGAATTAGACGCTTGGTGACTGTTAACTTGCGATTCACTCGGTCAATCATCCATCTAACTTATACTTCGACCCGCTCCCGTTCTGATAATTTCCAAACATTTTTCAAACGACAATAGTCTAGGAATTTTTAAACCTCCAAGGGATCTATAAGCCGTGATCAATTACACGTTCGAGCTACCCGTAAACTAACATATTATATAGTAACAGTGCGCTGTATAATACATGCATACCCCTTCTCAGCGCTACTGCTATTCTTGTAGTTGCTTGAAAGTCAGTCGCCTTTTTTACTACTAGGACCGCTGCAAAGCACCATTCTATACTTTCTTTAAAAGTATAGCACATCGCGCACTTTATTGTCTGATAATTAAATTTTGCTCATGTACGCTTTTACACTTTCGCATATTTAAACATCTAATACGATTGATTAACCACTTTCGATTATTCTAACGGGAACCACCATACATTCCGCCGCACCGTTCTTTCTAAATCCAACGATGTGATGGGCTTCCACACACTAACACCTAACGTATCTTTCCTACTATTTGTTAAACAAAAACTACCGGCATCGCCATGTCCGTATGTGGACGTAAGCAGATGTTTGTGGATGTGTACGAGAATATGTAACCATATACATTAATCAGTCTAAGCTATTTTATTTAGTCCAAGAAAACTATTATTTTTCTAAACCACAATTACTAATCACCTTTTATAGGTTTAACATTTCAACAATTTCCCAATGACTGGTGCTACGTACACGGAAACTTTAATTTCTTATTGGAGAGAATCCTTATTCTCCCACGCACTGTTGCATTGTTGCATGCCCACCCCTTTTGGGAATATATGCTCGTTATAGGTTGTAGCATCCGCGGTTTTACTTAACTACACTTCGTGAGACCCCTTTAATCTTTTTAATCGTGTCTTTCTCGCTTATAATACAGTAGGACTTGGTTTTTGTACCGACGAATTCTAATACTAGACCCCCATAAAATTCGTCTTTGAATTTCCCTACAACTTTTTTGTTGACAAACGGTATATTGTATTTATTATCCGCGGGGTAGTCACTCTTTTAAGATAACTATATTTTGTTTGGCATCAACTAATATTAAATTTTTCTAGGGAGTTCAAATCTGCAAATAGATTTTAAATAGAACCACCCTTTACAAAGTCACGCCTTCTAAAGACCCAAACCTCCAATTTTTACCCATCTTTATTTAACTCCATCTTTAAAACCCTTTTTTCGCTACCCAAGACATATGCTTTAACCAACCATTTCCCGAGAAATCTAAAACCGCTGTGTCCCGCGAACACCACATAGAAAGTCCTTTTTACTAACCACAAATGCATACAATGTTCGTTTATATACCATGGTCCTGCCCGCTAGCCCGCCCGACCGCCCCCTCGTCCAAGGGTATAGTGGTACAGCATATTACCATAAGGGAGGTTAATGTAGTACTTTTATTATTTTAATAAAACAATATAAAATTTTATACAAAATTTATTGAAAAATATATACAAACTGAATAGATTATTTAATTGCGGATAAATCTATTATTAATTTCCGTTTCAACCCATGCGCACCCTTGGCCATGCGCACCCTGCCCGTGCGCACTCCTGCTCATGCGCATTTTAACTCATGCGCGCCCTACGCATGCGCACCCCTCTCTGTGCGACTGCTATTTCGTGGTAACGTCACAGCCTTTTGTAAATAAAGAGCAATGTAATACTATTCTAGAATTTTTATTCTGACATACATAACAAAATTTTAAAAAAAAATTTAATACCAAGCATGGAGTCATTTAAACTTAATTTTAATAAAAAGTTATACACAGGAAACAGTCCTTTCTTTATGTTTGTTTGGAATGGTTTTAATTTTATCTAATTTTATTCGCAGCTTAAAATTTAAATCGACACCCAAGTCCTCTATCTCATTTTCTAGCCAATAGTTTGATACATAGAGACCTCTAGGTTTTCGAGTTGCAAAATTTACCGAAGTTTGCCTTTATATATAAAGTCTTTAATTCCACCGACAACCAGATCCATTCCTTCGTGTAATTCTTGCAGCTTGTGACAATCTTTTAATCGCGACTCTCCCACTATATCCTACATACGTATTTTGTTAGCTTGATCGACTTCTTCTTGTCGGTATTGGAGGAAATCCTTATTCTCCCACTCACTGTTGCGTAGTTGCATGTCCACCACTTTCGAAAATATATGGTTTTTAAAAACATTCAATTAAAATATTTAAAATATGCTCACTAGTACAAATTCCCACATAATAACATTTATTATTAAGCTAAACAGCTTAGACTGCAATTTTGTCAGTATAAAATCATTTTACAAGTTACCTTTTAAAAAGTAACAAACCACATTCCGTCACCAATTACTAAATAAATGCAAAATCTATATTGTACCGATAGGGTCATTGTAGTTACGAGGAATTGCTATTTTCATAGTGGCAACGGTGCTAATATATGACATCACAAATACTGATGACGAAAGTCGGTTTAAAATTGCGAGAACTATATCTAACAGTTGACAAACAGATAATCACGAATAAAATTTGATATAAGATTAGCAAGAATATTTTTTAACATAATTATTTAATGTTTGTTTATCTATCTATTTATCTATAAACGATATGAAACCGTATCAGTATAGACTATAGATCAAAACAAAAAGAAGTACATAAAGAAAGCAGAACTAAATAACAATAGTCTAAAACTTTAGAAAGTTTGGGATTAATTTCAATATCTCAGATATCACAACTTGAAACATAAAAGATAATGAGAGTTTAACACCAACACCTGCCGAAGAATTAACTAGCCCAGAAAGTTGTAAGGTTACAAATGCTGGAGAACAACAACTATTTCGATAAAAACTTACTTTAAACAATACTTTGCCTTTGACTATTTCATAACATTTTTTGCAAACACTGATTTAATGTAGATGTTTGTAATTTAAATTAAATTTCAACGATAATGAAACAGAAAAAGCAGTTCGGTGCTGACGAGAGTAATTTACGTAAATTTTGCCATCTAATAAAAATGATTACCCATTCTCCGTTTATGTTTAAAAATGCCGTTTAAAAATTGCGAAATAGTACTTAGAGACAGGCTTGTGTGGGACAAAGAAGAAAGCTTATATTTGTTATCCTGGCCAATTGTTTTACAAAAATATTAACTTCAAAAATCAGTTCCTGGTTCTAAAAATGGCTAGAACGTTCCTTCTAAACGCTATAAAAACTGTTCAAGAAAATTCCTGCATACGAAGACAGTAGTAGCCATGGAAAATATTATGTGAAATGAGGATATTTAAAAAATAATATACACAAAAATATACATAGAAATATACATAAAATATACATAAATTTGTAGACACAATTAAAGGATGAGACCCAAACAGCTTTACTTAATCGTTTTACGGTTATTTTATTTCTTACTGAATAAAAATTAACTTTAATGGGAAGTGGTCATTTAATTGAAGATTCACAAAATGGAAATTTTTTGCGAATCTTTGAACTTTTAAGTTATTATAATCTATTATTATCAAAACATTTACTAAAGTGAAACACTCGCAGAATAGAAAAGCCTTCCATTACGTTATTCATCTAATAAAATTCATAATAGATTCTTTTTCTGCAGTGTTTAATATGTTTTAGGCACTATTTTCAAGGAACAAGAAGTGGCAAAATATTTCTCGATAAATGTAGGCTATAAAAATTTTGAAGGCTAAAAAAATTTGTTCTAAACGCCATCTAAATAAAAATAAAAATAATTTATTACGGTATTTCGTGCAGACAAAAAAGAAAGCAGTAAAGTAAGTAAAGAAAATTCCCTACACCGAATACTGCAACGAAACAGGAACAGAATAGTAGAATCGAAATCGAAAAGAATTAGATTTCGGGCTAGCTCAAAAACGTCGTGACGTGAGTGGGTGATATAGAAAGAAAAATTTGGAGACCTCAGTAAAAAGCTATATTACCAACATACAGTCCCGAAAGAATACTTACAAAAGTCAAAACACACATTTTACGTACTCGTTCGTTATAACCTGATGTTAACAAAGCGTCAATTTACCTATAATACAGTAAAAAGCTAAACATTTGAAAATATCGAAAATAAAATCTTATTACCTAAATATTAGGTACACATATACATGCAAGAATACTTACTGTTCCAGCCCTAAATATGTACAGGAAATAATACAGTATATATGCAACAAGCAATACAGTAATATCTGCTAGAAATAATAAAGTAACATCTGCTTTAGGAAGTGCACCTCGTATGATTTAAGAACGTAACATTAAATTTTAATAACCTAATCAAGTATTAACTAGCAAATCCTTGACGTCAACATTAATTTACACGGAAAAAAAAAACAGTAAAATGTGCTGTAGCGCAATTAAGAACAATTGCATAATCGTTCGTGCATATGAACGTGCTTTTGGTAACGAACGGTTGGCAATTTATTGCGGAATCAACCAAAAAGAAGTATCTATCTTCCAAAACAGAAACACAAGTAATGCAAACGGAAAAACTGTACTTTAAGCTATCGGCTTATCTTTTTTACCATCTTAGAATGAAGAAATACAGACTGCGTTTGTCTACGGCTGGGTCCTGGATCAACCAACTTAACTATACTAGCACACTATGTACAGAGACGCATTTTTAAATCGCGACTTTACAACGCTCAAAGGACGTTGTATAGCAGTAGAATCGGATACACAAGAAAAGAGTCGAATAAGTAATAAAGCCTTTCAAAGGTTGAACTTGTATTTATACAACTTGAAACAACAGGGTAAGTAACCTAAGCCATTCCCAGTAATAGAATGTTACATCTTCTGCAAAAGCAAGTAAAACTGTATTCCAGACAACAACGGGGAAACATTCCTAGAATGCCAGCAATAAAGAAAGCAAAATACGATAATTAATGCCATTGAATTTCGTTGTTCAAATGGGAAAGCAAAAAATATTTTAAAACATGCAAGCAAATATGCAACCCTGCATACTGCCAACGCAACGTATAAGCCGTCATCTGACTTTTAGAAATAAATAGAGATTTGTATTATTATAGATCCACCGATTTTATTACCCATAAAACTTGAGCGGCCGAACAAAATAGAATTTCACAGTAAACGAGTAGATAACCAACCCACTAAAATATTTTATATTTGTACAAAGCTGTTATTTCGAACATGTTTGGTACAATAAACTATTGGAAATAACAAGCAACTGTACAAATGTGTTACAAGGAATTGATAATGCGAGCTTCTAGCCTTTTAGAAGCGGTTTGAGGAGAAGCAAATGCTTGCTTATATCAACGAATTTAGCAAAGTTGTTTTAATGATACTCAAACAGTTCAGAAAATTTTAGAAACTGTTTTAAAGTATATTCCACGTACTTTCATGCTGAGGAAAATATTTATACAGGACGGTTTAATACATATTTATTAAACTTATTAAGCTTGTATAATTTGAAAATAACAAAAGGTGTTTAGATTACCATCTTTATGAGGCGCTTAATTAAGGTAAATGCAAATCAATGTAGAATCACCCCATTTCAAAAGTTAACATAACAAATTCCCCCCTAGCAAAATTAAAAGGTCGGAGTGGGAAGCAGAAGTAACGAAGCAAGCAGTACAGTAATAGCATAAATCAAACGAAAATTGATTTTAAAGACTTCTAGAAAAACAAATTCCAATAATGAATTGTCGTGGGGAGAGATACGACTTTTAAGGATAAACTCTTTAGCGCAGTTGTCTCCTTAAACCTGTCAGTTAAAATCTTTCTGGCGCCTATGCAACAAAATATTTCTCCAAAGCCACAGAGCTTTCTCAAATCTTCTACCAAAAATTATATAATATATTCAGTAGCAGTACCTTAAATACTTTGAATATGTCACTATATCATCTATTTAGTTAAAAATTCCAACTGCAATAAATCATGTTAACTTAGTTTTATGCTGAAATTAGCAACTTCAGATGTTTTATATTCGAAACGACCAGTCTGTATATGTAGATTTATGTAATTAGAGGTCATCAAAAGACAACCTAGCATCGTTTTGTAAACAGACTGCCGTAACCTAAGCAAATTCGGAGAAACTTAAGAAGAGTACAAATCATGTAAATATTCATTTTCATAAAAAAAGCGTATATGGGAAAACGCTCAGTATATTGAATATACATGCATATCGACTACTAGTGATTGAAAGAGTTTTCATTCTTAATGACGAAAAAGTAGTATTTTTAGATAAGATTAATGGTATATTTTGCGCATTGAAGAACGTGTTTCAAAGAGTTTCATCTACATTTGGTGATCAAAGTACTCAACGGTGTATAATATTTAATTGATTCTTCCACTTAATACCAAATATACGTTAGTATTTAGATGAAAGCGTATTCATTTAAAATATCAGTCAATATTGAAAGAAAAAGTTATGAATGTATTTCAATTAAAAAGATGGTATTTTGTAAGTAATGAAGAACGTATTATGGAATAATATAGTACTAAAATGAAACAGAAAGGTAAACGACATCGTTCAAATTATAAGATAAAAACAAATTCATTACAGCGATAAATCTTAAATGTCGTATAGATAAGGGTGCGACTTCAACTAATTAGTAGCTCGAGGCTGTTAAAGCACGAGAAGTCTGAATGTTATATGGTTCATGAAAATTCTAGATGCTCGCGTAAAAAGACAAGCCCACTTTTAGGATCAATCATATCATAGAAATGACAACTAGACTTTGCTAGATTTTTCTAGAGGCTAACGTCACACAGAGACTGTGTATATAACCCAATGCAAGTCATTTACGGAAATCAGTTGGTCAGTTTTCATTCCAAAGTTGCAATGCAAAATCTATTGATATGTTTGTATTTAGAGGTCATCTATAACATGTATTGTGTTAGTTGAAATTATTTTACTGAAATGGCAACGAAAAAATGTTTTAAACGCTCAGACGTAATTGAGAATAGTGGAAGTACGTATAATGAATTAAAATGGGGAATAAATGAATAAATAATAATTGACTACTTCAAGATATATTTTCAATTGAATAAAATTATATATGGAGTTGGAATGTTAATTTTGATATTTGATGATAAAATTTAAACGATTTGAACCATTTTGAACAAGGCTGTTTGGCTACGTGCTATATAGAGACAACAACGCTTAGCATAATTTACACAGTGAACAAAATTACATTATTTAAAATTTTAAAGAGGACATTTCTATTAATTAGTTAAGTTCTATGATAAGAATATCGTGTGTGCTATTTTATGAAATTAGAGTAGAGGAAGTGTACAAGTTGATAATTCGATTTAAAGCGGAGGCAACCTTCGGTGAGGTTTTTCAAATACGTTTAAATCCTAATTTAAAAAGGTAAATATTTAGTTATCTGGCTTATCGTGACAAATTTTGCTCGTCCTGATTATAAAAGCGACTTTGGACTCTATTTTAGTATAAGTGAATGATTACGCAGAAGCTATATTTTTGTTAGATTTAAGATATTGTTTGTACCTACCACGGTCACGCTCGTAGATAGCTTCTCTCTTAAGAGTTCACATCCATTTTCGAGCTTTTGTCTCAAATCTTCCAAACTGACTACCTCCGTGCTGTATACGTGCTCTTCTAAAAATCCCCACACAAAATAATCCATGGTATTCAAGTCATGCGATTTTGCTGACCCGGGATCGGTCCTCCTCTACCAATCCACCTTGGATACTGTTCATTTAAAAACTGGCGGAAACCACGTTTGTAATGAGGAGCCCCATCTTGTTCAAAGCTCACATCTCTACGAATTTCTAAAGAGGCATCCTTCAACAATAAAGGTAGTTGATTTTGAAGAAATTCCTAATACACTTCCCCAGGGAGGTTTCTATCAAAAGTGTAGGGGCCTATAAGAATGTCTTCAATCACAGCTGCCCAAACATTTAGGCTGAATCTGGGTTGGAACGATTTCTGTTTTATGAAAACTCTCACGTAGAGAGTTTTCATCGGCATAACAGTAGTAATTGTGGAGTTTTAGAACTTCAGCGTGTGTAATGAGGGATTCAACGAACCACAGTATTTTTCGAAAGAAATGATGCTTCTCAATATCTTGTGTTAGTAACCAACGGCAAAACACAAACCTCCGTTAAAAATATTTTTTGCCTCCGCCTTCCAGAGCTTAAACAGGTGTAAAGTGAAAAGGACGAATACTATTCTTGTACAGAACATTTTCTACTTTCCATTATGAAGCTCCGACCTCTTGCAATTTCATGTGAAGAAGTTGAATGGTCTTGTTCTATTCAACGCAAGACAAATTCGTCAATTTTTACGTCCAAATCTTAACCCCTTTCATTATGTACTTGAAATGATTCTCCATTGAAAAGCCATTGGTGCGTTCTTGCAAACACAATGCGAATGGGAAGTGGATGATTAGGAAACAATCTCTGATATTCCTTCCGTGCTCATGTAGCATTACCATCGCAAACACCATAAAGGAAATGCATGTCCGCATACTCTGTATTGGTGTAACAAGCAGGCATCTTCGAAAGTAATTTAGTACGTATCAAAAACTTATAAGAATACACTTGCCCATTCAGTAATAATGTTATAGACTGTCAACGTGACAACTAAGCTGTGAAGGTATTTATGGTTTTAAAATCATAGTACATTTTTGGATTCAATTCGCATAGAATTCACCCACTGCCTTGATAGTCTTATGAACAAACAACTTTTTTGCGGTATAATGGGGGCAATAATTTGATAAATTAAAAATCAAATACAAAGTATTTTGCCTTGCTGGAAACCTTATGAAAGAATGTTGTTTTTCTGACATTTGCTCAATTATAGATAGAATGTTGTTGTAATATTACTTTAAATTTTGTTAAAAAATTTTCTTTTGTAATTAATTTCTTTCCTTTAAATCCTTTATAAAAAAATGTTTCTTTCAAAATTTAAAAAAAAAGCGAGATGGCTGCTTTTTATTGGAATTTAATGTAGTTTATGAAAATGGGATTGTTTATTTTATTGTTTGCAGTAGAGGCCAAGAAATTTAACTTTTACTCCAAGAAGTCGAGTTATTATGAAAAAAAAACCAAACAAAATCATATCTTCTAAACAAAGCGAGATAGGGCGGGAGCCATGTTAACAATATCTGTTGCAAATTAGTCACCCAGTTCATTTTTGAACGAACGCTACCATTCACCCTGTTTACATAATTGACATAAACTGTGGACAGCAGAGAAAAATTTACTTTTTATTATATATATATATATATATATATATATATATATATATTGCTGTGGACTGTAGACGATTCCAAATGAGCCGCAGGCCGGTGGTTTGAAGATAACTGACCTAGAACGTCAATAAAGAGTTCTGTGGACTGAGCAACGTAAAAACTGAAACAAAGAGAAAACTAATTTAAAAGATAAGGGTAGAATTATCTCGTATTAGGCCAAATATTGTCGATATCCTTTGAACCCACATAACCAAAACATCCCACTAAAATTATTGATTTTAGCATTGGTGTGTTATGTCTCATATTATTTTTGACTGAAAAATCGTCGTTTTTATTAATAGAGGTTGTTGTTTTCTTATTTTTTGTTTGCATTTTTGAAAATAAGACTTTATTGATTTTGGTTCTTTCTAAGGTTCTATCTAAGAATCTTTAACATTTCTTAGATACAGTCGTTGAAAGAACCTGTCAAAATGGTTGAGAACCACTGCCTTGAGCCGCCAAGCTTTGAAGTATTGATCTCTCTCACTTGGACGCCGGCTGTACTAGTAACCAATTCTTGAGGAGTTTAAAGATATGAGCGCAGTATGACCTCAGAATTCATTTCAGCAAACGATCTGATAACAATTATTTGTTTTCACGCTTCTGTATATGTAATGAAGAAATGTGAACGAATAATAAAAATATTATTGAATAACAAACATTATTAATTCATAAATATAAGAATTTTGTCAAAAAATCGGTGAGCCTGGCTCATTGACCTCATAAAAATATTTTAAAAATTCATATAATCTTGAGAGTGAAACCAGTTCGGATCACATTAATTGTTCCACAATACAACGCCACGCAAGGTAGAAAAAGCTTTTATTTTTAAATACAGCACTACAAAGTACTAAAGAACAAATTTGCAGATACTCCAAAATCCCTCCTAAGGGCCGTACATGCTTAATTAGTTACCATACAATAGGCAACAATGGCACTCAAGTATACATAAGGAGATCATTCACTTAATACCGAGAACCTCGTGCTTAACTCATTCAAATCCAACAGAATAGGGAGTAATTTATTACGGTAAGGTATTCTATTCACCCCAAACAAATGGAAAAAAAGATGAGAATAGAGATGTAATTAATGAAATCGTTGTTGGATTTGTAGTTTCCAAGCATATATACAAAACAGACAGAATTCCTTTGAGATTAGCACAGAATACTAAATCATTAGAAGTAAAAATAGAAACTTTCCTGATTTTATTGTATGATATGATTATACTTGCAAAACTAGCCTTTAAATACTCATGAATAATTTATCTGTTTGAAATGATCTACTAGCACCTGCTTTTTCTTAAGGTAGTTCTCAGTCTCAGTGTTTGCCATGCGTGAAATTAGTTTTACATTTTGGTTTTAAATTAAGTTAAATTTTAGTCTTGATAGTATAAATTTGTCAGTTTTGTTAAATAATGCGGCCTTTGCTCAGTTTCACGTTTCATGTACAGACGACTGACTGTTCAAATGCACATGGGCTCACACGCATCGACTTTTAATCAGACGTTCAATGTATGTAACTGACAGGTCTCCCACATTTCATGGATGCTCTGTGAAGTAAATTAACGGTATTTAAGTGCGATTGACAAGAGTACCATTGATTTTATAATGACTGGATAGGTGAACAACACGGTAACTCATAAACCTATTTGGTTTTCTTACAGCAAGTTGTATAAATCCCTTAAACAAAAATGAAGCGTAGTTGAAACTTTGCGAATATCGTATACGAACATTATTAAAGGACATTTCAGGTTAAATTAGCCAACCACTGATATAAACCTATCAGGATAGCTTATTAAACAATTTTTAGAAATGCAAGGTAGCTTTTCAATGTTCATGCCCGAAGCTTCTAACTCATAATCCTTCTGTATAACTGCGTAGTTTTCATACAGCTAATATAACTTAATACGACAAAATTATAATCTACTCTAAACTTAAATGATTATATCCAAATCGTGCCAGTAGCTCATATAAAAAAAAATACAAGCAGGAGCTGAATTTGAACTTGTAGCTTTGCATTACTATTCGAACACTTCCCAATTGAACTACAACTGGTAACTAATTTAGAAACGGGCACATTCAGATCTCGTTTCATATTATTGCCAATCTTACAAAAATGATGAACGTAATTGAAGGTAAGGTTGGCAATAAGGGATATAAATTTGAGTCTAATTATAATCGAATGGGCTATTACAGGATAGATGAGCATTGGAATACGAAAGCTAACAGCTGCATAGCCTGTTTGTGACTACGTTATCCGCCTTTCAATTACAGTACGATTAGAAGTAATATTTTCCTTTGCCTAAATGTTGTCATTATTTACGATCCGCATAAATATTAAAGTGTAGATATATACAGTATGGGCCCCATGGTACAACCAGACTGTCGTAAATAAAGCGGTCCAACGCACTCTCTCAACACACTCTTCGTACATACATACTTTTCTTACACACACACGCGCGCGGCCACACATACACACACACACACGCACGCACAAATTCCATACCCACATACTCACACAAACTCCATACCCACATACACACACAAACTCCATACCCACATACACACATATTTTTGGTTGCTTTTCTTCTCTTTTGTTTCGCTTTTAGTACTCACTCAACCCCGCGTAGGTCGATTTAGAATAGCCCCACGGTACGACCTGCCTGTTGTAAGAGGCGACTAAAGTGATCCAACACACTCTTCGTACACACATCACACACACGCGCGAGCACACAAACACACACACACACACACACAAACTCCATACCCACACATACACACATATTTTTGGCTGCCTTCCTTTCTTTCGTTTTGTCTTCTTTTTTTGGATCCTGTGCCGTTTCTTAGTGCTTTTTTTATTTCAGTTTAGCTTCTTCGTTCCGCTTTCCTTTCCTTTCTCTTAGACTGGTTTTCTTACTCTTAGTCCTCATACTAATTTGTTTAAATTTTTTCGATCCACTTCCTATGGTATATACTTCCTAGAGCTTTCTTCTTTTTTTCGGAAACTACGACTTAATCGACTTTTCGGCATAATTAGGTATCCTTTTCTTCAGTTAGTCTCAACTTTTTCATCCAGCATTCTTGTAGTTCCATTTGAGACTTGACAATTATTGTCTCGTTTTGGCGCTTACTGTTGGTTTTCATTCTCGTTTCTTTACTTACTTTTTGGTTTTTGGCTAGAAACCGATCCTTTTCTTGAGGTTGAAAAACTTTACTATTTCTGTACTAGAGATATCCGTCCTCCGACGACTTTTGCAGTGTTAGGCCATTCCATCTTTTTCCTCAGTGCTTGCTACCCAATACTCTTTCTTTTCCTATATCTTTTACGTTTCTTGACTTGGTCCAGTATATTGGTTCTTCAAGCCGAATGAAACATTTTTGTTTGTTCTTTGGTTTTCATTGAGATTTTGAAAGGAATTTTGTGTTGGTTCGTCGTGTTAGTGTTTTGCTCGGTCCGTTACTTCTGCTTCCTGCACGGTTTTTTAAATTTTACCGGGATGGGAGGAAAATTATTACGTGCCGTACCTGCATGTAAATATTTTCGTACGTACGTAATTAAATCCTACAATTTGTAAAGTTTCGTTCCTTTTTATAGTAACCCGCCATTATACAACATATACAAGGTCCCTAAATCCGCCCCTAAACTATTCTCTGTATTTAAAATAATATTTTAACGCCCGAATTCAATAAAGAGATGTGTTTTCCCACCCCACTCCTTGATTCTAACGCACCTGTTGATTCTGGCAGAGCTAGGGGATTCGCGATGTAACCCCGGATAAGCGAAGTTGAGCAGCGGTTGCTGAATATATTTTAACGCTTAGGCGGATTTAGAAAATTTTACTTGAATTAAGTTTGTTTATAACGTTTCCGTATTTCTAATATTGTTATTTATTATGACGAAGTAGTAAAAGTTTATTGTACGAGTTCCGAACTTCAGATTGTGTTGCTATCGTTATCGCTAGTGCAGGTGCTTAATAATTTTGTTATAGGTTACCTATCATCCAATTGCGTCGTCTGTTTATGTACCGAAAGTATTTATTGATGCCAATTTATTTGGGAAATTATAGTCTGGATGATACGAGGAAATCTCATTACGTATGCAGTGGTCACGTAATTATCCAATTTGCTTGGGAATAAGAAATAAATAAATATTAGCACGTTCACAAGGAAAAGCTCGACATATCTTGCAGTGTCGTATGGGTAATAAATCCAATCTACAAGGTACGAAACTGTAACATTAAATTTTACTGTGCGACCCTAATAAGTTTCGTTTACATCGAGTTCATGTGCCCTTAAGGCATCAAACTAGTGTCATCCTACCCCTGAAATACCAAGAATTTAAAATGCGTGCGCATTGTTCGTACTCTACCCTCATTGTGCCTCCTTCAATAAACTGAAAACCTGTTCCAAGAGTTGTTTTGTTTACTTTACTAATGCAGTTTTAACGCTACGTTCTTTTCAATTTGATAAGCATAACTAATATTTTGTTCATATCAAGCACGCTAAAAGATTTATTATGTGTCTAATTAAAGTTTAAAGATTAATTGCCTAGTTAAAATTACAATAATTGGTCAAGCATAATATTCTCAAGCTGTTTAAATTATTAAAGCATAGTTGTCTGCACAAGCCATTTTACGTGTTGCCGTTCCGATAATTTATTAAGTATTTTGTAGTCCGATAACTAGTAGGGCAAGTGTGAGACTCTTGGTGTACGCGACTACGCTCAGTTGCATTCATATAGTTCCGGATCCCTGGCCAGGACTCACTTTAGTTACATTAAGTTGATAATATTAGGGGGTGTGCATGTAAATGTATATATATATATATATATATATATATATATATATATATATTATAGTGGTTTTAAAAGATTAAAAATAAATATAAACGAAGCAATTTCAAAACACTCTGTATAAAGGAACAACCAGAATTTACGGGCGAAATTTATTCCAGTTAGTTCATTTTTAAGTATCAGGTATTAGCGAAATTTTACAAATAATAATTAAAATTTAATAGGTTTGCAAAGAAATAAATGGTAGAAGCCAATGCCATTAATTTATTAATTTAATTGAATTTAATTGAACGATTATTGATGTATAATATTTATAAAAGCGTGTAAAAACCCAATAATACCAAGGTGAAAAGCGTTGCTAACAAACAAATATATCGGTGGGGTAAAAATACGCCGAACTCCAACTCGTGGAAGTGTTGTGGTAAAACGTCAGTTAATTAAACACCTGCAGAATTTTAAATGTCAAGTTCCATTTATTTTGTAGATAACAAACAAGGATTCTAAGGATTGTACAAACGGTCGGATGTTTTAGCATGAAACGCTAATGAGCGGTTATTTAAAGCACGTAAGAAGTCCACGTGGGTTTAAATAGCAGAGGGTCCGGAATATCGATTTTCTACCACTCAAGCAAGGTTAGAAAGAGACGTAGAAAACGCATAAGCAAGAGATGACGATAGTATAGGAGGGACTTGTAGGACGTCAGTAAATATACGATTGGTCGATATAGTTAGTGGAACGCGAGACAAATACAAGCATAGTGTATATTAATTTTTAGAAAATAGCATAACAACGTGCTGAAATTCGCGGGATTAAAAATCGGTTGAGCAAAATTGTAAGAATGTGTTGTTATAGATGGGGATTTCGGATGAATAGGCGGCCAGGAGGTGGCAGCCTAAGTGTATAAATGTTTTTGGACAACGTGGTGAAGGCCCTTAATATTTCGATCTAAACGACGTATGAAAGTATCACGAGTTGTAAGTATTATAAAATCATTTAAATTATATTGCATGGTAGTAGCCTCTTAATTAGTACGCGGTTAGTGTGCCGAGATTACATTTTTTAATTGAGGTATCACCGATAATTTTTAACCAACTCGTGTCAAGACGTTAAGTAACGTAGATTACAGTCAATAATTGTGAAGGACGTATAATTGAAATGGAATTTAGAATTTGGTTACACCGTGAGGGCAGCGTTAGCAGTTCAACATAGATGGAGTTCGTCTAGTAACAGCGAGAAACGGCCTGCAGACCAGATAGAAGAAATACATGGCATCGTCCACGGAGCGGAGATTGTCTAGAAATTTCCAGGTAACGATTTGAAATTGTGAATCTTATAAACTGTGAATATTGGGTGACGTATGAGAGTGATTTTGAAGGTGTCGTGGATTATTTGCGTATTGAACATAATACGTGTAAATAACTTTATTATGGTATTTAACTAGAAATTTGAAGGTGTCTATAAAGCTTTTTAACGTTCCATCTGAACGTGAAATTTTTGTGAAGAGTACATGGCTTTGTTTTTTAATTTGTTGTAAGAGTATGTAAAGTAGAAGGGCATACAGTATGCATAACTAACTGGGTTATCATGAGCTCATCATACTCCAGAGTTTACTTAGGTTAAAATAAATTATAAAGAAAGAATTTTAAAGAAGGTATTATTCAAGGCCCATTTACTCCGGGTACATTTTATGTCTCATAATTTAAAAAAAAAATTATAGGATACAAAATAGGGTTTACTGAAGTGTAATGTTATCAATGAAATATGGACAATATTGAATTTCATTTGTAAATAGTAATAAATAAAAGACTGTATGTTGGTTGTATTTTGTGGTTTTATTGCGTGTGTGTGTGTGTACGATTGAAAATATGAGAGTGAATCTAGATATCCAAGAGGAGGTCCAAATGAGCTAGCCGGAAGCAGGTGCAGAAAATTGGCAATTCAACCGAGGAAGAGAGGAAAACGGGTAAGAATTTGTTTTTCGAATTATTTAATTTTTGAAAATCTTTCTATTTTCGAATTTGAAAATTTAATAAGATTTCGAATATAAATTTGTATCGGAGACGTTTACCCGAGTTCCACGGCAAATTATGGCGCCCAAACTTACGATTCGATTCAACACTCATTTCCCTAATCTCCTCAAATTTCCGATTTGATTCTCACTCATCTGCTCCAATTTTCGATTTAAGTCCTATCTAACCCCGCTTAACGTCTCACTCATCTGATCAAATTTCCTGTTTGATTCTTCATTATATATAATCCTTCCCTTGGAATTTGATTCCGTTTCCTTTGGAATGTTTCCCTTGTTCACAAAGACATATTATTGAAAGACCTAACGGTACTATAATTTTTTGTGTCATCTTCGGGACTTTGGAGATAGTTATGCGGGCATTCGTTAACGAGACTGAGGACGGTCGTGAACGTTATCGTGTGTGCCTTGGTTGCGGTAATAGAAGTGCAATCAATTGCATGCATAAATAATGGTTGTACCCGGATGGAGGAATTCGTTTAAAAGCAGTCCACTAAAAAATTTCGAAGTTGTCTCGCGGAAATTGGTAAGTGTTATAAAAGCTTTGTTATTTCCAATCGATTCGATTATTTAATTTACACACTCCAATATCATCGCAACATGTTTTCTTCAAACAAGACAGTGTAACCTGCCACATAGCGAGAAAGAATGCAATCACTCCAAAGCAAATTTTCAGGTCAAATAATGTATCTGTTTGAACGCCAGAATTAGCCGGCAATTTTCTTCGCGGTTATTTGAAGAGTCAGGTCTACAAAAACACTCCTCGTACAATTTCAGGCCTACAATGAAATCTAACGACGCTTTACTCAAATAGAACCGATCTTATGGCAAACTGTGGTAGAGCAGACATGGAGTCCATTAGCCAGGTATTTCTTTTTACGCGTAGTAGCAGACTTTGTTCTTTAAAAGTCAATAAAAATTTCTGAATCAATTCATTAAATATCAATAGAGTATTTATTGCTTGAGTCAAAAAAGAGAAACAGTTTACTTTCCAAACAAACGCAGGTGTAAGATTTCGTTTTTTAAGGTTTTGGTACTTTGGATTACAAACAGATTGAAATATTAATTCTAAACAATTTATTTCATGCTTTTTATTAAATTAGGAATAGAAGGTAGTATTGATGTATTGTCACAGAAAATGGGTATTTTCTTTTACTGCTAAATTTAAACAAAGACTTTATTGCTGCAAGAAATAGTTGCATATCATTTTAATGCGTAACAAATCTCTTTTAGTATTAAACTTTTATATGTGATTTGATCATAACTTTATCACATAACTCTAGCTTATTCATTTCAGCAGAGTAATTGTGGTCAAGTAGGAAAACCAACGAAAAAATGCATTCTGAAACTTCTCAGATTCATAATCATAACTTTATGTTTAAATTAAGCGCCTTTTTGTGAACGTTTACGAGACTTCCTATTGGGAATTGTGTTGTTGGCTATCAATGGTTGCTTGATCGTCATAGGTTAGTGAGAATTGACTCTTAACTACGAGTGAAGAGGACTATAGTTTTTCCCACAAATAAAGGTGCACTTTTACGGATACATCTTTATCTATCTTATCCAGGTTCTTCTGCAGAAAAAGCAGCGGAATTGAATAGCCAGAAACGCAACCTCTAAAGAAGCTTAGCTTAAAGTCATAACTAGTGAATTTGCTTGCGATACTATATTATGTTAATTGATGTAATTCTGTACTAGTTGTGGAATTTTTACTTATTTATTTATACGAGGCGTGTTTTTTAAATAAGTACCATTTTGGTATGTATAAAAACCAATAAACTTTTTGTAACAATTTTATTGTTACATGAAAGAGCACATTTTTATTTACTTTTCCACATAATCACCTTCGATATTAAGGCACTTATCATATCGAACAACAAGGTTTTGTATTCCGTCGTCATAAAAGTTTGCCGCCTGATTTGGCGCGTGCGGTAACAATTTCTTAGATAACCCTTCTTGAAACTTGAGGAAACGCCTTTAATAACGAAAAAATCGTGAAGAGTCTGTTCTCTGTCACTTTTTGTCGACTTTTTGAACCAAATCGTCAGTGATCACTGAGAGTCGCCCACTCCGTTCCTCGTAATGAACATTGTTTTGGCCATCGTTAAAAGCTCTTACCCATTTGCGTTACCATCCCATCACTCATAATGTTTTGTCCGTGCACTACACAAATCTAATAGTGAACTTCAACTGCTTTCACGCCTTTAGCACTAAGAAAACGAATAACAGCGCATATTTCACAGTCGGCAAAATTCTCAATCAGCAGAGGCATTTGAAATACCCAAAAGCAAATGTATAAACGATCGATTGTTGCCGCAATGGCGTCTGCGGCTAGCCAAAAGACGTAGATGCACAGTACGCATGTACGTAACACCGAGTGCAGCGTTACAACAACGGAATTTCAAAACGGTACTTACTTAAAAAACACGCCTCGTATAACCGTCAAACAGACATTTAAAATATAACAATAAAATGTATTGAAATGTAACAGAGTTGCTAAAATTTTATTTACACAAAATTTAAAGTTGGTAATTAATAATCAGCAAACTAATATTTTGAATTTTATTGATACTAAACTCTAAAATATAAAACATTTCTACGGATTGAAATTTCTGTGCTTTGAATTAAATTTAAAAGGGTTTAAACGTTTAAAGCCACAAGCGTTACTTAATATGATGGATCGTGACGAAGTTGTGGCTGTTTGAAACTAAACCAACAAGTGTGTTGTTTGGAAATCTATACAAAGACATGAAAAGACCCAAGAAACTGAAAATTCGTTTTCTGAACACCATCAAGTGACATACACAGTTTATGAAATAACATTGTTTTTTTGTGAAAATGTTTCCTTGCTGCTAGTTTTAAAACCAATTTAAGAAACATGCTAAATGTACATAACTTGTATGTTTAGAATGGATATATCTATGAACTTACATTCCTAGACGAAACATAAGCCAGATCAAACAAATTACTTCAAAAGTTCAGGGTTTACAAAAAATGCTTGCTTAAGAACGTGTTCATTGGGCCGAATTTCTTAAAAATAATTTAAGTGTAAGTGACCTAGAAAATACAAAAGACACAGAACGCAAGAACTTATTTAAAATTTTTAATAAGTTACAATGTTGAATAGCGTTCTCTAATGTGAAAATTACCTTGAAAATTTTCATTTACTTGACCGTTACAAATCGCGGCGTGTAGTGTTCTAACTATAGCAGTAACACAGAAACCATATAATTTAGAAGAGGAAATGAATAGGCTAGCACTATATAATGTAGGATTTAACGAAATTAAATGACAAACGGTGCATGCCCTCTGCCAGGAAATAGAAACATAAATTTCGGAACTAACAACACAGAAATACAATTTATATTACATAAAAGGTCGAGCACTAGAGTTACAAACTATAAAAAAGTCAGTTAGAGGATTACAGTAATAAAAATGGATAGCAAACCCCTGTGATATAAAATAGTGCATTACAGATTTACATCCCACTATAGGCCTGATGATTAGGAAATAAAACTGGTGTACAGCAATTAGAAACTCCCTTATAAAGTACAAATAGGAAATAAAATTTAATTTTTACTGGGGATTGAAATACAGTAGATGAATGTAGAGAAGATAATATTGCAATACCATATACTTGCGAAGAAAAAGAATAACCAGAAAGACAGACATAAAATTTTGCAGAAGGCACAAGTTACTACAAATACATGATTTAAAAATCAATTAGAAGCTAACATAGACAGGAGTTTTTACATATTATGATAAATAGCTGATAAGCATAAGAAATGAATTGGGCTATTAAAAAAAAAGACATGGTATCTAAAAATAGAATATATTTTAGATAGGTATATAATAGACTGCAAACAAATGGCATATAATAATGTTTACCAAAACCATAAAAAAAAATTTATGTCGAGTTTAAGAAAATAAAAACAAAACAGCGAGAAAGAGAATAACAATGAGATTATGTAAAGAGGAGATATAAAAAGTATGTTGACATAAGTGGAAAAATATTGAGAATTGAGTAATAAAATAATCAGTAAATGTAAAACAGTAAAAGAAAATTTTGATACAGAAAAATGTCAAAAAGAAGAACGAACATTTAGAAAAAAAAACAATTATGCTGCCACACTGGAAAACTAGAACCAATTTTAGGAAAATAAAACTTCCACGCTGTTTTAAAAATGTAGATTGAACAGAATCTTCGAAGCTAAGAATAAAGCAGTCGATTAAAAAAAGACTATTGAAGAACTACATAAAACAAAAGTTTTGCAATTGAACAACATGAACCGAAGAAAGGTATGAAGTACTATACTTAGGTTAAAATTAGATAGAGCTGAAAAAAAATTGCAGAAGTAAATCAAGGAAAATCGACAGAATACCAGCGGAAATAGATAAAAATTTTAAAAATGTTTGGGGGATGTTGCATACATGAATTAGGACAAGTACCTAGTTATCTTCAAAGGAGTGGACTGGGTGTGACTCCAAGAAAGAAACTGCAAAAAGTTTAAACAGGTCAGGAACAAATATTGTCCACGTATCAAAGTTTTAGGCAAAGTAACGAATAAAGGTTATGATTGAACAGAAATTGGCATTAGTAAGGATGTTCACACGTGGGAGCAATATTAACTTTTTGCGTATTTTTAGTAAAGAGTGTAGCTGAGGGAAAATTACATTCCTATGCTTTATAGATCTAGACGAAGGTTTTAATAGTGCTCGTTGGATTAGATATCTTAAGCAACAATAGATTGTAATTACACTGGACAATCAAAAAATACATATTAAGGGCCGGTTGTTAAACTTTTAATCACTTTTAGTGTGCTACCTATGCTAGAAAAATCGATAAACAAGATTAAGGAGGATAATAAATTTAAAAATTCAAATAAAATAGTTAAAGGCTAGAACAAAGGGAATAAGAAAAAGTTTAGGTTATAATACGAAAAAATACTAATGAATGTAAAACAGCAGGACAGCATAGTTAAAAAAAAACTTGCAAAAGTTAAAAGATTCTGAAATGTGGTGTTGTATAATAATATGTAACGCGTTGAATTACGCTATAAATAAATTAAAAAGTAAAAGACTTTCTTGCAATGCAAATGTACAAAATAAAATATGGACGTCTGGTATTAGATTTTACGAATAATTATTTTTAATTAATCATGATATTTCAAATTTTGTTTCTATAAAAATAATGCAGAAATAATGTATAACATTGTTTCATTTATATACTTGTATTGTAATGATTCAGAATAACCATTTAATGTAAAATAGCAAATAAAAACGTATCTCAATGTTGCAAAATACCACGCATGCACTTTTCATGAACAAGATAATGTACAAAAGATAGATATCGTGTCTCGACTACCAAGGACAGAAAAATGCCATATTACAACATAAAGCACATTGCATACAAAGTAACAGGACAATGATCTTGTACGTAAACATAGATTAAAATATATTGCATCGTGAGCACGAAATTATATAGTGGGGAAATTACAGTAGTTAGAGAGCTGATGCAAAAATTATTTAATTATTTGTGAGCCAGTAATAAAAACATCGAAATTGTAGACATACGAGCGATTAGTAATAAGGTGGACGTGACCGCGGAATTAGGGGTTACTACGATGTTAAGTTAAAAGTAACGTTAAACAAAACGCAGCTTTAAGGAAGAAACTTAATACAGATGTTCTCGCAAGAACATTAAACGTGGCGGGCCACAAATTTTTTAACTTAGGCTTACTCGGGCAAGGTATTTTCCATTCACATGGTTGTGGAATTATCGTCGTTATGACCGGTTGCCGAGATTGGGACTTGAAAAATCTACCCCTCCATTAATTTGGAATGTTGTGTGGAGTTAGTCCAAGGGAGCTGTTGTGTGAAAAACGAAAAATGGAAATATTTTGAAAAATTGGAAAACTAGTGTTTCTGGATATTTTTAACCTTATAATATATGAATTAAACCGTGAGTAGATATGGGATTTTATGTTCATATTTTTTATGTTTATGTGAGCTTTAAATATAAACATGGTTAGTATTTTATGAAATAGGAAATTAATTGAACGTAAAAGCGATAATTCCATTAATCAATGATTTTCCTGCGAAACGAGTGTTGATTAAATTTAAGTACAATATTATCCTTTTCAAATACTTTGGATAGCCAATGAAAAGTACGAAAAACGGGATTTATCTGCTTTTTGTTGGTTATGAACCACCATTCCAGATATTGAGATTTATAGATGTCATGTAATTTAATATTTGAAACATTATAATTTGAATTAGGGCCGCTATACTTGCGGCCACGTCTCCAATGCTCCACCCGGAGGTACTACATTGAATATTTGAAACATTATACTTTGAATTAGGGCCGCTATACTTGCGGCCACGTCCCCAATGCTCCACCCGGAGGTACTACATTGGGTTTAAATGCGAAAATAAACGTGCTTCTTATTAATTCTAACTTTATAATTAATCCACCCTAAATAAGAATCTAAATAAAAATTTATCAAACTGAAACAAAAACTAAAAACAGGGTTTAAATAATGGTAATATTTGAAACAGCAAAATTAGTAACGATAGCTTTGTTGATGAATAAGAGTTAAAACCTTTTTAGAATTTTTTTCTTTTAGCAATACCTGGCTAGAGGAGGTTAAGAAACTAAGCTTTTTTTGTATATTTATGTGTACACTAAAATTATTTAATGTTAATAAAACTTAAGTTTAAGTTGAATTTTATGTGCATTTATTTAGGAACTAGAATAAAATTTAGGTTATTGTAAAGGATATCCAGCTACACCGGTGATCGAATCGTATTTATACGAGTTATTGTATTTTTTAAATTTTAATTGACAAAATTTTAATAAGTGTTTTAAGATACTTGCAAGAAATGTAAGTATAGTGGGAAGAATTTAGGAAAACGAAGCAAAGGGGGCTTATGCGGAACAACCGTCTTTCGTGTAGCGATAATATCAAAAGGGATTGCTGTGACAAACGGTTTGGCACTCTTCATTATGGCAGGATTAAAACCTTTTAGGGTAAGTGATTAGGGTAACATAGCTTTTTGTACTTCAGCCATTTTACTTATTGTTTGTATTCGTTTGTTGTTTTTCTTTCAAATTTTTCTATTTTTTTTAATAACTTTTTTCATAGGAACGCATACTAGCGCCACTGCAATTAGCCAACGCACCCTTAAATTGTTACAAGGTCCCCGTCCGTTCAGGGCAAATCAAAATTATGCTTGTAACGCTTATTTTACCCTTAACAAATAGTGTAGATTAGCTAGATGAACAGTGTAAGAAATAAAATAGTTACATAACATATAGGAAAAGATAAAGCCGTTTGGAAAACGATGTAGAAAAAAAGGGTTCACATCAATAGGGCACATTTTACGCTACGCTGTAAGGGGATTTCTTACTAGTAAAAAGAATACCAGCGGGATAAACAGATGCAAGTCGACAAAGATTAAATTGCATCGATCAGATGGCACAGGAATACAGGAACTAGGTACGGGTAGTTGGTGGAAATCGTAAGAACAACTCACGATCGCATGAAATGGGAAACTGTAATCAATCATTCCGAAATGGGTTACAAACGTAGTTTCAACCATGTGAATAAGCAATTGGACATGAAAACCACATCAAACTAATCGTACGATTGGTGACCTAATGATCGTGATGATAGCCGTTTTAGCAATAATAACCAACTATCATCTATCAAACTTTTACTCTAAATATAAGAGACTAACTGCTTTAGCACTTTTATTCATTGACAAAGACTTCCTTCCCATGAAGTTAGTAATTTGAGAACAGTAGAAATTAATGCGGCATTCAAAACATCGAGAAACTTTATGAAAACACATTATCTCGGCCGCTTTTGATGCGCGTTCTAGGATAGAACGTTAAGAAAATATTAATCTGGTGGAGTTCAGCAAACCAGTAACCCTTAATGAAGTTCTGCCTAAAAGTTTAAACTTTATACATTTGAAAGGTTTTGGAAAGTGTTAGGCAATTTTGAAGCTTAAAAAATTTTCTTAGAGAAATTATATTAAAGACTTCTGGAAATGTGGATATTTTTTTTAATAAGTTTAATTCGTAAAAATATTGATTTTATGCTTTCTTCAGAAATGTAAAAAGCTATGAACCATTACTTTTGACTATATTGTAACTTTAAAACGGCAAAGTTTTGTGGACACCCTGTACAGAGAGATATAATTAATGAGTTGTTATTCTTCACTATGCAGGTTGCGGAATAAAAACGTTTCAAGATAAGCATCCAATAATTATCATCACACCTAGACCAGACTTCCTTAAACATAAGTAATAAATATTAATGGTGGGTATAAAATATTCCAGATTTAAAAGGTAAAACGAGATGGCCAGGTGCTCGAAGAAGCAAACCACTGTCAGAATCTGAGCCCAAAGCGACAGCTGCTGCACCATGTGCGGCCAATCACTGCGTTTCTGAACGTATAAACACCTGTCGGTCAGGTCGAACCTTCAAAATAACTCTTGAAGAAGCATTGTATTCCTTTTAAATTTAACATTCCAACATAACATTAAGAAAATTGGAATTGTTGAATATTAGTAAATAACGGGGCCGTTGGCACATAATAATGTCCAGTTGGCATTAAATAAATAATCGAAGCAGGATGATTCTGAATCATTGTCTAAAATGAGTTGTGCATGTAAATCTATAAATTAACGAAAGATAATAGACGATTTGTCCGTGCATAAAATAGCAGAGAATTTATTTAAAAATAATCGTCCCGTACAACAAATTACCTGAACAATGTATCATAGTAATTCATACGAGCGTAGTAACTGGAAGCATTAAAAAACAAACTCAAAGAATTTTAATTACAGTGCTTAAGATCTCCAGTTATACTAGTAAGATGACAATTACTACACATTTTTTTAACTAGACTCATAACGATAAGATATAATACTTATACCGGGTAAGCGTCAGTGATTTATGAAATCGCGGAAGGTAGGCACAAGTTCAGTTCTAAATCTTAGTACGTTGAAAAACTGTACCAAAATACGTGTTCGAATGCTGTCAAACAGAACCACGGGCGAGAAAAACGTTTTACATGTTAAACAAAATAAGAATTTACATTAATTTTATAAATGCTTTTTAAAATACTGAAAGTGCTTCAAACACGTTTAACCTGCCTTCACTTATTATTAGCATATAATCTTCGATCAATTATAAAAGGTATTACGAAAAAACCTTGAAAGGAATGGAAAGATGTAAAGAGGAATTCAATTCTTAAAACAAGCTTTATAAATACGCGAACTTTAAATACAATTGTGTGAAAAAATGTATCTATAATTATATAATTCAATAGTCCTACTCGCAATTTCAAGGTTGAGTTGATGCAGCTCCCCACCGTCTCTTATCCTGAGCAACTAACTCTTTCTGTGACCTATAACATCTTTAGATATATCTTTCTGATTCTAGTATATATACTTGTCTTTTCCTTCCTCTACAAATTTTACAAGGCTGTTTTCTACCACCGTGCTACTTTCCTTTCGTATTAAAATATGATTCATTTTCCTACCATACCTCATTTTAATTTCAGTAATACTACTTCTATTTTTGTATCGTTTCTAAAAGTCGATCATTACTAACTGCTTATCTTAATCATTCTGTTAAAGCACCATATCTCGATTGCTGATTGCTTCTAACCATCCAACTTCTTTGCCTACTGTTCATGTATAGCGATACCCTGCAAAGATAGGTTTTGAACACTTTTCTGATATTTAGAGCAATGGTTCCTAACCGGTGTGTCGCAACTCACAAGAAGGTCACCTTGGCTATTTTTGGGTAACTAGTTTTAGAAACTATACTTAAATTAAAAATTTTAGTGAATCGCTCACTCCTTGCAAACCTATATAGTTTCCCGAATCATTACTCCTCTTGCTCTTCTCTATTTGTGGGGTATCAATACGAAGCTCTCGAGGTATCTTCAACAGGGCGTCGCCGTGGATCAATGTAGTAAGCGTAAGACTACGGATCCCAAGGTCCCGGGTTCAAATCCCGACACGGTCGACTGCTTGAAAAATGACAGGTGAGCATTTTTCACAAAAATTACGCCCTCGTTCGGATGAGAGGTTAAATGAAGGTCCCGTGTGTGAGTGTTGTCACGCACGTTAAAGATCCTTACCTTGCCTGAAACGGAAAGGCTTCGGCAAAATTATAAATTTCTAGGCAACAAAAAACTCGCCTCC
This sequence comes from Platerodrilus igneus, assembly GCA_036346225.1. Classification (NCBI taxonomy): domain Eukaryota; kingdom Metazoa; phylum Arthropoda; class Insecta; order Coleoptera; family Lycidae; genus Platerodrilus; species Platerodrilus igneus. The sequence goes on from JARFIW010001303.1 coordinate 5,778,628, forward strand.
TAGCCAATGTAGTACCTACTGGTGGAGCATTGGAAAAGTAAATGAACGGTATCTTCAACAACAGTAGGCTCTCCTTGAGCAATGAGCTCCTCTTCATTGATTGATTTATTTTTTTGGTGGACAACCATTATTTGTTTTTTTTTAATTTTTCTTGGGAATAAAACCACTTATATTTGTTAAAATGATCTTTCTTTACGTTTCAATCCATGACTTAGGATCGTTGTCAAAATAATAAAAAATTTTAAGTTTGACATTTATGATACAAATTGAAGGCGACTATGATTTATTAATTTTTAATTTGAATACATTAGGTGAAAATTTTAAAGTTTAGAAGAATGAGTACTTTCAATTTGTGTTGCGTCCTGGAAACAGCTTTTTAAGGTTGCCAATACGCTTAACGTGAAATCAGCTGATTAATTTTTATATAGTCAAATTTCATATAAATTCAATAACTTGATGATTGAAATATTTTTTAACATGTTTCTATTTATACGGTTGAGGGGGTGGTTATTAAAGAAGTTTGTGATTACGTAACCGTAAAACTTAAGCAGCCGGGGCTGCTAATATGCCTATTGTTATGTAATTAGTTGTTGTATGTATAAATCGAAATTATGTATGTAGCCTGTATTTCATATAAATATCGCAAGGAAAACCCAGGACAAACTTGCAATGCTACCTAGATATTGAGGGCATTTGATTTTCATTTGTAATTTCTTTTATTTCTTTTAGTAATGGAATCCATTGTTTACTAAAAATTACAGATTCGTTTGATACGCAGTTATTTATATGTAGGGTTATATAAGCGGCTTTTTTGATTTTTCATTTTTGGTGGTTTTCTTCTTTGTCAATAATTTTTGCGTCTACCCATTTTATTTTATGATTGAAGTCCCATGCATGTTGGCAAATCATGACTTTTTCAAATTTCTTATTTTTTATATATGATTTATGTTTCTTTAATCTAACTTCAAATGGTTTGGAACTTTCCTCTATGTAAAACTTGTTACATTTGCACGGTATTTTGTAGATGCAGTTTTTTGAACTTTGTATTGCGTTTTTAGGTGTTGTTTTTGTTAGTTGTGTTCTTAGTGTATTTGTTGGTTCTAAATACTGTTTTGATTTTGAATATGTTTCCTATTCTTTGAATTTTTTCAGAGAATTCTTTTGTGTATGGTACTGAGAGCATTTTTTCATGCGTATCGTTGTTTCTGTTTTCTTCTTTTTTATTTTTTGGGACTTTATTCATTTCTTTGTCTATTATTCTTTTAGGATATTTGTTTTTTATTAGTGTACATTTGATTAGATCTTTCTCTTTTTTTTCAAATTTCTTCGTTTGATGATATTAATTTTGCTGTATCATACATGGTTTTGATAATTCCTCGTTTGTCACAGTGTGGGTGGTTTGAATCGAAGTTTAAGTATCTGTTTGTGTGTGTTGGTTTTCTGTATACTGATGTATTAATTGTTGCACCGTTTTTGCTAACTAGAATATCTAAATATGTTGCTCTAATTCATAAGTGAATTTAATAGTTGGTTCTATTTTGTTAATTAAATCTACAAAGTTTTTAATCAGTTCTGTATTATGAGGCCAAATAGCATAGACACCATCTACGTATCTCCACCAGATTAGTGGTTTCAATTCTTGTGTGAATATTACATCTTTTTCGAATTCCTCCATGAATATACTACTAAAAATTGACGATAGTGGACTTCTCGTTGCCATTCCAAAGCTCTGTTTGTAGAATTGGTCATTTATTTGAAAATATGTGGTTTTGACGCATATACCAAGTAACTCCATAATTGATGATATACTTAGTTTTGTTCTTTCTTTAAGGTTGTCATTTTTTTCTAGGTTGTTTTTTATAATATTAAGCGTTTTATTTACAGTAACACTAGTGGAGAGATTTACTACATTAAAATTATCGTTTTTAGATTGCGAATTGCTTTTATTTCGTTACTGCTTACCTTTGGTTTTATTTTGTGATTCTTTTCTATTTCCAATTTGCATCGTACTCTAAATTTGTTTGCTTGATCTTCTTCGAGTTGGTTTGCTGTTTTTTCAATACAGCTAATTATTTCAAATGTTGGTATTGATTTTGGTGTTACTGCAAAGTTAGGCGGCTCCGTGGCGTAGTGGTATGTGTGTAACTACTACGTCCTAGGTCCCGGGTTCGTATCCCGACACGGTCCGCTTGAAAAATGTTAGGCGAGCATTTTTCGCAAAAATACACCCTCGTTCGGATGAGAGGTAAAATGGAGGTCCCGTGTGCGAGTGTTGTCACGCACGTTAAAGATCCCTACCTTGCTTGGAACAGCAAGGATTCGGCAAAATTCAAAATTTTCCAGGTAAAAAAAAACTCGCTTCCTGGCCAATGTAGTACCTTCGGGTGGAGCATTGGAAAATCACATGTAATGTTACTGCAAAGTTTAAGCCTTTTGAAAGAATTAATATTTTTCTGCGTTGATAATAGTTCTGTTTGATAAATTTATGACGGTGTTTAACATGGTGTTGTTGTTTTCTAACGTTTTAGTTTGCGTGTTATTTCTTTCTTTCAATAGATTATTAAATTTCTTTATGTGGATTTCTTTTTGTTTGGAAAATTCTGATTCTTAATCACACACTTCTTTAATAACCACCCCCTCAACCGTATAAATAGAAACATGTTAAAAAATGTTCCAATCATCAAGTTATTGAATTTATATGAAATTTGACTATATAAAAATTAATCAGCTAATTTCACGTTAAGCGTTCCCAGGACGCAACACATATTGAAAGTACCCATTCTTCTAAACTTTGAAATTTTTACTTAATGTATTCAAATCAAAAATTAATAAATCAAAGTTACCTTCAATTTGTGTCATAAAATTCAAACTTCAAAATTTTTATTATTTTGACAACGATCTTAGGTCATGGGTCAAAACATAAATAAAGATCATTTTAACAAATATAAGCGGTTTTATTCCCAAGAAAGATTAAAAAGAATAGTTAACAAACCACAACAAACATACAGAGAGAATCCATTATTTGATTTATACTCGAGTTTGTTTGAGGTTTACAATTTTAAAAAAATTCTTAATATCCATGGTTTTACTATATTTGTGCAATATTACATACAAATAACACAACCAAAAAAACCAGTAAGTAATTTAGAAATACTAAAGTTTAAGTGCTTGCGTTCCGACTGTTTGTTACGAGTCACGTGGATTAATAAAGTTACATTTGAGATTAGCTTAGCTGTTATTTGATACTTCTGCTAATTTATATTTATCGCGCCTAGACTAAATAGTCTAAATCCGGGAGCTTGCCCTTAAGTGAGGGCGTCCTTAATCACTAATATAGCTGAGCACCTAAATTTCCTTTCATTGAATCATACCATTAACAATTTTTTACTCCATTATCTTTTACATCTGTTTGTTTCTTATATAAATTGTAAATTATCCACCTGTCTTTGAAATCTTATGTAGCTTCTTTTAAAATTGTGTATTTCAAACTATAATTTCAAAAAGGCTTAACCATAATTGTAAAGCATAATATTGCATTTTTTCCTTGTTCTTTTTTTTCTAATATTATTCTTGGCGTTAAAATTGCTACCCTCGTATCACTCTTCTTCCTAAATCTGAACTGAGCGTTTGCTTTCAATCTTCTATTCGATTCTGAAATCTGTTATATATTATTTTAGTTAATATCTTTGAACCATAGCATAGAACACAAATCCCAAAAGTTTTGAAATTTCTTTGTACTACGTTACCAATTCACTCTTTACAAAATCTAAGGATACACTTCCTCTTCATGTATCCGGTTCATTAGTTTAAGTAATATGCTTTGTACATTCCTACCTCCGTACCTCAGTTAATTCTATTAATTCTAATTGCTTTAATGCTTTGGGAATTCCGTCTTAGTATCATTTAACGTACCGATCTGTTCCTCTACCTCACCTATCATATAAACTAATTCTGTTCAGTGAAATAAAAGGTTTCAATATACATTTTTCACCTATCTGCTGTATGTTTTTACTTCTACTAATGTCACACCTACTTGATTTTCAATTGCACAACTTTAATTAATAACTCTCTTGCAAAAGCTCCTTTTTTGGTATAAACCATTTCTGATCTGCGATCTGTCATTATTTAGTGCAGATACCATTTCATCACAATCACTCCGAGATTTTGGCAATTAAACCTACCCATACAAATTATTTATATTATTCTTCAGTTCGCTATATTTTCACCTACCATTTTCACTTATATTTCCTTCTTATTTTGAGCAAACACGATTTCTTGAGTTATTCATTCTTTCTTAGGTACGTGTGTTTAATTTGTAGAATGTTTCCTTTTTATAATGCTATATCTTTACGCCACTGCTAGTTTTTTTAATTTTTTGATCACTTGACCCATTTACTACCTACTTTCCTTCAATATTTGTACCCTTAACTGCATTTAAATCTCTTGTAATTAGCAATTCCTTTTTTCTCGAATAATCTCTTCAATTTGATCAAACATTTTTTAAATTTTTATCATCTTGATCTGGTGTGGGTATGTATATAAACTACTGTGTTGTTGGTATTGGAGCAAATTTGATTGCTTTACTTTATCACTAACATGTTAAATATTTTTTACTATTCCTGCTATTTTCTCATTTATGATTAGAGCTGCACATGTATACTCATTACCTGGACTTGAGCGTATATCTACATTTTCCTTACCAAAAGTCCCCTTTCGCCAGCCACCTGATCTCACTATTCAAATTCTTTATCTTCTTATATTTTCATAGATTCCGAAGGTTTTCGGCACTGTAAATTATCGAGTAAAAATCATTTCTTTTTCGATTGCGATCAACTTAAATCGCTTCGCTTATTCCTGACGGTCTATACCGGTGGTTTCATAATTACTTGTCCGTTTTAACGCGAGGATATATATATATATATATATGATCGATCTTTGTACGAAATTCTTCCCCTACCTAGTTTTATCCCAAAGGGCGCAGCGTCCAATTTAAAAATCTACCCCTTTTGTTTTGCTTTGCGCAACCATTCTATCCAAAGAATCATGTTCTGCGGACAAATCTCTTTACTTGCTTAGCAGGCTTGATTGTACTCTGCCTACTTGAGGATGCAAATTTTGTGCAGTCGCATCCAATCTTCAACTACAACTTGTAGGACGTGTTCACACTCTGAGCACTCTAGGGAAGGCCTTCCGTACGCCAGCCACTACAGACTTATCTCTCAGAGTAGAGTCACCATGGCATTTTTGCTTTTAAAGCCAACTTTTGATACAGCCTTTGTTGGGTATAACATCTTATCCGGAACCACCCGATCTACGGTACATATCAGCTCCTAAGCTAATCTCCCCGAATTCTTGCGTTTTCGACATTACCCCCTCTTCATAAAGTCGCGACCTAACTTCCATGGGTCTTTGCTACTGCCTGTACATCATCAACGTGCTAGCTGGCTACAAACGTCCTTCATTTCGTCTTCAGTTTACGTACAGATTTAGGTTCTTTGACCTTAATCAAAATTGACATCTTAGAAACTTACTTTAAAGTTTTCGTATGCTTTGCGCGTTCAAACATCAATGTGTCTTACTCGGACAGTTTCAAGACACAGCGTGCCTCGTTACTAACCAAATTTTTAGCGCCAGTACCTAGTCCGCGTCCTCCTTCAAAGGTCTCTTCTTGCTATCAGTCCTCGTTGCTGGTAATGCTGCTGGACGCCTCTCATCTTCTTTCACATTTCACGCACGTCGCAATGGGGAACCATTCGGTTTGTTCCTTCTGTTCTTCGCTCTCACCCTCGTACTATGCATTTAAAATCATCTTTCTGTACACGTAAATTAGTAAACTAGGTACACTAGCAAGCGCTCTCTGGTTGCTTTAAGTGTGAGCAAGAAACCGACATGGCAGCTTTACAATAACCCAATCAATTGAAGAATTTAAGTTTGGTTTTTGCTAGTATGTGATTGTGATGCATGCCTGTTGTTCCTTTATTGCCAGAAGTAGTCAAGTCACCTATATTAGCATAGCGAATATCTATCCTGAGTCTTAAGAATAGAGTAGTTTTTAGGTACGTAGAATTATACCCGAAAAACTGACTAAAAAGATTATACCCTTAAATACCTGAAAGTCATGTGCGTGGCATCATATGCATTAGAAAAGGCTTATAAAAAAATCAATTTTTGAAAGAAATTCAATACTAGAGCTACAATAATATTGTCACATTGACTGACTAGCGATATGCTTAAAACGCAGTAACTTTTTGAAAACTTTTGTGCGTTGCCATGTGTTTCTACCAGGAATGCAAAAAAAAATACTTTTGGGATCATTAGGTATGTTATACATAATTAAAAATGTGGAACTATGGCTAAATAAATATGATAAATGTCCTTTTTCTGGGTTGCCATGTAATCAAAACGTCAACTTTCTTATTTGAGAATCATTTGGTATTGTTTTAAGATTATTATTAAAACCACACTCCAGAAAACATTCAACAAATCTTGCGTTATTAAGAACAGTGCATTTCGCTATTATTTATGAAAGATAATTTTATTCAAATATTAGGTGCGACTAATTTAATATAACCTCTTTCTGCTACCCTAATTTTGCAATACTGTATTTCTGTCTGTGATTTGATTTTGCAAACTATTGGATAAATATTTTTCCTAAGTTGGTCAGTTGCTTGCTGATCATTAGAATAAAAGGTTCTCAATAATTTCCCACAGAAGAAAAGGTCATTTGTATTAAATCGCAGTTGCGCATTGGTCCAGAAATGTCTGCTAAACCCACAATCTGTTACAGTTGATGCAATATATTTTTTAAAAATATTCCGGAACGTCTTTTACTAAATAGTGTTACCAACAGCCGTGATGATGACTCTAGTTTATTTCAGACCAAAAATCAATCACTACTAGCAGCGGTTGGCAGTCCGTACGGAACTGAATTTCTCGCGAGTAGAACTGTTTTGTGATAAGTAGTATCGTCCGCATCTCTGATGACACTAAACGCTTTTTCGCGTATTAATCTGTTCGATCAATTGTGCCGCAACCCATTTAGCGCTTCCTGGCGCCGCTTCGCAGGTACGCCTAAGTGTGCGGCACTATACTTTTTACGCACACGCACATGCTAAATCTCCGATTGCATGGCAAGCTACTTCGCATTTCGCACTCCTTGGTGCCGCTTCGCGACAACACAAAAGTTTGATTACTATACCTTTTTACAAGCACTAAAAATATTAGTAATTATATTGACGGCTTTTTATAAACTCCACGGAATCTGACAAAATCGCACTTGGAGTTTTTACAAAAACCCAAAAATATAGTAACGTGCGATTTTATGTAAATATATAAGGAATGATCCGTACCTGTGGAATCGAAAAACATTGTTGATGGAATATTCAAATTTTTTTGATGGCATCTTTTAGAACGCCACGAAATAAGCAAAACCGTTGCTTGCTTCTTTTCTAAAAATCAAAAAATAACATGAGTGACGTACGATTGTGTTTCCTCAAAAAGAAGCCGTATTTTATATCTCAAAAAGTCGTAAAAATTAGAACAAATGTAAAAAAGTTTTCCCCTTCCAGATTAACCTCTAGTGTTACGATACCCTACAGCTACTTCTCCCTCCAGTGAAGTGTCTCTGTGTGTGTATTTGTGTGCGTATGCGTGCGTGTGTGCATGCGTGCGTGCATTGGCGCGCACGTGCGTGCGTTCGTGCGTGTGTGCGCACATGCAGGCGTGTGCGTGTGTAAATGCGTGTTAATTATAATTTTTGACTAAGTTGTTTATTAACAGTTTGCAAATTATCAACAAACAATTAATAGAATAATAAAATTTACACTTCTGCTAGAACCAAAGTCCTTGAAAATACAAATCGTTGATTGCGGTTACTAAATATCAGTTAACATTTCTGTGACAAAACAATTATCAATCGCTTAATATTGCCTATCTGCAAAGCTACTCATTTTTGATGCCCAGAAGGTATATACAAATTGTTTGTAAACAAATTTCTGTAATAAAAACTTGTTACAGCTTTAAAATTAATTATTGTAGTTAAAAAGAATTTAATTTAAATGCGATTACACATACTACCACGATTGTAAATAGAAGCATCTGGATTTTACTGGATAAGTGCCAAAAATGCGACAGCTTCTTATTTACATTCAAGTTCAATTCCGTTCCTTACGATTTTAAACATATGACTAACACAAGCAAGGGCAAAATAAACTATTTGCAGTAAATATAGCTTGTGTTAAGCTAGGCGATATAAACGGAATTGAATAAATAAACAATTAGACGAAGATTAAATTTAAGTTTATTTTGATGACATCCAAAGTGACCCCTGCTTTATTATATATCAATGAAAACGTTGTGAATGATTGTAGACCAAAAACTATTGCTTTACATCTGCTAATTTTTTGAAGTTGAAAACCCGGTTATCGAAAAACGATAAAACGCTTGGTCTTTCGGTTCCATTAAACATCAACTTAGTGTAGTGGTAAAAGAATTGCTTCATGGTAAGATTAAAAGATGCGTTACGAATTTGCAAGTTTCAAACTGCGTAAATGGTGGTATGTGGTTTGTTATCTCCTAAGAGGTTAATAGAACATAATCTTGTTTCTTACAGTGATGTTATGTCTACAGTTTACGAAAATTATCGCCCCAGAAAAAGCTATGATCAACCATTGCATAAAAATGACAAACGATCTCGACGACCCTATGTTTGACTTTTCAATGCTCTACCCGAAGGTACTACATTGGCCAGGAAACGAGTTTTTTCTTACCTAAAGATTTTGAATTTTGCCGAACCCTTGCTGTTGTAAGCAAGGTAGGAATCTAACATGCACGACAACACTCACATGGGACCTACATTTTACCTATCGTCCGAAAAAGTGAGTATTTTTATGAAAAATGCTTGGCTAAGATTTTTCAAGCAGTTCGTGTCAGGAATCGAACCCGAGACCTTGGGAATCTGTACAACCACCGATGTCATAAACTTTTCCTTATAAAATCTTTCACAAAAGTGATCAGTTATAACGTTTCTACTACTAACGTCTCTACTATGCGGGTGTGTATTTTTATAAATGCAATTTAGAGAATAAAAATAAAAAATAAAAACTTCAATAATTTTCTTTTTAAAGGTATTTACCATGACACCAACCACTTTTTAAAGGTATCAATTAATTTGTTCATATCCTTGGAAACAGCTGCTTTAAAATACTCAGGAATAGCAACTTTACTTATTTTTTAGTGGAAAAATTTTCTACACGGTTTCATTTTACTATTAGAGAACGTAATAACTGCTGCCGTAAAATTTCAAACCAAAGGAAGATTGATTTAAAACTTTAAACCATGTCTGTACGGTACAGATTGTCCCGGAGCACGGCGCGTTCTCGACGTTAATGCCAGTCTTTCTTTATCTTCTTTTGATGAAGTATATTTCCCAATTATGGAAACACCTTTTTTCTATATAATTGACAAACAAGGTTTCTTTTGTGTAAGAAAAAAACGGTCCCATAAGTCTTGTGTACGACTACGTCATCCTGAATTACTTTAATGGTGATTCACCCTATAAAACTCTACTTGAACTCGAGTTTAATTAAGATTTGGCAAGTCTTAATAATTGTTGATTACTAAAGACGATTTTCTTTCTCCTGATCTAGATATTTTTGGTTAGTCTTGATTTTAAAGAATTCAAAAACTTTAATATATCTAGATGTATTCCTGCACATTTTATAAGTTCTAAAAACGAACTGCTTATTTGGTTGAGAGTACGTTGTGCTTGTGTTAAACATTACTTTAATGAGTAAATTTAGTTTATAGCAAAAATAAAACTATGTAGTTTATTGTTTGATTCACAGCTACTATATTTAATTAAAATGTTGATAGAAAGTTTAAAGTTTGTAGCAGTTTCTATTTCTAGCCCCACGTATAGCGCTAATGTGCCAATTTCTATTTTCTCCAACCCCGCGTTGCTTGTTTAATGTGAAAATATATTTTTTTCAGCCTCTAGGAAGAAGAAAGAACAACAATTCGGAATTTAAAGAGACTTGAACTTTTTACTCGTGCGAGTTGGAACTATAAAAACTTGCTTGGCCGGCGGCTAGCTTGGCTATTATCCCATGGGAGATCATGAAAAAGGGTAGGGTTGACATATTCTTCGTGACACAGAAAACTAAATAACGCGAAGTTGAACGCCACTGTATCTAACAAGTATTTAAAAAAAATTGATTTTAGGGCACATACAGAAACCTTATCGAAAAGGATTATTTATAATTTTTAATTTACCCTTTTGGCAAAATAGAACTTTTTAAAATCGGAAGACATTTATTATATAACAAATAACTTTTATCCAACAATAAAAGAATTAAATAAATTCACATGTGTTAGAGATATCAAAAAAAGTTATTAGTTAAACAAAATCTTGTCTCATGATTTAAATGAGCATCAGATCTGATAATCAGGTACAAACTTAAGCAAAACGGTAATTCTAATTATTTTACAATGAATATTATGAAAATTCTAAATATACACGATCTGGAGCAATTATTACTGTCTAGAAATAGTATACTCTAAATAAAAATATATATATAGTGAACATAAGATTCTTATTTGTGACAGTGGGGTGCCGAGTCTTATAGAGTGGAACGATTAAAATTTTCTTGGCGACTCAAGACCTTACCGTTAAGGAAAAGGAAGTTGCAAAAACAAGTAATAGATCCTTTTGGGGTCCAGCAAAAATCACCTTTAACTACTAGCTGATAACGGCTACCTTTAGGCTGGTTAGGCACAGGTTCCAGCTAGATAACAAAAGGCGTCGGTCGCTAACTAATGTGGTACGTGATGGATAGGCTCTAATATGTCAAAAGTATTGATCGACTAGAGCGTACATAAAGACTAGCGAGTAGCTTCCGCTCCTAGGGTCTATTGTCTAGCTGTTTCATGGTTGTGGTTGGTACTATAGACTTTTTGTGGTTGTTAACCAGACTGGGAGTTTACGCTGTAATAAAAATCGATTAAGGCACTTTAAGTTTTTGGACCGTAAATGTCACTATCAACGACTCTCCAACCTGCTTGCCGTGAAGATGACGTGGAAGTGAGCGGATTTGGATAATTACTTGCAGGGATAGTTCAAGCGGGGGAAACCTTATCAGAATATAGGTTTAATGTCCACGCGTCGTGTGTACCAAATAAGTTGGAAACCGTGAGGTATTTCTTGAACAATGTGTTTTACACAAGCTTTTGTAAGATTAAATTGCTATTTATGACTTTACAAACCAGGTTTCATAACAGCTGAATTGATTTCTACAAGATTCTGGGTACACAAAGTTGAAAATAGCCTTGTAATTGAACCAAATTAAAAAATAACAACTCGCACGTTGTATTTCATATAGAACCAAGAACTTATTAAAAATTCAGGATCGACGTAATTTTACAAACAAATATTTTCTTAGCGAACTTTTTCAATTGTTTTCTTTTCTTACTTGCCTGTATACTTCTAATTTCATTCAACCAACAATTTTCTTTTTTACAAGCAAAAAAAATTGTTACACGATTCAAGCAGATTAGACTTTATTTATGTTCAAAGGCTAAAAAATTACTCGGCGTTAAACACGATAAACCGTTTAGAAACAGAATTAAGCGACGCTAACGGAGGAGAGTTTAAAAGTATTTCCATTTGTACTATAACGGTATTTAGTTCCTCATAAGTCAATCGTTGGTCAGCAACGACCCGAGAAAATGTGCTTCGAAGGATTTGACTACCGCATCCCAGGGTCCACTAAAGTATGGAGCAGAAGAGGAGTTAAACGACGATTCGATAGTCTCTATTTCTGCCGATTGTTATAGTTCACGAATTTTGAACGCAGCACCAACAAAGTTTGTATCACAATCACTGTACATGTGTGTACGACGTACGCCTTCCACGTCGCGAAATGACTCTACGGAAAGCTGCTAAAAAATTTTTCGCAGACAAATTTGAAATTAATTCTAGGTGCACAACCTTAGTACTGAAAAAAAGAATAGGCAAAGATTTGAAGGATTGTCCCTCTTTCCCGACTCACGGTTATGAAAAGAAATCGCCAAAATCTCCAAATCTTTCAAAAATGCACTGTTTTGAACATATTTAACCACTAATTCTAAAGCCAATGCCTTTTCATGATATGTAATTGCACCAGTTAACTTTTCGTGGGGTGATCTTAAATTAAACCCGAATCGACGACAATGAGCTATTATTTTTAAAATCTTTTGTAAGTCTGACGACTTGTTTATTAGATTAAATTAAACTATACAATTTCTGAAGGTTCGACGCCAACTAACGATACTTTTGCTTCGGAAGACACTTGCGATAGAATGTTTGGTGTAGAATTACAAACAAATGGTTGTATAAGACACTTTGTAACGTATTTTTTTTCTAGTTACACCTAGCCTAATAAATTAATAATAAAACAAATAAATTTTAAAGTATTTAATTCGTAAATATTCAGCCAATAAAAATTAAAGTATAATGTTCATAATAACACACGGATTCTAGAAGATATATATTCTAAAGCTTGTTACCAAGCGCTGTCAAGTTGATAACCGGCACTTTGGTCTCCAACGTCCTAGAGTGAAGCCGCTTTTTGTAGACGAGAGATAAAGTCAAGATGATGACCCGTCAGAAACACGAGGCATCTAATCGAGTGAAGAAGAAAACTTGAGCTGAGAAAATGGATTGATAATATACATCATTTTAATACATGCAATATCATATGGACAGGTTTACAGCAACGGTTTTCAATGTAAATTATAATAATTTTCCGTCACAGTAATTAATGGTAAACAGCTATGGTTTCGTCCTTTTTATCTAACTACGCAGTATGGAAATGGTTGATGTTACAAAGAACCTTGACACTTCAATCTAACTGATGACTAATACGATGAAATAAATACAACAGCTGAGGTCGTGATTTTCCACCTGCAGTTCTTTTGTCTACACGTGAGTGTTTGAAGCTATAGTAAATTATTATGAAATTTTCTACGTTAATTATTAGAGTAACAGAAAATATAAAGTACTTTCTTAAAGTTTGTAAAACAACGTATAAATATCTAGGTTGTCAGTCACTAGTACAAGCACACAATGTGTTGAGATATTCAGAATCTAAACGCCAGACGCAGTCTTGGTTTAATTTTATATTTTGTTTAATTGAAAACATGCACGTCATGTAAAAGTCTTTTATAGATACTGAAATTCAAGTATATTCTTTTAGTAGATTACCGTTAAAATTGAGTAGTTACATTTTAAGGTCGTTATTGTCCTGACGATCGAATTTTTTTTGTGAATGGTCAAGGAAGCGCTTCTATGATTATAGTAAAAATAAAATCCTGTGTTAGGAACTAATAAATTATGACATATTTGCTTAAACTAAATTTTATAGAAACGATTAATTTATACGTATTTATCCTGAAGGTTAAATTATACAAAATTCTTTTTATAAAAATTAATGACAAGATAGTAAACATATGTATTGCAGTCGCATGTATATAGTCAGATTTCCATATGAATAGAATTCCTTTTGTTTTTCATAAAGTCGTTTTTATTATTCAATATTTAAAATATGAAAAAGTAAACTAGAGCAAATCCTCCTTAAGAAAAACAGATAGAGAGAAGAAAATAAATGCCTTTAGTATTTCATAGATGTTTAAATTCTCTTATTATATTTTTGGGCATATGCTTTTAAGGACACAAATGGTGTCCATGTGGTGTTTTTGTTTGTTCACAGGTACAGCTGAGACAACTGTTTAACAACTGGTGGTTGATGTTTTGGTAAGTGTGTGATAAAGAGTGAAATTCAAATTTTATGGCTAAGATAGTGGTGTTAACATAAGGTTTCCGCATTTCCTTATACAAACACAGTTAAATTTTTGTTGGCACTTGTATTAAAAAATACGGTGGCGCCTATTAAAACTATTTTTGGTCAGTTATCCACCCATGACCCATGCTCATGATCTACCCAGAGCTAACACTCTACTAGCCGTTTAACCCTTAAGAGTTTTCTTTGTCTATAGCCGTTTTCCATCCGACATTACCCTGGGCTTGGAGTTTAAAGAAGAAATACTCGACCTAGTGATATCAGATTAAAATAGAGAGCTTTAGTATATAGCTGATAGTCACCAGGATAAATTTGCAAAATTTTATTTTAATTACACTTGCGCTCGCAACGTGGGGCTGGAAATTCATTTAGGGCTCGAAATTCATTTAGGGGCTGGAATTTCATTTAGAGGCTTGAATAACTTCACTTATAGGCTGGAATATTTAGTAGTTATCTTCATCACACTTATATCTACCGACTGAGGTTTGCATTGATTCTAGTAAATAGTTTTGTTTCATTTTGTTAAAGTTTGTTACAGTTTACAGTGGGTTTTCTATATAGTTAGGACATTCGTTCGTTTGAGATTTCATCTTCAAAATTTTATAATTGAGTTACATTAGAGATATTCAGATATTTAATTATGGCAGAAACTTATAGCATCGTACACTTACTTAAAAATGAGTTAGAATATGAATTGAACATTAGAGGCATTGAAAATTCAAGACCAGTTTCAGATAAAAGGAAAATTTTAGCAAGGTTGTTGGCCAAAGAAGCAGATAAACCAGGTTGTTTGATAGATCCTTCTTATTATAAAGTAGATTTCGAAGTAGAGAAAGCAGAGATTGAGTCTAGTATAGAGTCCGTTAAAAATGTTTTGTTAGAATTTATGGATGATCCCGCAGAGTCAATTTTAAAAGGATAAGGTCAAGATTAGTGCATCTTACAGGTAGAATACAACGGTTAAAGCTCCCTAAAGAAAATTTTGAGGAAATGGTGTTATTTAAAATGAAAGTTTGGCTACTATTCTTGTTGTGGAAGCAGATCTGCATGAGAAATTAAATAAAGATACAAGTTCAAATAGTAAAGATATTAACGTAAATTCTGTTGCTGCATCTAATGTGCCCGTTCCAACAGTTACATATGTCACACAGTCAGTTCCTATAGCATCTTGGTCGATAAAATATTCAGGAAACCCATCTCTCTTATATCAATTTTAGAAAACATCAGTGACATTGCACAGTCTCGAAAGGTATCTGAGATGGAATTGTTTAATTCTGCAGTTGAATTGTTTACCGGTGATGCCTTGCTATGGTATCGTTGCGTTCGTGGTTCGTTAACAGATTGGAGTTCGTTAGTTAGTAGACTAAAGGAGGATTTCCTGCCAACACATCCTGAAGACGATATTTGGGAAAAAATCAAGAATAGATTACAGAAGAACGGTGAATCTGTTGTATTGTTCATTGCTAACATGGAAAGTTTATTTAACCGATTACCTATTATTCCTGCAGAACACACTAAAGTTAGAATAGTCAAGAAAATTTATTGCCATATTTCATTCAGCATCTTGCTCTTACAGAGATCGAGAATATTAGTACGTTAGTTAAATTATGTAAGAGGTTAGAAGAAGCTTCGTTGAGTAAACATAAGTCTGTTTCAGTTACGTCATATAGTCACAAACAGCCTTTTAATTATTTTAATCCACATTTTAGAAACAAAACCCTAGTTCATTTCAGAATGCTTCAAGTCGTGTTTATACCCTCCGTCTTCACATTCCCCAGTACAAGTTCTTAATTCTGCCACCCCAATGACAGAAATGAGTGGAGTAGGTAACTCATTTATTAAGCGTAAATTGATTTGTTGGAATTGTTCACGTGATGGTCATACTTTCAATGTTTGTAGATCTTTCAAGAGATTATTTTGTTATGGTTGTGGTCGTAAAGGAGTGACTAGTATCACTTGTCCGTCGTGTCCAATTCAAAGAATAAAAGAACAGAAGTTGAATACCGATTCCCATGGGCTTAGACAAGAGGCTACAGATATGTTGTGTGCTCGAGAAGGTCTATGTTGTAAAGAGGAGTGGTCGCGATGGCTTCAGGTAGTTAGAAATTTTGCAGGAATAAAGCTCCACCTAAAGCTAACGCATTGTTTGAGGAGAAGCCATATGATAATCGCCCGTATGTGATGGTGAAGTTATTTGACATGGATATTACAGGTTTATTTGATTCTGGATGTACTACGTCGATAGTTGGTTCCCTCGCCGTTCCAGTGATTGAAAAAATGAAATTGAATGTTTTTACATCTGAAAAGAAAGGGGTATCGACTGCAGATGGTTCGTTAAAATTGGTAGAAGGTTCAGTTGATTTGCCCATCCGTATCGGATCGGAATGCCGTATTTTGAACGCGTTAGTTGTGCCTTCGTTGCCTCATGCCTTCATCTTTGGGACTGATTTTGCTAAATTGTTTGGTCTAGTTGCTGACTTTAAAACAATTCTTGGTATATTGGCGATGATATGGGAAATCATATCTCTTATGTTGGACAGTCGTCCTTGTCTTTAGATTATAAAGATAGTTTGTTTAGTTTAGAAGAATTGTCGGTTGAGCGTCGAAAGCAAGCTCAAGCCGTTATAGATACGTATAATGAGATAAGTAGTGAGAATAGATTGGGCCGTACTAATAAAATCGAGATGTTCATTGATACAGGCGACTCCAAGCCAGTTCGTAGGAAACCGTACGTTATGTCGCCCTATATGAACGAAATATTGAATAGAGAACTAGATGATATGTTAAAGTTAGGAGTGGTGGAACCTTGTGTTAGTCCGTATTGCTCTCCCGTACTATTGGTTAAAAAGAAGTCCAGTGACGAATATAGATTTTGCTTCGATGGGCGAATGTTAAATGATGTCACTAAGCATGACAGTTACCCTATGGCAAACATAGACAGGATTCTTAATTTATTACGAGGTGCTAATTATATCTCTAGTTTAGATATGAGAAAAAGTTTTGGCAAATCCCTCTTTCGGAAAGTTCTAAAGACAAAACTGCTTTTAGCATTGTTTCTAGAGGTCAATATCGTTTCACTTGTGTACCGTTTGGACTTCGAAATGCAGCTCAAACCCAACAAAGGCTTGTGGATGCTATATTTGGACCACGTTATGAACCTCATGTTTTCTGTTATCTTGACGATGTAATACTAGTGTCTTCTACATTTGAAGAACACCTAAAACTTCTTGCAGATGTTAGAGAACGTCTCAAGGAAGCAAATGTGACAATTAATTTGAAAAATGCGAGTTTTTCAAAAATCTTTAACGTTTCTGGGTCACATAGTTGGCTCTAACTCTCTTCGGGCTGATCCTGATAAGATATCAGCTATGGTAAACTTTCCACGTCCGAAAACTACGACAGAAGTTAAACGATTTTTGGGTATGTGCAGTTGGTACCGTCGGTTCATCCGGAACTTCTCTTCGTTAGTGTCATCTATCAATGATCTTATTAAGAGGAAAAGAAAGGACAAGGAGTTATGTGGAATCCTGAGGCTGAAGCGTCGTTTATACAGATTAAACAAGCTCTAGTTTCTGCTCCGTTACTATCGCAGCCGGACTATTCGCTTCCATTCATCATCGAATGTGATGCTAGTGACACGGGATTAGGAGCTGTTTTGATTCAGAAAATTGACGACACTGAACATGTGATTTCGTATGCGAGTAAAACGCTAAATCGAGCTGAGAGGAATTATTCGGTTACTGAAAGAGAATGTCTGGCAGTAATCTTTGCGATTGAGAAATTTAGACCATGGGTTGAAGGTACCCGTTTTACAGTAGTGACAGATCATTTTTCTTTGTTGTGGTTAAATAATATTCAAAATCCGACTGGTAAATTAGCCAGGTGGGCAGTACGTTTGAAACAACATACGTTCGATCTGGTCCATAGGAAAGGTAAATTTAATGTTGTGCCCGATTGTCTTAGTCGCGCAACCCCTCCGGACAATCCCATTGTCGACCTAATCGAAGTTAATTTAGAGAAATTAGACCCGTGGTACGTTTCGTTGAGGAATAAAATTTTGTCTTCTCCAGAAAGTTACCCTCAATGGAAAGTAGAAAATAATTTTGTATTTAAATTTCTTCCCTCCAATCTTCCCGTATCTTCAAATTTAAATGAATGGAAATATTTGGTACCTATAGCTCAACGAGAGGAAATCATTAGCTCTTGTCATGTTCCTTCAGTTGCGGGGCACTTTGGTGTTGCTAAGACTAATTCGAGAATACAGGAACGTTATTATTGGCCTAAAATGAATGTAGATGTACTCCGATTTTGTAAGAAATGTTTAACATGCGGCGCTCAAAAGTCATCGCACGTTGGTCCCCTTGGTTTAATGGGTAAAGAGAAGGAAGTAAAGTTTCCCTTTCAGACAATAGCACTAGATTTGATGGGTCCGTTTCCACGCTCGAAACTTGGACATAAATGGTTATTAGTAGTAGGTGATTGGTTCACCAAATATACATTGTTACATCCTCTACGAAGTGCGAAAGCTCACAGCATACAACGTTTTATGGAAGAAAAGTTTTCTAGTATTTGGCGTCCCACAATTCGTTATATGTGACAATGGACCTCAATTATCAGGTAGAATCTTTAAAACCCTTTGTAATAAATACGATATTCAGAAAATATGGTATAATACAGTCTATTCTCCACAGTGTAATTTTGTGGAGAGGATTAACAAAACTGTGGGTACTGCTATTCGTTCGTATGTTGATACACACGATTCATGGGACTCAGAACTACCTCAAATTCAATATGCTATTAACTCCTCAAAACATCACTCTACTGGTTACACCCTAATTTTTACTTTTCGGTCGTAGTGTTCCAGTAAGCGGGAGGTTTTACAGTAGTGGTTATGTACCCAAAGACGATATTGAATTTATCCCAGGCAGCCGACCATTATATGTCTCGGATCGACAAGGGCTCTTCGATATCTTTAAAGAGGTGCATGGCAATTTACATGTAGCCTATGAGCGAGCTAGTCGCCAATATAATTTGAGAAGAAGAAATGTGTGCTTTGAGGTTGGTGATAAGGTGTGGAGAGTGAACAAGGTTTTATCAAGTGCAGGCGATAAATTCACTGCTAAACTCGCACCAAAGTTTGTTTTATGTGTGGTTAGGAGAAAGATTACTAATTTAGTTTATGAGTTGAGTAACATGAATGGTTCTAAGGCGGGTCGATGGCATATCAAAGACTTAAAGCCATATTCTGCGATTGATGATGATGAAGTTGAAGTTATTAACAATGTTTCTGATCCTTAAGTACTTCCGAGTATAGTTGATGTCAGTTGTAATTCTCTTTAGTCCGTGTTTTGAATCCTTAAGTTAGACAAGTTTAAAGTTGGGAAAATTTTTTATAAAGTAATTTATGTTTTAGTAGTAATAGAGCTTAATATGTTTGTTGATTTAGATATTGCATGTGTTAAATGAAAATTTTGATGACGATAAAGGAGTGTTAAATGAAAATCTCTGATGACGATAAAGAAGTGTTAAATGATAATTTTGATGACGACAAGGATATGTTTATGGATTTTGAATAATGATATTTTTTTTGAGGTGTTTGAGAATGCAGCATATGCATAGAGATGTTGCAGATATATAGAGATGGATATGTATTCAGTGAAGTAATACGTATTCAGTAATGGAATATATGATAGAGAGTATAGAGGGTGTTTAGTAGAGTATTGAGTATGTAGTCATATAGTTAGAGTGTGATAGAATGTTAAGCATTAAAGGAATGCTTGAGTTTTGGTTTAATAGTTTGAGACTAGGCCTAATGTGCTTATTCTTATTGAGAGTGTACATGAGCTAGGATAGTTCATGAAGAGTTTTGTGAGTAGTTGGTGGTGGTCACCCAATAGGCTCAATATATGATTCGTTAGTGGTTTTAGAGTTCTTTAGTGATGAGTCATTGAGGTTATGTAATTTTTGAGAGAGATAGTTGAGTATGTAGAATAGAGATCTTACAGAAAATATTGTGAGATGCTCACTCAAAGACTAAAAGTGTCTTGTTGATGAATATGTATTGTTAATACTTTGTCTGTTTCTCGCGTGTTAGAGATTCGTTTCGTGAATAGACTTTGTATCTAACAGCTTTTGGTACTTACTAAATTCATCAATTTTATGCACATAAATCTTTAAGATAGATATATTAAATTAGAGAAAATATTCGTTGTACAGATTTTTGTTTAGTAGTGATTATAATGTCCAATCCATTTTGTTTATTACAGTTCTGATTTGTAGTAAAATATTTTTCATTTTAAAAAAAAAAATTTTTTTGATATGGTTGTTGCGTTTGTAACTATAGATGACATGCATCCACTGAGTGTTAGATACCCTAAATATACTTAACCGATTGACGTATATACTGGCTATGACTTCCCGGATTTGTCCCTTTATAGGCGTGTAGTACGCGCAGTTACTAATCACTCAATCCCATGCATTAATACCCCCGTATCAATTAGCAAATGATCCTGATATTTTTTGTTAAACTCATCATTAGGTATAGTTAATATTTGTGTCGTCTTGTTGTGAGGTGTAAGAGGTTGGTACAGTTAAGAAGAATAAGTTTGAAGTTTCAGTTGCAAAATTTTTTAGAAAAATTCTCCCATACCTCAATTTTTCTCTTGGGAAGAGGCTGTGTAACGTATTTTTTCTAGTTACACCTAGCCTAATAAATTAATAATAAAACAAATAAATTTTAAAGTATTTAATTCGTAAATATTCAGCCAATAAAAATTAAAGTATAATGTTCATAATAACACACGGATTCTAGAAGATATATATTCTAAAGCTTGTTACCAAGCGCTGTCAAGTTGATAACCGGCACTTTGGTCTCCAACGTCCTAGAGTGAAGCCGCTTTTGTAGACGAGAGATAAAGTCAAGATGATGACCCGTCAGAAACACGAGGCATCTAATCGAGTGAAGAAGAAAACTTGAGCTGAGAAAATGGATTGATAATATACATCATTTTAATACATGCAATATCATATGGACAGGTTTACAGCAACGGTTTTCAATGTAAATTATAATAATTTTCCGTCACAGTAATTAATGGTAAACAGCTATGGTTTCGTCCTTTTATCTAACTACGCAGTATGGAAATGGTTGATGTTACAAAGAACCTTGACACTTCAATCTAACTGATGACTAATACGATGAAATAAATACAACAGCTGAGGTCGTGATTTTCCACCTGCAGTTCTTTTGTCTACACGTGAGTGTTTGAAGCTATAGTAAATTATTATGAAATTTTCTACGTTAATTATTAGAGTAACAGAAAATATAAAGTACTTTCTTAAAGTTTGTAAAACAACGTATAAATATCTAGGTTGTCAGTCACTAGTACAAGCACACAATGTGTTGAGATATTCAGAATCTAAACGCCAGACGCAGTCTTGGTTTAATTTTATATTTTGTTTAATTGAAAAACATGCACGTCATGTAAAAGTCTTTTTATAGATACTGAAATTCAAGTATATTCTTTTAGTAGATTACCGTTAAAATTGAGTAGTTACATTTTAAGGTCGTTATTGTCCTGACGATCGAATTTTTTTTGTGAATGGTCAAGGAAGCGCTTCTATGATTATAGTAAAAAAATAAAATCCTGTGTTAGGAACTAATAAATTATGACATATTTGCTTAAACTAAATTTTATAGAAACGATTAATCTATACGTATTTATTCTGAAGGTTAAATTATACAAAATTCTTTTTTTATAAAAATTAATGACAAGATAGTAAACATATGTATTGCAGTCGCATGTATATAGTCAGATTTCCATATGAATAGAATTCCTTTTGTTTTTCATAAAGTCGTTTTTATTATTCAATATTTAAAATATGAAAAAGTAAACTAGAGCAAATCCTCCTTAAGAAAAACAGATAGAGAGAAGAAAATAAATGCCTTTAGTATTTCATAGATGTTTAAATTCTCTTATTATATTTTTGGGCATATGCTTTTAAGGACACAAATGGTGTCCATGTGGTGTTTTGTTTGTTCACAGGTACAGCTGAGACAACTGTTTAACAACTGGTGGTTGATGTTTTGGTAAGTGTGTGATAAAGAGTGAAATTCAAATTTTATGGCTAAGATAGTGGTGTTAACATAAGGTTTCCGCATTTCCTTATACAAACACAGTTAAATTTTGTTGGCACTTGTATTAAAAATACGGTGGCGCCTATTAAAACTATTTTTGGTCAGTTATCCACCCATGACCCATGCTCATGATCTACCCAGAGCTAACACTCTACTAGCCGTTTAACCCTTAAGAGTTTTCTTTGTCTATAGCCGTTTTCCATCCGACATTACCCTGGGCTTGGAGTTTAAAGAAGAAATACTCGACCTAGTGATATCAGATTAAAATAGAGAGCTTTAGTATATAGCTGATAGTCACCAGGATAAATTTGCAAAAATTTTATTTTAATTACAACTTCTCCGTAGGTAATTTTAACCACAAAGGACCCACCCACCATAGCGGATGCAGAAAGGCCTCTTGAAGCACAATCTACAGGGTTGTCTTAAAATCTAACATGATTCTATTTTGAAAGAGCAAGAAACGATTAAACTTAATACAATTCTGTTTGCAACGAAAGCTTTCCAACAGCTCTAAATCGTTAATATAAAACTTAACCTATACCTAAGAATGGCCACAATATTTTTTTGTTAGTTATTTAAAACCAAATAGCAATGCATCTACACAATGCTAATAAATACCAAAAGGGTACAACATTGGTCGTATTGACGAATTAGATTTAGAAATGCAGGATAATTTTTATATAGACGAACTAAATGTGGAAATGCATGCGCCTAAACAGTAAAATCCCAATCAATATGGTTGCAACGCGAGCAGTGACGGAGAGCACTCACCCTCGAAAGTAACAATCGAAATTGATTTTATGCAAAAAGATAAATTAATTAACACGTGAAAGGCTTATTTTAATTTACTGAATAAATTTTCATTTTTGAAGCTAAGTGGGTTTTGAATTGAGAATTATGGTAATTAATTTATGCGGAAAATAAACGTAACAACTATCCCGAGTACAACATCTAAGTCGCAGAAATGTTAGACCAGATATTTTTCAAAATATGAATAAAATTTTGGCATATCGAAATCACAGCAGTTTTCTTCACAAAATTCAATTTCCGTACAGAGCGACATCGAAGTGTTATAATAGATGCCTTAACTTAAGTTTGGTATTTATGTGCGACTGTTGATTTACAGCTCTTCTATAAACTTACATTTGGACTTTAATAATCCTCGAAGCAAATACTGATGTCGTAAAAGTGCTTCAAATTTGAGGTCAATTCTAATAGTCCTTCTTTGGCAAAGCAAGACGTCCGACAAGAAGAAACTGCGTTGTAAAATAGTTTATCTTTGGCGATAGAGGTTAGTAACGAATCGTATTACTCTATTCATGAGACATCTACAAAGTTGCTTGGTCAAAGTGTCTGTGTCTGTGGCTATGCTCTTAAATATATACCAATAGGAACGGTTTGAAAATGTGTTCCATCGATTTGCAAACAGGACCTTATCTAGTTTTAAATTTGAATCTAATTTTTTTCATTAACTGAAGGTGGATAAACTAGCTTACAGAGTCAGAGACCTTATACTACCATTAATTCTCGGTAATTAAACTACTATCCGTCAAACAAATCTACTATAAGAGAATATTAAAAACTAAAATTTATCTATCAAAGTGTCTGCTTTTTTTTAAGCCGCACATTCCTGCAACTACTGGTTTTAAATCAAATGGCTAATTTATATTAAGAGTAAAACTAACCACTAATTTGTGGTTAGTGAAATTAATTTGGAGAGTGTTACTTAGAAAATAACGAGACCGATAAAATAATTTTACTTTTATTATATTAATCAGCTGTCTTGAGTTTAGACGTTGAATTATATAAGCTTAATTTACAGTTGGCTTTAATGGCCACAAACAAGATTCGCGTGAATTAAAATGAATATGAATATTAACTAGTCCAGGTGGCAAACTACGTGACAACAAACGGTAAAAATGACAGTGATTTTTACAATTCCAATTATTCTGAATTAGGAAGGCAATCCCACGAAAAGAAGTAAAGCTGATTAGAGGATTTACACATTTTTCTTCATTGCCAAACCTTGGTTACTTTTCATGCTCTGTTCAGCGGTATTATTTTCCAGGCGTCGCCGTGGATCAATGTAGTAAGCGTAAGACTACGGATCCCAAGGTCCCGGGTTCAAATCCCGACACGGCCGACTGCTTGAAAAATGGCAGGTGAGCATTTTTCACAAATATTACGCCCTCGTTCGGATGAGAAGTTAAATGGAGGTCCCGTGTGTGAGTGTTGTCACGCACGTTAAAAGATCCCTACCTTGCCTGGAACGGCAAGGGTTCGGCAAAATTCTAAATTTCCAGGCAACAAAAAACTCGCCTCCTGGCCAATGTAGTACCTTCGGGTGGAGCATTGGAAATGTAAATGAACGGTATTATTTTCCAGGGCGGCTCCGTGGCGTAGTGGTATGTGTGTGACTACTACGCCCAAGATCCCGGGTTCGAATCCCGACACGGTCCGCTTGAAAAATGTTAGGCGAGCATTTTCACTAAAATACACCCTCGTTCGGATGAGAGGTAAAATGGAGTTAAAGATCCCTACCTTGCTTGGAACAGCAAGGGTTCGGCAAAATTCCAAATTTTCCAGGTAAAAAAAAACTCGCTTCCTTTCCAATGTAGTACCTTCGGGTGGAGCATTGGAAAATCACATGTAAGGTATTATTTTCCAGAGAAAGAAGTATTTTCACATTCTCTACATTTGAGCAAAACGACTTATATACAAATTTGTTCAGGGTGTCCGAAAAATGACTGTAGAACGTGAGAACAAAGATTCTTTAGCGCAAATTAGACGGATTTGGGACAACTTACCTATTATACAAGCTGTTTCATTTAGCTGCTAAAAGACTTCAAAATTCACAAAAAGTTCTTGATATTTCAAAATAGTTCAAGAACACACCGATACATTTTGAAAATTTTTGGAGTGTGTTTGTATTTTCAATAAATGGTTTGTTGTGCTTATTCGATGACTACCAATTTTGTTTATTAGTATGAGGATAGTTCGACAGGAAAACGTTTAATCAACGGAACTCATCTGTGCACATTATTTGAATAGGTACTACTGGCGCATCTGTAAAAAATAATTGCACTTTACTTTTTTTCCAAGTCTTGTGACTGAATTAAAAGTGACAGACGATAGAAAATCTGTCCAACAGAAATCTGCGTGTCGTTGCTCAAATTTTTCCCGTTGAAAGGTGTCAACCAATGGAAATTTATAAGAAAATGAAAGCTGTGTATGGTAACTACAGTCATTCTCGTGCGGTGGTGCTTGAATGGTACGATAAATTTTGACAAGGAAGATTTGGTCCGTCCTGCACCTGCACACATTGCAGCATCAGATAAAAATGTAAGGCAGCTAAAAACTGCATTACGCGCAAATAGACGCTTCAAAATTAGAGTGTAACGCTTTTTTTTTAATATAGAAAACGTGTTTCAAGACCTTGCCTCAAAAGAGTAGATAGAGCAACAATTCGGGCCACGCGATGCGAGCGCTATTATAACGGTTTTAAATTTTATTATTATAATAATGAGAACGTTTGAAATAATTGAGGCGGGTTTGAGTATCATTAATACACGTGAGACGCGGTAACTCAGAACTACAAACTGCTATGCCGGTGACTAACTTGGCTATTACACCAAGAGAAAGTTTGAGATAAGCCGAGTAGAAATATTCTTTGCTAAACTGAAAACAAAATAAATCAAGGTTAGACGCCACTGTAACTAGCAACTATTAAAAAAATAATTATTTTAGGGTAGATACAGAAACCCTCTCCGTGTATATAATTTTAAAATTTTAGATTTAATCTTTTGGAAAATTGGTCAGACTATAATCTAAATACTTCTATTATATAATAAATAATCCGTATCCAATAACAATATTTAACAAAAGAAATAAATAATCTCACATGTTTGGGTTATAAAAAGAGAGTAATTCAAGTAATCGTAAAATGATTATGAGTATTAGTTTCAAATATAACAAAGTTTGTATAAAAATATTTCTTTCAAGAAAATATACGGTCGTAGTAAAAAATTTAATTAAGCAACAAAAGTCAAATCAGTTCGCTACGGGTCCCACAGACTGGAACGATAGAGGTTTTTGCGGCTCGAAACTTAACCGTTTGTGGTAAAGAGCAAAAGTAACTCACCTTTAACCACTGACCGGTGGCTATTGCCCTTAGATTGGTTGGCCCTAGGTTCCAGCTGGTTGCTTGCGGTGAAAGATGTAATAGCCCCAGACTGATATCAAAGTACGTGACGGGTGATGTCGATGGTGGTTGTACGGTCAAGAACGCTTGGAAATCAACGATGCTTGTGGCTTGAGAGTGTCTGTAGGCTCGGAGGTATTTTGTACATCAGCGATGTTAGTGGGCTCGAGGGTACATGTTGGCTCGTAGATATTTCCTGGCTGGAAGAAAGGTATTTGCTGGCTCAAAGGAATTTGCGCTAAAATGAATACAAATTAATACACTTAATTTTTTCACCACTAATTTTCACCATCAACGACTTCTCAACCTGCTTGACTCGAAGATGATGTGGAAGTGAGCGGATCGAGAAAACGACTTACAAAGGCAATTCAACAGGGGGGAATCTTAGCAGATCTTGGTGCCCACGCGCCGTGTGTATGAAACAAGTGGAAAATCTTGAAGTATGTGAATGTTCACACGGACTTTGAAAGATTATAATGCTATTTACGACTTTCTAAACCAGGTTTCAAAACACCTGAATTGTTTACTCTATGGTTGTGGGTGCAAAATGTTGAACTTAGCCTTACAATTTAACGAGACTAGGAAATAACAGATCGCATGCTGTTTTCCATATGGAACCAAGGATTTATTAAGAATTCGAAAACCATCTAACTTTAAAAATAAACAGACTTGGTGATTTTTTTAATTTTTTTTGTATTGCCTTAATACCACTATGTTGTTCTGAAAAGAAATTTTGTTATATAACACAAAAGAATTGTTACAAGAGAACTTTCTCAAATGGTGAACGTCAGTGAAGGAACTGTTCATGTGTTTGACCCATTAAAAGAATCATTAGAAGAACGGCGGTTTAGGATCATGAATCTCTAATAAGAAACAGCAGGAGGAGTATCAGGTCAGAATTATCTTTTCAATTCATAGTGTTACAGGTTATTTTTGGCTTTAAGAAAATCATTTCAAACAATACAATTATCTGCATTAGTAATTTAATGCAAAGTCCTTGATGTTATCACTGGTTGATAAGTCGAAGAATACAATCAATTTCGTGCCTTATTTGTTGGTAATCGTGAATGAAATTAGAGGTCATTCCTTAAAAATGTTGCCTAGTGTATTTTTGTTCGTTGTTCGTTGTTGGACAAGAAGGTCGTAGTAGAAACGTGGTTTCAGGTATTTTTGAAAGCTGCGTTTGAGCTTTTCCAATTTGGGATTTTTATACTTGCAACTTTTACACGAGTTTCCGTTTGGTGTATGAAGACATCGTCTGGCTTGTGGTTTAGCCGTTGGAAACTTGGACCACCCGTTTATTGGGGATTTTACGAATCTACTTTGACCGCCATTTTTGGCAGCGACTAGAGGCCGTTATAAGAAACCTTTTCTGCAGAATTATTATAACGCTCACACTTCTCTGATCATTGCTTCAATCCAGAAAAGGTAAATAAATCAAAATAATTAATTAATTTATTAATCACGAAATTTTCAAATACAGTGTTTACCTTCCTGATAATTAATTTGTGTAAGTTGCATTACAGAACTATGGCTGTTGACTTTTTTATATATGTTTTTTATTAACAACAAAAAATTTTTAATAATAACACAAAAGGGTGTTGCACCCAAACTTAGTCAGTTGTTTTAGCAAATTGTTTTCGTAGGTTTCGACCTTCGGGAAAAGATTTCAAGTTCAGGTCGCAATTAAAAGTAACCTTGCAATTGGAGTCTGTGCGTGCAGCCTGATGGTGGCTACAAAATTCAACGCTCTCGTTGTATATTGATTGCTTGCAATTCCATTCTGTGCATCCGTATCCACCGAAGTATATTCAGATCGCCAAGCTGAGCAGATCCTTTAGGCAAAGTAAAATATATTATGTAATTATAAATAGTCTTGGATCATCTTGATAAGATTGTTTTACTGTGTTGCATTTTACAATATGTATAAATGCGTATATTGAATGTAAATTCTGTAGGTACTTATAAGAAACAAGTTCAGGCGTACACCAGCTGGTTATTAGTAGATAAGGTAAGAATCGAACAAATTTGTTTTCTCCTAATGTTATACTGATTAAATATATTCGTTAAACCTGTAAGTGTTGTAAAACTTTTCTTGCGTTAACCCACTAACTTACCCCCCTTTTGTGTAGAGTTTTGTGCGGCCTCATATGAGCTAGTCGAGGGCACAATTTGGCACAATTTATAATGGTAACTACCAAGATTATCCCCTCCCAGTTATTATTACATTGAAGGCAACTTATAAATCAAAAGTAGCCGTTACAATAGTACGTTACATTTATTATTATAAATATTTGATAAACTTAGAACTTGTATGTAATTTAGATATTTGGTGTAAAAGGTTAACAAAAATTTGATTGGTAGATAAAAGTACGTTTAAAAAGGGAATAGTTCTTTGAAAGTTCAATGAAACCACACAGTAAAATACAATTCTTTTTGCTGGTTTTAATTGCTATAAAAAGGTTTATAAAGAAGTTATAAATTTTGTAATGAACAAATTTGATAGGCATGTTTATATTTATTTTGATTTAAAAGTTATGTAAATAGTAAATGATATTAAAAAGGACGCACAATTGTAAATTGTAAATTTTCTTGGCTTATTATACGATTTTGGTAAATTTCGCTTAGGTATATGGATAGTTAGAATGGAGTGGGTAAAAATTCTCTGTTATCATATCGTCGTTCACTCTGTGCGGGATATCACTGAGCTAGTCGGGGCATAAAAATAATTGTGTTCATTTTAAATTATTTTAAAGGCACAGAGAGGAGGCTATCGGCAGGTAATTGGTCGTTATACATCTGGCGAGCGGCGATATCGTAGCAATATATATATATATATATATATATATATATATATATATATACATTGATGTGATAACGGCCGCACGTTGGTGCGCCGCTTAATTAGTGGTGTGACAACGGCCTGGCGTTGTCCATCGCTAAAAGAGTGCTGTGATACAGATATAGTAAATTATAGAATTTGAAATTGTTGACTTACCGTCCTTTCTAACTTTACTTTGCCTGGCTAGCTCAACAGAAATGCTGGAGTTTACAAAATGAAATAAAAAGAAATATCTATACAGTCATACAAAGGCATTCAGAACATTTACAGCATAGTTTCTTTCAAACATCAAATTATTTCTAACAAATACTTATTCACTTAATTATCAAAATGTCTCCCACTTTATTTAGGTTTAAATTTACAAAACTAAAATCTTTTCTCTTATGGATAGTTTACCTGCCTTTGATTCCCACGTTTGTCCTCGACAGATTATCTATTAAAAAAATCAGAGTGTTTCAAACTCTGACCACAAACTTCTAGGTAAATATACCCTTACAAAAAAATATATATAATTAAGACTTATTCTACATTAAATTTAAACGACAAATATTCAAATATCAGTTACAAACAATATTTTAAAAGTAATACTTGCAAAAATCCACAAAGCGCTTCTCCAATTCGTAATTACCAGTATTAAATATCTCTGGCTCCTTGGATTTATATTAAATTGTCGTTCAAATCCCAGTTTACCAAATCATGCATATTCGCTTAAATCTTCCTTCTAATCATTTAATTAAATTTTTAAAGTAACTTTTTATATCTCGAAGAACTTTTCCTCTCCCTGTGTATTACAAATTCAAATAACTGCATTTTCAAAAATGACTTCTATATTCACTGTTACTTTGCAATTATTAACTTAAGGTATGCGTACTGCATCCTTCAAAATAACATCTTCAAAATTCTTTACATATTGCTTGGTCGACGCGAATTTATAAATTGATTTTAATGTCGATTACTTCTGTTTATAAACAAAAATTATCTTTTTTTTTGAATGTACGAGTGTTTACGTGATTTCATTCCAAAGGCCACACGCTTTTCCAATTCGTAATTAACGGTAGTAAATATCTTTTGCTTTTCTATTTTATAACGTCAAATCCCAGCTTACAAAATTATCCACTTGCTTAAATATTTAAAACCAATGTGCATCCTGTGTTTAACTTATTCAATTAAATTTTTAAAGTAACTTTTTATCTTGAGGAATTTTCCATCTTCCTACTACAAGATCAAATAACTGCATCTAACAAGTTCCATATTTATGCAGGTTACGTTTAAAAATTACTTCTTTATTTTCTGTTACATTTTAATTATTAAATTACGGTATGCGTATTGCATACTTCAAAATAACATCTTTGAAATTCCTTATATATTGATTGGTCAACGCGAATTTATCAATTGATCCTAATGTCGATTGCTTCTGTTTATATATAAAAATTATCTGTTTTCTAGAGTGTACAAGTGTTTACGCAATTCCATTCCAAATAGTATAGCGCCTATCTGACGCCAGTTTCTGCGAAATCCTCATTAGCGTTCAAATCGTCACGTTTTATTGCCTCGTTAGCGTAATTTATGTGCGCTGTCCGTCCTTCTCTAACATCTAAGGTTAATGCTCTGCGGTTTCCTTCACTAATACGTAAGGCTATTAAACCCCGTTTCTATCGACATTTTTATGGGTTTTTAATGTTCCTTGGAGTAAACGTTTTGTTTATTATTAATTGATGTATCTTCTGAAAATTCCTTCTTAATCTCGTATATTCCAGAGAATTCTTTATTTAAAATAAATTTATTTAACACAAAAGTCAATTCATATGATTAGTTTAAAGCTTTAACTTCTTTATGATGAAAACGAGTTGCATTTTTATAGGAAATATTTGCTTTCACGGTAAAATGTGTTTTAATACACAATATTAAGATTAAAACGCTATTTTTTAACAAGATTGATATAGTTTTTACGCTAAATAGAACGAATGTTTTATATGCAACAGGAAATGTATTTTTATGCTAATAAGTGAAAATAAATGGCTTTGTATTTATCTTAAAATTATTATTTAAAAACACGGGATGATGTTTCTCGGTACGGCACATTAATTGCTATGTATTTACAATACGCTTATATCAAACAGGGTGATTATTTATACACACGAAGTTGAATTTTCCGCTTGGCAAAAAGTAAGCTCGTATTATACAGGGTGTAACCACAAATTTTCGGTAATTTTTATTTTTTCCGGATTCATTTATATCTTGGTGGGATTTATTTGTAGAATGTGGGTCTTATAATTATTTATAGTGTTGTATATTAATCGCCAGTATTGTAAATTTATGTGTGTTGCTTGTGTAAATTTTGACTATGTTGCAGTAGTGTGTCCTGCAAGATACCACAATCCTTCCCGCTATCAAATTCTTACAATACGTTTAGTAATAATTGTTAGGTTAATAAGCAGACATCTAAAAACCATAAGAAATCCCATTTTTCTAGCTAAAGTTAACCGAAATTTCTATAAACGTGAATCGTGAAATTCTAAGATTTTAAGATGTTAAAAAAATAATAAAACAAGGCATTTTCATACACTTTTAAGAGATATCTGAGAACAGCGAAGCATTAAAACATCTTAACAACAAAATAATTTTAATTAATTGCTTGATTAAGACATAATTGACATCTAGGAATGTTATTGGGAATGTGAACTATTTTTAAACAAATGCAACTATCTAATGCACAAGCATTTCTTGTCCAATTAACAAATTTATCTCTTGTTGCAATAGAAATCATGTATACACAAAAATCTCTCGATTTTGATCTGGAGATTGCGAAGACCAAAGGAATGTGTCCTTGATGACATTCCATCTTCCTAAATAATAGCTATACAAACAATTTCCCACGGTTCTCTCGTAATGAATTGAACACCTGTTAAGGTAGAACACAACCTTTCTGCTTAAATTTAAAAGAATATCTCTTCATATATTCACGTATTTAGTTTGCAAAACGATCCGCAAAATTAATATGTGGTAGAAAAATGTATAACTCAAAAAGTGTCCATTATAAATTCAAAGTGAAACGTTTATGAATTCATTAGCACTATAAGAAACTCAAGTCATGGGTATATAATTCCATTAACACATTGTCTATAATAAGCAAAACAAATAAACCACCGTACATAATCGGTAATATTATGTACAGAGTGTTTCAAAATTAAACTTATGCTCTAAAATGTATCCCTAGGGAGTTATCGACCCTTTAAAGAATAGTTAAAATAGTGGTTTTTAATTATTTAAAAAGCCACAAAAGGTATTTTAACCAGATTTTTAATACCTGTCCATCTTTTTATGCCGAATAAGATCGGCGTATCCATTTTTTGACAATAAGACCAGTGGCGTGCTATAAGAGAGTGGGGGAGAGGAGACACTCACGTTTTACTCTATATATTTATTGTATGTATGTTTTTATAAATTCCTATCATAAAATAAGAATCCTTGAACATTTCTTTGTAAAAGAAAGCACTCATGATTTAAGTCAATATTAGTAGCCGATTTTGAACTAATTGAGGTGAAGCATTCACGATACCTAAGATGCAACAAGGCGTTGAAAAGTACGCTCAGAAGGGACACTGCATTCAGCTGTCAATGGAACAATGAATTGATTAGCAGTTGCAAGAGTGATATTAAATTCACTATGAAATATACAAAAGGGAACGTTATAGAAGGTTATATGAATAAATCGCGATTTCTCTCCTTTATATTTGGAACAATTTAGAACAATCAATTATAGAGCAAAAGGGACCTTTGTTTGAACATTTGCTTTAGTTTTTTTTTCTAAAAACTTAGTAAGCATTTTACAATTAATTGTATTTTATTAAATGGCTGTTCTTTTGTTATTTACAGCAAAGTTCTATAGAAAAATAATGCTTCGTGCCATAAGCTCAATAAAGTAGAAGATATTCTGCAGACTTATTTTTGTTGTTTTTTTATTAAATATAATTATTTGTCAGTGTTTGTTAAACTAGAATGTATCGTTTTGCTTTTTTTTCCAAAACTTTATCTAACAATCAAAAAATTATTTTATAAATAGTACATACCGAGAACATTACGTTATTGAAAACTTCCTTTTAATAGCAGAGAAAAAATAATTAGCTTGATTAGTTTATGTTATTCTCATTTTTGTATAGAATAGATGATGATGTATATTTTAATGTCGCCAATATTGCTAAAGTAATATAAATTAGGTTAGGATAGTGAAAGTAGTTAAAATTTCTACTTACGTGCAGAGATGATTTTAATTTAAGGTTCCTTATTAAGCGTAATAACATAAATTTTTGTATTTAATCAATAGGTTCTTGTGTGGAACTTAACATGATACCCCTTCAATGATGTCATACAGGGTGTTTCAGAATAAAGTACCGTAAATTAGGGAATATATAGATCTTTACGAGTCATCAAAGAAAGTTAGATAACAGTTTCCTGTAAACCCACCCGTTTCCATTATACAAGGTGATGAAGCGATATTGATGTTTTTTAGAATGTTTTCATTTAGGGTATAGACTTTAACTTTAAAATAGGTACACGCTAGTTGCTTACTAACACGAATTATTACACTTTATTTCAACAAGATAGGCTAATCCATTGGCGTAGAATAAGGGGGGTTATCAAACAATTTTGACCTATACTTTTTGCACACCCTGTATTTAATAAAAATTAAAACTCGTAATTATTCCTCATACAACTTGCCACAAAAATGGTACTCATGGTTAGTCTCTGTAGAGCTTTCCATTCCAAATGATTGAAGAATCTCGAACGATGACGTATTAAGATAATTTTTGTATATAAGCGCAAGTAATCCACATTCTGGGATTCATTCGGTCCTAAACCAACCAAGTAATATGTAACTTCTGGATAATCACTTACTTATACTAAAAAAATAGTCCAAAATCTCTGTTTTATATAACTAAGATGAGCAGTCACGGATCTTAATCTCGAAATCTTCATTCACAAATAATTCCCTAATTAAATCTTATTATACACAAAATTTTACATACTAAGTCAAACAATTTAATAACCTCTCCTTAAAAATCGTATTTAAACATATCTGATCAGTTAAGTTTAACAATTTCTTATATACTGGCAAAAACCTGCAGCGAAAGCCTGCCACTCTTCAAATTAAATTATCGACTTATACATTCTACTTTTACTCAAAAAAACTCAACTAGTTACTCTATAAATACGAGTCATTCCCTAATTTAAACAAGATTTATTTTACCGTTACAAATTTGCTAGTCGTTGCTTTTGTCGAGAACGTAACTATCAATCCATATTCCAAAATTGTTCAAATCGTTTTAAAAATACCATTAAATACCATTAAATATCAAAAACACCATATGCTTCTATTCCAATTAACAACTTGCAGTAGTTCAATTATCATTTAATTATTTACTCTCCATTATGAAACCATGGTAAGTACTTCAAATGATCTTACAACTTCCGAGCATTCAAAACACTTTTCCGTCGCGATTTCAAAAAAATTGTCTATCTGCCATAATAAATTGCATTTCTAACTGTAGTACTTTTATTACATATTATCATCAGGTTTTAGGACGTTTGGATGAAAATTGAATAGCGTTCTCAGCATCCATTTGGTTTTAAAGAACCGAGCCCTTGTGGCGTAAGCATCTAAAAATTTTGCGGTAGCTCTAGTCTATATTTTAATTGGCTTGTTCTCGAAGGCATGATGCAACATTTGAAGATTTATCGTTTTATTGCCTCGAGCTGTACCATAATTGATGTCCTTTCCTAATCTTATCAATATTCAAAATTTTATTGCAGTAGTAATAAATAATTTTGTCTGGCATTGTGAAAGTAATTCAAGTGTAGTGAACTAAAAGTAATTTAAATTGTTGATTATTTTGCAAAAAAAGCCAAACGAAAAGCCAATGACTGATTTTGCTGTTGGTGCAGCTATTCAGAATGGCGCATTTCTCTTTGCAAGTTCTTGAATTATACACAAATCGTGATGCATTAATAATTACAAATGTTGTTAATGCACCTTCTATACTCGAATGTAAACAACTAACTATCGCCGACTCTTCAGGTTTCCGACATAGTAGTAAAGATGCCATTGCCGGTCAAAATTTAAATAACTAGTCAAAGACAAGATGAAAACTGAACAAATGACTGATTACTTACTTAACACTAGCGGACTTTCTAAGAAAGCACTACATCCAATATTAAGTAAGGAACTTGGTGAACAAAAACTAATAAGTTTCCAGCTAAATAGTAATAAATAATTTTGTCTGGAATTAGGAAAGTAATTCAAGAACAGTGAACGAAAATTAATTTAAATTGTGGGCTATTGTGCAAAGAGAAAAGGCAATGACCGGTTTCGCTACTGTTACAGTTTGTCAGATTGGCGCATTTCTCTTTGTAAAACAACAAACCAAGTTTTTTAATTATTCATAAATCGTGTTGTCATTAAATTTCATTCTTGGATAATATTTTAAGACTCATTAAACTTCTCTTTATATATATACATATATATATATATATATATATATATATTGCTGTAATAAGGGGTTGTTTAAGGGTGTACTTTATAGTAAAGGTCATTTAGAAATGAGAAATTACCATAGGCAGCAGAAAACTGCACTTATTTAGTGAAGAATTGAGAAATGGAGATAGTTTGTAAATAGTAAGCAGTCAACACCCTGTATATAAAGTATAAATAGTTTTAGGCGACGCAAATAAACATAGGAAGACGCATAGTTAGCGTAGAAACCAGGAAGACATTCATTAGGTAAATAGAAGATATTTAATACCCTGTCGATAAAGTTTAGTTAATTTGGGTAAAGCAAGTAATGACATTTTTCAGTAGAAGCACGCGTATATTTATATGTAAATATAATAAAGTGTAAGCAGACACGCATTCAAAAGAGTTCCAAACAATTAGATTAATACGGAGATAGAAATAGAGCTTCAGGAAGCATAATATAAACGCGTGCAAATAGCTAACCATTTTTGATAAGAAAGCAGATTAAAAATTGCGTGAATAACATGTAAATATAAAAATTAAAAGTCGAATTGCATCAGTTGTTTATGGAAAAGCAATTAGATCTATCAAAACACAGCATGTTGATAACGAAGACAGCTGCAAGCAGGTTACAATTATTGAGAATCATGGAGAATTACATCAGAAACTGCTTTAAATGTAATTATTTGATTGGTTATAAATGGGCGACGAGTTGTAGACCATATCCACTGACGGAGTGGGAATTCAATAATATATTAGCAGGTACAGTGATAACGAACTCAGTTTGCAACTCAAAAAAGGCCGAAGTGCGCCGCTATGAAATAAAGTAATACGTAATAATTTTAAAAGTGAAAGATAAAATAAGTGCCAAGATGAAAACTATAATTGCCGATTAAACGTAAGTACATTTTGGTGAATTTATTTTAAATTAAAACATAAAAATAATAGGGCTTCGAAGTACGGGGAGAAACAAACTACAATTTCTAAGTCTGGGGGAAGAATAATACAATTTGAGTAAGGGAAGAAAATAAACCACGATTTCAAGTCAGAAGACAATGATAATAAGAATTCTATTCTAAGTTTGAAGAAATTGATTGATAAGAAGTAATAAGTCTGAAATGAAACGACAATAAATTGGGGTGCATAAATTAATAATGGTAGTCCATAGGGTAATGGCAATAATTTAAATGTAATCCTGAGTTGGGGGAAGATAATTTTTATTCAAATGGAAGCGTCGATGTGAAGAAAAATAGACCAGGTCAGATTTTTTAGTTATAAGACATTTTGTTTTTCTATATATTTTTTATGTTTTATTGAATTTGCTTAATATAATATGAATGTGAAAAAGTCAACAAAAGAAGTTGCATACGTATAAAGTGAGTAATATGATAACAGGTTTAGAGCGTTCTACACTTCGTTGATAAAGATAATAGGTTTTTTTTGGTGACTTTGGGTTTTGAGTAAATAGTATATGATATTTAATAAATGAAATTTACAACATTAACTAATTGAAAAGTGTATTACAAATAATTTACAAAAACTGTACATAATATATTGGTTTCATTATATAAAATCGAAATTAACTGAATTTAATAATTCCAAATAAATGCTAGCCGAGGTCATAAGATAAAGTCAATGGGAGTAATTTGATAATTTAAATAGTTCAAGAAGGAGCTACAAGTTGAATAGGAAATTGATAACAAGTAAGGCGGTAACATATCGAATTTTGTTATTGGTTGACAAGGTTGGTTCAAGATAAAATCCAGTTAAGTTTCTGGAGGGAATTGATAGCAACATTAATAAGACAGCCCAACGTCGGAGATAATTACAATCTTGTTTATACATAGAAATATTAATATGGTCGCCAAATGATGGAGCGCGTGTAATTTAGAGTACATAGCAAATAATATAACAGCCCAAAGTAGGGGCTCGATAATTCCAGTAGTAGCATAGCAAATTAATATGACTACCCAAGCTTGGGGCATGAATTAAACCACAATAAAATACAACCTGAGATTAAGAGGCACGGATTAAATTAAAAATAAATTTTAAAATACGATTGCGAGATTTCAAATAAATTAATTAGGTTGAACCGGACATTTAAAGAGTTTGAATTAGCGGAAAATTAAGTAATTTGCACAGTAATTAAAGTTTGGTAGATTTATTTAGTATTTAAAAGTTTAAAGTAAAAATAATAATTTCAAAATGGAGAAAGGATCCCAAGAAAACATAACGTTGGAGAGAAGTTTGAGCGAAGAACCGAGAATTTCACAAGAAGCCAAAATGTTGGAGATCTTAATAGCATTAAACGATAAGATGGACAGAAGTGAAGAAGCCATAAAAATAGTTACAACAAAAATGGATGAAAACAGCGAGAAATTGGAAAATGAAATCAAAATTCTTAGCAATGGTCTGAAAGAAACGAACCACACGATCGCTGAGATTAAGGCACAGATAAATGAAAGAATTGGGAGAGTTTCTGAGGAAATAGACGGTCTATGGGACCATATTACTTTAGTTAAAACGAAACAAGAAAAGTACGAATGCGAGTCCAACGATAAAATTACGGATTTAAAGATTAAATTAGGTAAAATTGAAGAAAATTGCGAAACGGAGTTCAGATTAATAAATCAAGAAATAAATAATTTAAAAAGTAATCCAATAAATTTTAATAGAGAACCAATTAGGCTGGTTCAAACAAACCTTTCAATTGAACAGTTTACTAAATTTTACGGGGACGGAAAATTAAATCCGAAGATATTTCTGAAAAATTTTTAAATGTTGATACAAGGATCTACAGATGAATTATACAAATTAAATTTAATCAAGGTAATGCTAAGAGGAGATGCTGAAAAATGGTATAATTTAGTAGAGAGTGAAATAGAAACATTTGAACAGTTTGAAAGCAAATTTTTACGTCAATTCTGGAGTGACAATCAGCAAAATAGAATTCGGGATAACTTAAGTATGGGAAGATACGATTCGATGAAAGGGATAACGCGAGAATTACATGCGATTGAGAAATTTACTGTAGCGAAGCAATTGGATCCTCCTTTAGAAGATAAAAATATTATAAGATATTTAGCAGGTCATTTTAACGCTGAAGTAAAGCGATATATAACGACGCAGAATATAGTAGATAGAGATACGTTTATTGATTATTTGCAGAGATACGATGATGTGGAATTTGATTATAAAATAGAAAATAATTTTAGGGATCGACGCACGAATTTTATAAGGAATATTGATGACACTCGGAATAATTATAGAAGGAACAATTATAATTATGATCGTAGAAGAAATTTTAATAGGGGGAACTATAGCAACTTTAATAATGACTTTAGGCAAAACAGGAATACTGGTCAGATACCAAGGCAACGAATAGAGCGAACGAATCATGAGGGAAATTATAATAATAGAGGAATAAACAGGCAGGAAAATGATGATCGACGGACGCAAGCTAGAAATATTAATAGTATGGAAATAAGGAATACGAATCGCACAGATACAGGAATAATGAGTCAGGCAAGACCTTCAACGCGAAATCAGGATTTTTGAGTACCGACGAACCAAGGAAAATTCTACGAATTAACGGATACGGCAATCAGCGCGAGTTTACTAAACATGAAATGGATAATGGATTAGGAAAATTTGAAAGGAACTTATTACCAATAATTAATTTAAAGGTGGAAGATAAAATAGTTAAAGTGTTAATTGATACTGGAGCAGAGGCATCACTTGTTGCGGAAGAGTTTGTTAAACGAGAAAAATTGGGGAATAAAGCGATACCTATAGCGAGGTGTAATTTAGTAGCACCAAATAATAAGAGATTTAGTGTGATAAATGAAATGGTAATTCTGAGATGTGAAATGGGAGATAGAATATGGGAGAATGATTTTATGGTAGTACCTGGACTAAAGATAGATGTTATATTTGCGATGAATATGATAGATAAGTTGGGGTTGAAGATAAATGCGAAATGCAAAAAGATAGAGTGTAATGGGAAATATATTAAATGGTATGAAGAGGGGAATATTGAAATAGAAGATGACTGCGTGAATATTAATCAGTTTAGTGATGAAATAGATAATGGGGGTAATGAAAATGAAGATATTAAGTGTCCAGATGATTTAAGAAATAGGGTGAATATATTATTGAATAAGCATTCAGAATTAATTGGGTCGAAGTCGAGAATTGCCACGGGTTATGTGCACAAGTTGGGAGTAATAAATACAGAGCCGTTTAACACTAAAATATATCCTATTCCAGTTGCATATAGGAACAGAGTGAAGGGAAAAATTGAAGAAATGTTACGTGAAGGTATTATAGAGAGCTCCAGTACGAATTTTGTGAATTCATTAATAGTCGTCGTGAAGAAAAGTGATAATAGTATTAAGTTGTGTATAAATACAAGTGAAATTAATAAACGAACGAAGCCGCAATACAATTGTCCACCAAAGATAAATAAAATATTAGAGAGAAAAGGTAATAGGAAAATTTATAGCAGGTTATATTTAAGAAGTTCATTTTGTTTGATTCCATTAGCGCGAGAATCAAGGAAGTATACGGGTTTTTCGGTAGAAGGAAAATTATACCAATTTAGGGTGGTCCCGGTTGGTTTGTCCTCGAGTACGGATGCATTAGAGAATGTAATGAAGAATATTTTGGGACCGTATGAGGAATTTAGTATCCACTATATGGATGAATTGTTGATATTTAGTAATAGTGTAGAGGAACACTTAGTACAGTTAGATAGGATATTGTTAGAGCTGAATATAGCTAGTTTGATTTTGGATTTAAGGAAGTGGGAATTTTTTCAAAGTAGGGTTAGATTTTTAGGTTATAGGATAGATAATAAGGATAGAATTAGGAAATACGAATTAAAAGGACCCCGATTTAAAAGGATGATTAAGAAACATAAATTAAAAGGACCCAGATTCAAGAATGATAAAAGGGGAAGTTAGAAATAAATGTAATTTAATTGACCCATGCAAAGAAACATGAATAGATGAATAAAATGTAAAGTAAATTTATGAATAGGTATATATAGGATAATAGAATAGGATTTGAATATAAGAATAGGTATAGGTATGAATAGCGTAGTATAATAGGACATAGATATGAGATTAGATTAATGTAAATATGGGTTTAATAAAGCAAAAGTTAGATTTTTAAAATGAAAATAAAAATATAATAATTTCATACCAATGTGAGTTTAAGTTCACGTTGGGCGCCAAAAAGGACATTGTTATAAAATTTTATATTTTAATTTGGGGGAATTATGCTGTGATAAGGGGTTGTTTAAGGGTGTATTTTATAGTAAAAGTCATTTAGAAATGAGAAACTACCATAGGCAGCAGAAAACTGCACTTATTTAGTGAAGAATTGAGAAATGGAGATAGTTTGTAAATAGTAAGCAGTCAACACCCTGTATATAAAGTATAAATAGTTTTAGGCGACGCAAATAAACATAGGAAGACGCATAGTTAGCGTAGAAACCAGGAAGACATTTATTAGGTAAATAGAAGATATTTAATACCCTGTAGATAAAGTTTAGTTAATTTGGGTAAAGCAAGTAATGACATTTTTCAGTAGAAGCACGCGTAGATTTATATGTAAATATAATAAAGTGTAAGCAGACACGCATTCAAAAGAGTTCCAAACAATTAGATTAATACGGAGACAGAAATAGAGCTTCAGGAAGCATAATATAAATGCGTGCAAAGAGCTAACCATTTTTGATAAGAAAGCAGATTAAAAATTGCGTGAATAACATGTAAATATGAAAATTAAAAGTCGAATTGCATCAGTTGTTTATGGAAAAGCAATTAGATCTATCAAAACACAGCATGTTGATAACGAAGACAGCTGCAAGCAGGTTACAATTATTGGGAATCATGGAGAAGTACATCAGAAACTGCTTTAAATGTAATTATTTGATTGGTTATAAATGGGCGACGAGTTGTAGACCATACTCACTGACGGAGTGGGAATTCAATAATATATTAGCAGGTACAGTGATAACGAAGTCAGTTTGCAACTCAACAAAGGCCGAAGTGCGCCGCTATGAAATAAAGTAATACGTAATAATTTTAAAAGTGAAAGATAAAATAAGTGCCAAGATGAAAACTATAATTGCCGATTAAACGTAAGTACATTTTGGTGAATTTATTTTAAATTAAAACATAAAAATAATAGGGCTTCGAAGTACGGGGAGAAACAAACTACAATTTCTAAGTCTGGGGGAAGAATAATACAATTTGAGTAAGGGAAGAAAATAAACCACGATTTCAAGTCAGAAGACAATGATAATAAGAATTCTATTCTAAGTTTGAAGAAATTGATTGATAAGAAGTAATAAGTCTGAAATGAAACGACAATAAATTGGGGTGCATAAATTAATAATGGTAGTCCATAGGGTAATGGCAATAATTTAAATGTAATCCTGAGTTGGGGAAAGATAATTTTTATTTAAATGGAAGCGTCGATGTGAAGAAAAATAGACCAGGTCAGATTTTTTAGTTATAAGACATTTTGTTTTTCTATATAATTTTTATTTTTTATTGAATTTGCTTAATATAATATGAATGTGAAAAAGTCAACAAAAGAAGTTGCATACGTATAAAGTGAGTAATATGATAACAGGTTTAGAGCGTTCTACACTTCGTTGATAAAGATAATAGGTTTTTTTTGGTGACTTTGGGTTTTGAGTAAATAGTATATGATGTTTAATAAATGAAATTTACAACATTAACTAATTGAAAAGTGTATTACAAATAATTTATAAAAACTGTACATAATATATTGGTTTCATTATATAAAATCGAAATTAACTGAATTTAATAATTCCAAATAAATGCTAGCCGAGGTCATAAGATAAAGTCAATGGGAGTGATTTGATAATTTAAATAGTTCAAGAAGGAGCTACGAGTTGAATAAGAAATTGATAACAAGTAAGGCGGTAACATATCGAATTTTGTTATTGGTTGACAAGGCTGGTTCAAGATAAAATCCAGTTAAGTTTCTGGAGGGAATTGATAGCAACATTAATAAGACAGCCCAACGTCGGAGATAATTACAATCTTGTTTATACATAGAAATATTAATATGGTCGCCCAAATGATGGAGCGCGTGTAATTTAGAGTACATAGCAAATAATATAACAGCCTAAAGTAGGGGCTCGATAATTCCAGTAGTAGCATAGCATATATATATATATATATATATATATATATATATATTGTAGTGGTTTTAAAGGGTTAAATTTAAGTATAAACAAGGTAATTTCAAACACCCTGTATAGAGGAAACAACCAGAATTTACGTGCGGAATTTATTTCATTTAGTTCATTTTAAAGTAACAAATTTTACAATTAGTGATTAAAATTTAGTAGGTTCGTAAAGAAAATAAATTGTAGAAGCCAATGCAAAATTATTAATTAATTTAATTGAGTTTAGTTGAAAGGGTAATTACGTATAATACGCATAAAAGCATGAAAAATCGATAATACCAAAGTGAAACGCTTTGCTAACAAACGAACAGCCGTTGAATATCAAATACCTTGAAAAGCCAACTCCTAGAAATGTTGTGTTCAAACGTTTGTTAATTGAACACCTGCAGGTTTTGGAAATGTCAGGTTCCTCTTATTTGTGTAGATAAAAGACAGTATTCTAAGTAAATCGGGTAAACGGTCGGACGGTTCAAGTAAATGTTAACTAAAAGTTTCCTTAAAGCGCAGAAAGGATAGACAATCAATGAAATACGTCGGAATGAGACAGTCATAATAACAGTCCACTTTAAAACGCACGTATTCAGTCCACATGAGTTAGGTTGAAACGCGGACAGTAATATCGATTTCTACCACTCAAACAAGGTTAGAAGGAAACATAGAATATGCATATGAAAGGAATAGCGTTAATACAGGCGGGTTTCAAGACGTCATTGAATATCTTATTGGTCTATAGAGTTAGTAGTATAACAGACAAACACAGGAATATTGAATGTTAATTTTTCGGAAAATATCGTAACGACGCGCTAATTTCGAAGATTTCGAAAACGGTTGAACCAAAATTTGAAGAAGTGTTATTTTAAATGAGGTATTTCACGGGAAGAGTGGCCGAGAGGTGGCATTCGGAATGATATAAATACTCTAAAAGAATTAGCATCGCTCTCTTTTAACTTCGTTCTCGTAGTACTTTCATCGCTTGAAACTACGAACAGAGCTTGTAGGTATATAAAATTATTTTAAATTAAATAGTACAGTGTTGGCCTCATAATTTTGAACCGCAAATAGTGTCGAGTCTTAATTTTATAGAGGTGCAACATTTATTTTAAACAAGCTCGTGAAGTGAAGTAATGAAACGTAAATTAAATTAAACTAAAGTACGCAATTATAAAAGAAGTGTAATAAATTTGGATTTGGATTTGGATGCATTGTGAAGGCAGAGCATGCAGCACAACTTAGATGTTGGTCATCAACAAATAACTAGAAGCGGTCAGCAGAGCAGAGCGAAACAACTTAACGGCATCGGCAACGGAGTAGGAATCTTCAAGAAATTCCAGGTAACGCTTTAGAATTTGTTGTTTTTATAAACTATGAAAATTATTGTGATGTGTAAGAAGTGAACTATGAAGGTATTTTGCATTATTTTGCGTATTAAAAATAATACGTATAACTAACTTATAGTATGGTATTTAAATAGAAATCTAAAGGTGTATAAAGCTTATTAACGTTCCATCAGGAATTTAAATTTTTATTGTTATGAGGGTTTTTTTGTTTGCAGTAAGCGTATGCTAAGTAAAAAGCATACATTATTCATAATTAACTGGGTTATCATGAGCTCCCCATACTCCAGAGTGTCCTAATTAAAATTGATTATAAATAAATATTTGAAAAACATAAGGTA
Source organism: Platerodrilus igneus (assembly GCA_036346225.1). NCBI lineage: Eukaryota > Metazoa > Arthropoda > Insecta > Coleoptera > Lycidae > Platerodrilus > Platerodrilus igneus. The sequence goes on from JARFIW010001303.1 coordinate 5,823,057, forward strand.
TTATTCAGGCCCATTTACTCCGGTTACAGTCAATGTGTTTAATATTTCTAGTTAAAATACTGGACTTTACAAATAGAATTTATTGAGGTGTAACTTGAGCACTGAAATGTAGATAATATTGGATTTTTATTTGTAAATAGTGGTAAATAAATATTGTATGATTGTTGTATTATTTTGTGGTTTTATTGAGTGGTTGCGTGAACGATCTAGAGTATGATAGTGAAGCTAGATATCCAAGAGGAGACCAAACTGAGCTAGCCAGGGAGCTGTGGAAGAATGAAGGTGATGAAGAGAGGAATCTGGGTAAGAAATTATTTTTTTTGAAATTTTTCTATTGTGTGCAATTTTCGATTTTGGTAAATTAATAAATTTTCGAATATTTTTGGAGCTGAAGCTCGATTGAGAGAAGTTACACGGCAATTTATATATATATATATATATATATATATATATATATATATATATATACATCTTCTAAATATCTTTTCCAGCTATCTGCTATCTTAGCTTTATTTTTATTAGAAACTCACTATTCTCATCTTTAATACCATTATATTTTTTCCTAACTTCCCCGTTTAAAACTTTTTAATTGCCCTGTAAGCCCTGTCTGTCTGTCTTACCTACTCTCAAATCATCTTATATTCCCTTACAATTCTCCTCCATCCGTTTATTTCTAGCTTTTCTACACTCATGTACATCTTATTTCTAACTCTATTATATTTTTGCTAACTTTCACTATCCAATTCTTTAAAAGGTTTAAGCTTTCTTCTATTCTCTATTAAATCTAATATCTCCTTTGTTACCCAGGGTTTTCTCGCTTCTACTTTTTTCTTACCTATAGTCAGTGTTGCTGTATCTTGCACAGCCCTTTTTATTTCTATCCATCTATTTTATACGTTCCCTCCTATAGCTATCTCTTTGATCTTATTATGTAATACCCGTTTATATTCCTCTTTTACCTCACTATCATTAAGTTTACCTAGATCCCATCTTTCTCTTTTAACCTTTCCCAATTTTTTTAATTTTAGATTACACTTCATTTTAACTAAGTTATGATCGCTATCTATGTCAGCCTCTTGATAACTACGACAGTTTTTAACTTGGTTTCGAAAACTTTGATTAACTAAAATATAACCTATTTGGTATCTAGCCCTATCACCTGGAGCTTTTCAGGAATATCTTCTTTTAACATGTTGTTCGGATAGAGCGTTTGCAGTTACTAATCTATGTTTCTGGCAAAACTCAACGAATCTTTCTCCTCTATCATTTCGTCTATCACACCCAAATTTTCCTACCATTTTTCCCTCACTACCTTATTCCACTGACGCATTAAAATCGCCCATAACTATTAAATTCTCATCTCCCTTTATTTTTCTCACTATACTATTTATATCCTCGTATAACTTTTCTACTTCCACGTCCTCGTACTGAGTTATTGGCATGTAAACCTGTACTAAAACAGTATGTGTGGGTTTCGTACTCAATCTAACCATAATTATTCTATCACTAAATTGTAAGTACTCTTTAACTTTACGTCCTAAACTTTCACCTAACATTATTCCTACCCCTGCCTGTCTATTAGTTGAAGAAGTTGTAGTTATTCTATAATTATCTTTCCAAAAGTCATTACTATCTGGCCATCTCACCTCACTAATACCTAAAATGTCCAGCTTCCTTTTTCTCATTTCGACAAATAAATTCGTTAACTTATCCACTCTAAGTAATTACCTAACATTCCAAATCCCTATCGCTAAATCGAACCGTTGTTACAAATTCTTTCGATGACGAGCACCAAGTACCCCCTCCCGGAGATCCGAATGATGGGATATTTTACCTCCGGACAAGAATTTTACTGGTGAGCTCTCCATCATACGTACTTCGTGCTTTAGGCCACGCATACCTGGGAAATATTGTGGTCGGTTCCCATACCTTTGCACAACGCAGTTTTTTAAGATTTTAGCAAAAAGCTGTCACGGCTAACCCCCAACAACCTGGCAAATTATTGAGGATCGCCCGAGACCAACCGACTCTCCTCCAATAGCTTTTAGCTTAATATGAAAAATCAATTTACGAATACCCTAGTTCAATTTGTAGTTCAGTGTTTACAAATTCATCAAAATTGTTAGAAATATTTAAAATACCCTTAGAAAAACTGCACTTTTACAGGATAGTAGACTAAAAGTTTCTTTTAACAAACGTATAGCTCTGAATATTATGACTCATTAAAGATGCAATTCCTCGAAGACTTCGTTATAAGAAAGAATCTGTGCAGTGATAGTTATGACAATTATAATTCTTAAATCTACGAAACAAAAAAAACAATCTAGTCACTTGTTCTGTTTTAAGTTTTCAAATCAAGGTGCATCGCTTCCCCTCCGTCACGTGACAAGCCGACTCTGGGGCTAGATTTTAAAGTTATTGTATCATCTCGTGCAAAATTATCAGGCTATAAAGTACAAGGTCATGCGACTTCAATGACCATCGACACCGCTTTTACTAATTTCGAGAAAACGGTAGCTATATCTTATTTTAATTTATATAAAAGTATTATACTACAACACAAACATGCCAATGGACCTAAGTTTTAGAAAAGAAAACTGAAAAATTCAACACAACAAAATATACTTAAGATTAGAGTTATTAATTCCGAGGGATAATATGCGGTAACTATAACTTCAAAATCTGTCCTTAAGGTGCTTATTTCCCTATGCAATAGATATTAAATACCGTCGCTAAACTGTCTGAAAATTGCATAGATATTTAAGATACTTAATAATAAAATATAATTATTATATTTAAAAATAGTACCTACAGAATTTCAAAATTTTGTTGCTTTTCCTGTACTAAAAACACACTTTAATATTTATACTCACGCCAATAATGAATAACGATTTAATACTAGGTTACGAAATTAGACTTGTTTTAAAACAAAACACTCACTAAAAACAACTGCGATTTCTTCACAAGCACGACCTGCGCAAGATCTATTCGTACAAATCAAACGAGCGTTGATACACTACTAAATAAACTGGGAGCTATTAAAATTTGAACACCGAAATATTACCAGAAAGACCGTATCCCCGCTCCTTTCATCAAAAGACGATCTCGTCGATGTAGCATGTGCATCCAGAATTCTTTAGTACCGTAAATCGCACGGAAATTATGAGTAGAATTTTAAAAAAATTAAATGCTGTGTAGAACGAACTGATTTTTAAATTTTAAACAAGTTGCTTTAATTTATACGATTGAATTTTATATGCTGAAATTAATTTGAACATAATTTCTACGTTCGATGTAGACCTGAATCTTGAAAGAACGTAGTCGTTCGTATCAGTAGGGTATATTTTCAGACAGGTAAAGCAGGGCTTAACTTAACCGAATACAGCAAAATTTTTGTACATCTGTGGCGTAAAGTACAACCCCCGCAAACCCCGCGCGCCTGGGGCAGAACTCGCAAGCATGTGCGGGCGATATGTCCAAAGGGCGGCAAATAGTCTCTTGGCCACTGTTATGTTTCACTTTCATAATTTAATTTAAGACTAAAAGAATTCATAAATTTAAGGAAAATTGTTATACTTTATTGCATATTTATACTATACCGGGTGTAACAAAATAAGTGTAAAACATTTCAGGGGGTGATTCCTCATCGTAAAAGAGATAGGGTCTTTCATATAAAGAAACTTCATTGGAGCATTCCTTGTTAAGATACAGCCCCTTAAAGGGGGTACATAAAATTTGTTTTTCATTTTTTTTACCAACACTAAAAAAGTTACAAAATTGAAATTAAGGTGACATTTTTTACTATCAAAAATACACTTACTCAGTAAATTATTTGGTTTACCCTATGGTTGTAAGGGGTGGAAAACGCAACCCCTAAAATTTATTTCCAATGTAACTTTTTGTCTTATTATTTGTTTGCCATTTAAAAAATTTATTTCCAATAGCTTATTTCATTCTAAACAAAAAATGTCTCTTGAATTTTTTGCTCAAAATTAACCAGTTCGCAGAAAAAAATTATTTTACAAACAACTGCAGAGATACATCGTCATAAAACGAAAATGCGAAACTAATTTATCTAGTAGGCCGCTATTAGTGATAGTGACAGTTAAATTGTTATCACGCTGTCAGTTTGTAAATTTTTGAAATTGAATTAATAATTGTGTGTCGTTGTTCTATTCTTAATTTGTTAGTTTAATAATTCACTTGTTATTAAAATGGCATACACAAATGCGGAAATGGCTGATATGCATTACGCTTACGGTCTGTCGCAGGGTAATGGGTTACAAGCTTGTAGAAGGTATGCTGAAATGTATCCTCAACGGCAGCTTCCTTCGCATAGAATACGAGAATATGGTTCATTCGAAAAAAGAACGCAGGATTGTGGTCGCCATCGACATGTTAGAACACAGCTTGAAGAAGCAATACTTAATTTGGTTGAAGAACAACCCACTAGTAGTACTAGAAAGATTGCTTTCGAGTTAAATGTGGATCATATGACGGTATTTCGAATTTTAAAGGAACAACTCTTATACCCCTACCATCGACAACGAGTACAGGCACTGTTACCGCGAGATATTCTGAACCGTCTTGAATTTTCCAATTGGATGCTGGAAATGATTAGAAGAAATGCTGACTTTCTGAAAACGATCGAATTCACAGACGAATGTACTTTTTCTCGGGACAAGATTATTAATTTTCATAATAACCACATATGGGCTGATGAAAACCCTCACGCTATTGTCCAAGCTAACCATCAAGAACATTTTTGTCTTAACGTGTGGGTCGGAGTTATTGGGGATTATATAATTGGCCCTCATTTTCTATCTCCTCGATTAAATGGTGAGGCATACACTCAATTTTTAAGAGAAGTGCATCCAGTACTGCTAAAGGAAGTTCTTTGTGGTATCAGAAGGGTTATGTTTTTTATGCATGATGGGGTCCCCGCCCATTTTAGTCAAGCAGCACGTCAGCATTTAACTCAAACATATCCAAATCATTTGATAGGTCGAGGAGAACCACAGAATTGGTCCGCTCGATCCCCGGATTTGAATCCTCTCGAATTCTCTACTTGGGGCCATTTACAGAGTTTGGTTTATCCTACTCCTGTTCGCGATGTAGAGAACTTAAGAATCTACATCATCGATGCGTGCAGGGTAATTAGAAAGACTCCAGGAATATTTGAGCAAATACGTGGTTCAATGCGCCGACGTCTAGACGCATGTGTATTGACTGAACGTGGACATATTGAACATTTACTATGATTTCTACATGTTGTATGTTTTGTTATTAATAAATTAATTTTGTTTATTCATCTTTAATCATACTTTGATGCAGGTAGTAACTACAAAATAACAATAATAATCCAGTTCGCATTTATGACGATGTATCTCTGTAGTTGTTTGTAAAATAATTTTTTTCTGCGAACTGGTTAATTTTGGGCAAAAAGTTCAAGAGACTTTTTTTTGTTTAGAATGAAATAAGCTATTGGAAATAAATTTTTAAATGGCAAACAAATAATAAGACTAAAAGTTACATTGGAAATAAATTTTAGGGGTTGCGTTTTCCACCCCTTACAACCATAGGGTAAACCAAATAATTTACTGAATAAGTGCATTTTTGATAGTAAAAAATGTCACCTTAATTTCAATTTTGTAACTTTTTTAGTGTTTTTAAAAAAAATTAAAAACAAATTTTATGTACCTCCTTTAAGGGGCTGTATCTTAACAAGGGATGTTCCAATGAAGTTTCTTTATATGAAAGACCCTATCTCTTTTTCAATGAGGAATCACTCTCTGAAATGTTTTACACTTTTTTTGTTATACCCGGTATATACAGGGTGAGTTTTTAGTGTGGCAACAATCGATAACTCCGTTATTATAAAAGCTACGTAAACCAAATTTGGAGGCATATTAGGCATGCCTAAAGTGCACATTTTAAAAATATTTGGAAGCATACAGGGTGCTTCATAATTACAGGGCATATTAAACTTGTATTTTTTTAAATGGAACACCCCATATATTATTACATTTTTGAAAAGCCCATAAAAAGAGCTTTAGTTTGATATCAAATTGTATTTGTCTATTTCTTTTAGTTTTTGAGATATTCAACTGTTTTTAGAAAAAATGACCCTGATTAGATACATTGCCACTGCACTAATACACAACTTATGTTAATTTTCAAGAAGCAGAAAATTTTACTATACATCATAGTATATTTGTAATTATCACTTTTTTGAAATTTCTTCACAGTATACAGGGTGTGTCAGATTTCGCAAAATGCAATTTAAAAATTTTTTTTTAAATGGCACCCTACCAATTTTATTTCTACAATGGATAGTTCATTAAGTGTCCTTTCATTTTTGTTAAGCATTCCCTATACCTAAATCCATTACTTTCTGAAATATTTTTGATTTTCTTCAAATTTTATGAATGTTTTTAATTTACATAACTAAAAATAACTTACTATTGTAGAATATTATAAAACAATTAATACATTTTGATTAACAATTAACTACACTTATGCAATAACAATTTTCACTAAAGATATAACAACCTACAATAATACGCTATCAACAGAATTCTGCCAGATCAACAATATGCATTTTATAGAAAATGTTGAAGCAGGAAATCAGGCAGGCTTTGAAAAAAATAACAATTACAATCAAAATGTCATTTAGGTTTATTAATTGTAGTGTGTTGTCATTTAACACATTATCAGTTCTGTTTTAAATGTAATCTTTGAAAAAGTTTTCAAAATAAATTTTACAGTGGAAGAACAAATAAATATGATTTGGGTATTGGGAGCAAGTTTAAAAAATTTCCTACTTGCATCAAGAATATACCAAGAGAGATATCCTGTTAAATGACAACACACTACAATTAATAAACCTAAATGACATTTTACATGTAATAGTTATTTTTTTCAAAGCCTGCTTGATTTCCTGCTTGAACATTTTCTATAAAATGCATATTGTTGATCTGGCAGAATTCTGTTGATAGCGTATTATCGTAGGTTGTTATATCTTTAGTGAAAATTGTTATTGGATAACTGTAGTTGATTGTTAATCAAAATGTATTAATTATTTTATAATATTCTCCAATAGTAAGTTATTTTTAGTTATGTAAATTAAAAACATTCATAAAATTTGAAGAAAATCAAAAATATCTCAGAAAGTAATGGATTTAGGTATAGGGAATGCTTAACAAAAATGAAAGGACACTTAATGAACTATCCATTGTAGCAATAAAATTGCATTTTGCGAAATCTAACACACCCTGTATACTGTGAAGAAATTTCAAAAAGTGCTAATTACAAATATACTATGATGTATAGTAAAATTCTCTGTTTCTTGAAAATTAACATAAGTTGTGTATTAGTGCAGTGGCAATGTATCTAATCAGGGTCATTTTTTCTAAAAACAGTTGAATATCTCAAAAACTAAAAGGAATAGACAGATACAATTTGATATCAAATTAAAGCTCTTTTTATGGGCTTTTTAAAAATGTAATAATATATAAGGTGTTCTAATTAAAAAAAATATAAGTTTAATAAGCCCTGTAATTATGAAACACCCTGTATGCTTCCAAATATTTTTAAAATGTGCACTTTAGGCATGCCTAATATGCCTCCAAATTTGATTTACGTAGCTTTTATAATAACGTAGTTTTTGACCGTTGCCACACTGAAAACTCACCCTGTGTATATATATATAAAAAAATTATACAGAGTGTTCAAAAACTCTTCTGTTAAACGAAAGCCACGCATACAAAACATGATTTTATGTCCATTTAACCGAAGTTACCTTCAGCCAAAAATATTTCCTAAGGGAATTAGAGCTCTTTGAAGATGGCGCCTTTAAGTCAGTTTTTTAGAATCATCTTTAATGCCGTTATATAAGTTGTTCAATCTTGACAAAATGATTAATCCTCTATTGACAATTTGAACACTGTTAATACGGCTTCTTTATTGAAATCACAAACGTCTCATTGAGTAGGTTTGACATTTTGAATTACGTTTTTATCTTCAAATTTTTAACATATTTTATGTCAAATTTGAAAACTTTAAGGCTTTTCCCATCTATGATGTGCTGTTGTTTGAAATGACTAGCATACACAGTTTTCGGGAAAAATTAATTAAACTTTTTGTGTTTACCGCATAAAATCTCATTTGATTACTAGAATACCAAGTTGGCTTTGACAAGTCAACAATTAAATATTTGTAAATGTTAAAATATTTTGTTGCAAACAATTATTGTTACTAGTGTTGTGTTGGAAACGTAAAGAAAGTGTAATTTTTATAAAAATGGTTCATTTCACTAGTGAAGAATACTGTCTGTATAATATTTATAGTGAACTTACTTCCAACTCAGCTCTATTGTTCTCTAGGTAATTAGCATCAACTAACGTGGGCTGTATGGCGAGCGATCGGAACCGTGTTGCAACACTCTATATTGTCTATTACACGATTTAACTCGGCCACTCTTCGAACACAAATGACTTCACTTTTTGGCAGCCGACGAGCAAGTAAGTTAAGTTCAAGTCTTTAACCAATTCCGGCGATCATAACGGGTTCTTCTAACGGGACTAGTGGACAAGGGATGGGCAGATATTTAGGTTTGTCTAATACTGACAACTATAACTGTACGCTATACAAGTCCCGCAAATATGCTACACAGGAAACGGAACATCCCGCCCACCAAAATAAGTATGACACAACTTATTTTATGTTTAAAAATAACTACGGCTATCAAGTAGGAAACCTAAACAACAAACTACCGTAAATGCCATATGTTTATAATTAGAATATGTAAGCACCAACTAATCGATTGGCAGTAAACATAGTTTTACTAGAGAACGTTGTACAAGTGACTGTCAATCGTAGCAACACGAACAATTTCATTCCTGCTTGGGCGGACACCGACTACCCTTCATAGACGCCACTGTAAAGGTGAAGTGTTTTCTTCCTTTACAAGAACAAGCGAGCCAACAAGCAAGGCAGCGAAATTTTTTGTCTACTTGCTCTCCTGCTGTAGTGCGTGCAAGTATTCATCACTCGATTTTGTCCAAAACTCCTGCTGCCTTTGCTGCAACAGTTACCAACGGTTTAATCTAGAGTGTTTTACAGACAACAAATCTGAATCCGGTAACATCGAGACCTGTTCGACATTAAGAAAATGATCAGTGGTTAAATATGAAAAGTGAAGCGGATCAGAACTCAGTGCGTAAAGAGGACATGAGCTGAGAATCGCTTCGACCTGAGTCAAAACTGTCGAGAACTCTTCAAACGACAACATCTGTTCACCAATAATCCTTTTCAAATGGGATTGTACCGATTTAATCCCGGCCTCTTACAATGCACCGAAATGAGGAGTTACTGGAGGGCTGAACACAAATTCGATTCCTTCCCGCCGAATGCTGCATTAATTGAGAGATTTACCGAAATGCTTCCACAAAATTGATGCCATTATCAATGTGTATTCTAAAGGATCTATCATACGAGCATAAATAACATAAACACTTACTTGAATTATCTTTACTAACAACGTGGACTGTAGTGGAACAAACGTAAACTGTATAGCGATACTTAAATGTCACTGTGTTCACTCACTACAACTATAATTGTTCGTCTCTTTCTGTGGTATTGATACAGTATCACAACAATATATATATATATATATATATATATATATATATATATATATATATATTATATATATATATATATATATATATATATATATATATATTATATATATTGTTGTGATACTGTATCAATACCCCTATGCGCACTTTTTATGAATTAAAAGGTATAAATTTTTAATTTCTCAATTTTTGATATTTCATATAATTTTAATTGCGTCGGCTAGCTCAGTTTTTGAATTACGCACGGAGCTTGCGACAATACGACAAACAAAGCCTTTAAACTTACTATCTGCCTCTTCTCCCTGTTTTAATCTTTAAACCAAAACGCCATTAAGCACAAATCATTATAATGTTCTCAAAAATATTTACAACGTATGAAAAAGTTAAAATTATTTAACTGGAATTTTCTTCTAATAATTGAATCAATAAATTTAATAATTATTATAACCAAAGATGATCAAAGTCAGCAAAATCACTATTATTATTAATTATTAATTGAAGCTTGATGAACGTTCATTTAACCTCATTTATTTACGTAATTTACAACGTATACCCAAAATTAAATCTTGCTGACCTCTCACATAAATTATCATGAAAGCAATTTTAAAGTGTTTAAATTTGTAATATTTAATTAAATGTTAACTCTTAAGTTTTCCATTTTAGCAAAGTGCAATGAAATATCCACAAATAAAATAATCAAATAATAAACATTCAGATTAGCTAACCTGTTGTTTTCAGCTTAAATCAGTCTCTGGTCCAACCGGTGTGTGCATACCTCATAGCATCGCCTTAAATATACTAACGTACTGCATTAAACTCCTTCACCATAAATCAACTCTTTTGTTTCAGTAATAATTGCTTCAGCATTTAGTTAATCTTCTTCCCATACTTATAGAGACTGGACTCCAGTAATTATTAAAATTAGTCTCCCGTAATTGTTTAGAGCTGTCTCCAGAGATCCTTTAGAGATTCTTTAGAGTCTCTTTAGAGTCCTTTTTATTAAGGTTAAAATTAGAATTTACATTAAACAACTTTTAGTTACTTGCGTTTTTTCTATTTGAGGGTAAAACGGCGAACCATTAATTTTCCATATTCAGCGGAATTATTTCACACTTCACAATTACTCACTTAACGTGTATATTTTGGTTTTCAGAGACGTGAACTGTACTTTACTTCATGATGAACTGATTTGTTTACAAATCTGGTCATATTTAAATGCACCGTCTATCTATTGACAAGCGCAAAGTTCGTTGTTTGTATAAACTTTAATACCAGATTTTCGGATATTCCTTGGTATTATGGTTGTATATTAACACCAACGCGTTCTTCTTGTCACGTACCATTTCAAGTTAATAGCATTGATCCGTTTGGATTTTCATACTTCTAGATAAGTAAACCGTTGTTTGTTCAAATAAATTTGGTGAACTTTGATTTTTAATAAACATGCTTTGTTTGTTTCCAATAAATCAGTTGTCGATTTTCATTCTCTAGTCACGTAGACGAATACAATGTATGCATTAAATTATCTGCGTTTTCTATCCTACGCATTATTGAACCTGCTTGTATTAATTAGGATTTTTGATGCGTTATCCACGCGTGTCGCGTTTCAGCTTGCATTTATGTTATTTAACGACTTGCGGATTTGTTTTATTCAAATACATCTTCAAAATATTTTTCATTAACTGAATTAATTACGATTATTATTTATATACAGGGCGTTGTCATTTACTTTCCAGTCTAATCATCGTATTTCTTGTTTTCTTCAGAAAGCTGTGTAGATTGCTGAGCCCTTATGCATTTTATGTGGAGTGCGCTATACTCTTGGTCCTAACTACCCCTAAATGACCCTATTAACACAGCAATATATATATATATATATATATATATATTATTGGGACGTCACTAAAAGAGTGCTGTGACAACGCCCTGCTTTGATGCGCCGTTGAAAGAGTGCTGTGATACAGATACAGCAAAGTGTAAAATTCAAAATTATTCACTTAACTTCCTTTCTAATTTTGCCTGGCTAGCTCAACGGAAATGTTGGAGTTTTCAAGATGAAATCAACCACATCAATATTAAAGCATTTATACAGTAAGAAATAATTTCTCTCATACAAAAGCAGATAGAACATTTATAGCATGTTTCTTTCAAACGGCAAATTATTTCTAACAAGTATTTATTTACTTAATTATAAAAAAATGTTCCTTACCTTATTTAAATTTACAGAACTAAATCTCTTCTCTTATGGCTATTTTACCTGGTTGTTTATTCCCACGCCTGTAAGGTTTGTTTGGCCAAAAAATCCTTGACAGATAATCTATTAAAAGGTCAGAGTGTTTCGATCTCTGAACACAAACCTTCCTGGTAAAAATCTTACAAAAAACGGTTATTTTTGTAATCTTTTCATATCAAAGACAACAATCATATAATAAATTTTGAAATCTGAAATAGACAATTTAAATTCAGCTTTTTCATGCTTGCACAAATTAAGTAGGTGCATAAAGGTAGCAAATCCATAATTCGCACTCACCATGTATACCGTCAAAATGTAATGCATTCAAAATATCATCCACCGTTAATTGCGATAATTAATCAGTATTGATATGAAAACCTACAATACTACATTGTGAGAATCTTGTAAGGAAATTACTGACCGTTTGTATATGTTATAGTACATTCTAAGTTTTAAACTAATTTTATTTATATGACTGTTGTTTTGTAAAATATATTTCTTGTTTTAAAGATAACTGTTTTTATTTTCTGATGGTTTTTTGAGTAAATATGTTTTAACTCACAGCTCACATAGATTGTAAGTAACACCTATTTTGTAAATTTGTATTACAACCTATCACTTATAGGTCATGACTAATGGAATAAATTACCCAAAACGTCGAAAAATTGATAAATGATCGTTTTATTAATGAGTGGACGAACATAATCCCAAAGAAGTTATCTAGCACCTTAAAATTTTATATTATTATTATTTATAACGTCCCATAACACAGCTGATATTAAATGTATTAATTATGTTACACACACGCACGCGCGCGCGCACGTACGCGTGCACGCACGCAAGCACGTACGCATGCACGTACGCACGCGCACGCACTCACTCACGCGCGCACACACACCAAACAAAAAACACACAAACACACATATGAGCCTTTTACGCAAATATCCTTACAAGTACGCAAATATGTAATTATGAATTAATTTTTATTCTATTGGCAAAGGCCATCGTTTTAGCATTGGTCTTTTAAGAGTTCCATGTACTGTTCTCACAATTGCCAAGCGAACTACGTTATGTTTCCCGTATGCAGTTGGATGATTATACTCAACCTCCATTGAAGAAGAAGCGAATTATCATCTTTGACAAGCACTAAAGTATTAAACTATAGCGATTGCCCACAGTCAAATCATTTGGATTTCTGCGGAAGCGTATGGAGGTACTCCGACTTCCAACGCTTCCAGAAACTTTGCTGTAACCGCTGGACCAATCGTCAGCGATTTAAACGATTAGAAAAAATTTCGGTAAGCTCCGTGTCTGAAATTACGGAAATAGGTTAGAAAGTTAAGGAATGACTCGTAGTTAAACACAATATAACATTAGGATCCGAATTCAGTCACCCTAATGGACGAGAACTCTAAAGTGCTTCGATTTGCACTATGGCGGGTGTTCAATTCTTCGTAGGTTAAAATTTGTTTCCACACAACATGAGCTAAATGTGTTTTGACGAATCCGATTCCCGCTTCTCAGACTCCACCGAAGTAGGGACCAGAAAGAGGATTGAACGATCACTAATGTTTTCCGCTTCTGCACATTGTTGTAGAAGTTCTCTTACTCTAGCAGAAAAAATTGAATATTGAGCACAATTAAAAACTTACTTATCAATAAAATTCGTGACAAAGTGAAATTTTCAGATGTTTAAGAACTGTACAGAAACGTTAAGGTGCAGAGACAAATGTATAGGCGCCAAAAATGTCCTCTTCACAGTAGTTTTCAAACAAAAAGGAGAAAAATCGAAATTAGACTGTTAGGAGATGAAATACAAAAAAGAATTCAGTGTTCCAATATTGAGGCTAATAGCGATCATCTTTAGTAACAGTCATTTTGGTGTTTTACACGGATTTCCAATTGGCTCCCTATCTGAAAAGTTACTTTTTGACATCAACTATGAGCAATGAAAATGGTACATTTCAATCAAAAATTCTGCTTTTTGTTTTCTAAAACATGTATCTGACTTACGATCAACAGCAAAAGCGTTTCAGCAAATATGATTTCCAGGATATTATTGTAAGTTGTAGCAGACGCAAATATGCGGAACTCTGCTAACTCTATTTGTTTGAGTCATACAGCTTTGCGAGAGGAGTCGGCGGTGCTAATGCAAGTCAATTCTATCAAGAGGGTCATGGTAAAACAACATTTTTATAATCTTTCAAGTGTATTATGACAAGTTTGTCAAAGTCTTAATTACACACTTAGAATGGAACAAAAGTAAGTTTAATTTAAATTATAGAAACGTTTAATTTTAGATTTCCAGATCTGCAGTCAATTCATCTATTTCAATACCTACAGAATCAATAAAAGGTAGTACAAACGAAACACTAACAAACCGGACATCTTACGATTCAAAAATTCTTTTGAAGGATATATGCAAATTGTTTGACGGAATTGAAGAGTGCGGTAATATTAATTTTTTACACCTCTAGACTTTAATTTAAAATCAGTTAATTTCTAATAGGCATAAAAGTGCCTACATTAGATCAAGATTTTCCTTATTGTCTACAGAAACATTATTCCCGTCCAAAGATTTGTCAGGTATTTACCATTATTTATGCAGCTTTATAACCATGCTAACTATACGCTTTTAGGACAATTCTGATAAGAGTGACATTCATTATAATGAAAAAGAAAGTTTAGCAGTTGCAATCAAATATCCTACAGAAATAGCCAAATGGGCCACAGCTGACACGGAGCTGAAACCGCACGACAACGGAATGGAATCTAATTTCAATTTAGACAAGTATATCAAGAAAAATACTAGTTTTTATTTATGAATATCATTACCTATTTAGGAAAAGTGGAACAACATTAAAGAGCATTACTGAGTTAAGTTCAGAAACCACATATGCAGATGTTTCTAAAGCTCAGCTGGATACCAATATTCCTATTTCATCTAGGACCTCTATTAACTTAATAGATTTTTCAGAGGTAAGGCTGCTTTCTATTAAATTTATTTTGTAATAATGTGAAGTTAATTCTTTTTTTGCATAAGTGCAAGCCTTGTTCATATAGAAAAAAGCTATTTAAAAGCAGTTAAAAATTAATAATATTTTAACTTGATGGTATAAGTAAGGACTTTCTCTAAAATTGTACTCGGAGGAAACTCCTTGGTGCATTTTTTTTCTTAAAAGGTTTATTTAAATTTGAGGATCTAAACATCGTAAATTTCTATTTCAAAGTAATTTTATACAAAGTTGTGAATGTAAACTTGTAACGTTCCTTTAGAAATATTTGAATCAAAGCTGATTTTTATTTAGTAAATCTCGCATTAGAGGAATTTTAAAACATTACCTCATTATTACTCATTTTATGGAAAATATTTAATTAGTCAATAACTAACCCAGAAGAAGTTTTCAATTTATGATTCTACTAGATCAAATTATTTGAAGCTTAAACTAAATGAATTTTATCTAATAGTTCCTGTGTTAAAGGAACTTTAATAATTTACTCCTTATTTTGCTATTCATATTTTAATGTTTTCGATGTACAAAGGGTTTTCAGTATGTTATATATTTAGGGACCGCACAAAAGCCATGCTCTTTCTAGGATTTTAAAAAGGATCTGTAATTTAGTTTATCTTTAATATTGGTCACTTATTTTATTTAAATCCTAACGATCTATTTATTTTCTTGTGCTGATTATCTTTTAGATTTTGTGACTTCTGCGTTACTCACAGTTTAATTTGCAGAGTGGTGATTTTTATATAGGTGAAATACAAAACAATATGGGAAAGAATAACTTAGGCTTTGAATGGAGATTCAATTTGCTCCTACCATTATCGTGTTAGCAAGGTTATTATCGGTGCTACTTCCCAAATTAAAAATTAACAAGCTACGTCCCAAATTAAAAATTAACAAGCTACTTCCTCCGAACTAGTTTACAAAAACACATGTCTGAACCGCTGTGGTAAAGCCTTATTAAAAAATTCTAATAATTCACCTAAGAGATAGGTGTACCATCACAGGGTTTCAAGTCCTAGTCCGAACAACTAATGCTTGTTCATTATTAGGCCCCCCATAGTCAAACGGAATAACAGCATTTGGATATGAAGTAAAAGACGATTGGAAGTTTTTAATTATATAAACTCAAGTAGTTATGGTAGTCATCCAAATTTTTTTGAGAATTTATAAAAATAGACAGAAGATCGTTTGAACATTAAAAAGGGCATCAACGTAAATTATAGGGGTCTTTTTGCTGACTTTCAGGGAGTTTAATTTGTGTGGAAACGGATAAATATTAATATTTTATTCAAGGGCTAATTTTTGAATATAAAATCAAATTAATAAGTTATTAAAATACAAAGTGTAAATATTGTCGATTATTATACGAATTTTTAGATTGATTCAGTTACATTATTTTAACAGATAGGAACTAGAGAAAAAAGGGTTGAACAGTCTTTATTGTCGTGTCATAGGGCATTCTGTGTTAATTAGATCGAGCTAGCCGTGGCAGGTATATAAAAAGAGGTATAGGTTTAGAGACGCAGAGTAGAAAGTCAAGTACGAACATAGCAATAAAGTTATATGACACATCAGCGTGAAACGAGAATACCGGAAAAGAATAAATAGCATAGCAATATATATATATATATATATATATATATATATATATATATGTTGTGATATTCGGGCTGCCTTTCTATGTGCTTTCTTTTTGTTTCTGTTTGTTTGAATGATATAAACAAAACAAACGAAAATTTGTAAAGTGACCAAGAATATGTACACTTTATAGTTTAATAGCTTTTTATACTTTGACCTGATGTTCATAAAATTAACCAGTGAATCAATATAATAATATCTATCTGAATATTACCAAATCATAACTCTTTTAAAGCCAGCAAAAATACAGCTATTTGTTACTAGAAGCACTTTTGAACGTTAAAATGACCTTCTTTCTCTCTACATAAATTTTCAAAAGATTTTTAATGACCTCAAATTAAATACTTCAATATATAAAAGTTATAAGTGTTAAAAATTGAAATAAAAGAGCCCTAAATTATGAGCCCTAAATTAGGTTTAATTAACAATTATTACTTACATTTTTCACAATAAACGGCAACTTCTATTATATTTATTCGCACTTGAATTATCACGACTTTTAAAATATTTTTGTCACTAAATAATTATTTAAATTTTTCTATTTTCACTCACGTGATATTCCGCTTTGAATTGGTATAGTTTGTGCCTTGGCCGAAGATATACTGATTGTTTATTTATTCTGTGTTTTATATAAAGACGCTGACCTGTGCTATTGGTTTTATTCGCGCATTTTGTTAATTGAGGAGTTGTACTTTACCTTTAGCATTACAACCTTCGGACTTTCTACAAATTTACCATCCAGACCCGTGTCGCAGTGATGTATATTCTCACGTAGGCACGTACTTTGCATAGCGCATTTCTCTAAAAATCCAACTTTTACCTTCGTTTATGTCACGTCCTCTTGTTTATATTTGCTATTATTCAAATTTTGTCGTGTAACCAAACATTTGTTATTTGTTATTTAGTACTCCAAAATCTGTTGGATTTTATGAAAATACAATGTTATTGATCAGGTAGTAAATTTTCTATGTTGACGTATTTGAATGCGTTTATTTATTTAAGCATTAATATTTTAAATGAAATTTGTTTATAGCTAGCATGGCAGATTATTCCCTTTCAATAATTGCGTATTTATTTTAATAAAATTTGTTGCGTTTAAACCGTTATTCCTGCGTATTGTTTCTCAATTTTATGTTTGTATATTTAATATAAAATGCCTTATACGCCGTACAAGTTATATCTCTTACTAAATATGATGATTTTTGAAGAATGAGCTTTCTTTCATGAATTAAAGTTAGTTGTGATTTATATAGTGTGCTCGATATTGACTTTTTGCTTAATTGTCGAGTTACTTCCATTTTATGATGAAATTGTTTGGTTTTCTAAACTTTAACGATATTTACGTGTATCGCGCGACCCCTATGACTCAATACACCCCTGAATTACCCTATTATCATAGCATTATATATATATATATATTATTCTATCGCCGTACTTTGAGTTTCCACCTATATTCTACCCTCTACTTTCCGTTTTACTATTTTATACCCTTTATTTTATAAACTTTTAAAATGTGCACACCTAATGCACGCCCCGTACTTGCACCGTTTGGTTGGTTCTTTAATTAATTATTTATTGCAATGCCTCGACTATTTAAGCTCTTAATCTCAGGGTGTTCAAACTACTTATAGTGGGTTCCGTTATAAGTAGATGTGCTAAGTCCAACCAAAGTGCACTCTTTTGTTTTACTACTAAAATTGATACTCTACTTTTGTATATGCCAAATTTTCTAATAAGATCAAAGTTGCTATGTGCCAAATTCAATTACAACCAAAATTTGTATGACTATTTTTGACGTATTAAAGATATATTTAAACACTCACCTGGTCTATACTCCGTTGATGCCTCCCTGAATGCTGGCTCAAAATCCTTATCACCGTATGCGTCTTCACAATGATGTTCTTGAATTTTCGTGCCGCTTCCAGGTGTCCTTGAATTTTAACTGCTCCCCAATACCTGAAATGATTAACCCAAATTTAGAATTTAGAAAATCAGTGCTACAACTTCCCCTGTGCTAATCTCCTCTTCGAATCCTTGTTTTCTCTATAAATCCGTCCGCTTCTCCGTATCTAATCCCAATCTACTCGTTCCTGTATCTTTTTGCTCGATGCTCCTGCTACCTTTAAACCACTCTCCAATATCCAACTTCTTTCCTATGTATAACCACTCTCGATGTCCTTCTACCTTTAAACCGCTCTCCAATATTCAACTTCTTTTCTATGTATAACCACTCTCGATGTCCTGCTACCTTTTAAACCGCTCTCCAATATCACTTCAAATCTATATAACCACTCTCGATAACCTGCTACCTTTAAACCACTCTCCAAATCCAATAATTTACCGTCGCACAATCATTACTATTCACTTTATACTTCCGATGCTTGTTTCTTTACCACCTTATTCAATTGAAACTCCTTTTAAAACAACTACTTTTATTTTCTTTTTAAATATCTGGATACAAATTAGCACAGTTATGAAAACACGTCTTTTTACAAAATTGGTTCGAAAATAATCTCCTTTGTTTACTCTCTAAGGCGACCATGTTAACCCTCCACTAGCCTACTACATCTTAAAGTTCATAACAAATAACTACGTTCGTGTCGCACATACCAAAGTTCATGTCTTTTATACAATTTCATAATCACCTTAAATTCTAATATATGTCCTAAATCTTTACATTCCACCAATCATATTTTACGTTGTTATAACTAATAATTTTGAGTTTACAAATATTGTCCAAAAGTTGATTCTACATAAAATGAAACCAAAATAAATTATACTTGACCCTGGATGCATGTTGATAGTGAACATTCATAGACGCATCCGGCTTTTGGACGGCAAATGTACTTTCAAAGGCTTTTAAAATTCAAACTCGGTATAAACCCTTGAGCACTGCACATCTTACTACGTCACTTAGTCATTTTAAAATTACCTTTTGGCACTTAATTTCAACTACTATATTTGAATGGTATTTTAGTATACATAAAATACGGCAAACATACATTTTTAAGTTTATGTGATCAAATATGTGGATTATTTTTGTTTGGCATATACTACCTTGTACTAAACAACCCTTATAACTCTTAGTAGCTCCCTTAGACATTATATTGGCCCCACTGATTTTGAATGAAATTGGAAATTGCGTCGGCTTTACTCTTTCCTGGTGTGCATAATTTCTAGTTTTATTTAAAATCAAACCCCCTCTTTCCTTTTTACACAAACCCCTTTTCGGATTCCTACATATTTTAATTATTCAACCCCTATTTTAATTCTCAACATGTCTGTCTAACTATGCTACATACTAACCTACCTTATAAACTAAAACAAAACTAACTTTCCGTCGCATGAACTATATAACAACTATTCTACTAAACCCTCTTCCTGTACAACCTTATATGGGTATAGATTTTCCACATGAAAACGCCCACGATATTCCCCTGTCATAGTAGCTAATTCAAATGTATTTCCTTCCGCAAAAATACGCGTAATCTTGTACGGCCCTTCATAAGGAAACAACAACTTCGCGCAAATGTTCCTGTCGCGGTTCGAAACTCTTAACCTTTTCACAACCACCATATCTCCTATTTCAAAAGTTGTCCTTTTTTTTGATCCTGCTACACCTTCGCTCGATATCCCTACGCTGCATCCTTTCGATCCTACGTCTAACACTGCCCAACAACTCTGTGATGTCTTGTACCTCGACTTCTTCCCTCCATGGCCTAGCTGGTATAATCCTCCGAATCAATGTTATCGGACACGTTTTTGTAACTGAACTCGGTACACAATTCATGAAATTTTCAATCTGCGGCAGATTTCTAACCCATCTATTATGGTGCTCTTGCGTTGCTAACCGTAGATATTTTATTACCTTCCGTATATATCGTTCGCATGGATTTGCTTTCGGATGCCGTATACTGCTAAATGACACCTTAATGTGCGCTCGATTTAACCCGTTCCTAAATCTTTGGTTGTTAAAATAAGTTGCGTTGTCTACCAAAATCCTTTCCATTCTCCCTACCTGGCTTCCAAATTCTTTAATCGACTGTAAAGCATGCACCGTGTTGCTTCGCCTTGCCGGAAATAACTTAACAAATTTTGAAAAACGTCCACCATTACTAATATGTGCCGATACCCTGTTCACTCGTAATCAGGTTGCTTAAGTAATCAATAGCTACCAATTCCAATGGTTCGCTCACGCTCACACTCATCGGTACATTCTGCAACACCACGTTCTTGTCTTTCCCTAAGATACAAATTTTGCAACGATTAATCCTTTCTTTAACCACCGTGATATCGTTCCGTGCATAAAACGCCTCCCTGAATACCAAAAATGTTTTTCTTATGCCTATATGTCCAAAATTTAAATGAATTTCATCTATAATTTCCACAGCCGCGTCTCTGGATACCACTACTAGCTCTGCCTCACCTATCCTTTTTACCACGAACTGCCCTACGATGGTAAATCCACGGTACTCCTCCACATTTTCGCTTGTTAATCTCTCGCGGATCGAGCTCACCTCACTGTGCCTTTGCGTTTCCATAAGCTTGGCATTTGTCCACCGACCAACATCCCTGAACTCCTGCAAAGCAACTAAACAATCCTTCACGTCTTTATTTTTTTCCACCTGCGGTCTGCTTAGAAAATCCGCCGTCACATTCTCCTTGCCTGGTTTGTGCTTGATTTCAAAATCGTATTCCTGTAATACTAACGCCCATCTGTACAACCTGCTGTTTAGAAACTCCTTTTCTTCATAAATGTTACCACCGTGTTGTCGGATTCTATTAAAATTTGTTACCTAGCAGATAAAAACGCAACTTTTTCACTGCATATACTATCGCCAACATTTCCTTCTCTGCTGTCGCATATCTGGTTTCGCAGTCTTTTAATACCCTCGAAATAAATACAATTGGTACCTCAGCTCCGTCCTGGATCTGCACCAACTCAGCCCCTATCGCATATTTCGACGCATCCGTCCTTAAAATAAATTCGTCTTTGAAATTTGGATATTTTAATGACAACTCTTTATAAAATGCACTTTTTAAATCCTGGAACGCCTTCTCTCGATCAGCAGTCCATTTCCATCTTTCATTTTTCTTCAATAAACTCACCAACGGCACACACAACTCAGAATATCGCGGTATAAATCGTTTATAATAATTTAGAACCCCTAAAAACCCTCGTAATCCTCTCACATTCTTTGGTTGAGCAATCTTTTTCAACTCGTCCAACCTTTTATTACAAATTTTCATCCCTTTCTCACTGATTTCAAACCCTAAATATGTAACTTTGTTCTTGAACAACTCGCATTTCTCCACGTTCAACTTCAAACCCCCTTCGTCCAGCCTCTGGATCACCTTTTCTAAATGCTCCAGGTGTTCTTGTTCGTTTCTTGAAAAAATCAACAAATCATCCACATAGTGCGAACAGAAACATTCATACTCGTTAAACAGCTTCTGCATGGCCCTTACAAGTGCTGCGGAAGAACTACTTAACCCAAACGGAACTACAGAAAACATGTAAATCTCTCCTTCAATACTAAACCCTGTAAACTTCTTACTGTCTTCATGCAACGGAATTAACCAAAATGAATTTTTTAAATCTAATTTACTGAAAAACTTCATCTCATACACTTTGTACAACAAGTTATCCAACCCCTGCGGTTGTTCATACTGCGGTTTCGTAATCGAATTCAACTTCCTCGCATCCAAACAAATCCTTATATCCCTTTTATTGGGTTTAGGAACAATAACTACCGGGTTCACATATTGAGTTTTCGCTGGTTCTATTATTCCATCTCGTAACATCTTGTTAATCTCGGCTTTAACCCTATTTCTAATAGCAAACAGAATTGGATACACCTTTGTATTAAACCCGTTGTCTTCCGTGACCTCTAACTTATGCATATATCGCCTCGCCAATCTTGGCTCTTCATTAAATAACCCTACATATTTATTAAATAATTCTTCTAGCTTCGCCTTTATCTCAATACTCACTTTTCCAATCTGTTCATCCTTAATTAATCTCACAAACATATTACACAATCGTACTTTAACCTGTCTATAATCACTTGTCCTATCCATTCCTAATCCCGACTTATCTATATTATCTCCATTCCTATATTCCTCACTAACCGTAGACACCATCCATAACTTATCTTTATCAAAATTCGAATCGACCTATCCTTACCATCTATATTCACTCCTAAATCCTCTATAAAATCCATTCCTAATATGAAATCTATATGCAACCCTTTGTAATTAAAAATTCTGCCTCTCCTGCATTTTTATCCCTACAAATATCGGTACACGGATGATCCTATAAATCGTTGTTAACTTTTTATTCATAGCCGACCATAAATTAACCCCATCAATCGCTTCTATTCTACCTTTTAAAAAGTCAGCATGTTTTATCACCACCTTCTCATCAACCAGCGACAACTGTGAACCACTATCAACTAAAGCAACATATAAACACTCATTTAAACTAATATTAATGAACAAAAGGTTCTTTTTATTCAAATTATAATTATTTAACAACAAGTCTTTAAAACTATAAACCACGTCGACCTTTAATCCTATACATTCGTTCTTCCAAAATTTTGCGTTTTTTTTTTCTGAGGGTGCCTCGTGTATCTGCACCACTTCAATTTGATCCGTGTCCTGAGTCCTGGCGCTGGTCGTTATGTGGTGGACGTTCGCGTCCCTATCCGTCCGGCTATATCCGTGCTGGGTTCCTCCTCCCGTCGTCCGGCCGTCATCCGCGTTGTCGTCGGGCGGGTGCCTGTTTTGTCTTTGTATGTCGTTCTCCCGGTGTTCCCTATTGTAGTATGGTCTCTTGTTTCCGTCGTGTCCCCAGTGATTTCGGGGTCCGTGGTTAAAATAGTCCTGTCGGTAGCTGGGTCGATGTTCGTGATGGAAATTGTCCTGTCTATGGTTGGGTCGCTGTTCGTGGTACATATGTCGTCGGTTGTCATCCCTATAACCCAGGTTTTGATCCCAATAACTAGTCCGTGTTTTTGCCTCCAGTGCCGTTGCCAAATCGAAATTTCTCATAACGCTTAAAAATTCCCGCAGTGTTTTAACATTATTGACCACAACCATCTTTGTCACTTCCGGCTCCATGTGGCCCGCAAGTAGTAGTACGATGTCGTCCTCGCCCAACTTTGGTGTCAAGTGCTGTGCCTGGTTGAATTTATCTATTGCATATTCTTCGCGAGTCCCGTGTGTCCGACTGTAGTGTCCCGTAATCAAATTTGTACGTATGTCCGTCTGGTGCGTGTTGCTCCAGAACTGTTCCATAAATAGTCGTCGAAATTCCGCGTAGGTGTCGTACTGTCGGCGTATGATATTGTGCCACTTTACCGCGTTGCCAGTCAATGTCGCCCCTACTATCTGTAACTTAGTTCTTTCATTTTCCGATTCGACGATCTCGTCCAGTCTGTCTAGAAATCCCATCGGCTGTTCTGTCTTCCGTCCTTCAAATTTAGGTAGCGCGTCCCGGTTCAATTTGATGTGCTGTCCGTAGTCCAGTCCAACGCGCCGTCGTTCTAAGTCGTCCAATTTTTCATGTATTTGTCTTACGTCATGTCCTACCCGGTTTTCTACTACAGTGACTTTGTCGTCCAGTTGTGTCTTAGTGTTCAAATTTTCGTTCTGTATCGTCTCTAAGGTTTGTCCTAAATTTCTGTAGTTTGTCAAATGTCTTTTATCGCATGTTTGAATTTCGGAATGTAACGTCGTAAAACCACTGACCATTGTCTCCTCAACTGTCTCTACGCGTGTCTTGATTTCGGTCCGTAGGTCCGTTTTATCGCGTTCAAGTCTCCCTGAATCTGTACCCGCGTATTTTCTAATTTGTCATCTATTCTGTCAATCTTTTCGTGTACCTCAGTCCTTATGTCGTCCTTTACGTTTTGTATTTGCGTGAGTAGATAGTCCTGTGTATTATTCAATTTGGCCATCAGTTCCGCGTGTGCCGTCCTAAACTCGTTTCTCAGTTCGATGTGTGAATCTACAATTTTATTGGTTAACTCAGTGTGTGAATCTTCAATTCGGTTTGTTAAAGTCGTTATTTTATTATTCAAAAGCGTATTTGCCTCTTTTTGTTCAGTGCGTGAAGTTTCAATTTTGTCTTGCATACCCATTAGGAATCTCATGATGTCCTGGGTTCCGTAGGCTTTTGCTACCCTTACCTCTGGTGCCGTCGGCTGGTCCGTGTCCATGTCTGTCACCTCCGGGTCTGTCTGCCTTGCCTCCGTCTCCTGGATGTCTCCCCCTGCGTCTAACTCTATGTCCTGCGTCCTAATTTCATCGTTTAGTGTCGTGATTTCTGCTTCAATTCCGTATATCAGTCCCGATCTCGTAATCCGTTTCATTGCTGGGTCCGTCATCTCTGCAGCCTGTCTTTGAACTCGTATGCCTGAAAATATCTAACTACGGGCCCCACCTAATCTCAGGCTCCCGTATCCTACTACTATTTCTGTCTAATTTCAACTCAATCTAGCCTTTTTTCGAGCCCCACGTTGGGTTTGCCACATATATTCTATCGCCGTACTTTGAGTTTCCACCTATATTCTACCCTCTACTTTCCGTTTTACTATTTTATACCCTTTATTTTATAAACTTTTAAAATGTGCACACCTAATGCACGCCCCGTACTTGCACCGTTTGGTTGGTTCTTTAATTAATTATTTATTGCAATGCCTCGACTATTTAAGCTCTTAATCTCAGGGTGTTCAAACTACTTATAGTGGGTTCCGTTATAAGTAGATGTGCTAAGTCCAACCAAAGTGCACTCTTTTGTTTTACTACTAAAATTGATACTCTACTTTTGTATATGCCAAATTTTCTAATAAGATCAAAGTTGCTATGTGCCAAATTCAATTACAACCAAAATTTGTATGACTATTTTTGACGTATTAAAGATATATTTAAACACTCACCTGGTCTATACTCCGTTGATGCCTCCCTGAATGCTGGCTCAAAATCCTTATCACCGTATGCGTCTTCACAATGATGTTCTTGAATTTTCGTGCCGCTTCCAGGTGTCCTTGAATTTTAACTGCTCCCCAATACCTGAAATGATTAACCCAAATTTAGAATTTAGAAAAATCAGTGCTACAACTTCCCTTGTGATAATCTCCTCTTCGAATCCTTGTTTTCTCTATAAATCCGTCCGCTTCTCCGTATCTAATCCCAATCTACTCGTTCCTGTATCTTTTTGCTCGATGCTCCTGCTACCTTTAAACCACTCTCCAATATCCAACTTCTTTCCTATGTATAACCACTCTCGATGTCCTTCTACCTTTAAACCGCTCTCCAATATTCAACTTCTTTTCTATGTATAACCACTCTCGATGTCCTGCTACCTTTTAAACCGCTCTCCAATATCACTTCAAATCTATATAACCACTCTCGATAACCTGCTACCTTTAAACCACTCTCCAAATCCAATAATTTACCGTCGCACAATCACTACTATTCACTTTATACTTCCGATGCTTGTTTCTTTACCACCTTATTCAATTGAAACTCCTTTTAAAACAACTACTTTCATTTTCTTTTTAAATATCTGGATACAAATTAGCACAGTTATGAAAACACGTCTTTTTACAAAATTGGTTCGAAAATAATCTCCTTTGTTTACTCTCTAAGGCGACCATGTTAACCCTCCACTAGCCTACTACATCTTAAAGTTCATAACAAATAACTACGTTCGTGTCGCACATACCAAAGTTCATGTCTTTTATACAATTTCATAATCACCTTAAATTCTAATATATGTCCTAAATCTTTACATTCCACCAATCATATTTTACGTTGTTATAACTAATAATTTTGAGTTTACAAATATTGTCCAAAAGTTGATTCTACATAAATGAAACCAAAATAAATTATACTTGACCCTGGATGCATGTTGATAGTGAACATTCATAGACGCATCCGGCTTTTGGACGGCAAATGTACTTTCAAAGGCTTTTAAAATTCAAACTCGGTATAAACCCTTGAGCACTGCACATCTTACTACGTCACTTAGTCATTTTAAAATTACCTTTTGGCACTTAATTTCAACTACTATATTTGAATGGTATTTTAGTATACATAAAATACGGCAAACATACATTTTAAGTTTATGTGATCAAATATGTGGATTATTTTGTTTGGCATATACTACCTTGTACTAAACAACCCTTATAACTCTTAGTAGCTCCTTAGACATTATAATATATATATATATATATATATATATATATATATATATATATATATATATATGAAATTGAACGCACAAGTTCACGTGCCCTTTTAACAGAAAGAAAATTTTAAGTTTAATACTTAATTGTACTTATAGAAAGAGAAATCCGAGTTCTGAAAAATAATTAAAACCGGTGGTTTATAAAGAAAAACACAAAATCTTACACTTTAAAAAAAGAAGCCGAGCTGCTAAATTGATTGAATTTGTTTTTACTAGTAAAATTTATTTCTGTTCGTGCTGAAACACGAGAAAGTCATGAAAACCCTAAAAGCGGATACAAGTTAGTTTAAGGGTGGCATAATGACAAAGAAAAAACTATGAGAATTTTTTTCTCCGGTTATAAAAACCAATGAGGACTGCAACTCCGGGTTTAATAGCGATAAATTAATGTCGACTTGCTGTCGTTCAAGACTTAATTGCTGCAAATTGTTTTCTGAAATGAAATAATGTGTTAGAAGCTCCAACAAGGGAGTATGTAGCAAAAATTGTATGCATTTTTGCATTATAAATTACATCACACACCAGTTTATAATAGAATGAATTGGACTACTGCTTTGCATCATTTTTTTATTATTTTTTGATACTATTCAAACAGTCTCGAATTTGTCTGAAAAAATTATATTTAATTATTTCTTGTTTATACAAAAATACTTACCTTTGCTATTTAAAAAAAATTATGACGGGAATTAATAAATGTAATGTATTTTCAAAATACCAAATTTCGTCTGATCTAAAAACGTCATACTGTCATTTTACAGTTTAACCATCACTTGTTATTGTCTAAGGAAGAAGGCTTTGATACTAAATAAATCATTTGTTTAACAGCTTTCTATGCTTTATTGTTACTGCTGTGGATGAATTGCGCCCTCTTAAGACTTCGGTCTTGGTATTGACAATAACGTTTTCTGCAACAATTTGATCAAGAATGGTAGTAAGTTGTTTGTTAAAATAGTTGATGGGCGATATTATGCAATTGCTTTCTATTTTTTATAAGTCTATCTGCTTAAGCGATTGTAACCCTTTAAGCATTTTAATGTTACATTTTTTTCTTAAACCTTTCTTTTACATAAAATGTTGAGGACTGATTGTTTTTACTGATTTACACTGTACCTTTAATAAAGGGTTAGGTGTAGCATTTTTGTCGGTTCTACTTACATTATAATTTTCACTACATTCATTTTAATTTTCAAACCAACAGAAAATAATTGCAGAAAATATATCAAGCAAGAAGCTTTTTGGAAATGAGCTAAACAATTTTGAAGTAGCAAACAACAAGGAACTAGACGAATATGTTGACGAACTCACAACTCATCTTAGAAGCATGAACAATTTTGAAAGAAGGAGGCTACAGCAAAGATTACGGATGGCATTTAAACTGGAAAACAAATTTAGGAATTCTCACAAAAGGTAAGTGACAAAAAAGTGCCAGCCTTCTACAATTATCATATTCGTAAAACTTTATATTTTTAACTTATAAATCAATCTATTATTTGTATTTCAAATTAGCAGTTTTATTATAACAAAATTTTACAAAGTAATATTTGTGTGTAAAGATGGAAATTTGAACTCGTGATTTTCGAGTGCTGTTTTTTATTATTTTCGATAAGGTTTAATACCACAGCAATGTGTGGAAAAACTTAGTTCACCGTTTGGGGGGCGAAACACCATCCCAAACTATTAGTTACAAATTGTTCACAGAATTCAAGCGAGTTGGGACCAACGTTTGATGACATTGTTCGCGTAGGTCGTCAATGCACCATTGTTGTCGCGATGAATATCAATCTTGTGCGTGGCTTGATTTTAACAGATCGGCATGTGACATATATATATATATATATATATATATATATATATACACGATTGTGTTGAAATTAGCAGGTTTTAGGTCGTTACAATAAAAAAAAGTTATACAAGCTATATATATATATATATATATATATATATATATATATATATAATTTTTCAAAAATATTGTGGGTTTTAGGTCGGCTGGATTATTTAAGAAAACTCTTTTTTATAAACCTGAGCTTTCGAATTTATTTTAATCCTTTTTCAAAGGTATAAGGTGAGGTTATATAATAAAATTGGCAATTAACATACAAAGTTATTTTCGTTATAAATTTTTTAAAATGTATATAACAACACCAAATTACAACAAGAGGTAAAAATATTATGTATATAAAATATTGACTTTTATTTATTATCAATATTTTATATACATAATATTTTATCTCTTGTTGTAATTGGTTGTATACATTTTAAAATTTATAACGAAAATAACTTTTATGCTAATTGCCAATTTTATTATATAACCTACCTTATACCTTTGAAAAGGATTAAATAAATCGAAGCTCAGGTTTATAAGAGTTTTCTAAATAATCCAGCCGACCTAAACCCACAATATTGAAAAATTAGAATAAAGGAGGTCGTAATTAATAATTCATATATATATATATATATAGTGTGTGTGTGTGTGTGTGTGTGTGTGAGAGAGAGAGAGAGAGAGAGAGAGAGAGAGAGAGAGAGAGAGAGAGAAGAGAGGTATCTTAGACTTTGGGGCGAAACAAATACACATGACTAGCTACAAAAGTTGGTTTTGCCAATGACTTTTTTGTGATTTCTTTTGTTTTAATTCTTTTTGTATCGTATTCTTGGATGCGTGCGGATGAGAACGGACAGGCTGAATTTTTGAAAATGCGCCCTTGGTCGCCAAAATACTGTTTCGCACAGAAGAAAGCATTCTTAGACAATTATAAAAAAACGGTATTTGGTCTGCCAAGAGAATTTTCAAAAATTTACCCTGTCTATTTTCATCAACAAACGCACAGGAACACGGTACAAAAAGAATTAGAACAATAAACAATGGAAAAAAAGTTTCAACATCACGGAAGAAGATATTCCTCAAAAACTTGTCCAACATGCAAAAATACACACAAACATCGAAATAAAACATTTTTCAAAAATAAAACCTGCTCATTTTCATCTACACAAACCCAGGAGCACAATAGAAAAAGTATCAAAACAAAGAACAGAACTAAATCCCAATTTCTGGAAATTCCTTTAATAACAACATAGAAGGCAGTTAAATACCAACTTTTCCTATTATCCTTTAATTGACCATTCAAAACACTAAAGTTTCACGCTTTAACTAATACTAAATATCGCCAATAAAACTTACATTTTTAAAATCTGTTAATTTCTTACTACATAAATACATTTTAACATTCACGCGTTCATAATTATAAAGTATCGATATTTACTCACTGTTTCAATTCCAATTTGTCAAAACTTTCAGGAGGTCGAGAGACTTCTAGCATTTTAATTTCTTGTACTGCAAACAACAGCTATTCTAGTACAACATGACACAATACTTCAAATTAATGGAAGGGTAAACTTTCCAGTCTATAACTCCTTTAATCTGTAGCAACAACAACAGTTCCACGCATTTGTGAATTGAAACGTATCCTATTCGTGCAAAGTTCAAAATAATAAGCCGCACGCCACGTTTTTCCTTGTTGGAATTTATGTTCTCATCTTGAACTTAAACCTGTATTTTCTTTTAACTTTCCACCCCCGTTACTACTCGCTGTTATTAATACATTTTGACGTTTCTATTTACCTGCTCGCGAATAAATATTCATTTTCTCCGTCGGGTGTCTAACTCATATCATTCCACTCAATATACTACATTCTATTAATTGGGGTCAGTATCCGGTAATACAATGCAACAAGTTTAATCTATCCTAAATAATAAGATTCTAATCCCGTTAATTACACAATAGTCAATACTTTTGCAATTTACCATAAACGTCTAGCCATATTTCCAATATAATCTTCATTGTTAATGGTTCCGGCGTTTCTCACATATTAATTAATTTTATTAATGTGCACTTTGTGATTTTGTTTATATTGACGGCCCCGTAGATCAGACCGGTTTGCATATGACTGCTGATCCCAAAGTCCCAGGTTCGATACTCGACCCGGTCTGCTTGAAAAATGTTAGGCGAGCATTTTTAGAAAAATACGCTTTCAAGTGCGTGAGTGTTGTCACGCACGTTAAAGATCCCTACCTTGCTTGTAACGGCAAGGGTTTGGCAAAATTCAAAATTTTTCAGGTAAAAAAAACTCGCTTCCTCCAAGTGGAGCATTGAAAAGTCATATTTAGGGTATTGGATTATAATTATAACCCACGAACCGGATGTTCCTGATGGATTATGAATTCATATGCACCTACAGAATAATGAGTGCCATTATTAACCCATTCTTAAATGCGTAACAAGCATTACTGGATAGTCGTGGGAAAAAAGCGCACTCATTATTATTAACAATAATTGAAAAAGTGATTTATTTCGGACAATTTGTGTTTTTATACATTTTTGTGCAGGATTAACTTTTTTCTTTTATACCTATTATTCAAACCTTTAAGGCAATTTAAGATTTTCATAATCTATAACTTTTATTTTCAAATCTAACCATAGTGATTGCATCAACAATATAAAAAAGATTACAATTCACTAATCCAACTATCATAGCCAAAACACCGTAGGTGTATGAATCCATAATCAAACACCTTTAATCAATCAAGATCATCCAGATCGTGGGTTATGATCAGAATCCAACATCTCAGGTCAATCAGTACAAATCTCTATTTTTCATAAACCGCGAGTGCTCCCGGCGCATCCTTCCGAATGAGAATGGCTGTCATAACTTGCTCTTTGAAGAATACACTATTTTGTTTTTAGGCTCTCCTAGAATTTTTCTAGTTCTTTTATTGGAATATCAATTCTTTGTAAGTGGTTCCTAATAAAATATTATGGCAAGCAAGAAAGTTTTATTACGTTTCGCTAAAATCCAAATCATATCTGTAATTCTGTCAAGTGAAAAATTCATAGTTGACTATTGCAAAATATTAAAATCAACACAATGTTAAAACACTTTCGATTAATTACAATTTGAGTTAAGAATTAAATGTTACCACAAAATGCATATAAAATACATATAAAAGCTTAATTTTATATTGTTATATTAGTAATATACTGGACGTAGGAGTCATTACAATTTTCTAATAAAATTTGTTATATATTGTAGCGGATTACTATTAACGCGTTTCACCAATTTAAAACAAGTAATAACAAAAATCTTTATTACTCACTGTTCACAAGTCTAATTAACAGTATATGCCTTATCTATATATGTTGTTAGTTCAATTAACAATGAAGCACTATAACATTAGTATTCTTTACAAGCACTAATACCTTTTTAAACTAACTTAACCATGTCTTCTTAACAACACTAACACTACTATAATTTATTTATTACACTTTTGTCTATTTATGTACAAGCTGTCGGTACAATATACACGTTTACATAACACAAATTTATATTTACTATAGGACTTTCAAAAGCGTAAGTAATTAACTTTACACAATATAATTTATATTCGACATTTGGATATAGACTAACTCTGTACTTCATCAGCGGTTTTGTATATACCCTGAATTAAATAGATGATTCATACTTCGGTATATGCTGGAAAGTTTGAGACTTCTGTAGAATATACATCGGTTACGTCGTTTGTGTGTTTGACGGGTTGCCTAATAGTAGTTCGTAACAATATTTTAAAATATTCTGTAGAATCTAATAAACGTTGATATTACTACACTTAGACGTATAGCCCTTCTTTGAACTGTTGTAGATTTCATAAGTATCCCTTCAACGGTAATTTACCAAGCTTTTATCACTTTCAGCTCGTTTTGGATTAGATTTTACGTTTTTACACACAATTTTTCAGGATTCTACGTAATACATAGGGTTTCTGAGAGTTGATAACCGTCCCTAGCGCGTGTGATTCATAGTAAATCAGTAAACCACAGATAGGTTTTTAAAGATCTCATGTTTATTAACACATGGTGTTCCGTTTCTATTTATAGTTAATTTACTGTTATTTATAACATAAGATGAAGCTTGCAGGTAAACTCGCATCCGCCCTGTGGACATTAAATGCCATTAGATTTGTCGCGATTTAGCTTTCAAGTTACTCTGTGTTATTGATGTACCGCGAAAACTTAGTTAAAAGTGTGCTGTGCGTTGCTATGGTATTTTTGTTAGACAGATACGAAGTTCTGTCAAAAAGTCGACGTTATTACTATTAGTTTTTGAACACCGCTAAATCTAATAACATAGGTAAGTACTTCAACGTTTTCGCTTTTCTTATTGTTTTCGTATACATGTCCACCTATCTCACCATCTATGGTTATCGAAGTTAACCGCCGCATTAACATATATGATCAATTCTTGCAGGATCTGAATATTACCTACAAGCTCTAAAATTTTTATTACTTCACGTTGGTAGATACCGCTTACCAAAGTATAGCATTTATATACCTTGGTAGTTATTATCTTATAGTCACATACTTGGTTGATTAATATTTGTAGTGTTTAATTTAGATTTTCACATAAAGCGCGGTAATCAATACTAATTGCCTGCTTTATATTAGTGCATACATTAAAAGCTTCCTTTTGCTTTCGCATATTTTTTTAGCTTGTATTTCTTCACTTTTGCTTTAGTAATTTCTAATCATGGCAAACAGACTTAAAAGGCTTATTTTATAAGAAACACGCAAATTAGCTCCCTTCAGAAGATCTTTGAAATCGCTAACAAGACTGTAGTTGAACCCAATGTTTTAGAACTCTTCTGGGCTCAATACATGTCGATCGACACGATTAAGGAAAACTTTTTTGAGCAACATAATTTCATTATTGGTGAAATCGCTTCGGCTAAAGATGCAAATAATCACTTTGAAATACAGGATTTAATCAGAAAGCGCTTCAACAATAACTTTTTTCTTGTTAAAGCCCTTATTTCAAGTTATTTCCAGTCAATCTTGCCTCCCCTGTGGAAAGTGGATCCGCACCTTCACACAGTGCAAAATCCTAAGTGATCCTACCGCCGTTGATTTTCCTTTCATTTGACGGTGATATCAGTACGTTCCAAACCTTTATTGATCGATTTGATAGTCTGGTTCACTATAATGACGACCTCTTCGACGCTGATAAATTTTTCTACCTCCAGTCCGCTTTGAAAAATTCCGCATTACTTACCATTGAAAATTTTGATCTAACCGCCTCAAATTACCCTCTTGCATATAATAAAATTCGCGAAAAATATCGTAATATTTGCCGCATCACTTCTGCTCTTTGGAAAAATATTGAAAAATCCTCAAAATTGAACTCTGACCACCCATGAGGTTTGCAAAAATTAGTAGACACTTTTACCGATAACTTGCAAGCCCTTAGGAAGTTTGATTTGCCTCGTAGAGGAATGGGACTTTGTCCTGGTGCAAATGATCCTAAATCTCCTGGATGTGCACACTGCCCGCAATTTTAAGTTGCATCAAGATCCGTCTTCTGTCCCATCATATGCAGGGTTAATTGCTTACTTAGAAGAAACTTGTAAATCTTTATCAAATTTGTCGATCAATAATAAATCTGATTTAACAAAGTGTTCATACTAACAATACTAGGTCTCGCTCTGCTGTTTCCATGTTAGTCCAGACGAAGTCTAATGTCAATAAATGTCCGCTTTGTAAACAAGATCACAATTTTTATCGCTGTAATGATTTTGTCAAACTTTCTTCTCAAGATCGCTACAATTTGCAAAAAAACAACATCTTTGCATTAATTGCCTTAGCAATTCTCACATTTTAAATAAATGCAAGTCTACTTTTTCATGCCGCCAATGCAATCAACGTCAACATTCCGTATTGCATTCCGATCGCGTTTCGTCTAAACCCGTTCTTGCTGCTAGTAAGCACGCTCGCGTGAGCCCGGACATCGCAGCCTCTAAGGTTTCACCTTTTATTAGTCCCGCTATTCAAGACCACTACAAGCCATCCGCTCCTCTTACCTCTAAGGAATCGCCGACTTCGTTTAGCTGTAGTGGTCCGTCAACTTCGAATGTCGTTTTATTTAATTCTTTAGCTAAAACTTCCGTCGGTTTACTTTCCACCGTTCAGGTGGAAATTGCTGGTTGCTCTGGTTTTTCCAAAAATTTCGCGGTTTACTCGATTCGGGCAGCATGACTTCTTTTATTTCGCAAAATAGTGTGAAACGTTTGGGTTTTCGCGCTATTCCGCATTTTCTAACCCTTAGTAGTTTAGGCCCCATGCGCTCCGCGGCTATGCATGGCCCTATAACCGTTTCGCTCAAACCAATAGGTGGTTCCTCGCCTATTATTAATTTCGAAGCTGTCGTACTTCCTAGAATTTGTGAAAATTTACCTACTTCTAATATTTCTTTAGAACATTTTAGTCATCTAATTTATCTCTAGCTAGCTGATTTGCTCATTGCTAAATCTGAGCTCGTTTGATTTCTTACTTAGCGCGGATATTTTCTCGCATTATTAGACGGTCGCATCCAGGGTGCTAGCGATCAACCTGTTGCTATTAATACTATTTTTGGATATGTTTCAACTGGAAGCATATTTTCTTCGTCCGCTTCTGAAGTAACTTGCTTGTTTTGTATGACAGATTCTACTTCCCCATTGGTGATGTTGTCGCTAAATTCTGGGAAATTGAAGCTCTCCCGGCCGTTCAACCTTTTACGCCTGAAAACCATTTTGTTGATTGGTTTCGTCGCAATGAACAAGGTCGATATGTCGTCTCACTGCCCTTTAGAGATCAAGAACCATTTTTCCAGGTAGTCGTGATCTTGCCTTACAGCGATTTGTTTCTTTAGAAAATCGTCTACTTAAGCAAACTCGTGTTTACGAAAAATTCGTTTCGTTTATGCGCGACTATTTAAATTCCAAACACATGCAATCTGTTCAAGTTGGTTCTCTATCTGGCATTTCTTATTACATC
Source organism: Platerodrilus igneus (assembly GCA_036346225.1). Classification (NCBI taxonomy): domain Eukaryota; kingdom Metazoa; phylum Arthropoda; class Insecta; order Coleoptera; family Lycidae; genus Platerodrilus; species Platerodrilus igneus. Next base: position 5,858,696 of record JARFIW010001303.1, read on the forward strand.
CCGCACCATTGTGTTGTGAAACTAGAAAGTATAAGTACTAAACTACATGTAGTTTTCAACACTTCCGCTAAAACTCTATCTCGAGCCTCCTTAAATGATCATTTGTGTGTTGGGCCCAAACTTCAACCAGATATTACTGCATTTTTGTTACAATTTCGTTTACATCCTTATGTTACTACTACAGATATTTGTCAAATGTATAGATAAATCCTTGTTGGTCCCGCTCATTGTGACTATCAAAGAATTGTTTGGCGTTTTTCTCCTGAGGAGTGTATTACGGAATTTCAATTGAATACAGTTACCTATGGGGTAAATTGCGCTCCTTTTCTTACGACACGTTTCTGCAGTTGGCCGAGGACGAGAGGAACCCCTTTCCTTTGGCCGCTTTTGCTCTTCGCAATCACACCTATATCAATGATATCGCTTCTGGTGGGGACTCTATTGAATTGACCCTTGCTTTACGAAATCAATGAATTGGTCTTCTAAAACTGGGTGGTTTCGAACTTCATAAATGGTCAAGTAACCATCCCGAATTATTCAAAAATCATTCCGTTACGCAATAATTTGCGCAAACCCGCTCCTTTGAGAATCCTGGCACTCAACCCCTAAAAGTTCTAGGTCTTCAATGGAACCCACCTCAGATAATTTCTGTTTTCTAGTTCAGCCACTAAGTACCTCCTGTACTAAGCGCAACCTACTTTTTAACGTATCCCGTATTTTCAACCGCATGGCACTTATATCCCCCCTTACTTTCTTGGTAAAACACTTAATTCAACGTTTATGGTCGTTAATATTAGAATGGGATGCCCCCACTCCCCTTGATTTTCTCAGTTTGTGGAAAAGATACTTGCGTGAGTTACTGGTTCTTTCGGATTTCGCTTTACCCGCTTGCTAATCCCGCCCCAGTTTACTACGTACGTAGTTCACTGTTTTGCTGACGCTTTCGAACGTGGCTATTGTGCTGCTGTTTATTTTCGCTTTGTAACCCCTTCCGCCGTTGAAGTCCGCTTAGTTTTACAAAATCTAAAGTCGCTCCTCTTCGTAACATTTCTTTGCCCAGACTCGAATATTTAGCCGCCACCTTGGCGTCAAGACTATTAGCCTTTATCCTCAAAACCTTTGATTTTCACCTTACGTTTGATAAAAAATTTTGTTGATCTGATTCCATGGTGGTTCTTTCTTGGATTCGTTCCCCACCACAGCGCTGGAAGACCTTTGTCGCCAATCGAGTCTCCTATATTCAAGAAAACACTTCTCGCGCTTATTGGCATCATATCCCCTCCAACAAAAATCCTGCCGATGTCGGACTACGTGGTTTACAACCTAGCGACTGGTGCCAGTGTTCTTTATGGTGGGCGTCACTCCCTGCCTTTGTTCGAAAAATACACTCCACATATACCACATTTTAGTTCTCCTAAAGTTCTCATCGAAGAACGCTGTATCGTTTTATCCGCTGTCGTTACCTCCTGTTGGATTTAATCAATTCTAGAAAATCACTTTTCCTTTCTCTTTATTACACGCATTGTTGCTTGGATTCTCTATTTTCGTCATAATCTACGTCACCCACTCGAAAGATATTCCGGACCTTTGTCCTCTTCTGAGTTGCACAATGCTTTAATCCTTTTGTTTGCGTATACTCAACAATCTTATTTTGCTATCGAGCTTAAGGCCATTCAGGCCGAATCCATTTTAAAAAAAAGTTTTCGCAAGTTGTCCCTTTTATTCGTGATGGAATCTTGCGGATCGGGGTCGCCTGGCTCGCGCGCCTTTGTCCTCTGACCGTAAAATTTCCGCTTTGTTACCTAGCTAAAGTCGATTTACTGATATTTATGTTACTTACGTTCATTTAAAATACTTCGACGGGGGTGCTCAAATGGTCCATTTTCTCGTCTGTCGGCAGTTCTGATTATTTCTGGAAGGAATTCTACCCGTCGTGTTTTTAATCGTTATCTATCGTTTTGGAAGATCAATCCGGTCGCATTGCAACCTCCTATGGACAATCTACCTTCATGCCGAGTTACTCAAACAAAACCTTTTTTGAGTTCAGGTGTCGACTTCGTGGGTTCCTTTTCTATTAGCATGTCTCAACTACGGGGCACCAAAGTTTTAAAATCGTATTTATGTCTTTCTATTTGTATGGTTACCAAGGCGCTGCACCTTAATGTCGTATACGACTTGTCAACGGACGCCTTTCTAGCGGCTCTTTGCCGATTTATTGCCAGGCGTGGCCGTTGTGATCACCTCTATAGTGATTGTGGCACAAATTTTGTAAGTGCTCATAAACACTTAATTCATCTCGCCAAGCTTGCTGCTTCTAAGGACCATATTTTGTGGCATTTTATACCGCCGGCTTCACCTCATTTTGATAGCTTGTTGGAGGCGGGAGTAATCCGTTAAAACTTTTCTTCTTCGTACCACAGGAGAACAAGTATTGACCTACGAGGAATTGGCCACTGTCTTTGTTCAAATTCTGTCCATCTTAAACTCGCGTCCTCTCACACCGATAAGTAGTGACCCCAATGACTTGCATTGCCTTACACCAGGTCACTTTCTGACTTTGGCACCTTCAACCGCTATTCCGGAACCTGCCCTATCCGACCTTCCGCTCAACCGCCTTTCTCGTTGCCAATTGCTTCAACAAATTCATCAAGGGTTTTGTGCCGTTGTTTTAAGGAGTATTTGCACACGCTCTAGCAACGGTCTAAGTGGCATGAAACGTTTCCTCCAGTTCTTTTGGACACCTTAGTGCTAATAAAAGCCGAGAACGTTCCACCTCTTTGTTGGTCCCTTGGACGTGTCGGGGCGGTACATCCGGGAACTGATGGTGTCGTTCGCGTTGTCACCATCAAGACCGCTTAAGGCAAGCTGAAACGCCCTGTCGCGAAGCTCTGGCCTTTACCTTGTTTGTAATTTCGTGTTCTGTTTGCATTAATTGTTTCTTTGTTTTTCTTCGCGTTAATTTAAATTTTTCCTTTTGTTTGCCTTTTCTACATTTGCGTCACACCCTTGGTAATTATTTTCTTTTCAAAATTCTTTGCATTTTGGTGGGCGGTATGTTCTGTTTGTATTTATAGTTAATTTACTGTTAGTTATAACATAAGAGCTCTTAGGTAAACTCGCATCCGCCCTGTGGACATTAAATGTCATTAGATTTGTCGCGATTCAGCATTCAAGCTACTATGTCTTATTGATGTACCGCGAAAACTTAGTTAAAAGTGCACCGTGCATCGCTATGGTATTTTTGTTAGACAGATATGAACTTCTGTCAAAAAGTCGACGTTTTTTACTACCAGTTTTTCGAAAACCGCTAAATCTATGAGCTTAGGTAAGTACTTGAAGGTTTTTGCTATTCTTATTGTTTTCGTATACATGTCCACTTATCTCACCGTCTGTGGTTATCGAAGTTAACCGCCGCAATTACACATGGATTTCCAAAATTTTTACAACTTCCACTTGTAAATATGTTTTGCCAACATATAAACGACAACTCCTTAGTTATAGAAATGCTTATTGTAAGGTTATGTAAGTAGTACAAATGTAACAAAGTTGACTCTCATATAACACAATGTAAAAATGAAGGAATTGACTCTCATAAGAAATATATTGTGATTGTTTCCACATGGAGTATATGTGAGTGTAGGAGAGATAGACATACATTAACCTTGCTAACTACAGCAGCTTGTCTATCTTACAAGCAGCCCCGAGGAAATTTTTATTAACTTACTCTTTTAATACGTCATTGACGTCACAACCTTGATTGTATAGTTACCAACTTAACAGTGATACCGCCACAACATTATTATCTAGAGCTAGTGTGCGTTGACTTTCTTACTTTTCAACCTATGCAGATACCTTCTTACCATTGTGTTATATATTTTGCAATCTTAGTAATATCATCTAAATAATCTGTACACACATCAAGAGATAAAGTTTATTTGTACATATAAAAGAAAATAGAACCCTAATGCAATTTTTGCTTACAGTCATTAGTGCATTAATTGGATAAATTATACAGTGCAAAAATTAATATGTATTTTATCAAGCTATCTTTCAGTGAAAAATCTTTGTCAACACTAGCCAAAACCGGCCCCACAATTTAATTGAACTTTAAGAGGCTGTTTCTCTTTTGTTTTTCAGTTTAGATGAATTATTTTCTTGAAATATTTGTTTGTATATGAGAGTTCCACACGCTGTTGCAGAAAGTCTGAACTTAAACTCACCCTGTATATTCCTTGATGATAATGTCACTGAATAACGACCCTGCAATGATTATATTAATATTTTTGGATCACAGGTTCAACTGGCAAAAATTAAAAGTTAGCTATTTTCAAAATGCCTATATTTCGGAATTTATTTTATCTTTGTTCACAGGCTTATCTAACATGGTGCTGACTAAATTGAAGTTTACTTAAAATAATATAACTTCAGTTTGGTATATGATATTGGAAATTTGTGTAATTTGCAAAAGTATTAAAATATTAAATTCTTTTTAAAATATTTATTTTTGTTTCTAAATTGATGGTATGTGTGCGTTTGTGTGTATGTCTGTGTGTATGTGCGTGAGTGTGTGTATGTGTGTGTGTGCGTGGTCTTGTGTGTGTATATTTGTGTATGTGCGTGTGTGTGAATGAGAGAGAGAGAGAGAGAGAGAGAGAGAGAGAGAGAGAGAGAGAGAGAGGGAGAGAAAGAAAGAGAATTTGTGCAAATATGAGTTGTTTGTGTTGTTACACTAACAATTCGTGCTTTAATTAATTAATTACTATTTATTGAAATTAAGTAGTTGTATACCGAACTTAAGCCATTAATATCAGTTCTTTCATTTAATGTATTTTGTTTTTGAAACATATGACTAATTTCTAAGAATAACTTTTCTGTTCATTGTCACGATATTCCGTGCAGACAAAAAGAAAAGGAAAGTAAGCAAAGAAAATCGCTCTTACCGAATACAGCAACAAAACAAGGGGAATCCAAAAGGATTACTGCCGTACTAGGTGAAAACGTCGTAGAGTGGGGTGAATCACACAGAAAGAGAAATTGGAAACCTTGATTACTAGTTTTATTACAAACCATTAGTTAACAAACATGGAATCAAAAGAAATATTTACTAAAACCAAAACGAACATTTACGCAATGTCCTATTAAAACATGATATATACTAAAACGTCAACTCGCACATAACACAACATAACTTCAAAATATGCATAAAAATTTAAACAAATATCAATTAGGGATTATTTATCGGTCACATATAGTCTTAATATATAAATATCAGATACAGGTATACTTACATAGTGTTCCCAGTCCTATAAATAATTACAAGAAGAACATCACACATAGTATGTACAGTAATACAAATCTGTTTAACTGCTCCTTATCAAAGTGCACTTACTAAAAGTAATAGCGTAACCCTAAACTGTAATTAACCAAGTATTAAATTTAATCTAGATTATAATTAGTAAACAATTTGTCGACGTTAACATTTTTCAAATCTTAAGTCAAAGTAATTAAAATTGCTTCAACGCGAGCTTCTGGTTATCTTAATTGTGACTTGAGAACAATCGCGTAATCACTTTGTGCACTAGCACGTGAAAGTAAATTTGAGAACAGCAATCTGTAATGTATTGTGCCATAACCATGAGTAAGAAAAAAACTAACGTACTAGCGTGGTTATCAACCACAAAAAAGAATTAACTAGGTTTCATAGAAAGCATCAAATAAAGAGCAGAGTATTCGTATCTTAAGTCCGTTTATGTGCCAAAAAGGAGCAGCTGACCTCCGAGGATACTAATCGGTCAGTGTGTATCCTATCGTACATCGCCAGCTTGCATCTGGTACCATCGTAGCAGATCTGAATATGAGAACCGGATACTTTTATGAAACAATTTCACTAGTTACAAAACTTGACTAATTTTTACTTATAAAAAACCAAAACAAAGCAATGTCTCTTAAAAAAAAAAGCATTTTAAATAGCACCGCGACTTTTCAGAGTCTCTTCACGTGAAATGACGCTGTATGGAGTAACATCTCTTTTGACGCTCAGCATGTATATATAAGGAAAGAGAAGGCACCAGGTGGTAATGTGTTTTTCTTCCAAAAATATTTCCCATAGATAATATACCAGCTGCAAAGTATTCTCAAGACAACACCTGCGAAATATACTCAAAACAACTGCAAAGTATTCTCAGAGCATCACCTCCAACAATCACAATTAAGAAACCAAATGGGCTCGATAGATGACAAATTTCGCAAAATATATCCGCGTGAGAAACACCTGCCAGGCAGTATCCAAATAACGTATGTTCAAATTGCTAGGTATGTCTCTAACTTGCAGTGCAGCATTATGTGGTTAAGTGTATGACAGGTGACCTATTTCCTGTATAAAACCATAGAGATTTACAATTTCGAATGATATTACCGGAAAAAAATAAGCAAGTGAACAGTTTTCGATTGTCCACAATCTGTATCCGTGAACACCTGTGTGATAATGGAATGCAATAATAGTGTTTCATTTAACTCGTTAAACTTATTTATTTAAGAAATGCCGGTGTTTAAGCTTATTTCAGAGAACCCATAATGCGAGGATATTTAACCTTTGCTAACCAAAGCAAATTAACATAAAATAAATTCCAAATATTTAACGTTGTAACTAAACACTTAATGAGATTTTATAGGGTGCTTGAATAGCCAACCATTTCAATTTGAAAGGTAGTCGAACTTGTTAATGGAAATTCATATGATCGTGAATACAATAAAAAATGCGAAATTAATCAGAAAATATACAATGTACATGAGAAAAATTCTGAAAAATTGTGAAAATATGTTTCTTCTATGCGGTATTCAGATTAGAGAAAACTAAGTAGGCTATTTTAAAGTAATTCTTTTCAAGAAATCTGACATGCATTACTATTCTTTATGTATTTTGTAGCAATCGACATAATCATTCTTTATTAATCAAGGACACTCCAGATCCAAGTTGTATTAACGCGTTGGAGGAACTAAATAGATTGGCTTCGCTATCTACAACAGCAGCAACTTCAACCACAGTAGCTGAACTTATTGCAGAAAAGCACAACGGACGTCACCTCAGGTAGGTTAGGTATATTATATATTCAGCTTGGAGAATACAGCAAATTGTATTTTACATTTTACTATTCTTACATTGCAGTCAATTTCCATAGTATCAAAGAGTAAAGCAACTTCTGACAAATGTCTTATGCTTTTAACAGTAAAATCATAAGACCTTATATTTTTATCGGTAAAATTCAATTGTTTACGATAGTGTTGTAGCTTAGAAAAATTCACGGGAACAAACTGTCATTAATTAAAAACCCATGCCCTCAAACAGCGTTTTTATGCAGCTTGTTCTAGGCAATTTTACTTTACGAAAACAACGCTTAAGTGTTAAATAATAAAATTTTATCGAAGCAAAAATGTAAAGTCGAATGTTTTTTTATTAGACAAATTCTAGAAACGAAAAATAAAATTTCATCACACGCATTTCTATAATCTTTAATTATTAGAGAACGAAGTGCGCAATTCCTTAATTCATATATCAATTACTAGTGCAGAGTATTCATATTGAAGAGCGGTTAAGTTGGCGTATGATTCACTGCAGTACATTACGAGACCTATCAGATAATTTGTTTATGTATGTAACTACTCTACGCTAGAACAAAATAGATAGAAAAAAGTACGTCGTGAAAACTTTAAAGCAATGTAAAAGACGTATGTCTAAATAAATCTAATATTTATATAATCTACAGTTTTCTATGAACTCTTAGTTTATATTTTAAACGGTTCATTTTCTATTATTGTCTGCTTGAACGATTTTCAATTAATTTATTGTAAATAAAAACAGTTTTTCCAAAACTAAAAAAATTGGTTAAAAGCATTAAGAGGTCAATACCATCTCACCTGTCAATAACAACTACATAAGCTAATCTAGAATGCTAGAAATATGTTCACTTTGTATTAATTCAAATGATCTAACGTAGTAAATCATTGAACTAGAAACAGACTGGTATGTAAACACGCTGGTTATTGTATAAGAACGAGATGTGTCAGGCGCAGTAAAAAAGGATAGACATACGTTGTTGTATCCCCATCCTTATTCGCCTCATTACATTAAATTTGTTGGTGTGTGGGCTATTATTGTTTTCAATAAATTGTACTTGCTGATTTGCGAATAACCGAGAAGTCATCAATCTTTACTTAAAAGATTATTTAAATATTCAAAGTTATAAATAGGGACTTTGTGATTCTTCTAAACGTCTAATTGTGTTTGTAAAGATGGTGCAATATCGTGTAGGTTACGAATGCAAAAACTTGCATGATAGAAGGAATGATATTGTTCGTAAGTTAAAATTATAATTCTGTACTACGACGAAAGTGATTGTTATTTTTACAGATTTATGTTTAAACGTCCTCATATATTGCAGTTGTTTTGGGTTAAGTTATTCACTGCATTTACAAAAAGCAATTACTAAAATCAGCTACCTCAAACAAGATTAAAAGTATATAATTTAAGAAAAGAAAAAGTAGATATATTGAGTTATGCAATAAATTTACTTCATTATTGTTTTTATATTTATTTATTGGGGTTGTTAACACCAATATTATTTTCATTACAATATTGTGAATTTGATACCTGGATTACAATTATATAATATATATTTATATATAATTATATTAATATATATTAATATTATATGCATCAGTGTATTTATAACTGCTGTGTTTAGAGAATATTCAATGTTACATAAAATATGCAATCTGTGTCTTTTATGTAAATTACCTATTAATCACAATAGTTCTATATTGCTACTATACAGGACAGGGGCTTTTTTAAATTCACGTGAAGTTGCTTGAAAAAGGGTGTAAACTATTTACAAAACTTGTATTACATTAGTAGTGATTTGTTTTTACAATTTGATAACTAAAATTTTTAATAAACTTATTTAGAAAGTAAAAATTAATTGTTTGTCCCTTATACAAACAAAAGACAAAGATACCACACCTTACTGGTTGCCTAACCTTTTCAACTTACCTCACACGCTAACATTGGTGATTCCATTCCAGTTTATATATATTTTATTGGGTGAATCGTACACCAGCTTAACTGGTCCCGACTATACCTTTCCGAATATTTTATAATCTCCGTTATAATGAATAAATTTAATAAGCAATAATTATAATTTTAATAAAATGTACAGTTATGGAATATACAATTTTCAACCATTTTTAAACAACATTGTGGTAGAAATAGAATGTAATGTAAAAAAAAATTATTAGGCAACAGGAAATTGCAAGATTTAACATTTCTACGTTTGCATCGCACAGTTATTTTCAATTTCTAGTATGCAATTGACAAAGTTGTTATATTAATTAATTAGCCAATAAATGGAAAATAAGAATAATGGTTTAAACGTATCTCTAATAAAAAATGATTAGGTAAAATGTCAAGTAGGTTTTGATTACAGTTTGTGAAAAGCTACAAATATTAGTTTGGTTTTTTTTCTTATCGCATCTGCGTTTCCATTATCATTTTCTAATGACGAAATAATAAACAGTGTACTGAATCGGACACAGTAAACATTCCTCTAGTAGAATAAAAAAGCATGTCTTGAATTTTTAAGTAGTCCAAAGTTTGTTTTGCTTTTATTTATTTACGTTTTGCATGAAGCTTTTACGTGTATTACAGAAGTTTGAGGGTACACATCTTAGAATTTTTATTACATTATTTCTTATTACTACACAAGCCTAAATATTAGCGAATTATTACTAGTGGCTGTTTAAATTTATCCCAAAACAATTGAACTTGACATAAAAATTAAACAATTCTGTGTTTATCCTTTTTTACAAGTCTTACACTACTCAAACTAGGGGAATACCTGCTTCACTAAATAGGAAACCGAATAAAAATTTATATCAATCCAAGGTTTATGAACTCATTTCTATAATTACGAGACGCTAAATAATATCCATGATGAAAGTTATAAATAGATTTGCGAGCGATTACGACTATAGTAGAAAACTCTCATAAGGTTAGTTTGATCTCAATATATGTTTGTTGTGTTAGTTTTATATAGCATGTATTCGAACCATTTCTGTTTTACAATAGCGTATGACATGGAAGTTCTGAATTTTTCCACAGCAGCTCATTATTACAGGTGCATTTTCTAAAAAATACTAATGTTTGATTTATTCGATAAATAAACTAAATTGTAGTGTGCAATTTTGATGAAAATTCATAAAAATTATTCACACATTTTGGAAAGTTACTGGTTTTGTTTAAATCGCTATATTATCAGCAAAAAAAAATTTTCAATTAAAAAAAACTTAAATGACTTTCCCACATAGACAATTGTTATATAAGTAACTTTTATTAAAACCGTTTTTAATTTGGGTGCTTAATAGGAGAGAAATTTGGATCTTTAGAAATTTCAAGATGGCCGCTACTGTGATGAGCTCTTAACAACCAGCGTTACGCCTCGCACGGAAATAAAATGTTAGTAAATCCAACAAGGCTCTACTTCAGGCGCGTACATTCAAACCAGTAACAGTTTCCAGCCCATCACCAATATATTTCACAATGACTATCCTATTTTCAGTGCAAAAACAGAGGTTGGACATGAACTTATGCTATTATGGCACCAAAACAGGTACTTATAAAATGAATCGACTATCTCAAACATAGTCATAAATGCAAACGCGGTAATAACACAGGTCATAGCAGAAGTTTATTATAATTTCATCGTAACACGAATAATTAAATTTCAATGTTAGTTAATGTTAGAATCGTAGGCTAGCAATATCGGGTCACATACAAGCAAACCTAAGAATATGTCTCAAATCGAGACGTGAACTATGCACTTGAAAGCGCACAACTGTAAACTGAGATAAAACATTTACAAAATCATAATGGGTTACTAAAACTGGGAGAACAAATGTATAATGTACCTGTAACAAATACATACAATACTCAAACAAAAATACAAGCCCAAGATTATACATGCTCAAAATCTACATAAATGCATGTCAACAGAGTATATGATAATCCGGTTATCATTCATTAAGAATGCTGTTTATTGTTGTGTATAATTGCATCAGCTAAATAAATATGCATTTAAAATTAAACACAGATCAAGTGAGTTAAACAGAGATATAAGTCTCCTGGTACATATTAAACTACAAACATAACCTGTGTGAAAAATATACATGATACCATTTCATCTACTATCCTAAAACAAAAACCATCACTTTAAATATGTTTCTAAATCTCACAATCAGATAACTTAAAACAATAATACAACTATATGATTTTTTCCTCTATAATATGGGCGAGATAACACTAACACCATTTTCTCCTAACAGCCAAATATAAGAAAGTCGATTAAAGCTAGTTGACAGCCAAGTAAGCCCCCGCGCCCCTTCTCTCCCTCACCTATAAGGGTTATTTTTAATGACACTTCAGGATGCGTTAGGTAACCCGCAAGCAGATGCAGTGCTGTTCAAAATACCTTTGAGTATCTAAATACACACAATCATATCCTAAATAATCATCGGCCAATGAAAGCGGACTTAGAAAATTCCCAGGATCACTATAACTGGAATCGTTTAATTAATAATATTGTCAATACTTTATTTAGTAGAAGTGCCAAAACGACATTCACTAGCGATGTTGATACAAGTTTGTTGAGAAACTGATATAATTGTGTCATGGCAAATGAAATTCAGTTTTTTATTTTGAAGGTTTGTTAGATGATTTCATAATAGCACAAACAAGGACACTTCTTTTATGTGCAAGAAGGACGCAATGGTAGTTTTTACGAGAAAAAATTAATGATTTATAAAATGCCAATTCAAACAGTGGTATTTGACGAAACAGGTAATTAATTGAACAGTTGAAGGAATTTGTCTAGGAAAAATTCAAACAAGAAATGGTTATTTTATTATCGTTTGCACTTTGTTGACAAAATGACTACTGTTGCATTAACATTTAAATTAGGCAACCGTAATAAAAATTAAGGTAGTTTAGTTTCAAGGTCATTGGTCATCATTTTACACTGCATATAAATTGGTATGTTGTGATGGATACGTTGGTTTGTAAAAATTCTTCTATTTGGTAGTTCAGGAACAACAAATGAGTACTACTGCCAAAAATTGCGCAGTAATAATGCAAAATACCTTGCTGATGCAGAACATTCAGTGCAGAGCAAGCGCAAAATATTTGGCAACCTGCGCCTTAATTATTTCGTCATTAAAATCTGTGGCTACAATAGTCTTTAGTAAAGTTTATTTTAACCTACCACATAGAATCTATATAGTCCATTCGCTTAACTTTAGGATGACGTCACAACTAAACAAAATGCTATATTGCCAATGTTAGTTTAAATTCTAATATATTTAATGAAAGATACACGAATATTCCCATTGGCAAAAGAAATTGGTGGCAACACCGTATAGAACTGCCAACCTTAATATGTTAAATGACAGTATCCTTCAAGCGGTATTCAAGGTATTTATTTGCATACAGTGGTCAACACTTTATTACTACATTTGACGTCATCCTAAAGATAAAACAAATGAACTATAACACTAGTACTGCGTTAAAACTACCGTTGCCATACAACACAAGAGGACCTGAAAGATTATATTGAGCCTTTTCTATTTTTAATTATAATTCATCAAGTTACACTTTGTACTTCTACAGCAATCAATAAACGGTAATTTCAATTCATTGAGTTTTCCTAATAAAAAAAAATTTCTTTGTTGTTAAATTCTTCATTTCAAACCTCATATAATACTAAAAGAGAAATATAATTTCAAAGTCATTTTGAGACATATATTCGTAAATTATTACTTAATATTTTTGACAATTATGGAAGACTAAATAATAAATAAACATTCGTTTACTATTTGTACTGACATATCAAGTTTTCAGCTTTATAAACGCAGAGTGCATTTACTCTCATTTTAAATCAATTTCAAACAGAATTAGCAAAATCTAAATCATGAAATTAATATTGGTCATTGAAAATGACATATGAGTTATAAATTACTACCAGTAAGATCTGGCAGGCTCACACTTAAAACAAATTAGTCTGAAGGAATATATGTTAATTTTGTCTTTAAAAATAAGTACACGTTGTATGACTGCTCTTTTAGATACTTGCGATAAATAATCGCGACACATAAAGTTACTTGAAAAATGATATATTAAATAAAACCAAGTTTGATTTATAGAACTAATATTTACAGGTATCTAATTTCTGCAGTCCCTCAATACTTAGGGACTGCAGTATGTGTGTGACTACTACGCCCAAGGTCCCGGGTTCGAATCCCGACACGGTCCGCTCGAAAAATGTTAGGCGAGCATTTTTCTCAAAAATACACCCTCATTCGGATGAGAGGTAAAATGGAGGTCCCGTGAGTGTGTTGTCACGCACGTTAAAGATCCCTACCTTGCTTGGAACAGCAAGGGTTCGGCAAAATTCCAAATTTTCCAGGTAAAAAAACTCGCTTCCTGGCCAATGTAGTACCTTCGGGTGGAGCATTGGAAAATCACATGTAAAGTCCCTCAATACCTGATCACTGATAACACTATACAATTCCAAAGTCATCAGCTTATTTCCTTATGTGCCCGCTATCACACCAAGATCCTTTTCTTAGTATGGTGATATGATTTTTCCTCTTCGTTCTCTTCGTTCCACAGTCCACCCCTTTTTTCGTTTGACTGGTTTCCATTGCTGTTGGTTCTTGTACTGACTTTGTATGACTTTCTATCTTCCTCCTGTGGTAGGTGCTTTTAAGCCTTCTCCTATTCTTCGGAAATCACGATCTAATCGACTTTGGGATCTATGACCAAGTCCTTTTCTTGTTTATTGGTTTTAGACGACTTCTCGCTACCAGAGTTTGAAGCACATCGGTTCTTTTCCCAGCCTTCCTCTTGCGGTTCCTTAACATACTTGAGTCTTGATATCTTATTTTGGCTGTCGCTGTTGGTTTTTTTTCTCGTTTCTTTTCTTTTCTTTTGATTTCTGCGTACGGGAACCAAACCTTTTCTTGAGGTTCAAAACTTTACTATTTCTTTTAAGAAACATTCCATCCTTGGACAACTTGTGCAGTGTTCATGTCTTTTCATCTTTGTCCTCGTTGACTGCTACTATGTACCTACCTTCTCCTGTGGTTCTCTACATTCTTGCCTTTGTCCAGTATCTGGGGTTTTTGAGCCGGATAGAACCCTTTTCTTTTTTGAGTTTTCCTTGTGTTTTGTTTTGTTATGTCAATTAGTTGATCACTTGCTTTTCGTTCCCTACTCTGACCTTTTAATTTTGCGGGGGGAATCTGTAAAGTGCCGCTGCCAAAGGCGTAGTCGTTTGTACAGTACTTTATTCAAGTATCTATTTTTATAGGTTTCGCTCTTTATATTCAAATACGACCTCGTACATAATATGTTACTATAGAGATTATGTGCTTCAACTAGTTATTTAAACCAGCTTCGCCGCGAATTTGAACGTTTGTTAAAATCGATACAGTCCGTATCTTGTTTAAAGAAGGCCGTATTAATATACTTTGTATTGGTTTACTTACGTTACGTGATTGCATTCAGCTCTTCGAAATGTTGATTGGCATTATCAATTAATAAAGACTTGCTATGAATTCTACACACACCTGTCTTGATAACGTGTTGAATTAGACGTTGTTTGTGATGAAAGAACATTCTCAATTCTTTTGCTAAAGTTATATAACGAACAATATTCATGTTTCTACAAAAGCAAATTTCTTGTTTGTCATGATCTTACTATAGATCTTTCCTGTCGGATTTGCACATGGCGAGTGTTCTCGGAGCGATAATCTTCTCATGTGGTAAGCTAATTTGCAGTTTACAAATTGTAAATTTATTTGTGCATTCTTTAATTCGTTCATATTTGCTCTTCAGCTTCTTCCGTGAGTGTTAATTCTTCCGTGGGCGTAATGCCTGAGCTACCGTAAGGATGTTTCACCACCGTATTGATAGTTGATATTCACTGGGTCCAGCTGTCCGTCCTATCGATGCGTGCAGCGAAGTCACCTTATACGTCCATCAGGTGAGTCCTACCCATATTAGCGCATTTATTTTAACCTTGTAGTTTACGCGACAGGCTTCTGCCTATTAATAGTCACTGCAGGGAGAATTTATTTATCTTGCTACCCATAAATTAAGGGGTAAATATAGTTAAACCTACTCCAAGAGAATAGTCTTATCGTACGACGCCACGAAACGAGTAGGCTGTCGAGAACTGGTCCACAAATTTTTGTGTGTGATTTTTGTATTTGAACAAATTTTATACCGTTCATTCTAGTGATACTTGCCAAGTCTGCGGTTATTTTTAAGGTTCAACTTTCCATTAGAATTGATAAAATATTCTAAATAAATATTTCATGTGTTTATTCTACAAATGCGTACTCCTAAATGTACATAGTTAGTATTAGTTTTAACTTTGAATTCTCCTGTGATTTATTATATATATATATATATATATATATATATATATATATATATATATATTTATATATTGCTACGACGTCCGTTGCTGGTCGTCACTCACTGCTATAAAAAGCCTCACTTGCTGGGTGCCAAAATGCTGCGAAAGCTGCAGTCTCTAAAATGCAAAACCCTAAAATGTTGCTACCAAAGCTGCACGATTGGGTCGACAAAATACTGCGAGCTCTGGGTCTGCTCTTATACTAATTGGAATCCCACCCTTTGGGCGTCAAATGCTACAAACCTTTGATGCTGCTTATATACCTAAAAAGCTTAAAATATTTCTGATTTGCAATGAAGTATGTCACGACTGCTCAGCTGCTTTCTTTAAATCAAACTACTAAAAAAAATTCTGCTACGGTAAATCGCCTAAGTTTATTAACATATTCATAGAAAAAAAACAAGCCAAGATCAACATAAAACTCCTCGCTTACTCATTATTTATACATTATATACATCCTCTTTGTTAAAATAACACATTTCACAATACATTTTGAAATCAATAATTACCCCAGATAAATATTTACAATTATATTATCATAGAAAGTAACAGGGCTTTACCACAGTCTTTACTTCTCCGGTTTAGTACGAGCTCATAGTAAAACCTTAATCCTTCGTGCCAACATTTGCACAACAATCCCCCAAAAGTTCCCTTTTAGCTTGTACATACCAAATATTTTTAATATCATAAATCATTTTTAAACCTAAATTCCCACATAAAATACAGTACAATAATGCGACAGAAAAAGTTCAATCTGTAACTCATCCCAAGTTTATTTTTTTAGTTCATAACATTATACCAACAATGCACGAAAACGCCTGTTGATACACATATTCAAACAAAAGCAACAGTTACCTGGATTCTATCACTGCCCTCAGGACTGTCATTATACTGCTGATTATAGGAACACCAAATCTGGATTGCAATCACCACGACTGCTAGCTGCAACCATATCACCAAAGAGTTATCTCGTTTTTCACCTCCATACTGCATTCAGACTCCCAAACATTTTCTATAAAGTGTAGGTAATCAACCAGTTTGAGCAAACACTATCTTTTACTCCATTGTCAATTTTATACTAAGCACACTTAGTGCAAATTAAAACGTAACAGTTTTACTTACATAAACAGAACTGTTATGCAGCTCGTAAACGTATTAATACTTGGAACTGTCAGCTGATTGTAAAATATAAGTGCAAGGCTAAAGAGACGTACGCTTGCTGGAAACTTAGAGAGCCTCATCACCATTCGTTGGGGTTTATATATCCTTCTTCTGCCCCTCTAAAGCTTGTTAATTCCGTCAATAGAAACAAACATTCAATTCTTGAAACTGCCAACGGGTACATTTTTCCACAAACACTTTCACTATCTTTCCAAATACTTCCAGAAACTGCCCGATACAACAGCTCCAACGGCCAACGAAATCCTAGCAATTGTTCTCATGCCACGAGCTAACGTATACATTTTTCTGTATTTCATTTCCACGCTATTTTAATTAGTATTCATAGCTAAAGAATGTTGCTAAATTAACTTTTAGCTTACTGAAATTATTTAGTAAAATTATTAATTTCTACTTTAAAAAAAGTTTTCCACCTTGTTATTTGTATTTTCTATGCTGAATCCTGAAATAATTACCAAATTGAATACTAATGCTGTTTTAACCCCCAAATATCACAGAAATATATATGTATATACACCATACAGGGTGTCCACGTCCTCCGTAAAAGTTCTATAACTTTTATGTTATTCAAGATATCAACTTCCGTCTTTTTTAAACGATAGCCACGGCTAGGCTGCACAATTTAAAAATATTTTCACCTATATACAGGGTGTGCTAATATAGTTTCTAACCCAAAGTTATGTTCTTTTAAATAAAACACCCTTGATTTGATACCATATTCTAAAAGCTCTTTTGATGCTGATCAAAATCATGCAGAGTTACTATAGGTCTACAACGGACGGTTTGCTTTTTATGAGTCTTTTTATATCAAAATCATGTCAACTTTGAAAAATTGCAGAAGGTTTCGTATTGAACTTGGAGAGTTGATTTTTTCACGACACAATTTTCCACATCCTGTTGTATTATTATCCATAGCGCGATGTGCTTGTTTTTACTTTTTATTGTATAAGGTGAATCAAAACGCAAAATGAACGAAATGTCAATTTTTTAAATGGCATCCCCCATAATGGATTTTGCCATTTTATAGCATTTTTGTGGAGCTTTTTGTTGACATGTAATTTTTTATAGGTTACTTGTGAAAAAATTCTGAAAAATTGAGAAAACGTGTTTTTATGCAGTTTTGAAACTAGAGAAAAGTAAATCAAATCTGACATATCTTGTTAATATTAATTATCTTAAAAATTTTCCGTTCAATTTGTTGATGTCACAATGAATTTCACACGTCAAGAATTAATTAATATGATATACTGTATTGCAGAAGCTGATCGAAACCCTTTATTGGCAAGTTGAATCTATCATCAAAAATATTCAAACTTGAGAACGCCACGAACTGTAACCTTTGAAAAGCTGCGAGACAGATTTGAAGCTACTGGAAACGTTGCATATTCTAAGTGTGAAATAATAGCAAAACGAATTGACAACGAATCCGAATTAGAAGTTTTGCCGATGATAGAAGAAAATCGGAATCTGAGCACCAGAGAAATCGCTCTAGTAACTGATATTTCAAAAAGCAGCGTAAATAATATAATATTGAAACATCCATTCCACCCTTATCACATCGAACTTTATCAAGAACATCGAACATCGAACATTTTGTTCACTGACGAGGTATTGTTCAAAAGCAACGGATCAGTCAATAGGCATAATATGCTTACTATGCAACCGAAAATCCACATTGGTTAAAAACTTTGATCATCAACTTCAATGGCCCCTTAATGCATGGGGAGATATTATTGGTAACTAAGAAATGTCAGATTTGATGCCAGTAACCTACTTAGTTTTCTATAGTCTCAAAACTGCATAAAAAACATGTTTTCTCAATCTTCAGAATTTTTTCTCATATAACCTATAAAAAATTATATGTCAATAGAAAGCTCCACAAAAACGCTATTCAATGGCAAAATCCAACATAGCGGGTGTCATTTAAAAAAATTGACTTTTTGTTCATTTTGCGTTCACTCTAATACGATAGTGTTTATCAACTTACCTTGTGTAATTAACTACCTAAAATATTTATATATTTAATACTTGGCTTATAGCCATAATTTTGAGCGTAGCTTCCTGTCTATAACTGACATAAGTCAAATACTTGACAATGTCAGATATGATTGACAAAAATGCCAAACGTAATTGAAAGTTAGGTTGATGTATCGTCGTGTACACGATTTAAATTTGTAAATTTCCCAATTGTCGTCATCGGTCTCGGTGGCGTAATTGGTAAACGCATGGTTCCAGCAAAACCATGATACAGGTTCAAGTCCTGTCCAAGACCTTATATTTTCCATCTTTCAGTTACTAACTCGATTTGAAATGATCATTTGGGCTTTGCATAAAAGTCTAAGTTATTATTTCATCTTATTCACTATAATACGATAGTGTTTATCAACTTACCTTGTGTAATTAACTACCTAAAATATTTATATATTTAATACTTGGCTTATATCCATAATTTTGAGCGTAGCTTCCTGTCTATAACTGACATAAGTCAAAAACTTGACAATGTTAGATATGATTGACAAAAATGCCGAACGTAATTGAAAGTTAGGTTGATGTATCGTCGTGTACACGATTTAAATTTGTAAATTTCCCAATTGTCGTCATCGGTCTTGGTGACGTAATTGGTAAACGCATGGTTCCGGGAAAACCAGGATACAGGTTCAAGTCCTGTCCAATACCTTATATTTTCCATCTTTCAATTACTAGCTCGATTTGAAATGATCATTTGGGCTTTGCATAAAAGTCTAAGTTATTATTGCATCTTATTCACTATAATACGATAGTATTTATCAACTTACCTTGTGTAATTAACTACCTAAAATATTTATATATTTAATGCTTGGCTTATAGCCATAATTTTGAGCGTAGCTTCCTGTCTATAACTGACATAAGTCAAAACTTGACAATGTCAGATATGATTGACAAAAGTGCCGAACGTAATTGAAAGTTAGGTTGATGTATCGTCGTGTACACGATTTAAATTTGTAAATTTCCCAATTGTCGTCATCGGTCTCGGTGGCGTAATTGGTAAACGCATGGTTCCGGCAAAACCAGGATACAGGTTCAAGTCCTGTCCAAGACCTTATATTTTCCATCTTTCAATTACTAGCTCGTTTTGAAATGATCATTTGGGCTTTGCATAAAAGTCTAAGTTATTATTTCATTTTATTCACTATAATACGATAGTATTTATCAACTTACCTTGTGTAATTAACTACCTAAAATATATATATATATATATATATATATATATATATATATATATGTATTATAAGTAGTTTTTTGCACAAGGTAAGTTGATAAATACTAACGTATTGCAATTAATAAGATGAAATAATAACTTAGACTTTATAAGTAAAGCCCAAATGATCATTTCAAATCGAGCTAGTAATTGAAAGAAGGAAAATACAAGGCCTTGGACGGGATTTGAACCTGCATCTTAGTTTTGCCGGAACTGTGCGTTTACCAATTACGCTACCGAGGCCGATGGCTATAATTGGGAAATTTACAAATCTAAATCGTGTACAGTACCATATATAAACCTAACTTTCAATTACTTTTAGCATTTTTGCAATCATATCTGAAATTGTCAATTTTTGACATATGTCAGATATAGACAGGAAGCAACGCTCAAAATCACGGCTATAAGCCAAGTATTAATATATAAATATTATAAGTAGTTTTTACACAAGGTAAGTTGTGATACTGTAGCAATACCCCTATACGCCCTTTAAATGAATTAAAAGGTATAAATTTTTAATTTGTTAATTTTTGATTTTTTTTTAAATATAATTTTGATTGCACCGGCTAGCTCAGTTTTTGAATTACGCACGGAGCTTGCAACAATACGACAAACAAAGATTTTAAACCTACCATTTACTTCTCCTTCCTGTTCTAATTTTTAAACCAAAACACCATTAAGCACAAATTATTATAATGTTCTCAAAATTATTTACAACGTAAAAATTGTCTATCTGGAATTTTCTTCTAATAACTGAATTAATAAATTTAATAATTATTATAACCAAAGATGATCAAAAAGTCAGCAAAATCACTAGTATTATTAATTATTAACTGAGCCCTATGAACGTTCATTTAACTCATTTATTTACGTAGTTTACAACGTATACCCAAAACTAAATCCTGCAGACCCCTCACATAAATTATGAAAGCAATTTTTAAAGTATTTAAATTTGTAATATTTAATTAAATGTTAAATCTTAAGTTATTCCAGTTTAGCAAAGTACAATGAAATATCCACAAATAAAATAATCAAATAATAATAAACATTCAGATTGGCTAACCTGTTGTTTTTGAATCCATTTAAATCCGTCTCTGGTCCTACCGTTGTGTGCATCCCTCATCTAGCGCCTTAACTATTCTAGCGTTCCTCTTGTCACGAACGATTTCAAGTTAATAGCATTGATTCGCTTGGATTTTCATACTTTTAGATAAGTAAATTGTTGTTTGTTTAAATAAATTTGGTGAACTTTGATTTCTAATAAACATGCTTTGTTTGTTTTCAATAAATCAGGTGTCGATTTTAATTCTCTAGTCACGTAGACACAATACAATGTATGGATTAAATCATCTGCGTTTTCTATCCTACGCATTATTAAACCTGCTTGTATTAATTAGGATTCTTGATGCGTTATCCACGCGTGTCGCGTTTCAGCTTGCGTTTATGTTATTTAACGACTTGCGGATTTGTTTTATTCAAATAAGTCTTTAAAATATTTTTCATTAACTAAATTAATTACGATTATTTTTTATATACAGGGCGTTGTCATTTACTTTCCAGTCTAATCATCGTATTTTTTGTTTTCTTCAGAAAGCTGTGTGGTTTTCTGAGCCCTTATGTATTTTGTGTGGAGTGCGCTATACTCTTGGTCCTAACTACCCCTAAATGACCCTATTAACACAGCAATATATATATATATATATATATATATATATATATATACAAATATATAAAAGACAAGTTATTTGCAGTCCGCAATAAGAAATTGTGTAGAACAATATATAAAATAAGATGTATCTGTAAACAAACTCTATGAAAATAATAGAGCCTGTTGACGAATACAAATCGGGCTAGTAGTTATATAGCCATTAACAGAACATTAGCTTCATTATATATATATATATATTGCTGTGATAAGGGGTTGTTTAAGGGTGTACTTTATAGTAAAGGTCGTTTAGAAATGAGAAATCATCATAGGAAGCAAAAACTGCATTTATTTAGTAAAATAATTAAAAAATGGAGATAGTTTGTAAATAGTAAGCAGTCAACACCCTGTATATAAAGTATAAATAGTTTCAAACGACGCAGATAGACATAAGAAGACGCATAGTTAGCGTAAGAAACAAGGAAGACGTGCATTAAGTAGATAGTAAATATTTAACAACCTGTAGATAAAGTTTTAGTTAATTTAGGTAAGGCAAATAATGATGTTTTTCAGTGGAAGCACCGTATTTTATAAGTAAACATAATAAAGTGTAATTAAATACGCATTCAAAAGAGTTCCAAACAATTAGGTTAATACAAAGATAAGAAATAGAGCTTCAGGAAGCATATAAATACGTACGAATAGTTAACCATTTTTGATAAGAAGATTAAAAATTGCGTAAATAACATGCATATATGAAAATTAAAAGTCGAATTGCATCAGTTGTTTATGGAAAAGCGATTAGATTCGTCAAAACACCGCATGTTTGATAACGAAGCACCTGCGACCAGGTCACAATTATTTGAAAGCATAGAAAATTACATCAGAGACTATTTTAAATGTAATTATTTGATTGGTTAAAATGAGCGTCAAGTTTGTAGACCATATCCACTGACGGAGTAGGAGAGCAATGATATATTAACAGGTACGGTGATAACGAAGTCAGTTTTCAACTCAACAAAGGCCGAGGTGCGCCACTATGAAATAAAGTGATACGTAATAATAATTCAAAGTGAAAAATTCTAAAAGTGCAAAGATGAAAATTACGATTGCCGATTAAACGAGTTCTAAAGCCGGGAAGAAAAATCCAAGTTCCGAAGCCGGGGAGAAAAATATAATTTCTGAGTCCGTGGAGGATATACTACGATTTCAAGTTTGGGAAAAATAAGCGATATTCTGAGAATAGATAGTATTCTAAGTTTGGGGAAATTGATAAGAAGTAATAAGTCTGAATGAGATAACAATAAATTGGGGTGCATAAGGATAAGTTAATAATGGTAGTCCAGAGGGTGATGGCAATAATTTAAATGCAATGGTTCAAGCGTGTGGATAGACAATATTTTGAATGGGCATGTAATAATCCTGAATTGGGGGAAGATAATTTTTATTCAAATGGATGGCTTAATGCATGGTAAATATTAGCTGATTATGGATGCGTCAATGCGAAGAAAATAGACCAGGTTAGATTTTAGTTATAAAACATTATTTTTCTATATTTTTATTTGAATATTAAATTTGCTTAATATAAATAAATGTGACAAAGTTCACCAAAACAAAGGACTTGAATACGTATAAAGTGCGTGATAGGATAAGAGGTTTTGAACGTTCTACACTTCTTTCATAAAGATAATAGGTTTTTTGGTGACTTTGGGTTTGATTAAAAAGGGATATGATTTTGATAAATGAGATTTACAACATTAATTAATTGAAAAGTGTATTTTAAATAATTTACAAAAACTGTATATAATATTTGATTCATTATATAGAATCTAATTAACTGAATTTATAATTCCAAATAAATGCTAGTCGAGGTCATAAGATAAAGTTAATGGGAGTGATTTGATAATTTAAACAATCAAGGAGGAGCTATAAGTTGAATACGAAATTGATAACGAGTAAGGCGGTAACATATCAAATTTTGTTATTGGTCGACAAGGTAGGTTCAAGATAAAATCCAGTTAAGTCCTGGAGGGAGTTTATAGCAATAAAATAAGACAGCCCAACGTCGGAGATTGAGAATTCCAATTCTTGTTTATACATAGCAATATAAATATGGTCGCCCAAACGATGGGGCGCGAATAATTTAGGGAGCATATCAATATATATATTATATATATATATATATATATATATATATATATATTGTGTTATTAATACATAATTGTTACCAATTAATTTTTTTATTTTGCGTGATTCTTACAGGCACACTCGGAAGGACAAACATGGCAAGCATATAAAAACATACCATGCGCATAGGCATTCACAATGCAATTTAAAATATAAATTCAACCGTAGCACCACAGCGTCAGTTTCTCCCAAAGAAAACTTCATCTTTTCTTCAAAATGCAGTAGTTCGGAAGAACTTGGAGAGGATAGTGAAATAAAATTGAAGAGTCGTATTTTATCTAAGTGCAAACTACAGAGTTTTATTATCAGCGAGAACTTATTCGATAAGCATGAAAGCGGTGCAATAAATTCTACTAGTGAAGATGACCACAAATGTAACAAAACAGAAGATGTACAAAATCTGCTAAAAACTTCTTCTTTAGCAAGTTCGGCCCAAACGCTTTATGCCGATGTCCAGGTGCAGTGCCGACATAACATGCTTGATAAAGCGGTAGATTGCAATCATGATTTTGGGATTAGAAATATGTCTGCTTTTCTTAATAATGTAAATGATAACAGTACAATGACAATACATAATGAAAGAGTATATATATCCAATGATTATTTGGACGATATTACAAATAAACAGATGAAGGGCTATCCAAATGTTGTTAACTTATTACACTCCAGCAACGACTTACATGGTATCTCCACTGATAATTTCGTTGATTTTGACTCAGGCATAGACGAGAGCTGTAAACAAAATATTAGTGTCAATTTTAGCTCCAATAAGGATTTACTTAATCAAGGACAAACATTAGACTTACTAAAAGTTGTACGAAATAAATTATCCATATATTTAGGCGAATACAAAGTTAATTTAATTCCTGATGGTGATTTATTAGATATTTGTAGCTTATTACCAACGCACACGGTTAGTAAAGGTTTTGCCGATGCAAAACTTAGTACTGTCCATGAACGCCAAGACGATGGCGATGTTAACAAAGAAACAAAAATATTTTGCAAGGATGAAGTCGGTAGTGTTTCATATCTTCAACCAGAACAACATTCCAAAGAATTCTTTGGCGACTGTTTTATGAACACTAATTTTCAGGTTTGTCCTGTGCTTGTTTCAAACAACAAAATGCACGCAAGTGTTGTGCGGCAAGAAACAAAATCTCTTGAAGATATTAATCATCAACTTAGTTCAGAATTTGATAATTTAGAAAATATTTACACAGACATTTACTTCAATTTAAACAAAGCTTTACGTCTTAGTGAGATAATTGATACTGAAGCTCATGAAAATTATTCGGGAACAGTTGAAAACATCGAAGATGATCTTCAACAGGTTCTGAAAGAGCTTAAAACTTCTTTAGCAATTATGGAAGAAAATTTTGATAGAAAAGAAGATAAAAAAGTTGCAATGAATCAAACCTCTTCGAATGAAATAAACCAACGCAATGAAACTTACTTCGCTATGGAAAATGAAATCAAACAAACCATAAACGATCTGCTAAAAGAATCTCTTTATATTAAAGAAGCTGCAATCTTAAACGGCATATGCGAAGAAGATCTTTGTGCAGTTGTTGGCAATAAAGAATCGACTTCCGTGTGTTCAGAAACTTTAAATGAATTTGCGAATGGAACTTTAACTGGAAATAATGACGTTAAAGACTTTTTAGACACGATAATAAAGGAAGTTGAAAAAACAGTTTCAAGTAATTCCCATTTAGCAAACCTTCAACTTGGTGATATTAGTCAGAACAAGAGAAATAATGAGGTTTATTTTTGTAATACAACAATCAACTCCAAAATACCAAAAACGTCGTTTAGTTTTGGCGAGGGTATTCCACCTTCACATCCAATTACTAAAACATTACCAACACGACATGAGTGTAAAGTAATTCCATGTAGTCGATTTCATAATGAAATACTTAATTGTGCTACACGAAGCAATTTTGTAAATTTTCAGACTGAAAAGAGCTGTTCTTTAAATGAAAAAAAGGGTAGCTGCTGTGACAATGAAGAAAATCATAGCAATCAAACGTTTAATAGTAAAGAAATGCAGCCTAGAGGTCTTCAATATCTTGAAAGTAACTATAGTTGGAGCAGTGCTTATAGTTCTTTTGACGAAAGTTTAGGCACAAATGCTCAAGTGGGAATAGCTATCAAAAAGTCACAAAAACGTACTAATCTTGGGGCTCTCTCTTCAACAAACTTACCATCAACTTCGTTTAAACTTCAATCACCACCTACGGATTTGGAAATGCTTTTAATGAATGTGAATCTTAATAGCAAATCTGCAGAAAAGTGTGATACACTTGAAGGAGTAATACCAAAGAAAACATTTTCGGCAGTGGTAAAACCATCAATATCATCAACAGATGATGATGTTAGTTATACAAGTAGTAAAAGATCTGCAAAAAGAAACAAGCCATCAAAAAGATCAAATATAGAATCAAAAATAGGATGTAACCATGTAGGAGAAATTCTGTTAAAACCATCTAACGCATCGTCTAGTCTTCAAACTACAAGCAACTTTACACCACGAGCTGTTCATACTTTTGATGTTAAACCAGGCAGTAGTCAACCTCACAATACCGATTATGAAAACAAACACGAAACATTACAGGTACTTATTTTTAAACTATGTTTTACTTTTAATCTTTTTTTAGATACATTTCCTTCAACCAGCTTACCGTTGTGTTTCAAAACAAGAACTAAATACTGACAAAGAAATTACTGAAATTGAAAAAAATGTACTAGTCAATCTAGAACTTCAGCACACTACTGGCAGTCTAATAACATACTCGTCTGAAGAGTATGATTATGAAGACTCATCGGGAAGCTGCATGGGGTCAACATCGTCTCAGAAACCTCCCTCAGCTGCAAGTAGCCTGATTCAGATTATCGATATAATAGATCCCCAAGAGTCTTCAAAATCCTTCACTACTAACAACTAACAACAGTTTCAACAATGTTTTGAATTTATTTTGTGTATGAACCTTTTTATTAATAAAAAGTAATATTTCCATAAACCAAAGTTTCATATTTATCTAGTTATTAACTTACAATAATGTTGTAGAAATGTTTATATTAAATAAATTTGTAGTGTATAGTTTAGGTTCATCCGTTGGCTTCATTTATTATTTTTAATTTGTGTTGTAATAAGTCTAGAAAGAAGCTGAATCGCTCTCCTGATAAAGTTTCTAAACTTCTATATGCAATTCTCCAAAATCCTTGTGTTCCGTTTTTATTGTATATAATTTACCGCTATGTTCCATTATATATTGTACATAATTTACCGCTAAATTTGTTGATTATTTGCAACCGCCCGGTGTATTAATTGTTATTTAAAAATACCGTGTATTACTTCAAGCACGTGTCTGTACAAAGTGCCGCAATATTGATAAACTCTGCTCTTCGCCTGTGCAAGAACATTCTTTATCACCTCGGAAAACGCACGAAGCTTGGTAGTATTAATTTTCGTTGTAGAAGGCCGCATTTTCTACATCTTCTACGTAGAACCACATAGAAGAGTCGATTTTTGTATTTCGTAGTAGACGGACGCCTCCAACAGCGTTGTTTACAATCGCATTTTCGTTCAGAACGACCGCATGAATATAAATGTGCTTCGCTTCGTTATAACCGTAAAGGTAAGTGTTTGAAGTAATTTGTTGTTTGTCTATTATAATTTATCTTCGTTAATATGTCCATTTTTCTCTACTATAAGTAGCTATCGAAATCACCGCAAAATTAACACCTTGCAATAAATTTGGAATTATCAAGTATGAGCTGCCTGTTCCAAAATTTGACAATCAAAAAGACTATGAAAATCTGGAAAGTGATGAAAAAGAAGGTTTACATTTTCAATAGGAGCACACTGAACTCGCAAGGTTACGCCAGCAGAAGTTAACGGTTCGCAATTTTAATTTCTTGAAGATGACAAACAATTCTGTTCTTTTTGTATTCGAGAGGAAAAACATCTATTCTTCTTAGAAGAAACTTAGTTTACTGCAATGATGTAAATTCACTGAGAATTTACAGTCCAGCATCACATGATGGAAACTTTTTATACTTGCTTCTAAAACGAACTTGAAAGCTGTCCTCCTTCACAATGGAAATATGAATTCATCAATTCATTTTACTTATGCAACACAAATTTTTAATGACAATGAGATTAGTACAAAAACTATAATTGGTACATATGTGCAAAACTCAGTGATAACTATTTTAGTAGGACTGCAGATCAGGTATATCAAATATTATATTTTCTTATGAAAGTGACAGTGGACAGTGCCGGACAAGGCCTTCGGGCAACCAGGCATATGCCCTCTGGCCAAACGGTTTGGTGGGCGAAACAAATACGGTACTATACGGATGATTTAAAAATAGTAAATATTTTTACTACTTCAATAAAAGATACGAAAACATGAATTTTGATAACATTAAAAACAAGAACACGCTGTTATAGTAGAAGCCAAACAAACTTACGTGTGACTCATCACAATACACAGAAAGAAAACAAAACTAATATAATTATGTTACTTGTGTCTACTAATTTCACGGTTATAAAATAGGATAGCTATTGAAAGGTACAGTAATGAAAAAATAGTAAACGTGTGTCAATTTTGGTTCATATAGTTTGTAAATTCTCGTGTGGTTTTAATGGTTAGGCCACGTTTTGCGGGTTAAGTTAGGTTACGTATTCATTTATCAATTTATATTCTGCAAAGTTAATTGTATTGTAAAACAGTTTGTTCAAAACTATTGACATTTCATGTTGACACTAAAAATGCTTCGTAATGAACATTTAAAATTACAAACACAATTAGTGACTTTATTTTTTTTCCGATTTTGAATATACTTACGGCGGTTGTACCTGTTTGCTCATTTTCTAGTATTGAAACATTTACTTCATTAACCTAACCCAAACATTATTTTCGAATTCCTTCGGTTCTTTAAGCAAGATATATCTCTCAATGTTGATAGAAATTTATATTCAAAGGCCATGTTGAATTCTGAAGCTTGCTAGGACATACATTTTTATGGTACTGAAGCGTACGATTACAAACGATGTCATAAGAAACTTTGTTTGGTTTCTACTATGATCTACTTGTCTCCCCAAACGCAGCTCGAAGTCAAAGGGCTTACTGCTCTTTGCGATATCTAGCCCACGTGTTTCCGTTGACGCGGCTTCAATTCGAAGATAAAGTATTCACTGCACTTTGTTGCGGTATAATTTAACACCGGGGAAATTATCTTCTTATTCTTCTGGCACAATCTTAGATATGCCAACTTTTTTTTAAAATTGTGAAAGTGGTGTTGAGCTTAAAAAGAATGAAAGAAGATAATGAAATAAAAATGAAAATTTTGAATTTGATTTTGAATATTTTAGAATTTCTTTATAACCGAATTAAATAAAATATTGTTGTAATTTTTATACCATCATCTGCAGAATGTTGTTTAGTTGTAAAATGAACCAAAAAAAATAATTTTGTTGAATTTTTCTATCTGTAATTGTACCCAAAGTTTCCTCCAGAAGTGCAGTGTGGATTTAAACAAGTCCGTATGCGAACATTTCCATCAGTTCATAAAGTTCTACGGTGTCGCTAGGCTATTTTCATTAAAGTGAGTGTATCACAATCAGATGTGACTGCAACAAGCATATTCTACATCCGCCAATGTAAAAGGGAGAGCGATGATCGTCGGCAAGTGCACCAAACCAGAGCAGTAAAGTGTTAAAGCTTATTGGATAGAAAATCTAACACATAAGACAACTGATACTTAGTGTGTATGTGGTTGCGCGCGCGTGCGTGCGTGCGTGAGTGCGCGCGCGCAGATGAAAATGGACTAGCTAAATTTTTGAAAAAGCCCTTTTATAGATTTTTAATAGAAATGCAAGGCCGTGATTCTTCAGTTGTGATATTATTATGTATCTTGTCACCGTCAATAAAAAACGGCGATAGAATGACTAACACAAAGCCGCGGTAGTGCTTTAAGCATCGAGAGGATTTGAAGTTTTTTTCGAGATTTTGTAGTGCAATGTTTATGTTATAAATTTTTCAAAAATATAAGTTCTGTTACTGTGGCAGTTTGTTGGTATTGAAATTTGCACAGTTGTTTACTGCATACTCTGAAGTTTGTCGGCGAAGAATAAAATTTTTTTAGTGACTGTTTGCTTAAATTTTGTAATTGTTGATGTTTTCGTAAATTTCTTTGCCATATCCTGAGGGTTGTCGGAGAAGTTGACTTCTGCAGAAGTTTATAATAAAAGTGAGTTTGTTGAAGATCTATTTGTTCGATAACTATAGTATAAAATAAAGTTTTTGGTATGAATTTATTAAGCCTAAAAACGTGGATATTGTCGAAATTTTTAAATAAGAAATCGTTTTATATCAAGATATGTAGCAAGTTCTCTTTATAACTGGAAATTGAAAACCCTGATAGGATTTTAGCTAATCAGGGCACGTTTATTTTCGACCAATCCACCATCCCAAAGACCTCATTTTTATAAATAATCTAATTATTAGGTATAATGAATATATTTGTACATATTTTCTTAAAAATCAATAGAAACATTAGCAAGTTTTAAATACATAAATTATCTCATCGAAAAGCCTACGCAAAATAACTAAGTACAGTGATATTATCAACAATTTCGACTAGACCCATATACGATTTCTATTTTGCACATACCATTTTACCTAACGACATTCGTTTCCACACCACCTTAATCCCTAAAACACAAACGCCTAAGATATACACGATTAAAGGTAGAGTCTCGGCACGCTTTCCTACAGGTAATATCCCCATGTAGGCCTTGTCGACTACGCCTATAGTAACTAGTCAGGCGTGTCCTCTATTTTTCTAAAAAATAAATTTTTTTAAAATATATGACTGAAATATTGAAGCGATACATTACTTTGCTAACTGTTTCAGTTTTGAGCATTCCTTATATAATTGGGATCAACATGTCTTAGCCCTTTCTTTAAGTTCCCGCGTACGATTTCCGGACAAATACAGTTCATGTAAAAAGACTGATTTTGGAAGCATTGTTTTTTGTCCACAAATCGTCATTGCGTGTTATATAACACAGCAAAATAACATATATCTCTTTTCGAGATATGAAGTTGATCCTGAATCTATACACATATTTAATTTATACGATTACATTCTTTAAAACCTTTGTAAAGTACCTGATCATAATAATTATGTTTTTTTAAGCTCAGCATCCCATTTGTATATTGCAAACAAATGTCTCCCTTTTTTGCAGCTCCTTCTAAAATCTGCCATATTCTTTTACTTTGGATAAACATTTCACTTCAACCAAGGTATTGTGACCAATTAACCATTAGAAAAAATAAATAATTGTTAACGAAAGTTGTAATAAAGTAGTTTGAAAAAATTTCCATCGGGCGACGCTACTAAAAATTGATAATTTATATCTATATAAAGTCCACTAGGTTGAATTTCTATGCTTAAAGTTTCTGCCAATAAACTTATTGCTACGGATTCATACATCTTCCAAATTCAGTTGCTTGCGATAGAAAGCGGTAGAAGTCAAAATAGTCTTTACCAAGTCATGGCACGAGATACCAACCCTTCTCTTGATTACATTTCCAAAGTTGGACGCTGTCAATCGATTTATTCGCTGAATTTTGTAATAGGTGTTGTCGAACTGGCCTACAGTGGTAGCCGCGATAACACTAACTTGCTCTATAGTTACCTGCAATAATTGTTATTGGTTAAATTTATTAAACCGTATACCACACTAGCACGTTGTAGAATTTAAATATATGTTTTGTTCACTAACTTGTACACAGTTCCCCTACGTATTCATTTTCAAAAGTATAAGTGTGGTAGAGTGGTGTTGTATTAAGTTTAGAATTACACTGCAGCGTTCCAAGTATAAAATGTCAGTATTCAATTACTATCTCTATATAGTTTTAACGTTTCCAGAACACAATCACATTTTTGTCTTAGCACGTGGTCTTCTATATCAGGGTGAATAGCATAAGATCCATAAGCTTCGTTTTACGTTTGCCAGTAGTACTTGTTGTCATAGGGTTTTTCACAGCCCTTATAAATTTATCTGGACTTCTCTTGGAAAAGTTATTCCAAGACGTCAGGTGCCATTCAAAGCCTAAGTTCTTCAAATTTAGTCATGTTTGCTCTTGCATATTGTTCCGTTTATATTTATCGTTAATTTACTGTTAGTTATAATATAAGATGAGCTTGCAGGTAAACTCCCATCCACCCTGTGGACATTAAATGTCATTAGATTTGTCGCGATTCAGTCTTCAAGCTACTCTGTGTAATTGATGTACCGCGAAAACTTAGTTAAAAGTGTGCTGTGCGTAGCCATGGTATTTTTGTTAAACAGATACGAACTTCTGTCAAAAAAGTCGACGTTTTCTACTACTAGTTTTTCGAACATCGATAAATCTAATAACTTAGGTAAGTACTTGAAGGTTTCTGCTATTCTTATTGTTAAGTATACATGTCCACTGATCTCACTTGTGGTTATCGATGTTTACCGCCACATTAACACATGTAGTAATTTTTTTTTCCTGCTTGAATATTATCATCATTATACCTTAACGTTAATAAGTAACTTCGAATATTATAGGAAGATCTCTGAATGAGATTTAGTTGTTTGTCCGTATTGAATTTAGCCAAAATGCTCATTAAAAGGCCAGAAATATTGTTGGTTCTAGAACTAGAGAAAGTGCTCTTTAAAATAAAAAAGTTTATATATAGGTATCAATTTTTCTGATAAACCTACTTTCCACTACTCGTAATAAACCCGAATTACGTACTTACTAAATTACATTCATCAGATAGTACAGCACCTACATTATCGCAAAAATAATCTTTGCATTTGATATGGTTCCCAAAAACGTGCCGTGGTCCATTATTTAAATCTTCAATTAGGCAAAGAAAATCACCATGGGCGTTATCATATATTGCTTTTTGAGCAATGTTTTGCAACTCTTTAATTTTTGTTGCTGTCAACAATTTTCCTAAAGTTACAGAAAATTGTTTTGTACATCTTTTTCTACAGCGTACAATCTTTTGCCGTAGTTTTTGATTAGATGATTCGTACATTCTATTTTTTGAACCTACAGAGTGGAAATGCAATTTCTGATGCGTTATACCGAGTGTATTAAACAAAGTAGTATTGTATTATCCCATAAACTTCAAATATTTCCAAATTTTTTGCTGAATGATTATAATTAAGGAACAATTATGGACATAGCTCTTTTTGGCCCATCGCCATCTAGATAAACAGCTATCCAAGGGACTTCGTCATCATCTATGTCACCATTTTGTAAATTATCAATGTATATTTTACCTGGTACAAAGTATCTTGAATTGATTAAAAAAAGCCTTTACTCATACAGGGTATATCAAAAACAGACAAAAATTCTTCCATGTAGGTAAAAGTACTTCCAATCGACAAAGTTCCCCATGCTGCTGCATTGTTTAAATTGTGTATTTTTTACAGTTTTAGTGGAACGTGAATGTTTTGTCGCACGTATTGCATTTTAAAAACAGTATGCTACAAAGGCCACTTTCTTCTTTTTCAAAAAACAAGTTACTTGCAGTACATATGCGCGCACGAGTCTGCAAGTAACGGTGTCATCTGCAGGAGATATGCGATGTCTACAATCCTATTGCCTTCAACTTTATATTGTAATGACTCCTTTTCAAATGTAACTTCTTTCGCCATAATTCTATATAGAATGTTATCAAATTTAAATTGATACTAGGGATTTTCATATACCATTAAATTCGACGTCCGTTCCCCATGGATCGGAAGGATCATAAGAGCTATTTGGATTATTTATGTTGCCCTCATTCCGAACTAATTCTAAATCAATCAAATCATCACCAGTCTGGTAGCTGACGGGAAGCTTACGTATGCATTACGTATTGCATGACTAACCTAACAAGGTGTCCGGAAATAATGCGTCAATCTTAGGAAGAGCGATTCTACGTCAAAAATATTAATGCTATTAAGCCCTATAGCACTTCCTATTTTTGCATACTTATTTCTAGTGTTTTTTTGTCTTCGCGTTCTAAAGTTTGCGCGGACCTCCAATTAAAAAAACCCAAAACTGAACTTGACTTATAAAAATGTTTCAGAATTTTTTAAACGGAAAAATACTTTTTCGCTGGCATCCTTTTTTTTGCAGTATGACCCTCGCTTTATTTATTTGAAGCAAGTCACACACACATATATATATATATATATATATATATATACAGGGTGAGCTACGTAAACCAAATTTGGAGGCATATTAGGCATGCCAAAAGTGCACATTTTAAAAATATTTGGAAGCATTCAGGGTGTTTTATAATTCCAGGGCATATTAAACTTATATTTTTTTAAATGGAACACCCTATATATTATTACATTTTTTAGAAAGCCCATAAGAAGAGCTTTAATTTGATATCAAATTGTATCTGTCTATTCCTTTTAGTTTTTGAGATATTCAATTGTTTTTAGAAAAAATGACTCGATTAGATACATTGCCACTGCACTAATACACAACTTACGTTAATTTTCAAGATGCAGAAAATTTTACTATATACCATAGTATATTTGTAATTATCACTTTTTTGAAATTTCTTCACAGTATACAGGGTGTGTCAGGTTTCGCAAAATGCAATTTTTAAAACTGTTTTTAAATGGCACCCTACCAATTTTTTTGCTACAATGGATAGTTCATTAGGTGTTCTTTCATTTTTGTTAAGCATTTTCTATACCTAAATCCATTACTTTCAGAGATATTTTTGATTTTCTTCAAATTTTAAGACTTTAATTTACATAACTAAAAATAACTTACTATTGAAGAATATTATTAAACAATTAATACATTTTGATTAACAATTAACTGCACTTATCCAATAACAATTTTCACTAAAGATATAACAACCTACAATACAGTGGCGTAACTACACCCCTGCCAGCCCCCGCTATGCGGGGGGGCCCCAAGTGCAAGAAGGCCCAAACGATAATAAACTCAACTTATTCATCTTCAACGTATTTGGCAGGTAAGAAACGGTCAAGAAAATATTGCAGATAATTCAGAAACCGCAGGTTAACGAACGTTTTCTTGATGTTACTACTAGGAACTGCTGAAATACAAGAAATAATAATTAAGATAAATACTGAACACCACCTGCAGCCTGCATCCTTTCTTCTTTCTATCCGTTCTGTCCTATTTTGTAAGGGTTAATAAACAGATGAAAGAGACTGTAAACTTTAATAACAAAGATGTCTATATTATTCTTAAGTGATAAGTTGTATAAAGTGGTAAAGCATTATTAAACGACGTATAGTAGGGTTAGTTTGGTTTGTGGGATTTTAAATAGGAATAAAAGGGCTATTGTCTGTACAGTACAGATTCACAGGATGGCAGGTAGCTTAGTAACCTTCGCTTTCTAGAAATATAATACTAGAAAGAAATTCATTTTGTGGTTTCTAGTCAGCTGGTTGCAACGTATTTGCATTAGCTGCATTATATATAACGGAAAGGAAGTAAAAAGCATTCCAGTACGTTTTACTCAATAGTGTTGTGTTCGTATTACAGGAGGTCTTTCATATTTAAACGTAAGTATTTATATCTATTTTTATTAAACTACTATTGATTTGATCATAGTTGAAGTCGCGCTGAGAAATACATATAAATAAATCTTTAAGCATTCAATAAAAATCATTTATATTTTGTTAATTAAAGCATTTAAAGCAAAGTATGTATGTGTTATTTGTAATTTCAAAAGGCTTTTAAATAATTATTACTTATCTAATTACATTATAATTAATTTCATTCAAAATTGCAGGAAATAATATACAATGAGCACTACAAGCGGCGCTGCAAAAAACGAAAAAGGAAACTATTGGAAGAATCAAAGAGCAAGATTCCAAAAATAAGTTCCTTTTTACTTCTAAAGAGTCCGAAAACAAGAACAATCTATGAAAGAAATTGGGCTTTCGACAGTAGCATCTACTAGTTCCGCTACAGACGAACAGCAGTCGTCAACAATTTTAAAACTCTCACCCAGGGCGCAAGTACATCACATAATGACGGCCGCGATAGAAATTTGGAACTAGATACCACTACAATTACAGAGGTAAATGTGAGTAGTACTTTTCACTTAATGAACTATCTATGGATCTGACGAAAGAATATCCAACCGATTTTGCACATTTTTAAAAATCAATGTTTTACAACATGACAATTTAAGAAAAGAAATAATTAATTACGGATTGTGTAAACCAGATGGTGCGTTTCCTAAAGATAATAAAATAGAAGTTTTTCAGTTCACTATTATTACTTAATAACTGCAAGCGAAAATAAAAGCAATACGTTAAACTTACCACACAATTCAAATGGGTGGTTGTGTTATTCTAAATTAAAAAATTGTGTTTATTGTCAACCATGTTGGCTGTTTGCTTCAGTAAGGTCAAGTTGGACGACCGGAATTAATGATTGGCAGGGTTTATCAAAAAATTAAAGAGCATTTGCTTGCTCAATCTCATTTAACTTGTTGTTTTATTTACGATATGTGGAAAAAAATTATACCATAGATAAGAAAGATACTCTACTATTAAAACAAGAAACTGAATTTTGGAAAAATGTTTTACACAGACTTTTCAATGTTACTTTAACACTATCCCAGCGCATGCTGTCATTTCGAGGACATAGAGAAAGTTTTCTGATTCAAAAGACAGTTACAACGGTAATTTCTTAAGTTTAGTTCATTTAATTAGTAACTATGATCCTATATTACAAAAAGTGCTTGAACGACCCAAAGGTTCAATTAAATATCTTTCCCAAAAATTCAAAACGATATTATTAATACTTTAAGCGCACACTTAAAAAATATTTTATTAAATAAAATTAGATCCGCTCCTTTTTCTCAATCATAATAGACACTACACAGGATATAACTAAGATTGATCAATTAAGTAAAATTGTAAGATATATTGATTTTAAAAAGACAGCTTGGGAGAGGTAACCAAAATAGATATTTGTGAAACTTTTGTGGGTTTTACAAAAGTAGAGTCCCAATCTGCTGAAGGACTATGTAATACTATATTAAGCAATTTAACCAACATGCAATTAGATATAAATAAATGTAGAGGCAGGGCTACGATGGAGCTAACGTTATGAGCGGTACGTATTCTGGCGTGCAAAGAGAATTTTAAACATAGAGCCTGCAGCCTTATATATGCACTGTAGTGCCCATAACTTAAATCTAGTCATAAATGATGCCGTTAAAGGTATAAAAGAAATAGAATCGTTTTTCTACTTTTAGAAAACATATATACATTTTTGCTAATAGTATAGTAAGATGGAATTGGCTTTCTGTTTTTAAAGAAAATTTCACACAATTGAAACGCTTAAATCCGACACGTTGGGCGGATCGAGTAAAATCTTTAGCTGCCATAAGAATTCGGTATAAAGATATAGTAATGTCTCTTAATAAAATTATTATGATATCAAAAAACAGATGAACGAAATGACGCAAAGCAAATATTAACTAGCATGGATAATTTTAATTTTATTTTTTAAGTGTTTTTTAAGTCAAATTCTAGAAGAGCTTAACAAGCTCTCACAAACTGCTCAGAGTGAAAAGGCGAATATTAATCAGATAACTCTCTTATTACAAAAACTTTAAAATTTTTCAAGGAAACAAGAAATAACTATTCCAACATCAAGGAGGAAGCAGCGAAAGTTGCAGGGCAATGGAATATTAAACCGGAATTTATAAAAAAAGGCAACCAAAATAAAAAGCATTACGATGAATTATCCAATGATTATCGATTTAATGATGAAGAATTTAAATTTAAAATAAATGTATTTTATCGCGTAATGGATATTATAATTTCACAGCTGTCGAATCGTTTTAAATCGCTTTCTCATGTAAACGAAAAGTTTAATTTCTTAGAACCTAATGT
The DNA here is from genome assembly GCA_036346225.1 of Platerodrilus igneus. Lineage (NCBI taxonomy): Eukaryota > Metazoa > Arthropoda > Insecta > Coleoptera > Lycidae > Platerodrilus > Platerodrilus igneus. Next base: position 5,896,429 of record JARFIW010001303.1, read on the forward strand.
ATTTTTGAATTTAACTGCAGACGATATTTTATCTAAGGCAAAACAATTGCAAAAATTTTACTACAAAGATTTAAATGATGCTATAGGTATAGAACTTACTACACTCAAAAATAATAGACTTATTTGTGATGAATTAAAAATGTTAACGGTATCTTACAATTTTTAGAATATCTAGTACTTTCCAAATCTACAGGTTCTAGCAGTTTTCCAAACACCATAACAGCCTTAATGTTATACCTAACTTTACCCGTTAGCGTTGCAAGTGCGGAGAGATCTTTCTCAAAATTAAAAATTATTAAAATTATCTTAGGAACCGCACTTCACAAGATAGATTAGACGATTTATCCCTCTTAGCAGTAGAACATGACACTGCCAAAAATATGAATATAGAGGATACAATAAACGCGTTTGCAGCAAAACATGCAAGAAAAACAAAATTTTGAATTTGATTTGGAATGTCTGCTAGCTCATAGGTTTTTTTACTGTATCAAATTTTTAGGTGTAAATAATTTTGTGCGGCGTATAAATATGTAGATTTAATATTAATTAACTTATAAGTTTGAATTTATGTAATTTGGTTTTATAATTAATAAAGCACTTGATTAATATAGTATATGTATTTAATTCTATACTGCTTCCTTCTCTACATGTACTATAATTTAAAAATATGGCTAAATATAAGCCAGTAAAAGTAATACATTTTAAAGAGAGCCCACTTTAAAATTTTTGCGGGGGGGCCCAAAAATCGTAGTTACGCCACTGCTACAATAATACGCTATCAACAGAATTCTGCCAGATCAACAATATGCATTTTATAGAAAATGTTCAAGCAGGAAATCAGGCAGGTTTTGAAAAAAATAACAATTGCAATTAAAATGTCATTTAGGTTTATTAATTGTAGTGTGTTGTCATTTAACACATTATCAGTTCTGTTTTAAATGTAATCTTTGAAGGAGTTTTCAAAATGAATTTTACCGTGGAAGAACAAATAGATATGATTTGGGTATTGGGAGAAAGTTTAGGAAATTGCCTACTTGCATCAAGAATATACCAAGAGAGATATCACGCCCTCCTGGCACTATCAGTTGTCCATAGCGCGCCGTAGTGTGTATATCGTAGAGCTCGCGAACCTGTATCTAAACCGATATAATATATTGTGTGCTTATTTTGGTTTTATTATTAAATGTTTACTCATTTGTATTGCATAAATCTCTATGTTTTACTTCTAATCTCATTAAAAGAACCCTAACGACGGAATACACCACCCACCATCCGTCACACAGTTTAATAAAAAGACCCTTTAATTTAGGCTTATTAAATACAATACAATCATAACAACAAGCATAAATTACGTGGTACTTTTTGAAACTATACTTACGATAATAAAATGTATTAATAAGGAAAATCTAACAAAATGACTAAACTTAGCTAATGATATCCAATATACACAAATTGACACATAGGTTAATTGACATTCAAGGTTTCAAACATCTAAAATCATTGCAGTTTCCTTCAATTTCATCATAAATTTTGCAGACACTGCCAGTTACTGAGGCTTTTGAGTCTTTTAACTTGCTGACAATATCCCTATTAAAGTGCCCCTACCGTGTTGTAGACAGATTTGTCGGTAAAGTAGTTTTTTTTCTTACCCTCTTTATTATAATTAGCGACGGCAACGCTTCGGTGCAGCGAGTAGAACTGTTTTAAAATCTCAGCGACCCTGGATATACTAAATTCCAGCAAATTTTGATATACAGTTGGAAACTTATAATCGATATATTAAATGAAATAAATGCGAAAGCGAAATTTCTAAAATCATAATTGTATTTACAATTCTTACTGTTCTTACTGTTCTTTCATACTTCGTTTGTAGATAAATTCTTTTTCATTTTGTTTGAGATGAAAGTAGAATTAAGATAACGCAAGTAAACTGAAGCGCCATCATAATAAAGGCAACCTTGCCTCATAATAGTGTTTCGAGAAAAACAAAGAAGTCATTCTGCAATTAAACGCCCGAGGATATTTGCAGAACGGAACAGAACAAAGTATATTTCTGCTTTTTTATATTTGTATGCAAGTAAATTGCCTAAATACTGGCAGATTTATATTTAGTTAGTCTTTGTCTTGCTTCAAAAAGGCTAGGAAACTTTATTTCGTGGCATTCAAAGTTTGTTATAAACGCAAGAAAATTGTTCGCTATAATAAAACTTTAAAGTTTACGAGTTTGAAGTACGTTTTCTCTTTCCTGCGGGGTATTTCACGAATAAACCAAAAGTTGGTGTTCGGAAGTGTAAGTAGCAGCAACTTTTTTAACTTCACTAAACGTACTCCAATTTATAGTTTTTTATTCGGTACAATACAAGTCTAATAATTATTGACAGGTATTTAAAGAAAACACCGCTACATAGATCACTGGTAATAATTCCAAACAGTAAGATCTTCCATAAAGCGAGAAGTACACTATATTTATCATTATTTCAACTACACACGTTGATGTACTCTTAATTTATTTACACAAGCACTAATGGACAAACCGTTATATTCTAATTTATATAAACACTAAGCATATTGATTTTAACATTGATTCAATAATTTATTTCATATCACTTATGACCGTTCTGAATGGACCTGCACATTGAAGAAGTTCTAGATTAATAGTACGTGTGGAACGGATTGAGAGTTCCAGTGATCTAAAGAGTCGAACTATAGGCCCAACCAAAATTAGTGGGGTCTTTAGTGAGAAACCAGACTAAGACAGGTCCCCGAAAGAGGACACAAGCTTTTTCGGTACTTAGAGTGGCAGAGACCATAGAGGTCGGTATGGCATTCTAAAACACACTACTGCGATGTGGAAGACAACGGGAACCACCACATTACCTTCCGAATACACAGCGTACTTAAATTGTTGCTTAATATGATGGCATCCTCTGGGGTAAAAAGTTTCGAAGATAAAAGTCCTTCATTCGGATCTCCGGGAGCAGACTACTTCTGAGGATGTGATCGGAAAAGAGTCGGGAGCATTCTACGAGTCTGAGCGTGGAATGTCAGAAGTATGAAACAAATAGGTAAGCTAGAGAACTTGAAAATTGAAATGGATAGGATAGCATTAGACATAGTAGGGATCAGCAAAGTTCGGTGGCCAAGGATGGGTAATTTGTGAAGCGGAGGGTAATTCACACAAGATCAAAAAAAGAAAATTCGGGGGTGGGGATAGTTATAAGAAAAAAGTACACTGTGTAGAAAACTACTTTCAAAAAACGAAAAAGTACTCATGGTTAGATTAGAATCTAAACCGTGAATGGAATAATAATACAAGTATGCATGCCCAACTTTAACTAGTGAGGAAGATGTAGAAGCAATCTACAAAGATATCGAAGACATACAAGATACGTAAAAGGACATAAAAACTTAATAATTAAGGGAGATTTTAATGCAATGGTAGACGAGGAGATAGGGTAGGAGTGGTAGTAGGTTTATTTGATTTAGGCACGAGAAATGACAGGGGAAATAGGTTGGTGGAATTTTGCGACAAAAACAATTTAACCATCACAAACACAATATATCAACATCATGCTAGAAGACGATACACGTGGAAGAATACAAGAAATATAGGAAGATATCAAATAGATTACATTCTTGTTAGACAAAGACAAAGCCGCCGTTAAATTTAAAAATTTGAGAAAAAGGAACAGAAAAAGACACTATAACTTTGAGAAACTAAAAGATAAAGATATACACGAAAGATTTGAAAAAAGGTCAAATGAATTGTTGATAGATATCGGGAAAATTTTCGATAATAAGGAAGTACAAACAGAATGGATTAACACTAAATCTAGCTTAGACATGACGGTCAGAAATATTCTGGGATATACACAAAAAAAAGAAACCATGGATAACAAAGGATACTCTAAATTTAATTGAAGAAAGACGTAAATACAAAACAGACCGGACGAAGTTGGAAAACAGAGATACAAAGCCATAAAATGGGAAAGCTGAAGAGCAATGGATTAATGAAGAGGGCAAAGAAGTAGACCTAAGATGAAATAAGAAAGACAGACGAAGCATACAAACTAATTAGAATGAATTTTAGGAATATAAAACCGTATAGCAAAAATATAAGAAGCGCGAAACGAGGCACCATTATAGAAAATGTAGAGAAAGTGGTTAGATGGCAAGAACATATAGAGAATTTATATGCAGGAGATGAATTAACATCACCAGAACAGGAATCAGACATTGAAAATGATGACTTGGGATATCCTATACTTAGAGATGAGTTTGAATTAGCATTAAAGGGGCTGAAAAATAGTAAGGCGCAGGGTACAGATAAACTGCAAGCAGAAACTCTAAAAGCCGCTGAACAAGCAGTAACAGAACGTCTCTTCCAACTTGTCAACTATATGTATGAGACAGGCGAGATACCCAAAGATTTGAAATGTAACATCATAGTCACTATACCAAAAAAGAAAGGCGCAGATAGATGTGAAAATTTTCGAAGAATAAGTTTGAGAGCAAACGTATCAAAAATATTAACTAGAATTGTACAAAAACGGATGGAAAAACGGGCCGAAGAAGTACTAGGAGAAGATCAATTTGGGTTTAAGTGAAACAAGGGACACGGAAGGCTATTTTAGCTCTGAGGGTGATAATGGAGAAGACAATGGAACAAGGGGAATGCTTGTATATAGGGTTTGTAGATCTGAAAATAGCATTCGGCAATGTAAAATTGAAAAAAATGTTCGAAATACTCAAAAAGATTGGAATGAGTTTAGGGATAGACGAATAGTACATAGCTGATACAAAGAGCAAACAGCTGTAATAGAATTAGAGCAGAAACGTAGAGAAGTAAATATTAGGAAAGGGGTGAGGTAAGAATGTGTCTTATCCCCGTCAATTTTTAACTTGTACATCGAAGAGGCAATGAATACTGTCAATTACAGGAAGACATTTCGAATTATTATGCAGTGACAAAAGATTGATATGCTTAGATTTGCAGATGATATAGCGGTATTAGCATCTAGCAAGCAAGAATTAGAAGCTGCTCTTAATGAAATGGAAAAGTTCTAACAGAAAGATACGGTATGAAAAAAACAAAAATAAAACCAAAGTACTTGTATGCAAAGGAGGAGAAAATAAATCAAAAACTAGAATTCAAATTTGAAACGAGAAGCTACAAAAAGTTAATGATTTCTGCTACCTACGAGGCCAAATAACGCAAGATAGGAAAACGCAAAGGATATAAAACAAAGATTAGCACAAGGTAGTGGTACATTTAACAAGAAAAAGCAATTGCTGTGTTCCAAACAAGAAAAAGATTGTTGAAAGCATATGTGTGGAGCACAGCACTGTACGGCTGTGAAACTTGGACAGTAAGAGAAGCAGACAGCAAAAAGATAGAAGCCGTTGAAATGTGGTGCTACAGGCGTATGAGGAAGATATCATGGATAGACAAAGTTAAGAACAGAGAGGTTCTAGAAATGGTAGGGGAAGAAAGAAATATGCGGAAAACGGTAAAAAAATAGGAGGGAGGATGATAGGTCACATACTAAGGCATGAGGGAATAATGCGGAATGTATTAGAAGCAGAGATAGGAAAAAAGAGAAGTGGAGGTAGACCTAGGTTAGACACAAATAGTCAAAGATGTAGGCTGTGGAAATTTCAGAAATTTCAGCTCAGAATAGAAATCAATGGAGGTACACGTCCAACCAGAACCAATACGAAAAACCTTATGAGGAAAACACAAAATAATTGTACTTAAACCTGAGAATTATTATAAGCAACTAATGTTAATTGTGTGAAAGGATTTACTGTAGAACTATTATTTCGGCAAATGTCTGTGTTGGGGAATATTTGTAGCCGCAGGCTGCCTAACCCCTTTCACAAAGGGATCTTTAACGTGCGTGATAACACTCACACACGGGACCTCCATTTCACCTTTCATCCGAACGAGGGCGTATTTTTGTGCAAAATGCTCGCCTAACATTTTTCAAGCGGACCGTGTCGGGATTCTAACCTGGGACCTTGGGCGTAGTTGTCACGCGCATACCAACTACGCCACGGAGCCGCCTCGTTTCACATACCACTGAATATCGGTAAAATAGGGCATATATTTAGAAAACAATAGAAGGAGAATCGGGCTATATCTAGGCTGTAGGTATGTCAGGGAACTATGTAGGCTATCTCAGAAGACAACAAACATGGAAACTAAGACGATGGTGTTGGAAACATATGTGTGGAACACAGCATTGTACGCTTATAAAATAGGGACAGTATAAGAAGCAGACAGGAAAAGAAAAAAAAACTTTTGTAATGTTATGCTTCTGATGTATGGTGATGATAGCATGCACAGCCAAAGTTAATAAGAAAGAGGTTATAGAAAATATTAGGGGAATAAAGATATCTATAAAAAACATAACAAAAAATACGAGACATAGAAGGACAGAATACGTTCTAAGGCATTTTTGGGGAATTGTGCGGATTATATTACAAGTCGATATAGGAAAAAAGAGAGTTAGATGTAGACCTAAATCAGACTATTGCACATAGGTAGTGAAAGATGTAGACTGTGGAAATTTCAGGGAAATGTGTAGATTAGCTCAGAATAGGAAACAATGGAGGTACGCGTCTAACCAGTTCCAAGACTGAAGACTTAATGATAATGATTATCACCTATGGATTGATTCCCAGGCTGCCTGAGATCGTCCGGAGCAATGATACTTATATTTGACCTTATGCCTTCAATACTCTTCCAAAACTTAAACTTATCTTTTCCTCTTAGCTGCTTTTCTATCGATTCTTTAAATACATCCTTGTAGCAGTTAATCGTGCTACTATACACCTAATGGATTTATTCCATTCATATTTAGACATTTCGGCGATAATGTTACTGTATATAAAGGAACGCAGAGACGTTGCGAAAAGGTTGCGAAACAAGAAAAAGACCGTTTGAAATGAGATGAAAATAGTTTAAATTACAAAAACAATTGTAGTCTAGAACACAAAAACGATTTACTACAGAAACGGCTAGTACAAGTAGTGTTAGTGTTAACTTACTTCATATGTGCGAATGTGACCAACCATATCTTATTAGTTTCAAAAGACACCTTCGAAACCGTTACAAGCACAAAAGGCAAGAGAAGAAATTAACGAAAGTGGGCCATGAATTTATTTATTAAACCTTAAGCAGGTAGTTTGAATTGTTTTTTAAAATGCATTCTCAACAGGAAAGGATTAGCCGTTTGTTTCAAACAAGTTATTTTACCGTGAGGATGGATCGTCACACTAGTGTAGTTAAGCTATGACAGACGCCAGGCCCAAGAAATTATTTTGAACAGTATATTTAATGTAAATTAATAAATCAGATCTTATTTTCTGTACGTAGTAATAGTTAGCGTTAAATACATCTGCGGTAGCCGAACATGAAACCGGTATAGCAGTAACAATCACCTTGTTTGTATTTTATACAATTGCTTTATACTGTAACAAAAACTCTTTTCCAATAACAGCAGTTCTTTATTATCTGTTTATTAGCTACAATGAAATTCCTATTGTAGTCAGGACGATTTATTTACAGCTAACCACTAACAGTACAAACACTAACCTCATTAAAGCTAGAATATTATCATCTTAAAAATTCACTATTACTGTTAATTTATGTCGATCAGTACAATAATTTATATCACTAGAGATATTTATTTTAACACTATGGTGAACACTAATTTATTTTATATTGTAAGAGAATCGAACCCTGTACGTTGCGAGCCACTGTAACTTCTAACAGGCCCCACGATAGGGTGCTCAAAAGTGTATCAGGGTAGGATGGAACAAAATTTAGGTAAGCACTTGCCAGAGGCAATACTCTAATACTTAACATCCCTGAAGCACACCGGAGTTTTCTGAATATAGAAATAACCTAGGGTAAGGATAGATGATATCGGCTAATAGTAGAAAGAAAAACTCCCTGTAAGTCGAAACAGTTAACTCTGGAGGCTAGTCCACCGTTCTTGCATGAGAATGAATCGAAGACCGATTTTGTTTTGGTAAAGCAAAAGACAAAATTTGAAGACACCCCACTACGTTTATACTACTAAAACTAAAAGTATTGGGAAAACCCAGAAACCCGTGTGTTTCATAAACCTTAACCCCAAAGAATAGGAACAGATTCAATGGTCCGTTGTCAGTTCAAAGGTGTAAAGAACAATAATTTATTAATCAAACATAAGACCACAATTTTTAGTTCTCCACTTAAATAAAAAAATTCAGTATTTATCCACAATTAAAGGAAGTCTGATCACATTAAACTTCAAGACAGATAACGTGTGATCATCCACTACCAAGAACATTATAAAAATAGACAAAGCTGCAATATATCGGATGGTGTATTCAACACATGCATTTGCTCTGTCATTGTTAAACATATGGTGTGTCCGTACATAACCTCGTTTGAATGGTTCCACTATGGGTGTAAGTGTTTTATTATCAGACACTTACGCATATAATACAAATAAAGTGAGGTTAGATTGTGACTTTTGTGTATATGTTGGTCTAATTAAATACTAGTGGTTTCAAAATTATCTCCATTTTTAAGCAATATTCCTATTGGTTAGGACCAGATAAAGAATAGGGGTTCATTCTTATAACGTGTTTGCCTACTACACTTTTATACTTATAAGATTTCTCAAAATTTTTTTTATAACAATTAAACTTAATAAAATAAGTCTAACAGTAATTTAAATTTCATGTATTGTTAAAAAAATTCAGTTTAATATATTTACAATAATACACAAGACTTTAAGTTCAGCACTATAAGGTTTCTTTCAAATATTTATTATTTAAAATACATTATAGCAATCTGATTAGTGATCTATATCGTTCAAAAACAAAATTTATAATTTTTTTCTTATTTTGGTTCGTCTACAGATCTGTTGAAGATCACAAGTGTTTAATAAAATATGTATGTTTGTAAATAATCTATCAACTACAATTGTTCAGGACGTTTGATTTATTTTTGAGGTTCAAACAAAACTACGTCGTATAGATACTAATAATAAAATTTTAAAACATTCTCCAAACAAGTAAGTCGAGTTGACAACAGCCGATTTGGCAATAAAAACTATATAAATGTTAGAAATTTTCAGATGTTCACAGTATTAATTTTGGTGAAAAAAAAACATGTATGTATCAGACCAATATATCAAAAGATTTTATTTTAAGAAATATACACTAGATCATGAACCAGTTTTTCATCCTAATAACGACAGAGAATAATTCATGTCCTTCGAATAACTGCCAGAACATAGGTTTTGTAGATCCAAGAGCAAGAAAGATAAGGTTCTTTGTTACGCTAAATCTCTGCAATCGATCTATTCTTGCATCCTTCATATAAATTTTAATTTCCAACTATTTTGTTTTACTTTTTTTTTAATATGCGCCTCCTAAACATTAAACGACTTCACCCTTTTTATGCTATTTCAAATAATACGAACTGTCATTTAACAAGTTCAATGAAATAAATACTTATTTAAAACGTCCTATAAAATCTCCGGCACTGTTCATTTTATAATAATTGCTTTTCCTTGCAAAGGATAAAGGCACGCGTGATATATTCCCGGAATAAAGCAAACACCTGTTTTTCGTTGAACAACTTTGCTTATAAGCTCGTTGAAATACGTTCTAAACCATATTCATTGTAAAAATATAAAATCATTTTAACATATCGTTGCTAGAAAAATGCCGTACTTGTAGGCGCTAGTTATTAAACTTAGAAAGTCAAATTGCAGGAAAGTTCTAAAATTCTTAACGAAATTGTAAAAAAAAAGTGGAAAACGAAACACAAAACTTACTACTGTAAAAATCGAGAGACGTCTAGGACAAAGAATACGACAAATTACTATATTGGATGGTGATTCTTGGATACTTCGGTGATTTCACTTAAATATTTTTTCCAACCTCCATATGGTTTCTTTTTGTCTTTATTCCCGTGTGACCCTAAAAGTGCACTTTCTGCCAACGCGAGCATAAAGTACACTACTGCGTAGTTGGCAACTAAGCAGTAAAAACACAATAATGAAATAGTATGGCAAACATTTAATTTTTGAACTCTGATCCATGTCGTTGACACAACGTGTCTTATGTCACTTATGAAAAATCAGTGACAACCAGTTTGACATTCTTGTTATCAAAATGCCAGACATCAGTAACCGTTTAGTCACGTTCTTTATTACTTGCTTTCAAAGACGTTGCAAATGTTTAAATAAATTATTATTTTCAAGAAAGGATGAATACAAAGCCTTAAAGATAACAGCCGGAATTGTTTATGGCCTTTTATTGGGACTTGGATTCTACGAATTAATTTTGATTGATTTGAACTTTACGGAACAAGCTGCATTTATTGTCGGTGGATTTATTAGTCTAATGCTAGCTTTTGGAATCGCATTTTCTTCACAAATTCGTTGCATAACTCTGCTATCAATTCCAATTTTTGGTGGACGAGCAGGACGTGGAGTTTTAAAAGCTCTGGTTTTAGCCTATATCATTTCAGGGCCTATTCAAAACTTAAGCAATAACGGCAAAGAAGTTGTTAGAGTTTTTGCGTGTACAACTTCGCTAACATTTAATCTAACGAAAACACGCTTTGAATTAATGTTTAAACCTTTTACTCAGGCTTTATTCGGAATGAAAGCAGATGTGAATGAGGTTAAGGATACTCTTAGATCTATTAGAGATATTTCAGCGCCTATTGCCGGAGAAGTTGAAGATGAATCTGAAATGAAGAAATTAAAAGAAGAGAATGATTATATAGATTCCGTAAATAAGGATTCCCAACGATCTAAAGAAATTGACGACAAATACAAAACTGAAGGCGAAAAGGTAGAAGCAGAAAGATACGAAAAACAATATTTGCATAAAATTGAAATGAGATGTGAAGATCAGTTTTCAAAGGCAGCGAGAAACTGTAGAAAAATGTTTGAAAAAGGATATGACACTTGTTATAATACTGTTACATGGATTGCAGCTTGGTTGCTTTGTTGGCCAATGAAACTAACGTTTGTCTGTAATATAGTGCAAGCAATAGGTGGATCAAATAGGTGCGATCCAGCTAAAGACATGGATCCTGGTTTTGGAGTAGGTTATGCTTATTTGAAAAAAACTCCAACTGAATTGGCTCAAAACTTTAAAGACGTAAAACTTCAATATCAAATAATAAAGCTGCCAAAAGTTATTGATATGAGAGATGCTACCGATACTGCAAAAGCTGTTGTACATACAGTCCAGGCAAAAAAGAAACTTCTAGATCAATTGTTAATCATAATTAAACGTGCCTTAGCATTTATTTTCTTACGAATTATAATAAACGCACAAAGTTACCACGATAAGTACTTGCGCGATATAGAACATGATAACATTTATATAACCAGATACTTTAAACATATCGATGCCAGACGGCACAAACAAGAAAAGCACACGCTACTACCTCTCAAGAAAGTGGAGCGAAATAAATTAGTGGATCCTTGGAGTTTATCGCCGTTAAAAATAGAACAAGAAGAACTCCTTGGACAAACTGTAAAACTTCTACTGGAGATGATTACAGCTACCACTTTCGTCCTACTTGATAGATTATTCTACGAAGCCCTTGATTTGGTACGACGGCATGCTCGTATCGATTACACACAAACTGGCCATCACGATTTAGTACTTCAAGTTAAGGGCACTGGAATGATTGCGTCACTTTTAAGATCAGTAGTTAGAGGATTCAATGTAAAAAAGAGAATTAAAACCATTAGAAGTAACGAAGCATGTTTACCTCAACCCACTGTTTTGTCAAATTATTATTTGCTTAAAATCTACGGTACTTACTTTGCTGTTTGGCTATTAATATTTTTTCAAGCTTATACCCAACGATTACGCAGGGTTATATGTGCATACTTCTACAGAAAACGCGAAAAGAAGAGGGTGTTATTCGTATACAATGAAACGTTAAAACGAAGAATAGGATTTTTTAGGTAAGCTTTAGAATATTATTACTTAGCTCTAATTTATACACAGCACTGTGTTAAAAAATGATTTTTCAACTTTTCATATAAAAATGTAAATCACTGTAGGAAAATCAGTCTCTATAATTAGAGTTAAGTGATAAATCCTTGTAGTGTCAACACTTCTTACATCTTTTTCAAATGGTTCTAATTTTATACCGAAAGTTGGAAAACTATTTTTTGTTTCTCGTTTATCTATTTAAACATTTTTTCAAACCGACTTATATCTAGTTTTGAAATAGAGATATACCCCTCTCTTACCACTAATTTCCTTTTTGGATTTTTTACTATTTTACCTCCTGAGATGGATAAATTTAAGTCAAATCAAGTTCATATGGCGCAGCACCGTATTTTGGCCAAGAACGACCAGACCCGGGCCTGAGGCAGAAAGATTTTAGGGGGCGGCAATGTTACTAAACTATATAATTACGGAGTATAGAGCTTACTTTACGTACTTACCTTAGAATTGCTTTACTTAGCTCGGAATTGGGTAGGGTTGTTAAAGATGCGTAAGCGCCTCTGATATACAAAACGTACGTTCTATATCTTAGCAGCTGTAATTTCAATAGTTATTTATTATACAAGGGAAAAAAGTACTAGATTTTAGCTCGAGGTGTGTGTTTGTCAAAACACCGAGAGCTAAAATCTTACATTTTTACCCGCGTATAATACACTATTTTTTTCTGTGACTGGCAAAACAATGATTTAATATTTAAAAAAATATTACCAATTATATTAAAGTCAAAAAATCAATCTATGTCAAATTTGAAGTTTCAAACAGGTAGGCTGATGTACTTATAGGGACAGTTAGATCTGCGTTGCTAAGGAAACCTTTAAAGTAATCAAATATCTGTCAATTTAATTTTGCGAGTGGTTACAAAAATTGCGAACTTAAGTTGTTTATATCGATTGTTTTGAATATTCAAAATTCAAAATGGACAGTACTGATTCAGAAGTTTCTCTTACTCCACCGGAATTGGTAGAGGCAGCGAAAGTAGCATCAATAAAATTATTGCCAGCTAAATCACGAAAAATTTACGAAACTGCGTATTCAAGATTCATGGAATGGAAGGCGAAAAGACATGTAGTTCTTACTCGGAGACGGTGTTATTGGTTTATTTTTCGGAACTAGCGCAACAACAAAAGCCATCAACAGTGTGGTCGAATTATTCAATGATAAAAAGTATGTTACAAGTCAATAATAACGTAGACATTTCAAAATATTGCAAACTAATTACGTTTCTGAAACAAAATGGGAAAGGTTACATGCCCAAAAATCTGCAATATTTACGAGTACACATATTAGTGATTTTTAAATAATGCTCCTGATGAAGTTTATTTATTGGTCAAGGTTGTTGTTGTATTTGGGATTGCAGGAGCCTGTCGAATATGTGAAATTAGCCAGGTAACATTAGATGATATTGAAGACGTGGGAACGTCATTAATTGTGAAACTTAAGCAAACAAAGAATGATGTAAATAGGAGATTTATAGTTACTGAAGAATATATTAAATTTTACAGAATGTACATGGCACTTCGTCCAGCAGCAGCAAAGGATCGCCGCCTGTTTTATGCATATCGCAATGGGAAATGCGTCAATCAAGTTGTGGGTAGAAATCAGTTTTATAAGGTACCTGAAATAGTAGCCAATTTTCTTCGACTTAAAATGCTAAGTCATATACAGGTCATGCATTTCGAAGATCGTCTGCTACACTTTTAGTTGAATCTGGGGAGACTTGATGACACTAAAGAAACATGGTGGTTGGAAGTCATCAATGGTCGCTGAAGGGTATGTTGATGAATCGATAGTGCACAAGACAGAAATAGCTAAGAAACTGTTTAGTTTGTGTGGCAGTGCATCAGCTGAAACAGAATCCAATTTGCGAACAAGTACATCAACGGCAGTTGTGTCAGTGGCACAAAATATTATTTCAAATCAAGAAAATTCCACTGTAGCAGACATTCCTAATTGTTCAAAAAACATGTCTTTCAGGCAATGTACATTTAATAACTGTACTTTTAACATTAAGGAAACGTAACTTATACATAATAAAATATTCTAAAATTAAATATCTTCGTGTTCTTACTTATTTGCACTTACCAGGGAAAAAAGTACTCATTTTTTTCCCGGGGAAAAAAGTAATTTTATATAAAGTGACATTTTGTTACCTGTCAAGAAATATTAAATGTCACATTTTTTTCCCGTCGCAGAAAAAAATAGTTTTTTTCGTTTTTTCAGTTTTTTTTTAATACTTTTTGACAGTTCACAAACAAGTTCTGTTTCAATATACGTTTTATTACGTTTGTGTCTTATTCCAGACTCTAATAAATAGAAAGTTTAATATTTTGAACCTAATCTATTAGGTTATGGGCCCAGCACATTAAATCTGTGCAAAGAAGGAATACAACTGTCATTGAAACCATTCGATTCTTCTATTTAAAATGGAACATAAAGCTATTAGTATAGAAAAGCTTGAAGATGCTAACAACTGGATTAAATGGAAAATGCTAATTTCATTATTACTCAAAAGACATTGCCTTACAGACGTGGTTACTGGAGTACTAAAGCGACCAGAGGAGCCGTCAGTACAGTCAGGAAAGCCCGACGAAGTAGCGGTGTTAAAAAGTCAGTACGAGAAGGATGTTGTAGCATAGGAACAAGCTGATGCTGAAGCGATGTTATATATTTTAAGTGCTTTATCTGATGAACCCCATTTCGAATGGACCTGCACCTTGCCGAAGTTCTAGATTACTAGAACAGGTGAAATGGCTTGCGTGTTCTAATGAGCTAAAGAGCCAAACTACAGGTCCAACCAAAGTAGTAGGGTCGTTAGTGAGGAACCAGACTAAGACAGGTCCCCGAAAGAGGGCAGCGGCTCTTTCGGTACTTAGATTGGCAGAGACCATAGGAGTCGGTATGGCAGTCTAAGACACACTACCGCGATGTGGAAGGCAACGGGAAACCACCACATTACCTCCCGAGTACACAGCGTACCTAAATTATAATAAAATGACGGCATTCTCTGGGGTAAAAGATTCCGGAGTTAAAATAGTCCCCCATTCGGATCTCCGGGAGGGGACTACTTCGGAGGATGCGATCGGAAAGTTCAAAATAAGAGTCGGGAACATTCTGCGAGTCGGAGCGTGGAATGTTAGAAGTATGAAGCAAGTAAGTAAGCTAGAGAACCTAAAAATCGAAATGAATAAATTATCACTAGACATAGTAGGGATCAGCAAAGTTCGGTGGCCAGAGGCGGGAGATTTTTGGAGTGGAAACTTCAGGGTAATTCATACAGGAGCAGAGGAAGGAAATTTGGGTGTGGGGATAGTTATGCGGAAAAAGATAGGATACTGTGTAGAAAATTACTTACAAAAGAACGAAAGAGTACTCATGGTTAGATTAGAATCTAAACCGGTAAACACAGTAATAATACAAGTATACATGCCCACCTCTAGCTACAGTGACGAAGAGGTAGAAGCAATCTACAAAGATATCGAAGACATATTAAAACACGTAAAAGGACATGAAAATTTAATAATTACGGGGGATTTTAATGCAGTGGTAGGTGAGGGTAGGGAAGGAGCGATAGTAGGTTTATTTGGTTTAGGCACTAGAAACGACAGAGGAAATAGGCTGGTAGAATTTTGCGACAAGAACAATTTAATCATTACAAACACATTATTTCAACATCATGCTAGAAGACGATATACGTGGAAGATGCCAGGAGATATAGGAAGATATCAAATAGATTACATTCTTGTTAGACAACGGTTTAGAAATCAAGTAAAAGACTGTAGAAGCTACCCAGAAGCAGATATAGACACTGACCACAACATCGTAATTATGAAAGCCGCACTTAAATTTAAAAATTTGAAAAAAAGAAACGGAAAAAGGCACTTGGACCTACAGAAACTAAAAGAGAAAGATATTTAAGAAAGATTCGAAAAAAGGTCAAATGAATTGCTCAAAGATATGGGGAAAATATCTGATACTAAGGAAGTAGAAACAGAATGGAATAACATTAAATCCAGCCTCGACATGGCGGCCAGAGATATTCTGGGGTATACACAAAAGTAAATAAGAAACCATGGATAACAAAGGATATCCTGAATTTAATAGAAAAAGACGAAAATACAAAATAAATCAGACGAAACAGGAAAACAGAGATACAAAGCCATAAAATGGGAAATTATTCGAAAATGCAGGAAAGCTAAAGAACAATGGATTGATGAAAAGTGCAAAGAGGTACAAACTAAGATGGAAGTAGGAAAGACAGATGAAGCATACAAACTAATTAGAATCAATTTTAGGATATAGAACCGTATAGCAAAAATATAAGGGATGCGGAGGAAATGTCATTATAGACATTGTAGAGAAAGTGGGTAGATGGCAAGAATATATAGGGAATTTATATGTAGGAGAAGAACTAACTGCATTAGAAAAAGAATCAGACATTGTAAATGATGACTTGGGATATCCTATACTTAGAGATGAATTTGAAATAGCATTAAAGGGTCTGAAAAATAGTAAGGCGCCGGGTACAGATAAGGTGCAAGCGGAGACTCTAAAAGCCGCTGGTCAAGCAGTAACAGAACGTCTCTTCCAACTTGTAAGCTATATGTATGAGACAGGCGAGATACCCAAAGATTTCAAACATAACATCATAGTAACTATACCAAAAAAGAAAGGCGCAGATAGATGTGAAAATTTTCGAACAATAAGCTTGACAGCACACGTATCAAAAATATTAACTAGAATTGTACAAAGACGAATGGAAAAACGGGCTGAAGAAATACTAGGAGAAGACCAATTTGGGTTTAGGCGAAACAGGGGAACACGGGAGGCTATCTTAGCTCTGAGGGTAATAATGGAGAAAACAATAGAAAAAGGGGAAAGCGTGTATATAGGGTTTGTAGATCTGGAAAAAGCATTTGACAATGTAAAATGGAAAAAAATGTTCGAAATATTCAAAAAGATTGGAATGAGTTATAGGGATAGACGGATAGTACATAGCTTATACAAAGAGCAAACAGGAGTAATAGAATTAGAGCAGGAACGTAGAGAAGTAAACATCAGGAACGGGGTAAGACAGGGATGTTCCCTATCCCCACTAATTTTTAACTTGTACATTGAGGAGGCAATGAATACTGTCAAATGCAGGAAGACATTTGGAATTACTATGCAGGGACAAAAAATAGATATGCTTAGATTTGCAGATGATATAGCGGTATTAGCATCTAGCAAGGAAGAGTTAGAAGCTGCTCTTAATGAAATGGAAACGGTTCTAACAGAGAGATACGGTATGAAAATTAACAAAAGTAAAACTAAAGTACTAGTATGCAAGGGAGGGAAAATAAATCAAAAACAAGAATACAAATATGTAACACGAACTTACAAGAGGTTAAGGAATTCTGCTACCTAGGAAGCCAAATAACGCAAGATGGGAAAAGCACAAAAGATATAAAACAAAGATTAGCACAAGGTCGTGCTCCATTTAACAAGAAAAGCAACTACTGTGCTCAAAGACCACAAACATAGAAACAAGGAAAAGATTGCTCAAAACATATGTGTGGAGCACAGCACTGTATGGCTGTGAAGCCTGGACAGTGGGAGACGCGGACAAGAAAAAGGTAGAAGCCTTTGAAATGTGGTGCTACAGACGTATGATGAAGATATCATCGACAGACAAAGTTAAGAACGAAGAGGTACTAAAAATGGTAGGGGAAGAAAGAAATATGTGGAAAACGGTAAAAATAGGAGAGATAGGATGATAGGCCACATACTACGGCATGAAGGAATAGTGCGGAATATACTAGAAGCAGAGATAGGAAAAAAGAGAAGAAGAGGTAGACCTAGGTTAGACTACTGCACACAGATAGTGAAAGATGTAGGCTGTAGGAGTTTCAGGGAAATGTGTAGGCTAGCTCAGAAAAGAAATCAATGGAGGTACGCATCCAACCAGTCCCAAGATGGATAAACTAATGACGAAGAAAGTAGCTGCACTTAAACATGATATTTATTATAAGCAACTACAAGCATTGGAGGGGTAATATTCTCGAATAATGGTAATTGCGTGAAAGCATTTACTGGAAAACTATTATTTCGGCAAATGTCTAAGTGTTGGGGGATCTTGGCAGCCACAGGTTGCTTAACCCCCTTCAATAAATCTCTGTGAAATAGGGCATAATATTAAAAAACAATATAAGGGGAACCGAGCTGTATTACTGTGTGAGAATTTCAGGGAACCATGTAGGTTAGTTTAGAAAAGAAATAAGTGCAAGTACATGTCCAACCAGTTTTGAGACGGGAAACCCAATGACGAAAAAATAAGCGCAGGCAAATCGGATGATTATTATAAACAACTAGTTGTTTGTTGTGAAATATCTGAAACTAATGTTGACTGTGCGAAAAGACATATTGGAAAAAATATTAAATCAGTAAATGTTCAAGTGCTGGGGGAACTTGGCAGCCACACGCTGCTTACCCCCCTCGCAACCACTGAATGTCGGAGAAATAGGGTATATAATTGTAAAACAATAGAAGGTGACCGAACTGCATCTAACAAGAAAGAACGGCACCTATGATGAAAGACAACAAACATAGAAGAAAAAGTTGTTGAAAGCGTATGTGTGGAGCACAGCACAGACAATATGCCTGCGAAATACGAGCAGTCTGAAAAGCAGACAGAAGAACAGTAGCGGCCTTTGAAATGCCGTGCTTCAGATGTTCGAGGATGGACAGACAAAGTTAATAACAAATAGGTTATAGAAACAGTAAGGGAACAAGGATATCTTTGGGAAAAAATATGAGAAGTAGAAGGGCATAATACGTTCTAAGGCATTTTTGGGGAACAGTATGTGATATATGACAAGCAGAGATAGGAAAAAAGAGGCGGATGTAGACCTAGATCAGATAGTGATAGATGCAGACTGCAAATTTCGGGGAAATCTGTAGGTTAGTTCAGAATAGGAAACAATGATGGTACGCGTCTAACCAGTTTCAGGACTGAAGACCCAATGATGATGATGATCTGATGAACCAATGACTTTGGTTATGACTTGCGTAACGACTAACAGTGTTTGAGAAGCTCTGACATCTGTATATATTTATAAGTTAAAACAAGATATTGAGGGCATTATAAATTTCATACGAATAAAGGTAACAAAATATGATTTTGATAAAATTCTCATTAGTGTAAAAATCTACTACGAATCAGTATTTTCCAAACAAAAAGAAATTCACATAAAGCAATTTAATAACCTATTTATACAGAAAAATAACACGCAAAATAAAACGTTAGAAAACTGCAACACCATGCTAAACACCGTGATAAATTTATCAAGCAGAACTATTAACGACACAGAAAAATCAATTCTATCAAAAGGCCTTAACTGTGCAGTAACACCAAAATCAATACCTACCTTTGAAATAATTAGCTGTATTGAGAAAACAGCAAACCAACTCGAAGATGATCAAGCAAACGAATTTAGAGTACGATGCAAAATCGAAATAGAAAAGAATCACAAAATAAATCCAAATGTAAGTAATAACGAAATAAAAGCAATTCACAATCTAAAAAACGATAACTCAATTATAATTCTACCTGCTGACAAAAGCAATGCAACAGTAATAATGAATAAAAGCTATTACAACACAAAAGTCAACGAACTGTTGGACACTGAGAATTACACCAGTTTAGAAACGGACCCAACAAAATCAATTAAAAATAAAATATACAAAACTCTATTTAAATTTAAAAATGAATTTGAATACAAAGAAAGAAGTAAACTGGTTCCAGATTACAGTAAACCACCCCACTTTTACGGTCTACCGAAAATTCGTAAAAAAAGACATTCCTTTAAGACCTATCGTAAGCTCCATAGATTCACCATGCCATAATTTAGCAAAATTTCTCCTAAAAATTATAAATCCATTAGCAGGCAAAATGGATTTTTTCATAAAAAACAACCAACACTTTTTAGAAAAATTATCAAACATAAAAATTGAAAATACACACACAATGGTTAGTTTTGATGTAGTAAATCTCTTCACAAATGTCCCCATAAACAAAACTCTCAATATTATAAAAAACAACTAGAAAAAGATAGCAACCTTAAGGAAAGAACAAAACTAAGTATATCATCGATTATGGAATTACTTGGTTTATGCGTCAATACCACATATTTTCAAATAAGTGATCAATTCTACAAACAAAGCTTCGGAATGGCAATGGGAGTCCACTATCACCAACCTTTAGTAATATATTCATAGAGGAATTCGGAAAAGATGTAATATTCACACAAGAATTGAAACCACTAATCTGGTGGAGATACGTAGATGATGTCTATGCTATTTGGCCTCATAAAACAGAACTAATTTAAAATTTTGTAGAGTCCATTAACAAAATAGAACCAACTATTAAATTCACATATGAATTAGAACAACATGGAAAACTTCCGTTTTTAGATATACTAGTTAGCAAAAACAATACATTACATGTGATTTTTTTTCCAATGCTCCACCCGAAGGTACTACATTGGCCAGGAAGCGAGTTTTTTTTACCTGGAAAATTTTGAATTTTGCCGAATCCTTGCTGTTCCAAGCAAGGTAGGGATCTTTAACGTGCGTGACAACACTCACACACGGGACCTCCATTTTACCTCTCATCCGAACGAGGGTGTATTTTTGCGAAAAATACTCGCCTAACATTTTTCAAGCGGACCGTGTCGGGATTCGAACCCGGGACCTAGGGCGTAGTAGTCACACACAAACCACTACGCCACGGAGCCGCCGCAAAAACGATACAACAATTAATACATCGGTATACAGAAAACCAACGCACGCAAACAGATACTTAAACTTCGATTCAAACCACACACAATGTGTCAAACGAGGAATTATCAAAACCATGCATGATAGAGCAAAATTAATATCATCAAACGAAGAAATTTTAAAGAAAGAGAAAGACCTAATCAAATGTACACTAATAGAAAACAAATATCCTAAAAGAATAATAGAAAAAGAAATGAATAAAAACCCTAAAAATAAAGAAAAAGAAAACAAATACAACGATACACACCAAAAAATGCTCTCAATACCATACATAAAAGGATTCTCCGAAAAAATTCAAAGAATAGGAAACAAATTTAGAATTAAAACAGTATTTAGAACCAACAATACACAAAGAGCACAATTAACAAAAACAAAACCCGAAAACGCAATACAAAGTTCAAAAAACTGCATCTACAAAATACCGTGCGAATGTAACAAGTTTTATATAGGGGAAAGTTCCAGACCATTTGAAGTTCGATTAAAAGAATATAAATCATATATAAAAAATAGAAAATTTGAAAAATCCATGATTTGCCAACATGGGACTCCAGTCATAAAATAAAATGGGAGGACGCAAAAATTATCGACAAAGAAGAAAACCACCAAAAACGCAAAAACAAAGAAGCTGCTTATATAACCCTACATAAAAATAACTGCGTTGCAAACGAATCCGTAACTTTCAGTAAACAATGGATTCCACTACTAAAAGAAATAACAAATGAAAATCAAATGCCCACAATATCTTGGTAACATTGCAAGTTTTTCCTGGGTTTTCCTTGCGATTTTAACATGAAATACATTACATGTGATTTTCCAATGCTCCACCCGAAGGTACTACATTAACATGAAATACAGCCTACATACATGATTTGTATTTATACATACAATAAATAATTACATAACAATAAGCATATCAACAACCCCTGTAAAACAGCATTGGTATCTGACAAGTGTAAACCCACAATAGGGTTACCTCAAAACCATATACAATCTCCGTTGAACAGTATTGGTATCTGACAAGTGTAAACCCGTCTTAGGGTCGCCTCAGAAACATATACAATCTTCATAGAACAACATGTTAAAATCTACCAAAGAGGTAGCCTAAATCATAATGATTTTCCCCCTCAAAATAAATATAAAATACGACTGCTTAAACCTTACGGTAACTCAATCGCACACTTCTTTAATAACCATCCTCTCAATTGTATAAATAGAAACATGTTAAAAAATGTTTTCCAATCCACAAATTAGTGAATTTATATAAAATTCACCAATAAAGATTAATCGGCTGATTTCACGTTAAGCGTATTGGCTACCTAAAAAAGTCGGTCCCAGGCCATAACACAAATTGAAGGCAATCATTCTTTTAAACTTTAAAAATTTTTGCTTAGTGTGTTCAAACCAAATATTTTGAACATCAATAAATCAATGTCACCTTCAATTTATGTCATAAATGTCAAACTTGAAGTTTTTATTATTTTGACAACGATCCTAGGTCATGGATCGAAACGTAAATAAAGATGATTTTAAAAACTATGAGTGGTTTAATTCCCAAAAAAGTTTAAGAAGAATGCTTAACAAACCACAACAAACATACAGGGAGTATTTACAGTGAACAGAGGTTAGACCAGTTACTGGAGGAATTTTTCGGCTGGGTTCGAAATCCATCAGAAGATATAGCTAGTCATGTTGCGCGTTTACAAAAACATTTTGCAGAAATGAATAATGCTGTGAGACAACAAGGTGAACACGCGTTTTCTGAAAGATTATTAATAGGACGTATAATGTCTACATTGGGTCCAGAATACCGTGAATTTCGAAACGTGTGGGAAGCTATGCCTTGTGTCAAGCGTACATTGAAAACGTTTGTGGAGAAACTACGCACCATTGAGCAGAGAAATAATGCTGAAACCGAAAAAAGTACATTTTATGTTAAAAGTAGCGGCACACCGAAGTCTGCTTCAACAGCAAAAAGTGTTAAAGCTCAAGGTGATTTTTTAAAAAATGGTAAAAAGAAAAAGCGTTTGGAAAAATTCAAATGTAGGAAATGTAGCAAAAGAGGGGATTTTGCGAAGGATTGCCCAGAATCTATCTGTGGCAGAACAAAAGAAGACAGAGGTAATACACCCTCAGGTCAAATTAAACCTAGTGAAAATGATGGATCATTCTCTTGCTACAATGGTACATCTCCGTCTGAAAATTGGATTGCTGATACTAGCGCAACGGCACACATAACTTCAAATAAAGAATATTTTACTACGTATAAGGCATTTTCTACACCACAACCATTATGCAAAGCTGATGGTAGAGCTATTTATGCCATTGGACAAGGAAATGTAAATATTGAAACCAAAGTTGGTTTATCAGTAGTTCAGACGTTTCTTGAAGACGTTTGGTATGTTCCTGATGCCGGCCGTTTTTGAAGCAGATAGTTACTAATGTAAATTTAAATTGGACGGTAAAGTACGACTAATGGGTCGTATGTATGGTGGCCTTTATGTGCTAAATATGCGAGTAATAATTCCAGACAAACCGGCTGTATTTTATATAAGTGATGCCGACACGTTGCAACCATGGCATGAACGACTTTGTCACCAAAATAAACGACACGTAAAAAACTTCCTGCGGCTAAAAGAAATAAATGTAATGGCAGATGGTGAATTCTGTGATGGATGTGCTCTTGGAAAGTCACATCGCCGTAGCTTCGGTTCTCGTTCGAATCAACCTGTGATTGTTGGAGAACAGATAAATGCAGACGTCTGTGGACCCATGCAAAGCATTTCTTTGGGAGTAATTGTTATTTTGTCTTATTTAAAGACGATTATAGCAAATTTAAACGTGTGTTTTTTGTTAAGCATAAAAGTGAAGTTGCAAACCAACTGCGTAATTTTTTGGAAGAGGTAAAGACATTAGGTTACGTAGTAAAGAAACTTTTGTGCGACAATGGTGGTGAATTTGTATCTGAAAAAGTATTCGAAATTTTATCAGAACGTGGAATCACACTACGCACAACGGCACTTTACACGCCAGAGCAGAACGGTGCTTCAGAGCGGGAAAATTGAACAATAGTAGAAGCCGCCTTATCTATGTTAGAAGCACGTGAGATGCCAAAGAAATTATGGGCTGAAGCATGTAATACATTACATGTGATTTTTCCAATGCTCCACCCGAAGGTACTACATTGGCCAGGAAGCGAGTTTTTTTTTTACCTGGAAAATTTTGAATTTTGCCGAATCCTTGCTGTTCCAAGCAAGGTAGGGATCTTTAACGTGCGTGACAACACTCACACACGGGACCTCCATTTTACCTCTCATCCGAACGAGGGTGTATTTTTGCGAAAAATGCTCGCCTAACATATTTCAAGCGGACCGTGTCGGGATTCGAACCCGGGACCTAGGGCGTAGTAGTCACACACATACCACTACGCCACGGAGCCGCCTAGCATGTAATACAGCGGTTTATGTATTAAACCGAACTGGGCCTACCCCCATTCACAAAAAGACGCCCATTGAGCTTTGGACTGGGAAGTCGTTCAATGACTTCTCACATTTGCGTGTGCTCGGAACGGAATGCTTTACACACGTACCAAAACAACGAAGACATAAATGGGATGCTCGCAGCGTTTTTGGAAACTTTGTTGGTTATCATGGTGAACGGGAAGGATACCGCATATGGCTACCAGATTCAAACAAAACTATAGTTAGTCATGATGTTAATTTTAAACCTGAAAAGGTAATTATTAAATCTGAAATTGAGGTGGAAACTGAATCAATTACAGTACCGGTAGATTCATCAGAAAGAGTTCAAATTAGTGACGCTATACAGTGTAAGCGTCTCGATAACGATCAAGAAGAATCTGATGCTACCGATAACGACGGAAATGCAGGAGATAACAATGTTGACAGTTTAACACTTGGCCGAGGATTTAGAATAAGAAGAAAACATAACTGGGCAAGAAGTGGAGAGTATGTCATGTGCGCAGAAGCGGCAGCATTGTTAGTCAACGACGATCCTAACTCATATGGCGAGGCTCTGGCTTCCGAGGAAGCTGCTGAATGGAAAATCGCTATGGACGAATCGATGGCGTCGTTGGCATAAAACAAGACATGGGTACTGGTGAATAAACCACCAGGTGCAAAGCTCATCGGCAATAGATGGATTCTAAAAAAAAAATTAAATGCAGACGGTTCAGTAGATAGACTTAAAGCACATCTTGTTGCAAAGGGGTATTCACAACGGCCAGGAATTGAGTATGATAAACTGTTCAGTCCAGTTGCAAGATACGATACAATTAGGTTTTTGATAGCAGTGGCCGCATCTGAAAATTTGTATCTTGTACAGTTTGATGTCAAAACCGCTTTCCTTTACGGCGCACTTTCGGAGGAAGTGTATATGAAGCAACCGGAAGGATGCGACGACGGATCAGGACGAGTGTGCAGATTGCATCGTAGTCTTTATGGTCTCAAACAATCTCCACGATGCTGGAACGCACAGTAGGTAGAGTTTTTGAAATCTCAAAAGATGGTGCAAAGTACTGCTGATCCATGTTTGTTTGTAAGACATCGAAATAAAGACAAGTTGCTAGTGGTAATATACGTCGACGATGGACTGATAGCCGGAGCAAACCCTGCAGAAGTAAATGAATTTACAAATTGGTTAAGTCAAGAATTTAAAATCAAAATTGACTCCTTATAGAGCTTTCTAAATATTCAAATTTGAAAACTGGAAAATGGACGAGGTACGTTAACGCTTGTTAGTGACCAAGTTCCTTACAGAGAGGCAGTAGGAAGCTTAATGCATTTAATAATTGCCACACGGCCAGACATTGCATTTGCTGTGGGTTTAGCTGCTCGAGGCTTAGATAAACCGACAGAAGTGTATTGGCTCAAAGTAAAAAGAATATTTATATATTTACGCGGTACAGTCGATTATGGAATTGTGTTCAATTCAAAATGCAAGCAAGGGGTATATAGGATATATAGTGACACAGATTATGCCGGAGACGTCATCACAAGACGTTCAACCACCGGTTTTGTTTACAAATATGCAGGTGGCGCAATTAGTTGGGTAAACCACAAGCAACGTTCGGTGGCAGTGTCTACGACTGAAGCAGAGTTTGTAGCCGCAAGTGAAAGCACTAAAGAAGTGATATAGCTTTCTCGCTTATTAAATGAAGTTGCTCATTTAGAAAGTGTGCCTACACTTTTTGTAGACAACCAAAGTGCTATAAAATTAGTGAAAAATCCCGAATTTCACAAAAGAACCAAGCACGTAGATGTGCGATATTTCTTTGTGCGGAAAAAGTTTCTCGAGGGAAAACTAGGGATTGAACATGTTAGTGGTGAAGAACAGATAGCAGACATTCTGACAAAACCACTTACAAAAAAACGGTTTTACAAATTACGAAACGGCATTGGTGTTGTGTATATTGCTGACAGAACGTTTAGTTGTGGAGGAAGTGTTAAAGATGCGTAACCGCCTCTGATATACAAAACGTGCGTTCTGTATCTTAGCAGCTGTAATTTCAAAATAGTTTTTTTTTATTTTTCAGTTTTTTTTTAATACTTTTGACAGTTCACAAACAAGTTGTGTTTCAATATACGTTTTATTACGTTTGTGTCTTATTCCAGACTCTAATAAATAGAAAGTTCAATATTTTGAACCTAATCTATTAAGGGTAAATATACACACTCACCTATAGCTAATACTCAATTATAAATAATTAGTGCTTGAATAGTTAATTATAGTGCTTAGATAGTAATTTAGAAGATAGCATCGTAGTGAAATTCTATTTCATTATATCTACACGTGTTTGTCGCTCAAATTTTATGGACAATGAAAAGTGTCCTAATTAAGTTATTCAGGATCGATTATCATACAAACCTCTATTCTTTTCTAAAAAGTCGGGCAACGTTTTTTGCTTGACAGTATTTCTGGTGGTATAACTCGCAGGAATGCTTTAAATGTATTTTGCTTTCCCATCTTCACAACGAAATTCAATGTAATTAATTATTGTATTTTGTTTTGTTAATTGCTTGCATTCTACGAAGGTTTTCGTCGTTGTCGCCTAGAATATATATATTTTCGCTTGCCTTCTTAGAATATTCTACACCAATATCGGTGGCAATCGTTCCTCGTTTCGTACCCACATTGTTTTCAAAGTTGTATAAATAAACGTTCAACTTTTGAAAAGCTCTCTTATCTATTCGACTTCGTTCTTACTTCTTCGTCATACTTCTACAATACTTCTGTTATACAACATTCTGTGAACGTTGTGAAGTCGCGATTTTAAAATGCGTTTGTGCTAGTACAGTAGAATTAAGTTGTTCCAGCCCCCAGCCATAGATGAATACAGCCGCATTTCTTGAAATGGTACCAAAAAGAAGATAGCCCCAAGTACAATGCATTTTTCTGTTTGCTTTATTTTGTGTTACTGTTTTGGAAGATAGATACTTCTTTTGATTGATTTCGCAATAAATTGTAGACCGATGTTTATACACGCTCACAACACGAATCATCATGTACTTATTTTTATAATTTAATATTTAATAATTTGAATGTGTTTAGAGCGCTTTCCTACTGTTTGTTTTTTACTGTATAAATTAATGTGAACGTCAATAACTAACTGTTTAAAATTTTAAGGTTACAATGCGCTTCCTACAGCAAAATTTTTACTCACTATATTATTACTGCTATTATTATTACTATTATTATTACTACTTTCCTTAGAAATTTACATGTAAGTTTTTTAAAACAAAATTCTCACTTCAAACTTTATTTACCGAAATACTTTCTCCGTTCCGAAAGGACCAGCACCTTGAGGACGTTCTAGATTACTGGAAAGGGTAGAATGACTTCCGCATTCCTGTGATCTAAGGAGCCAAACTACAGGTCCACCACAGTAGTAGAGTCTCTAGTGACAAACCAGACTAAAAGAGGTCCCCGAAAGAGAGCGGAAGCTTTTTCGGTGCTAGAGTGGTAGAGACCATAGGGGGTCGGTATGGCATCCTAAGGCACACTACTGTGATGTGAAGAAATATTAGGAGAAGACCAATTTGGGTTTAGGCGAAACAGGGGAACACGGGAGGCTATCTTAGCTCTGAGGGTGATAATGGAGAAAACAATAGAAAAAGGGGAAAGCGTGTATATAGGGTTTGTAGATCTGGAAAAAGCATTTGACAATGTAAAATGGAAAAAAATGTTTGAAATATTCAAAAAGATTGGAATGATTTTTATTGATAGACGAATAGTACATAGACATAGTACAAAGACCAAACAGCAGTAATAGAATTAGAGCAGGCACATAGATAAATAAATATTAAGAAAGGAGTTAGACAGGGATGTGCCATATCCCCTTTAATTTTTAACGTGTACATCGAAGAGGCAATGAATATTGTCAAATGCAGATGATATAGCGTCATTGGCATCTAGCAAATAGAGTTAGCAGCTGCTTAGTGAAATGGAAACGGCTTTAACTAAAAGATTCGGTATGAAAATTAACAAATATAAAACTAAAGTACTAGTATGCAAAGAAGATAAAGATAAATTAAAAACAAGAATACAAATGGTTAACGAGAACTTACAAGAGGTTAAGGATATTTGCTACCTAAGCAGCCAAATAATGCAAGATGAGTAGAGCGCAAAAGATATAAAAGAAAGATTAGCACAAGAAAAAATTACAATTACTGTGTTCAAAGACAACAAACATAGGTGCACGGAAAGGATTGCTTAAAACATATGTGTGGAGCAGAGCACTGTACGGCTGTGAAACCTGGACAGTAGGAGAAGCGGACAGGAAAAAGATAGAAGCTTTTGAAATGTGATGCTACAGACGTACGATGAATATATCATGGACAGACAAAGTTAAGAACAGAGATGTACTAGAAATGGTAGGCAAAGAAAGAAGTAAGTAGAAAACACTAAAAAATAGGAGATATAAAATCATAGGCCACAACTAAGTCATGAGGGAATAGTGCGGGATATACTAGAAGCAGAGGTAGGAAAAAGGGAGGTAGAGGTAGACCTAGGTTAGACTATTAAACACAGATAGTGAAAGATGTAAGCTGTGAGAATTTCGTGGAAATGTGTCAGAATAGAAGTCGAAGGAGGTACGCGTCCGAGCAATTCCAAGATGGAAAACCTAATGACGAAAAAAATAACTGTACTTAAACCTTATGATTATTATACGCAACTACAGGTATTGGTTTTGCAATATTTTCAACTAATGTTAATTGTGCGAAAGGATTTACTCGAAAACTATTAATTCGGCAAATGTCTAAGTGTTGGGGGATACTAGGTAACCACAGACTGCTTAACACCCTTCACATACCACTGAATCTTGGTGAAATAAGGCAGACAATTAGGTAACAACAGAAGGAACACCGAGTTGTATCTAGGCTGTTGGAATTTCAGGGAACGGTGTAGGTTAGCTCAGAATAAGTGAAGATACGCATTCAACAGGTTTCAAGATGGAAAACCTAATAACGTAAAAATAATTGCACTTAAATCTAATAATTCTTATAAACAACTACAGGTGTTGGTTTTGAAATATTTTCAAATAATGTTGACTGTGCGAAAGGATATATTGGAAAACTATTAATTCGGCAAATCTTCAAGTGTTGGGGGATCTTAGTAGCCGCAGGCTGCTTAACAGCCTTCACACGCTACTGAATATCGGGAAAATAGGGTGTATATTTGTAAACAATAGGAGGAGAATCGAACTGCATCTAACTAGAAAGCTCAGCGGCTATGTTCGAAGACAACAAACATAAAAACAAGAAGAAAATTGTAGAGAACATATATGTGGAGCACAGCACAGTACGTCTATGAAATAGGGGCGGTAGTAGAAGCACGGTAGAAGCCTTTTGGAATGTTGTGCTACAGGTGTATGAAGAGGATAACATGTACAAACAAAATTAATAACAAAGAGGTTATAGAAATAATATGGGAATAAAGATATCTGGAAACAAAAAAATAGGAGAAACAGAATGGCAGGATACGTTCTAAGGCATTTTTGGGGAATAGTGCGGGATATATTACAAGCTTGAGATAGGAAAAAAGTAGGTAGAAGTGGTACACCTAGATCATATTATTGCAGGCAGATAGTGAAAGATGCTGACTGTGGAAATTTCAGGGAAATGAGTAGGTTGGTTCAGAATAGGAAACAGTAAGGGTGCGCGTCTAACCAGTTCCAGGACTGCAGACCTAATAATGATGAGATACTTTTTAATGTACAACTATAACTAACACAAAATTACCTTCAACAACTATAGCAAAATTTAAGAATCAAATTTAAAACATAAGAAAACAAAAGTTTAGTATCGTATAGTTGCTTTCTAGAAACATAAAAGCCAACTACATTTAATAAAGGTTTTGTGATAGTTCTGACTCTAGAACATTTTAGAGAAATGTGTATTAAAAATGTTTATAAGATCCTTGAGCACAAATGTCCAACCAAAGAAAATTTCTAGTGATAATCAGACGATATGCCGATGTTTTAATTCGGAAAACAACGTAACAGATTTGACTTGAAGAAACTTTTTTTAAACAAACCAGCAACATGTAAAATCCATTTATTCCACGAACATCTAGGCTTCGGTATCAGCATCATTTGAATATAATACAAGATCTTAAATTCTCTCCATAATTTTCAACATGAAAACAAATAATTACTCCTCACAAAGTAGCTACTACAGGATGCTTAATTAGATAAACCTGTTATGTAGTTAATTCTTAAATTATGTAAAACTTCAGCAAAATAAAATCATGATAACATTACTTCCAAAGATGTTAATCCTTAAATTATGTAAAACTTTAATAACATAAAATCATGATAACGTTATTTATAAAGATTTTAATATTTAAATGCGCATTGGTTAGAACAGAAAGTTAGATTTTCTGTATGATATTCATTTTAAGTACTACAATATTTTTAAAGGAATTTGCAAGTTGTGCTTCAACATTACGAAGGTCATCTTAACTCGTCTGATACTTGAATACGACTGCTTCGTCACGTCTCACTGGTTCATCTGACGATAAGAAACGTACGTTAATGCAGGTTTTTATATATCGCAAAAAATATTACTCATAATATTAAAGCGTTGTATATTTCGTAATATCAAACCCTACATGTATTTATTGTATAAGCAAAACGTTAATGCTAATAAAGTATGTAAATAGACCACAATATTGTACAATAAATTAGGAGTTTTTAAAATGTTACATTATTAAACGCTTGATTAGCGCTATAGCTGCCTATGTTATAGCAATATTATTAATTTCTAATACACATATAAATTGCTATTATTAATATTCGAACTGAGGAAACATATACACCAATAATTATTTTTGTTCAAATCTCGTTTAGATACATTTCGTTAACCGTAACTGCTTTCTATAAAATGGGATAGGCGATCACTAAGAAACCATGTGAGAATAAAAAACACAAATGTGTGTTACATTGGGTTTGAAATGCAGTTATCAATTAAATGGGATTGTAAATAATTTATTAAAAAGTGTACTTGAAAGTAGAATTACATTTTATTAGATTAATTATTGTTTTGAAATAATAAAAATCCCTATAAGCTTTTAAATCCATAAATTTTTTTGTATTATTTATACAACAAGAATTACCTCAACATTATTTGTTAAAGGTATATGAAAAAGAAGGTTAAGAAATTAGCTCGTGAACGTCGTTTACAAGAAGATCTAAATATTTTTGCAGTTCTGCGTATTCGTTTTCCTACAGCATGTCGATGTCTTAAACTATTTGCAATGGCTAGAAGGAAGTGTATTATTTGTGGAGAACCGGAACCTAGAAGAAAAAGAAATTTACCCCATGATTTTGAAAAATGTATAACTCCAACGTGCTATTTTGTTCATTGCGCTGAATGTTGGTACGACATGGGGCAGCAATGTTTTGCTTGTACAGATTCCTCTTCTGATGGTACAGATTGCGAAAACTCCGATGAAGGTGTTTATGATTCTGATTAAATGTAGTGTATTAAGTAAGATAGGTGTTTGATTATTATAACAATGTTAAGAACTAGATTATTTTTACTGAAATAACGAACCACCTCATTATTCCTCTACCCCCGCAATGAAGGACGGTAGCTAAGATTAAAGATTGATTTAAAATGTTACTGAGAAGAATACCGATAAATTATATGCTGCTTAGCTACGTTTTTAATCAATAAGAATTCTTACAAAAATTTTATATCGCCTGAAGCTTTCTAAAAATGGCTTTATAATCAGATACAAGGATGAGAAAAATATTTATTTCTTTACAAACGTCTTATGATCACAAACTAAAATTATACGTACAGTGGAGAACGCTTGTTGGTCTACTTGGTTGTAGCTCTAGCAAGACTTTATTGTTATCACCCAAACAACTAAAAATCTTAATCGGATTCATGCGATAACACACACCATGGTCTACCACCCTAAGCTTAATTGCAGGTTGAAACAATTCATATGTATTTGAAAATAGCTCCACCCTGTTACAAAGTAGTGCAACGGAAATAATCCATACAGATAGCAGAATTGAGTCCGTTTTCTATACTTACATTAGGTTTTGAAATTTAAATCAGTTACTAGTATTTAAACCTAAATGCATACAGCTATTTAAAATTAATGTTTTATTTCAAACTATAGTTCCTGATACCGATGTATCAATGTTTAAGCCTAATTTTAAATTTTAAAATAAAAATTTGGTATACACATAACGGACATCGTTATTAGGGGTAAAGAAATAACTTTCGTATATTTGCTAATTGAATATTTTAGAATGTTTTTCTATAAATCTACGTTTTAGAAAGTGCATATTTTTGGGCTTAATATTTGAGAAGATGTTCTCTCATTTGTTAATTTCAATATATTCTGTTACTTATCGCTAACATTACTATTGTGGTGTTATAGTCACAGCAAATAAATTTACCTAACCTCTTAATATTTAAAAAAATAAACAATTGTAAGACATCTATAGAAAGACTTTTTACTTTTATTCAACATGTCAACATTAAACGATCTAGATAGTGCTTTTATACAATCTGTATCATCTCTTCACTCCCCGGAACATATACTAAGTGGAAAACCTTCAGCAATTCAGATTAATCTAGAAGAAGCTATAAAAAATAAAACCGGTGTTGCTAAAGATTTCTCTGCCTTAATTGCATCTGTCACCAAAAATGCTGCAGACGAATTAAAGACAATTCAAATTCCTACTGAAGAAAGCAAAACATCAAGCTCTGATAATGATCTTGAATTAGATCTTTTCAATGAGGATTTGATGTGCATTATTTGCAGGTAAGTAAATGAACTTCAATATATGTCTTTTTACAGTATTTTCTGTAGTGGTATGGATGTAGGAGCAAAAAATCGACTACTTGAATGTTCTGGGTGTCATTCTTTATACCATCAAGAATGCCATCGACCTCCTGTTACAACTTCGGATTCTGATGGTTGTTGGACGTGCCATAATTGCAAACACTAAATTAAATTAATTGAAAATACAGATCTTGTTTTAAAAATGTACAGGAGTGATGTTTGTTACAGTGATAAGTTGTACATATTGTGGCAGTTATTTTCAAAATTGTCATTAAAGTGTAGACATTAATACACCAGTATGCGTGTGTTTTACTATCAAGATAAAATGCAATTATTAATTGATTTTTAGTTGTTATGCTAATATATAGTTTATCTAATATTAAGCTTGAAACCATTAATTAGCAATGTTAACAGTTGTTTTTGCATATGATATTTGTATTGAAATGCAAGAGTTGGTACATGTACTGCAGCTTATGTTAAACTATTATTTCCTTAATGATCAAGTTTCATAAAAGGAGCATTTATATTAATGTCATTTTCATTTGAATTTTAAGACTATTATAGCAAATACTAGTAGTGGATATGTGATCATACATCGTAATTCATAATGCTTAAAACTAAATTACAGGTATTAAACTCTCAACTTTTTCAAACTGAATTAATTTTTTGTTTTCTTATAAGTTATCATGATATGTGAAATAGAACTACAATTAATTTTCTTAGAGTTATTTGCATTTTAACAATATGTTTTCTGTTTAAAAGAACTTTAGTAAATGAGAACATTACATTAGGAAGTCTTACAAATAGTGATTCTAATAAATATAACACTAGCTCTATTTACACTGTTTCCTTGTATGTGCATTTGAACTACGGAGCTCTGGCCCTAATGAGAACCATCTGAAACCAGAGTATAAAAGTTCAGGATAGTTCTTTGTTTCTTATTTTGTACTATCTTTGGTTGTATTTTTAGTTTTTAACTTCTTAAAGAAATATTTATAAATCAAATACAATATCAGTGAAATAATTGTGATATACAAAAATATCGTTAAACGCTAATATTCTTAAAATACAATACGTGGGTTTCTAGTTTATTTAATTTAATGTATCTTTTTCCAAAACTCGATAGACTTTGTTTAGTTCGTCCAGATCTAAATCTACTTATATAGGTTTATAGTCGGTTATTAACATTTTTTAATTATTTATATAAAGTTCTAAGCGTGGTAATACTCATCATCATTGTGTCTTCAGTGCTGGAACTGGTTGGACTCGTACCCCTATTGTTTCCTATTCTGAAATCACCTACACATTTCCCTGAAATTAGCAATCTACAGCAATCATTATCTGCATGCAATAGTCCGATCTAGGTCTACCTCTTTTTTCCCATCTCTACTTGTAATATATCCCGTACTAGTCCCCAAAAATTCCTTATAACGTATCCTGCCTTTCCATTTCTCCTTTTTTTTTTGTATTCCACAGATATCTTTATTCCCGTACTATTTCTATAACCTATTTGTTATTAAATTTGTCTGTCCATGCTATCATCCTCATATATCTGAAGCATAACGTTCTAGAAGACTTCTCTTTCTGTCTGCTTTTCCTACTGCCCGTATTTCATAGGTATACTGTGCTGTGCTCCACACATATGCTTCCAACAATTTTCTTCTTGTTTCTATGTTTGTTGTCTTTGAACACAGCCGGTTTTTTCTTGTTAGATGCAGTTGGGTCCCCATCTATTGTTTTACAATTATTTCCCGATATTCAGTGGTACTTGAAGGGAGGCGTCGCCGTGGATCAATGTAGTAAGCGTAAGACTACGGATCCCAAGGTCCTGGGTTCAAATCCCGACACGGCCGACTGCTTGAAAAATGACAGGTGAGCATTTTTCACAAAAATTACGCCCTCGTTCGGATGAGAGGTTAAATGGAGGTCCCGTGTGTGAGTGTTGTCACGCACGTTAAAGATCCCTACCTTGCCTGGAACGGTAAGGGTTCGGCAAAATTCTAAATTTCCAGGCAACAAAAAACTCGCCTCCTGGCCAATTTAGTACCTTCTGGTGGAGCATTGGAAATATAAATGCACGGTACTTGAAGGGGAGGCGGCTCTATGGCGTAGTTGGTATGCATGTGACTACTACACTCAAGGCCCCGGGTTCGAATCCCGACACAGTCCGCTTGAAAAATGTTAGACGTGCATTTTTCACAAAAATGCGCTTTTGTTCGGATGAGAGGTAAAATAAAGGTCACGTGTGTGAATGTTGTCAGGCACGTTAAAAGTCTCTACCTTATTTGGAACAGCAAAGGTTCGGCAAAATTCAAAAATTTTTCAGGTTAAAAAAACTTGCTTCCTGGCCAATGTAGTACCTTCGGATGGAGCATGGGAAAATCACATGTAGGGGTTTGGGGGGGGGGGGGCTGCCTGTGGCTGTCAAGTTCCCCCAGCACGAACATTTACCGAATTAATAGTTTTTCCAATATATCTTTTCACACAATCAACCTTAGTTGAAAGTATTTCACAACCAACACCTGTAGTTTAAAATAATCATCAGACTTAAGTGCACTTATTTTTTCGTAATTAGGTTTTCCATCTTGTAACTGGTTGGAAGCATACCTCCACTTATTTATATTATGCGCTAAGGTATACAGTTACCTGAAATTCCCCCAACATACTATATACCGGTTCTCTTTCTATTGTTTTCTAATTATATGCCCTATGTCAGTGAGATTCAGCACTATGTGAAGGGGGGGCGGAGGATCAGTGACATAGTTGATATGCATGTGACTACTACACCCCAGGTCCCGGGTTCGAATCCCGACACGGTCCGCTTGAAAAATGTTAGGCGAGCATTTTTCACAAAAATATGCCCTCGTTCGATGGAGAGGAATATAGAGGTCCTGTGTGTGAGTATTGTCACGCACATTAAAGATCCCTACTTTGCTTGGAACAACAAGGGTTCGGCAAAATTCAAAATTTTTCAGGTAAGAAAAAACTCGCTCCCTGGCCGATGTAGTACCTTCGGTTGGAGCATTGGAAAATCACATGTAGGGTATGTGAAAGGGATTAAGCAGCCTGTAGCTGCCAAGATCCGCGAACATGTAGACAGTTGCTGAATTAATAGTTTTCCAGTAAATCCTTTTGCACAATTGCACAACCAATACCTCTAGTTGCTTATAATAATCATCATGTTTAAGTACAGTTATTTTTTTTGTCATTCGTTTTTCCATCTTGGGTTTGGTTGGATGCGTACCTCCATTGATTTCTATTCTGAGCTAGCCTACCCATTTCTCTGAAATTCCCACAGCTACATCTTTGACTATTATCTGTGTGCAATAGTCCTACCTAGGTCTACCTCTAACTCTCTTTTTCCTATCTTTGCTTCTAATATATTCTGCACTATTCTCTCATGCTCTAGTATGTGGCCTATCATCCTATCTCTACTATTTTTTACTGTTTTCAACATATTTCCTTCTTCCCGTGCCATTTCTAGTACCCCTTTGTTCTTAACTTTGTCTGTCCATGATATCTTTATCATACGTCTGTAGCACCACATTTCAAATTTCTACCTTTTTCTTGTGCACTTCTTTTACTGTCCAGGCTCACAGCCGTACAGTGATGTGCTCCACACATATGTTTTAAACAATCTTGTTTCATGTTTGTTGTCTTTGAACACAGTAGTTGCTTTTTCTTGTTAAATGTAGCACGACTTATAATATTTGTTTTATATCTTTTGTGCCTTTCTCATCTTGCGTTATTTGGCTTCCTAGTTAGCAAAAATCCTTAATCTCTTGTTACCTATTTGTATTGGAATTTTTTTATTTAGTTTCCCCTCTACATACTAGTACTTTAGTTTTATTTTTGTTAATTTTAATACCGTATCTCTGTGTTAGAACTGTTTCTATTTCATTTAGAGCGGCTTCTAACTCTTCCTTGCTTGATGCTAATACCACTATATCATCTGCAAATCTAAGCATATCAATCTTTTGTCCCTGCATAGTAATTCTAAATGTCTTCCTGCATTTGGCAGTATTCATTACCTTTTCAATGTACAAGTTAAAAATTAATGGCTCCTTGCATAAGCTATGTACTATTCGTCTATCCCTATAGCTCATTCCAATCTTTTCAAGTATTTCGAATATTTTTTTCTATTTGACATTGTCGAATGCTTTTACCAGATCTACAAACTCT
The DNA here is from genome assembly GCA_036346225.1 of Platerodrilus igneus. NCBI lineage: Eukaryota > Metazoa > Arthropoda > Insecta > Coleoptera > Lycidae > Platerodrilus > Platerodrilus igneus. The sequence continues at coordinate 5,933,800 of JARFIW010001303.1, forward strand.
ATATACACACTTTCCCCTTTTTCTATTGTTTTCTCCATTTATTACCCTCAGAGCTAAAATAGCCTCCAGTGTTCCCCTTGCCTAAACCCAAATTCTTATTTTTGACACGTGTGCTGTTAAACTTATTGTTTGAAAATTTTCACATTTATCCATGCCTCTCTTTTTTGGTATAGTTACTATGGTGTTACGTTTGAAGTCTTTGTTTATCGTATTCTAAAGCACTCAATTATTGATTTGCCTAAAAGGATAATAACCTCAAAGTAATTTACACTTTCATAAATGGTTATATTACTTTTAGTTTCAAAAAACACGACGACACTAACGATGTTCCTTCGTTATAAGAGCAATAACTTTGGAAGTTCTCTATTTTGATTAATTCTTAAAACAAAAGATTTTCGGCGATTTAAAAATTTCCGAAATGCTACCGACTACAACAAATAAGTTAGTCACTCCTGAAAATGATTTTTTAAAAAAATTTTATCGTCATGAAAACAATATATACATATTTTGATTCTAACAAATTTAATGCTAGATCTATTTTTACCGTTTCCTTATATGTGCATTTGATTTACATAACTTGCAGACACTTCTTTCATGTTGTGATTATATCCCTGTATCAAAGCACATATGATCATTGTTCAGAATGACATTTTCTTATTAATTTGCATAAAATTTTATAGAATTGATAATATATGTTAAACTCTTGGTATAATTGTTTTTGTAATGACTTGAAAAGCAGAAAATACTTTCTTATATAGCAACAACCATAAACAAATATTATCTCCTTAGATATAAAAACATTGAATTAAATTACTCTCTTATTACATTGGTTGTTACCACTGCCATAACAACTGATAAGATTGATCTGTTTGCAAATAGAAACATTGCCATCATTGTTCATTAGATATCTGATGTTACTTTTATTGCTTCTGGTGTATTATTTTTCCTCGTACCCACATACTTTTTACTATGTTTGAAACCTGATTTACAGCATATACCTCAGATGGTCGATGCTAATTCTATTTCTAATAATAGTGAAAAATCCCATGTTCTGACTTAGGTTGAACATATCTAGAAATTTCGTTCAACTTGTTACATTTTCTATTATGTTTTTATATTCAAAAGTGTATGCATTCTATCTTTTTCAGTTTTTGTGCACAATATTCTTTTGATAGGCTATGGGAATACGTTGGCAACTCAATCGGTTATTGTGAATGTCATATGCCTTATATTACAAAACTTTGGCATTAGTTTGGGATGCATTAGTTTACTTGGACTGCTGTTGATGATAAATTATTTAATATAATTGGCTTGGTTCAAATACCTGTAGCATTGGGTAGCAGGCGTTATGTTTCCTTAATTAACAAAATTGAGAGTTTTTAGAACATAGTTACTTACCACATTAATGTCACAAAAATGGTTCTCTGAAATTTTCCTCAAGAAAACACCAGCAAGGCAATATAGCATGGGGTTCAAAACTAACAATTTTTTTTTAAAAATATGCCTCTTCTATCAAAGTAGCCATATTTATTTTCAAATTATTTATAACGCCTAACGTTTACGTCATTACAGCCTTTGATGGCTTATAAGTTGTTTTTAAACAACTGGAGTTGGTGCATTTTATCTGATTTTTGTAAATCTGACGGACTGTTGAGAATGACAAATACGGTTTATTTTTCCTTTTTTTTAAAGTGGTTGTGAAATCTCATCCAGTATATGCATGAAAGATTGGCAATGCCTTATTCAATTCAGATCCCATCAAATTGTACAACTTTGTTAAATTAACTGCGGTGTCATGTGGCCATACATTAACCATATTTTTTTGTTAAAAAATTTGTGCATAACATGCATCCAAAACAATTATAATCACATCAGTGTTGCTTGCACAAATTAAAATTTTTTTTCAGCATTGGTTTTGTTAATATGAAAAATGAGCCTTGTGTCTGCCTCTTCGTGGTCACATTGATACGCGACTTCTCCTTTTTTCAAAATCTCGTTACCTTCTCCCTGGTGGAGAAGCATTTGCTTTCTTGAGTAACGTAAACTTTTTTTTGTTGCAAGAATTGATTTAGCAAAATTGTATTGCCAAATATTCACAAAGAAATCTTAAGAAGGCTTCTTCGAATTGTATGTTATTTAAACTTTTATTAATGTCTTCGTCTCGTTTTTAGATTGAACTCACTATACCATTGTAGGCATTACGGATCTGTCTCTTTTGTCATTCGGCATCTTTTATGTAAGGGGTCGCGGGCATTTAACAAATATTAGATGAATAACTTCAGCTTTTGTCATACAAAGTTTTCTCAGAATAACCTCAGCCATTTGTCAAAACGTCAATGGCATAGACCCCACAGTTCTTAGAAAATGAAATGCATCAACTAATAATACATCCGCATCAGGATTTGACTTTTCCATCAGTGTTTTAAATAATTTCCTATCTTTGATTTCTGTGTATGAAACATATCTCGATTGGAATCAAATAATGCCGCATGTGCCGGTGCCATTAGATATGATAAACATAACTGAATGTCAACCTGATTATTCAAACCTATTACCAGTAAACGTCCAAAAATATCGCGTTGCATTTTTAAGTGAGATTCTTTTTTGTTATGCTAATCTTTTTGTTTAGTTCATGCCCTCTGTAACACTTCGCCCTCCTTCCCTGACCTATGTAGCTGTCAAAGAAACAAGGAACGAGTTACCTAATACAGGTATAATCAAATGCCAACTTTATATCACTTTTTATGGTTCAAAATTGCAATACAAGGGTCCACTTACCTATTCCAATAGTCTTTACTCTACTTTCCTCAAACGCCTCGGCTACTCTACAGCGGAGAGTACATGGACATGTCCCAGGGTGGGTAAGCCTAGAATTCTGAAACCGATACTGGTGAGTTAACTTACCCAAAAGTTTACAAAGTATCTGTACCTAAATGTATTTCAACAAACCCCTTTTAATTGTAAAATATCTCAACATTCGTATCAAGTAATGAATTTAATAATCTTTAATATGGTGATATAACTATTTACATTATCTATCTCGACATTCTTGAATGAAATAAAATCAATATCTCTTACTTAACTAAAAGTTCCCTTAAGCCGGGTTGTTAAATATTGTACTAAGCACTGCAAATTCTACAGTTAAAACAAATTGGCTTCCAACTTAAACATAGCCAATAACCCTTTATATTCTATACAAAATTCATAATAATAAGCGGAAATTTCCAACCTTAATCTAGCAACTTAACATATTCATGTAAAAGCATATATATAACTATATAAAAGTTCATACTTGCAACCCCCCGTGTATGCATGGAAATACACGTCCGTTCTCTCGAACCATTTACGCAAAGATTCACTTAATACCTGTGTCGGGTATGCAATACCCATTGTTGCTCCACTCTCTATAATGCCTCCGAGGTAACTTATCCTCACCAGGGTTGATAATGCTTAACACGGATGTTGATAAATTTTGTGCTCGAAACTCTTGATATTCCCCTACTGCTGTAACAACTTGGTTTGGAATTAGGCCTCCGAAATCCAAACTTCCACAATCAATCAATAATGAACCATATAGGTGTGGTTAAGTATCATTTTCTTTGCAGTTAATAAATCTGCACTTTCTACCATTAACCGCCTTACAGCTGAACCATTTGGTTTTTTTATTATACTTAAATTTATTACGATTTACTTTTCCTTTACGAGCCGAACTTATGTGTTCTTTATCCACTACTTAAACTTACTATTCTTCCCGTAATAAGCATACTCACTTCTTATTTGTGTTCACTAAACATTAATTTACACTGGCATATAACCAATACTGTTACGCGACCAGGCAGCGTAACCAGCACTAGCTCCGGGCTAGTTATTGTCACATTTACGTGCCTTCTTTCATATCTTTTTGCCTTTGTGTGGCTTGGTGAGTCTTTGTGGGTCGTGTGTCTGAATTTTTCCACTTCCTATATTTATATACCTTTGATCACGTGACTGTTTTAGCCAATCAAAAATCTTACATATTTTACGATTGTATATCATCCCTACATGTGCTTTTAGGTTAATGATTTAAATCGACTTTTATTATTGCCATTGCTAATTGAAACTACCCTATATTTAAATTTAAGTTATTCTGCAATATTCTACAGTATTTCCTGTTAGTATTTTTATAGATATCACGAAAAATAACATTTTATTATGTACTTCCGGTTTCGAATTCTCTAGAACAACTAGCATTTCCTTTGGCGCCTTAATTTAAAATCTTCTAAATTTCACCGGATGTTAGATATCAGTTGATAGATTATGTTCATTTAAAGTGTCAATTGTCAGCCAAAGTTGAACTAGGATTGGATAACTATCTTAATTCAGGTCAGTGATAGGTTATATTTTTAATAGAATTATCTGTGATTGGCCGAAAATATTATTTGAAATTTGGATTAATTTAAAAATGTTCTTGGGTGTTATACCTCTAAAGCAAAGTTTTGAATTTTATTGCATTTAATGGCTTTCTCTGATTTGTTAGGATCAGCGTTGCATTCTTTAATGAATTTGAGTTTTTATTTGTAACTGTCATTGTCTAGATTAGGTAAAAAATATGTAGATTTTTGTTAGTTGCTCGGCCAATGGTAATATTTATGAGTTGGGTTTTATTTATTTTATTGTAAAATGGATTTAGGTTTTTTTATTTCTATTATTAAGACTTGTACCGCTTCTTGGTTTGTTTCCATTTCATGGCACTGCAACTCGACATATGTTTTATTTTTTGAAATAGTTGTTGCATATAAATTTGACGCTAATGACCTGTAAAGTATCAGAAAGATTTACAGTCAGCTATCTCTAGGTGCAAGGAGGAGTTTGATAATAACAAAAGAAATTCTTTCAGGGGTGTACAATTTCAACATGTGCAACCTTCCTAAAAGGGAAAGGGCCCTGAACATGCAGTCTAATTATATAATGTTGAGCTCCAACTCAGCTGGTTCTAATCTTTTCTCGTAGATAGTGATTGAGCACCGAGACAACTAAATGATTATTTCTGAGTTCTTTTGACAGGCTAACGGAATCTTACTTACACTCGCTTCCTGTATTACTTTAGTCTAAACACAAAGAAAAAAACCATCATCAATAGGTCTGCAGTCGCGAAACTGGTTGGAAGTTTACCTCCATTATTTCCTATTCTGAGCTAACCTACACATTGCCCTGCAATTCCTACAGCCTAAATCTTTCACTATATGTGTGCAATAGTCTAATCTAGGTCTACCTCTACCTCTCTTTTCTTCCATTCTCTGCTTCTAATGTATTCCGCACTATTCTCTCATGCCTTAGTATGTGACCTATCATCCTATCTTTCCTATTTTTTACTGTTTTCCACATATTTCTTTCTTCCCCTATCATTTCAAGAACCTCTTTGTTTGTAACTTTGTCTGTTCATTATACATCTGTAGCACCGCATTTCAAAGGCTTCTACCTTATTCCTGTCATCTTCTCCCACTGTCCACGTTTCACATCCGTACAGTGCTGTACTCCACACATATGTTTTCAGCAGTCTTTTCCTTGTTTTTGTGTTTGTTGTCTTTGAACATATTAGTTGCTTTTTCTTGTTAAATGCAGCATGGCCTTGTGCTAATTTTTGTTTTATATCTTTTCTACTCTTCTCATCTTGTGTTATTTGACTTCCTAGGTAGCAAATATCTTTAACCTCTTGTAAGTTCTTGGTTCCTATTTGAATTCTGGTTTTTGACTTGTAACATTAGTTAAGCTTGAACAAGAATTTATACAGAATAAATCCTACCACTTTTCATGGTAGTTAATCAATAAAATATCGCCCCAATTCAATACCTTAAAAATAATTTAAGCATTCGTACATTTTATTAAATAAATTCCGAATCAACCAACCATATATTTCAGTTCCTATTTTTGAAGCGAACGAGAATTCGTCAAACATTTAAAGCACGGTTATTACTCATTTAATTGTATTGTTGAGAAGGGTTTAAGAAGCAGACAATAATTTCTCTTAGTTATCAAAGAAGATGAATGCGTTTCTGAAAATAGTTAAAATAACTTCGTGTTGTATTAGTCATTTCAAATTGTCCCATTCAGCACCCATCACAAAGATAGACAAAAATTAATGTATACATGTTTTCAATTTTAGATTAGAAAAATCGCTTACTATTTAGGCGTATATACTTTACTCCAACTTAAACAAACTGTCACTCAAATCCGTTTCTCATTATCAGACAGCTTAAATTTTGGGTTCTGCTTAACCGATCGTGGTGCAAGAAAGTTACTGGGTTTTTGAATAAGTATGTAATTAGAGAAACATTGTCTACATTCAACGTGGAAAGCTTTCTGAGGGATTTTTGCAGATTTAATAATAAAACCAGTACTTGATTTATTAGTGAGTGAAGTATCATTACTAATAACTGGATATTGTATAAGGCACTTGCGCGGATTTGTATAGCAGAATACAACAACAGCTCTCCAGAAATTGCTGCTTAGGATTCGAGGAGAAATACATAACTGTATATCAACTAAAGCTTTTTTTTCATTTTCCTAATTGTATTGCTGAAATTTACACCTGATTGAAGAAGTAGATTTATTACTTACCAATATAACTTAATATTTAGGTAGAAGTTATTGTTAGGAAGATAGTGTACTATCAGTAGGATACATCTGCTAATGTATATACCATTATTATGTTGTATGTGACTGACGCTAATTTCATTGATTGTAGAAATAAAGTAGCTTATTAAGTTGTTCAAGTGAGTTGTCATTATTTACAAATTGTGATATAATATTAAAAATTTTGATTATGTTAGTGCGAAGGGAGCTTTTGTTCAATCGAAACTACTGTTTCACGAAGAATTTTGCATTAAGACTAATTGGTTAGTTAATTTGTGAGGAAAGTTTATTTGAAAGTTAAATTCTTTTCTTTGAACCATAATTGAACACAGATGATTAATATTTTTGGGGATTAAATTCAGTAAAGGTATTTCATTAATTGTTTATTAGTGTTCATAGTTTGATTTGAGAAAAAAAAGTGAAATTTAAAGTATCTGTGTATTAAAATAGTGTTTATATTGAAAACTAGTATTGCGGTGACTGTTCTTTGATACCGGTTCCTGATCGACGGTCGGGCTCCCTATGAGCGAAGACCAGAGAGTGCAGAATTACAGGTAATATATTTAAATCAGACTTGGTACAGTAATTTAGCAGTAGTATCCACTTTAGTCCTTATAATTTTTGGCATTATTTGCATTAACCCCTATTTTAAGGAAAGCCCACGACCTACCATAGCTAGTCGGGATTAAATTCTTGATTTATGGTACAAGCATTCCCCCTTTGTTTTCGAAATTAATTCGTGATAGCCAATCAGCACGAAACAGGCTTCTTTACATACTAGTACTTTAGTTTTATTTTTATTAATTTTCATACTGTATCTCTCTGTTAGAACTGTTTCCATTTCATTAACAAATGCTTCTAGCTCATCCTTGCTAGATGCTACTATCACATGCAAATCTGAGCATACCAATCGTTTACCCCTGCATAGTAACTGCAAATGTCTTTCTGCATTTGAATTCATTGCCTCTTTGATATACGAGTTAAAAATTAAGAGGGATCAGGCACATCCCTGTCTCGCCCGTTTCTTAGTATTACTTCTCTAACATTCTTGATCTAATTCTATTACCGTTGTTTGCTCTTTGTATAAGCTATGTACTATACGTCTATTTCTATAACTCATTCCAATTTTTTTGATATTTCAAACATTTTCTCCCATTTTACATTGTCAAATGTTTGTTCAAAATCTACAAATCCTGTATACACGCTTTCTCTTTTTTCTGTTGTTTTCTGCATTAACACCTTTATAGTTAAAATGGCTTCTCGTGTTCTCCTGTTTCGCCTAAACCCAAATTGATCTTCTTCTAGTATTTCTTCAGCCTATTTTTCCATTCGTCTTTGTACAATGTGCTGTGCAACTTATTGCTCGAAAGTTTTCGCATCCATCTGCACCTTTCTTTTTTTGTATAGTGAGTATGTTGTTATGTTTGAAATCTTTGGGAACATCGCCTGTCTCATAATATAACTTACAAGTTGGATGAGTGATTCTGTTACTGCTTGTCCAGTGGATTTTAGAGTTTCTGTGTGCACCTTATCTATACCCAGTGCCTTATTATTTTTCGGACTCTTTAATTTCCCATGTTAAGGCTGTGTACCTCTTCCTGCTTTGTCTGGTCTGTTTTTGCATTTTTGCCTTTCTTCTATTAAATTCAGAATATACTTTGTTACCCATTGCTTCTTATTTTCTTTTTCTTTGTATCTCAAAATAGCTCCTGGCCACCGTATCTAAACTGAATTTAATGTTATTCCATTCTGTTTCTACTTTTTTATTATCAGAAATTTTCCCGATGTTTTTCAGTAATGCGTTTGACTTTTCCTCAAATCTTGGAGTCTCAAAGTGAAAATGCATTTTTCGGTTCCTTTTTTTTTTCAAATTTAAACTCAGTTTTTATAATTCTGTTGTGTTCAGTGTTGATATCTTTCTATATCTCTTGGCATCTTCCACATATATCGTCTTTTATCATGATGTTGAAATAATAAATTTGTTATGGTTAAATTGTTTTTGTGGCAAAATTCTATCAACGTATTTACCCTGTCGTTTCTTGTGCTTAAACCAAATAAACCTACTACCGCTCCTTCCCTACTTTTGCCTAACACTGCATTCCCTCGTCATTATTAAATTTTCATGTCCTTTTACCAATCTTGGTGTCTTCGATAGCTTTGTAGATCGCTTCTACCTCTTCGTCATTGAAGCTAGAGGTGGGCACGTGTACTTGTATTATTACTGTATCTTCCGATTTAGATTTTAATCTAACCATGAGCACTCTTTCGTTCTTTTGTAAGTAGTTTTCTACACAGTGTCTTACCTTTTTCCACATGGCTATTCCCACTCCCAAATTTCCTTCCTCTGAACCTGCATAAATTACTCTAAATCCTGCGCTCTAAAAATGCTCCGCCATTGACCATCAAACTTTGCTTAATCACTACTATGTTTAATGCTAACCTATCCATTTGAATTTAAAGATTCCCTAGCTTACCTATTTGCTTCTTGCTTCTGACATTCCACGCTTCGACTGGCAAAATATTCCCGGCTCTTTCTTTAAACTTGTCGATCCCATAATCCAAAGTAATTCCTTCCTGCTGATCTAAACGGGGACTATTTTAACTCCAAAATCTTTTACCCCTTAGTATGTTATCATTTTAAAACATTTTCAGCATTCTGTGTACTTAGGAGTGAATGTGGCGGTTTCCCGTTGCCTTCCACATCTCAATAGTGTGTCTTAGAGTGTCATACTGACCCCCAAGGTCTCTGCCACTTTAAGTACTGAAAGAGCTGCAGCCCTCTTTCGGTAACCTGTCTTAGTCAGGTTCCTCACTAATGTGGTTAAACCTATAGTTTGACTCTTCAGCTCACCGAAACATGCAAACCGTTCTATTCCTTCTAGTATTTAAGAACTTCTTCAAGATGCAGGTCTGTTCAGAATGGGGTTAGACTTTCACTTAACCTATATTAACAGACATGAAAATCATAGGTTTTAACAATAAATTCAACACAATAAAACTAGATAAATTCTAACCCTAATTTTAGTCAAATGGTGTATATCTATAAAGGAATATTTTAAACTTATTTAATTATCTAACAAATTTGATATATAAGTTTCTAAGAACACGATCGTGGGGCATATTCCAGGTGCATTTCCTTTGAATATAAAGTGTGTATCCACATAAAAATTTGAGTATTATTAAATTAAGGGTGCATAACGTTAACAAATTATAGCAAGTAATGAGTTAAAAATGTTATCACCTAAAGCTTCTGGTTCAATGCAAGGTTTGTCCACCCTGTTCCAAAGCAAGACGATCTTCTGGTATCAATAAGTAATCCTTTTTACTCCAACCGAGTTGCTGAAAGCTTCCAATTAATCCAGGTTACTTTTCACCTAGTGCCGGTAAGTCGCATAATTCCACGTTATGAACGTGTTTCAGAAGAGATTTTCACTAGCAAACTCAAATTTGAACTACCATACATTGATTACTTACACTTACCATCGCTCAATTTAGTTGATGGTCGACTTTTTACCACTAGAAATGCACGACTGCCTGGTTGTGTTCAGAATACTCCCTACTAGTTTTATTCTATGGTGTATGTAATTTAAAATGTTTTCTGGGGGAAAGGGTTTACGTGCTGTTGTAGTTTCCCATTGACTTCATTCAAAATAACATTTGTGGTTAAGGTCAGGGGCTGTCTTACTGCATAGGAAGTATATGTTCTGGCATGTTTAGCCGGTCATTAAATACTATCAACATTTGCGTCGGGGTTTTGCATTTAAATTTTCTGACGTATTATGTAACCGGTCTATTTAAATAATTTACAATGTTTTCAGTAACGTTGCACTGCTTGAGAATATCTTCAGTTCCACGCTTGTAAACTGATATAAAGGTTAAAGTTCCAATTTTTTAATTGCAGATTGAGAAAGAATGTAACGCATATTTTGCCCATGGATTTCAGTATTATTATTAAACAATATAATACAATAGTGTCATTATAAACTGAAGGAAAGAAACGGTTGCTGATAGTATATGTGTGGAGCACAACATTGTACGACTGTAAAACGTGAACAGTAGGAGAAGCAGACAGGAAAAAGATTAAAGCCTTTGAAATGTGATGCTACAGACGTATAATGAAAATATCATGGGCACACAAAGTTAAGAACAAACCGCGTTTTCGGAAATTTACCTTAGGTTAGTAAGCGGATTAGTTGTAACTCAACTTCAGGTTGGTGGTTTAGTGACCCCGGGTAAGCTAGTAAAGGAACGCGCACGGTCAGCTGAAGGTCAGTGTCACTGTCATTTCTAAACGTATTTATGTCAGTTTGTGATGGTTGAAAACAAAACAAAATAAAGATGAATAAAAAAAATTGGAATGATTGTATCTTGTATTGGGGAAGAATTTTTTGAGAGCAGCGATGAGGAAGATATTGCACAATTGTTCTTTACTAATGAAAAAAGGAGAAAAACTTGTATAAAAAATTAAATGGAAGTTATCACTACTTATTCTTTATCTGGTGAGCAATTACTTTTACTTAATGTCACCCTGAAAGTTTTTTAGATTTCAGAGCACATTTTCGTTTGGAAAAATCAACTGTAGCAATTTTAATTAAAGAATTTGGCGTGGATATTTATAAGCAAACACCACTTGGAGGACGCCCAACTAGCCCTGATAAACAGATATTAGTTTGTTTATGGATGTTAGCTAATCAGGAAGTTTACAGGTTAGTGAAAATAATGTTTTTTATACAGGTTGACATTACTAAAAAATTTTAGATCTGTTGCCGATAGATTTGTTTTGTCGATAAGTACTACATGGGAGTATCTGCGTAGAGTAATTGATATACTAATAAGAAACGTAAAAAAGTTTATCAAATGGCCACAAGATATGAACAGTATATCCAATGGATTCAAAAAGAAAAGTTGAATCCCAGGAGTCGTTGGAGCTATAGATGGAATAGGAAACAATTTCACTCAATACTATTGCAAGGAGTATGCAAATAGTGTTACGGTTTAAATTTTCATTACACTTCAAATTAATTTTATTGCAAACACTTATCTTACATACATGATATTTACAAGAACTTAATTCATTTTGGCTTTGGTATTATAAATTTTTAATTGTCTATTTCTTATTTGAAAATATAAACAGCATTAATTACAATAACTTTCATTCTGACCAATTGAATTCATCTAGTAATTTGTTGTTTTGAAACTTCATCTTAATTGAAATAATATCTATTATTGATTATTGTTTATTAAGAAAATAAGTTGACAGTTTTGATGTGATTGATTTGAAAGAATAAACACAGGTCTGCATTCAGGGAATTGATAGTTATTTAGAACTTGAATGCATTACATTCTAATAAATATATCTCAAAATAAAAAAGGATATATCATGAAATTAATTTTAAATGTTATGGAATTGTTACATGTACTTAACAAGAATTCTTTTGTTTTTAAAAAAGGGAGTTACTCAATGTTATAATTGTTTAGCAGGTGAAATGCTGCCCTGTCTTATTGATTTTAATTATTGAAATTTAATCTCTTTATATTGCATTCCTGTTTTGATTTGGATTATCTGAGAAGAAGGTATTCCCTTTCTGATTGTTTTTGAACAGCTTGGTTAAAGCATGGTGTATGCTAGTGCGAATTTTCTGACTATATCAGAGTAAGAGAAAGTCATCCAAAATATTGGGATTTATCGCCTAGCATAACAAAAAGAATATTGCTGAAGAGTAGAATATTTTTTGGAACAGTTGAACTGGATTTTATATTTCAACCTTGCTTGTTTGGTAGCACATGGTCGCATGCATTATTTGTTATATATTTCTTTCATCCTGGTTTCCAGGGTAAGTAAATCCTTAAGTAAATTAGAAAATTAAACACAATTATTATTACAGATTTTTATTCTTATTTTTATTTCATTTTTGTTTGGAGTCTTGTCTTTGTCTTGAGTATATGTTGTACAATAAGAAACCATTTTGGACTGGAGTATAAAGGCTGCAAGTGGTGGTTGCAAAAATGTTAAGGATGCTGATGGCTTGCCGTTCCATGTCATGTGTATCTAGATGAGTATAGCTAATTAGGATTAGTAGTTAAGTGTGGATCTCTAACTCGTAAATGACTTATTTTTGTGGAAGTTAAATTGTGATTCAGGGTGTATTAAATTAGTTTAAGGATTAGAATATCGTTCTTGTTCAGTTAAAACGGAAACGAATTAATCTATATATTATATGCGATTTATATGTCAATTGTGAGCTTCGAGCAATTGCTTCAAGTGAAACAAGAAAAGGCTTTCTTAAAATTTGTGTTAAGACCCGTAAACCAAATTAAGTTTAATTATGTCATGCATTTATTTCATTTTTATCAATGTACAAACAGTAATTGGGAATATTTTACAATAGAGATCATTGAGTTAGATTGACTTATTTGTAGATTATCTTTTGCCATTAATTAGCGTACACTTAGGGTTGTGAATTACATTGCTATATTTACTGGTTGAGTATATTGGCTATTTGAGGTAACATTCATTCAGGTATAACGCAACGGGTAAGTTTGCTGGATTCAGTTACATACTCTGTGGTGGCATGTTAAGTCTTATCCCCTATACAAAGTGTATAAAGAATTAAATTACGTTACTGAGTCTCATGTCTATATTTAAATATTATAGCGTAATAAAAGCACAATAAATTGTGATTAAAAAAATATAGTGTAATAAATTTGGCGCCCCAACAAAAAAAAAACCCAACTAAAATAAAAAGAAACCCTCCAAAATAAAGTAAAATAATAAATTTGATGCCCAACCAAAAGAGAAACCCTTCAAAATTTAATAAAATAATAAATCTTGGAACCCAACAAAAAAACCCTTATAAAATAAAACTTTAAAAATACCCGTGTATCTTAAAAACCGAGTCAATAATAATTATAAACATACGAATTATCATAAATTAGTAAAATTGTACTATATTTTCTAATAAAATATATAAGTTTATATTACTCAAAATGTCAAAATTACACACTGATCGATTAAATAAAGAAGAATTAGAGTATGAAATTACTGTTAGAGGAGCTAAACCTCAAGGTACTGTTAGAGAATTAGCATCTGCTCTAAAACAATTGTTGCAATTGGAACAAGAAGGTCATACTTTTAAAAGCAAATATTCATTTAAAGCAAATGATGAATTATCAATTTGTAAAACCAAACTTGAAGAAATAAAACAATTTTAACTGAAGAATTTACATATTCGGTTGTTAGGAAAATTCAGGCTAGGCTTACTCACATGTTAGGTAGACTTGAACGTATACAAACTTCAGACGAAACAGAATTGGAACTAAGATCTCTTATTATCAACCGCTATCAAATACCTTAATGATTTTGAAATTAAAATGCTGAACTAGCAACAAAAACTAAAATTGAAAATCCTTTAGATATTGTCTTTCAAACAAATATGGCTCAACAAACTAAAACTTCAACTCCCAACCAAACGTCTAGAGAAACACTCAATGCTGGTGAAACATATTTAACAACATCTAATGCAGTTGTTCAAACGACACAACAAATGGAAAATCTAAATATAAACAATAAATTTAATATATCAGACTGGGGATTAAAATTTAATGGTGAATCTGACGCACTTGGTTTGAACGCTTTTTTAGTAAGAGTAAATGAATTACGTGAATCTAGAGGAATCACTCACCAACAGCTATTTCGAAGCGCAGTAGAACTTTTTGAAGGCAAAGCTCTTATTTACTACCGATCACTTAAAGACAAAATATCTGACTGGAACACCTTATGTGACCTATTCAGAGATGAATTTCTACCTCGAGATTTTAATGAACGTATTTGGGAACAAATCAAATCTAGAACTCAAGGAGATAAAGAAAGTATCGCTATTTATGCTGCATACATGAATAATTTATTTAGTAGACTAACTGTTTCGGTAGATCAATCAGTAAAATTAAGAATTATAAAAAGAAACATCTTACCTTTTTATCAAAACCATCTTGTGTTAATAGATATTCAATCAGTTGATCATTTAATTCAAATCTGTCGTAAATTGGAAGACAACCGTAAAAATATTCAAGACTTTGTACCACCAACTTCAAGTAAACACTCTGTAGAAATGGATTTAGCCTACCATGAAGGTATTAGGAAGAAACTTGATAATTTAGAACTTACTAGAAGTGTATCATTTTCAAAACCTACAGAAAGTAATCCCGATAGCTGTAAAAATGACTATGACAATAGAAAACATCACAATAGTAGACGAACAAGTATAGAAGGTAGGAATAACTATGAAATGGACCGCAAAAATAAAAGTAGAAGTAGGGATAATAGTTGCAACTCTAGAGACAGTAATTACAGCAGTGAAGGAAATTACACATCAGGAAAGAAAAGAGACAGCCACAGAAGTAGAAACAGAGATGTAGACAGAGTTAGTAGGAGCAATAAGCACAGATTAAATAATATTGAAATCGGTCAAAGTAGTAATACGAACAACCCAAATAGAGATTTTTCTAGTTATAGAAATAGAAGTTACTCGCGAGAAAGAAATTTTTCATACGATCGTAATGGAAAGCATTCTGGTTATCGTAATAGAAGCCATTCTCGTGAAAGAAATTATTCTCACAATAGAAATAGAGACTATTCTCGTGATAGGAATTATTCTCACAATAGAAATAGAGACTATTCTCGTGATAGGAATTATTCTTACAATAGAAATAGAGATTATTCTCGTGATAGATATTATAAGAGTCAATATCAAGATAGACATTTTAGTTCGAATACACACCCGTCAAACATAAATAATAGTTTAATAACTTATTCCAACTATGATAATCAACCACAATCAATTCAGAACTACCCATCAACATCAGAAACTACAAATCGTCAAAAGAATCGAGATATTATTTGCTACAGATGTCAACGCATTAATCACTTTGCACGAAATTGCACAATGCCTTCGGAAAACTCCAACGGGAACAGATTTTAGATCGTGATCAAGTTCCTCAATTAAATAACAATACGGTCTATCCTAATATTAATAATGAAAACTTTTGCTCTCAAGAAGAAATCAATTTTTATATTAAATATAGCAAACCTGTATTATCATATATGTTGTCACAAGCATCTCAAAATGAATGTCCGCATATAACAATTTCTATCTACAACATTAAACTAAATGGTCTATTAGATTCTGGTGCGAATAAAATTTTTCTAGGGGACAAAGGTTATAAACTACTACTAAACATAGGAATTAAACTAAATAAAATAGAAAACTCTACATGCATAGTAGCTAACAATGATTCATTAGAATGCATAGGTTATATGACTGTACCTATTAGATTACAGGACAAAATTCACATTTTTGACTGTTATGTTGTACCTCAGATACGACACAGTATAGTATTAGGAACATTTTTCTGGATAAAAATGGGAATAATCCCTGATTTACGCAAAGGCGAATGGTATTTTGGAATTGAAGATTTTAATTCCTTACAATTATCTTCTATTCAAACAGCAGACGACTTAACATCTGAACAACGACAAGAATTAAATCACATAGTAAATAATTATTTTGAAAATATAAAAAATATTCGACTAGGTTGTACGCCTTTAATAAAACATGTGATAAAGACAAATAGTCCACCAATACGCTCTAGATATTATCCTGTTAGTACGCTAATGCAAGAAAAATTGACCAAGAAATAACAAAATGTTAGAACTTGAGTAATTGAGAAAAGCGAAAGCCCATGGAATTCGCCAATTATTATGATTCCGAAAAGTGATGGTTCATACAGACTATGCGTTGATTACCGAAAATTAAACGCAGTTACAGAGAAATGGGCATACCCCTTACCATTAATAAATTCAATTTTAGATAAAATGGGCAATGCCAAATACATAACAACATTGGATATCACTAAAGCTTACTATCAGGTGAAAATGGAAGAAAATTCAAAACAATATACCGCATTTTCAATACCAGGACGTGGTCATTTTCAGTTTAACAGACTTGCATTTGGTCTTACCAATGCACCTGCATCATTTCAATCATTAATCGATAAAGTATTTGGTCCAGAACTAGAACCATTTGTATTTAAATATTTGGACGACTTGGTAATTGTAACAGAAGATTTTTCGACACATACAAAAATTCTAAAAGAAGTTTTTCACAGACTAATACAGGCAAATTTAATCCTAAACAGGGAAAAATGTTATTTTGCAGAAGCGAATTGAAATTTGTAGGATATGTAATAAACAGAGCTGGTTTATCAGTTGACCCAGAAAAAGTTAGTGCAATTGTAGAAATGGCAATGCCAAAAACTCCTAAACAGGTTCGATCATTTTAGGAATGGTATCTTATTACCGACGTTTTATTCCAGATCTATCATGTCTTATAACTCCACTAACAAATTTAACAAAGAAAAATTCTAAATTTAAATGGACAACTGAATGTCAATTAGCTTTTGATAACGTCAAGAACAAATTAATTTCTACACCAATACTATCATGTCCTAACTTTGAAAAACCATATACATTACATTGTGATGCAAGCAGTTATGGCTTAGGAGCAGTTCTTACACAAGAATTCGGAGGTAAAACTCATGTGATTTGTTATTTATCACGAACATTAAACAAAAACGAACTCAAATATTCAGTAACTGAAAAAGAATTACTATGCGTAATTTGGGCAATTGAAAAACTTAGATGCTATTTAGAACTAGCAGAATTTACTGTAGTAACGGATCATAGTAGCCTTGTTTGGATTACCAATCTTAAAAATCCACAAGGGTGTCTTGGACGATGGGCACTACGTCTTCAACAATACAATTTCAAAGTAGTACACAGACCCGGTAAAGATCACTTAGTACCCGACTGTTTATCAAGAGCACCACTAGGATTTATTGACAATATAAATTTAAATACTTGGAATAAATGTCCTTGGTACATCAAAATGTGTGATGAAGTAAGAAAACATCCACTTCGTTATGGTAAATGGAAAGTCGACGAAAATAATATTCTCTATAAATACGTAAATGATAATGCTTTTTATGAACCTTTTGATAAATGGAAAATAGTCATTCCAAAACCTGAAAGATTAAACATTTTATACGAATCGCATAATGATCCGAAATCTGGTCATTTAGGTATTTATAAAACATACCATAAAATTCTTTCTAAATATTTTTGGCCAAAATTTAAGTCAGACGTAACCAACTATATTCGCAAATGCCGTATTTGTGCAGAACAAAAACCTGAACAGAAGAAGATTGCAGGTGAAATGGGATCAAAACCAGAAATTACAAGATGTTGGCAATATATATCTACAGATCTCATGGGACCCTTCCCTCGAAGTACATCAGGTCATTGTTTCATACTAGTCATAGTAGATTATTTCAGTAAATTTACTTTACTTTACCCATTAAGGACAGCTACAGCGAAAAAAGTCGCTCAAATAATTGAAGACAATATTTGTATGCTTTTTGGAGTTCCTGAATTATTACGCTCTGATAATGGAGGTCAATTCAAATCTAAGGAATTTGAAAAACTTTTAAAAGAATACAATATTACATTTTTAACAAATCCATTATACGATCCTTCACCAAATTTCACTGAAAGGTATAATAGAGTAATTAAAACTATGATACGCTCATATATAAATGATAACCAAAACATTTGGGATATTAACTTACCTAAACTTGGTTGTGCTATTTGTACAGCTAAGTCCGAAGTTACAAAAAATTCACCCTATTTTGTAAATTTTGGTAACGAAATGAGTACAGATGGTAATTATTTTAAATTAATGAGGAAAAAACGCCATTTAACTACAAATACTGAAAAATTAGATGAATCAGATCTGCATAGCAAAGAAGATATTAACAAAATAAATGAAACTAAGGAAATTTTAACTAATGAAAAGCTCGTAAATTACAAGAAATTCATAACTTTGTTGAAAAACAATTAAAAATAGCTCATATAAAAGCAACACATTCATATAATCTTAGACACAGACCAGTACAATTACAGGAAGGTCAGCTAGTCTGGAAAAGACATATAAATTGTCTGATAAAAGTAAAATTATTCAGCAAAATTAGATAAAAATTTTCAGGACCATATGTCATCAAAAAAATTAGGAATAAATACTTATGAATTAGAAGATGATAAAGGTATTCCTCAGGAAAGTGGAATATAAAAGACTTAAAAATTGATCAAACGCACACAGAGGATTGGCCTGAACACAGAAAACGAACACGTTACAAATAAACAAAATTGTAAGAATGCTGATTGAAAGTTCGATGACAAAATTGTATGAATTTGGATTTTGAAAATTTCTTCGAAATTTTTTTTGAGAAGGGAGTGATGTTACGGTTTAAATTTTCATTACACTTCAAATTAATTTTATTGCAAACACTTATCTTACATACATGATATTTACAAGAACTTAATTCATTTTGGCTTTGGTATTATAAATTTTAATTGTCTATTTCTTATTTGAAAATATAAACAGCATTAATTACAATAACTTTTATTCTGACCAATTGAATTCATCTAGTAATTTGTTGTTTTGAAACTTCATCTTAATTGAAATAATATCTATTATTGATTATTGTTTATTAAGAAAATAAGTTGACAGTTTTGAGGTGATTGATTTGAAAGAATAAACACAGGTCTGCATTCAGGGAATTGATAGTTATTTAGAACTTGAATGCATTACATTCTAATAAATATATCTCAAAATAAAAAAGGATATATCATGAAATTAATTTTAAATGTTATGGAATTGTTACATGTACCTAACAAGAATTCTTTTGTTTTAAAAAGGAGTTACTCAATGTTATAATTGTTTAGCAGGTGAAATGCTGCCCTGTCTTATTGATTTTTAATTATTGAAATTTAATCTCTTTATATTGCATTCCTGTTTTGATTTGGATTATCTGAGAAGAAGGTATTTCCTTTCTGATTGTTTTTTGAACAGCTTGGTTAAAGCATGGTGTATGCTAGTGCGAATTTTCTGACTATATCAGAGTAAGAGAAAGTCATCCAAAATATTGGGATTTATCGCCTAGCATAACAAAAAAGAATATTGCTGAAGAGTAGAATATTTTTTGGAACAGTTGAACTGGATTTTATATTTCAACCTTGCTTGTTTGGTAGCACATGGTCGCATGCATTATTTGTTATATATTTCTTTCATCCTGGTTTCCAGGGTAAGTAAATCCTTAAGTAAATTAGAAAAATTAAACACAATTATTATTACAGATTTTTATTCTTATTTTTATTTCATTTTTGTTTGGAGTCTTGTCTTTGTCTTGAGTATATGTTGTACAATAAGAAACCATTTTGGACTGGAGTTTAAAGGCTGCAAGTGGTGGTTGCAAAAATGTTAAGGATGCTGATGGCTTGCCGTTCCATGTCATGTGTATCTAGATGAGTATAACTAATTAGGATTAGTAGTTAAGTGTGGATCTCTAACTCGTAAATGACTTATTTTTGTGGAAGTTAAATTGTGATTCAGGGTGTATTAAATTAGTTTAAGGATTAGAATATCGTTCTTGTTCAGTTAAAACGGAAACGAATTAATCTATATATTATATGCGATTTATATGTCAATTGTGAGCTTCGAGCAATTGCTTCAAGTGAAACAAGAAAAGGCTTTCTTAAAATTTGTGTTAAGACCCGTAAACCAAATTACGTTTAATTATGTCATGCATTTATTTCATTTTTATCAATGTACAAACAGTAATTGGGAATATTTTACAATAGAGATCATTGAGTTAGATTGACTTATTTGTAGATTATCTTTTGCCATTAATTAGCGTACACTTAGGGTTGTGAATTACATTGCTATATTTACTGGTTGAGTATATTGGCTATTTGAGGTAACATTCATTCAGGTATAACGCAACGGGTAAGTTTGCTGGATTCAGTTACATACTCTGTGGTGGCATGTTAAGTCTTATCCCCTATACAAAGTGTATAAAGAATTAAATTACGTTACTGAGTCTCATGTCTATATTTAAATATTATAGCGTAATAAAAGCACGATAAATTGTGATTAAAAAAATATAGTGTAATAATAGGACTATACATTTATAGATTGTTTTGCTGATAAATTAAGTTTTCCCAAAATGTTTCTATTATGTATTGATTTGTAGGATATCCTGGCAGCGTTCATGATGCTCGAGTATTTAGAGTATCCCCAATATCAAAATATCTTTCTCAAGTTTTAAATGAAAACCAAGATTTATTAGGCGATTCAGCATACCCTACTACCATAAACTTGCTAACACCTTATACAAATAATTGGCACCGAACAGCTAAACAAAAAAAATTTAATTATATGCATTCTTCGACTAGAGTCTGTATAGAGCAGGCGTTTGGACTTCTTAAAGGTTGCTTTAAAAATCTAAAGTTTTTAAATGTAACAGACACGACCTTTGTACCAGATGTCATCATAGCATGTTGCATTCTGCACAATATATGTATGAGAAATAATGATTATGATTTAAATGAAATGGATATTGATGATGATGATGATACTGTTTGTGAAGTTTCTATAGATGTAAAAGCAGCTGTTAAACGAGATAAAATATGTGATCTAATATGTGAAGAATAACTATATATTTATTAAATAGTCTTTATACTCTTAATAAAAAAATATTAATACAAGTGGTTGCAATTTATTTATACTCTTTACTGATATAATTATCAGTCAACGTTTATACTTATAAAACTAGACAAGTCTTTAAACGTAACATATTTTTCAATATAAAATAACCAAGTATAATGAAAATGAATGCCAACTGATATTACATACAAATAATAAAACTTTAGAAACATCAGTCTTCCTTTTCCACTAATTTCTCTAGTAAAGACAGGAATTTGTCTTGCCTAACCATTTTATCATTATGCCTTTCTTGGCACTCAATGCGAAATTTTTTAAACCATTCAGCTTCCTTTTGGCCTCCGCTTGTTCTTTTTTTATTATTACTTATAGTGCAATTAGAGTTAGTACTAATGGGATGTTGAGACATTTCATTAGACTTGGAAGAACCCAAAACACTTCCTTCTAAAGTACTAATTACACGTAGCGGCTGTATTTCTGGAGTTTTTTGAAACAGTTTCTCCATTTCTTTAAAATAGATCCATGTTATGGAACCTCGCCCGCTTTTACCGTTATTATCGCGAATTTTTTTATAAGTTTTTTTCATATTTTTAAACTTATTTTCACACTGCTCAGCGGTAAAATATTACCATTTACTTCACCAATTTTCTGTGCTATTAACTTCCAGAGTACTTTATTTGTTGTTTTTCAAATTTATGAGAATATTTTCTATACATATCCAGAAGTAACAATACCTGCTGTTGACTCCAGCTAACTTTCTCAGAAATTGCTCCTGACAAGTCTATTCTATCCGTAAGGGTGCTTTCTGTGCCAATAGAGAATTGACCATTAGTAAATTCTTCTGCACCCATATCGGCCGCACTTTCAGGCTCTTCATCATTGTTGAAAGTATGCTCTAAAATACAAAATGCTCTATTCTTTTCATATTAAACTAATAAAGCTTACCGATGTAGACCTGTTTAAGAGAATGATTCTCACGAACATGTTTTATTACAAGTGATCTTGTATTAATGTAATCACAGTATTAGCATCTAGCAAGAGTATCCATTGCTGTTGCAAAAATCAGATGTAGTAAAACAACAAGCAAACAAACACTGTATGGAATAATAAGATGTCAACTGCGTTAAACGCATGCGCATCTAATCAGGTTACTTTTGACCCTGCCTAAACAGCAGGGTAACACGGATCACTGATCCTGGTAACTAACCGTGGGTAAACGAACACGGGTAGGTTAGTAACTCTTAGTTAACGAACGTCACGATTACTAGTGTAAGTGATTCGAGTAAGTTTCCGAAAACGCCTAAAGAGGTACTGAAAATGGGAGGGGGAGAAAAATACATATGGAAAACAGTAAAAAATAGAAGAGCTAGGATGATAGGACATGTTCTAAGGCATGGAGTAATAGTGTGGAATATATTAGAGCTAAAGAAAGGAAAAAGAGAAGGAGAGGTAGACCTAGCTTGGACTATTGCACCAGATAGTGAAAGATGTATGGTGTGGGAATTGCAAGGACTTAAATTTTAGAAGGTTTGTACTCCATTACTTTATAGTTTTTGGAGAACTTGATTTATGAACTATTTAGGGCAATTGCAAAACAGATCAAAATGGAAACACGTTATGCCTAATGTAAAGGAAGGTATGTTAGTGCTTGTTAGGTATAATAAAGCACCTCCTTTAGAGAGGAATATAGCTCGTATTGTTAAGTCATCTCACGTAAAGGCCATAAAGTTAGAGTGCTTTATTTAACAATAAAAAAAGCACTTTTGTAACATCTGCATCCAACAACAGTGTGATTCTTCCTATTGTATCAGATTACGAGTAATAGTTCAAATAATGTCAATATATTATACTAATTTAATTTGGTTAGGAGGTAAATGAAATAGTCTTTAAGTTTAGTATTTTTAAGGGATTTTACAATAAATTTTACTTTGCGTTTCGATTTTAAAAGTATATAATTTTGCACTTGTTTGAACTATTTTGTTGATTTTAATTTAGATAACTTTTATTACGGTTCAATTAGTTATGTGTTGTGAACGATTATGTGCTAGCTGGCAGTTTATGGTAGCAACGACCGAACATACTTTATCTCATTATAATATGTTTCATATAGTAATGTATAAGTGTTTTGCATCAATATGTTATATTAAATTTGTGTTTTTAGAAGAATATACAGTCCACGTGTTTTTTTTAATTCAATTTTTTTTGCTTATTTAATAAAACATGTCATAAGAATATGGAAAACATGAGCCTATAGACAGTAACGTATGTAGTATTTTATAAATTGTGTTTACCAATTTCTTTGCTTTAGAAACCTAGTTGCATAAATCACGGGAAATAGTGTGGCATCAAATATTATCAAATTGTCTCTGAACCAGACTATAGAAAAATATTCCGAATTCAAATAAAACATAATTCTATAGAAAATGTGTGGTTTTTTCATCATCAATATGTACTTTTATTTATACTAGAATAGAAAAATATTATCATATCTGCGTTATAGTTAAGCTAAAAAAAAAAGTAAGCATTATAGGAATGTACGAGAATAATAACTTGCTCAGTGTTGCCTATCTGTAGATATTGCATATTGGCATACAAAACACAAATGAGTGAATGCATGTACAAAGTCAAAATTTGTGATTTAAAGATAAATTACTCGTATGTGACAATAAATTCTTATAGCTTTTTTTTTTTTTTTTTGTAAATAAAAAATTACTCAATTATATTGCGAGGTTTAATTCCTATCACAATTTTAATACAAAATCTAAGTACAATATTACATTCTAATTGTTAGGAAACAGCGAAAACAATCAAAACAATAATTATGATGGTTTTTGGTTGATGCCAACTTTAATAATGTACAATCACCACTGGCTTGCATTAGAACCATTCTTAGTTGCAGATCTTAATAGCCTTTTCCAAATAATTAAATCTTGCTCGTTTTGGAGCTATATTCACGTGCTCCAATCCCAACCAAGGTTTTGCATTAGCATTGGTGGTAGAATTACCTCTAAAATCTTTCAAATTCATAAGAAAATCATCTTCGTCTATAAAAGAGGTTTTCCAATGAAACAATAGTAAATTTAAACTTTTCCCACTCCTTTTCTGGTACACACAGTTTCTTTTGTATACGTTCTTTCACTTTTTTAAATTGTTCACCATGTTTAATTTTGATAAAAAATGGTATTCCAAATGTGGAAAATATTTCCTTTTGAAAATGAGCACATGAAACTAACATCTCGTCATCTTCGAGTCTTAATTCATCATTAGGTATTTCCTCTATCCTGTATGTTTTGGCTCCTGCAAAAGATAACGACTCCAGTGGAGCATCTTCCTTTTGCCCATAAGCTACCTTAGAACAATTTACTTCAACTAACCTTAATTTTCCACTACCGCCTTCACTAAATTCTATTTGTTTTTTAGCTTCTTCTAAAAGATCTCCTACAGTGCCTCCTTTGTTGGGATATAATGTTAATTCCTTCTCTTCTTTTAACTTCAATCCAACCCATATACATTTAAATTGTCGTTTATTTTCTAATTCATTAACTCGAATGTTAAGCTGTTGATAAAAATTTTCTTTGGTGTTTTATAAAACTTCGAACATAGTAGAAGATCTTTTAATGTACCTTCATATGTACATCTTAATGGATGACCAGGACTATCTTCATAACTTTGACATTTGAAGAATTGTAATAAATACGGATTTGTACCAACCCTCTCTGCTACAGCCCGAGCTAATTGATCATAAGTCATTCGCTGTGACAATTCCATAGTAAAACCAACATCATTAGGAATGCATCTATCCACAAAGTTAACTTCTACTCGGTAATACAAATCTTTATAATAGTCTATACAGTTTGGAAGATCAGACTGTTCTTCCATTTCATCTTTTCAAAAATAATTATATCACCATTCATTAATTCGTCTAAGACCTTTTCAAGTGTTTCGTTAACATTTGTAATTCTTTCAATACAATTAGGTCTAACTTCTTTATATAATAAAAGTTCTGTATCTTGTGGAAAACCTGCTCTTTCATTCATTAATGATATAAGATCCGAAAACGACCGTTAATGGAACAATACTGATGTCCACAATAGTGTATTCTTTTTGTTTAGAATCATAAAATTTAAAGAATAAAGGACATCAGCATCACTATCAAAAATAGGTAATGCCAGTAATCCCACATCAGGTGGCAATAGTTCTAAAAAACAATCCAAGGATTCTGATTTTCTGAAGCATCTAATATATTTTTGTGAGTCTGCCTCCGAATCAAGCAAACATGGACGGAGAGTGTTATTTGATCTGCTACCAAACGGCCACATTTTCATTTGTTCTGGTGGATATTTAAAACCATCCGTAAGCATTTCCATCAGTTCACCACATGTTGCAGTCTTTTTATCCTAAAAATTCTATATGATGCTTTTTCAGGATCATGCAAGCCATTGCCTTGATGACCATCAAAGCTGTCTTCCAATAAAATATTTACAGTCATATATAAATGAGCTTCGTTGCATTCTTTTGGCGTAGTTGTTCAATTAGTTTTTCTTCTGCTAATCTAAATGCTAACTCACTTGGTATGTCAGCATCTGTAACCTCTTGAAGGACATGATGTAGTTCAGAGTCGCGAATATAAACTAACATGTATGCACTTGTACAATGTTTAATAGTCATATTCATGCCATCTTCATAACCACCATAATTATGTTCAATTGCTTCTAGTTTAGAACATCGAGAAACAACATCATCATCAAACTTGCACCACTTACCATCACCTTTAGGATTAATAAAACAACATAATGGCCACCATGATTATTTCCTGAATGCACTAGAACTGCATGCAGAGTGTAATTTGCAGGATTTGTAGAATCTGGTTTTGTAGATAACTATCTAGAGATATTTTCTCATAAAACTCAAAGCGGTCATTAAACTTTACTGAACAATCTGTAACAGGATCATACTGGAATCTCATCAAATGTAAATGTAATATTGGTGGATATACTGCAAAACAACACCTTTTTCAGCATCTTGTAAACCATGTTCGCCTGCATCATATTTATTATCACCATTTAATGTTTCCTTAGCAATGTAGTCCTTAAACGATTCTTCAATGTTTTTCTTTCCTTCACATTTAATTGAATGTCGTAAAATGTTTCAGTACGTGTACTAGTATAATCCACATTTTTACATCGAATGTACGATATCATTTTACCTTCAAATAGTTTTGGAACAGTACCTTCGACACATGTACCTTTCATTTTACTTTCTAATTTTTCCAGTAATATCCGTAAAAATTCTTGTACATCATGTTGCATAAATGAATCTAACGTTTCCCATCCAAAACTTTTGTTAGTTTTTGTTCCAACTGGTTTATCACTGAATTGTAATTCGTGAAAACCCTTTGTAATGCTAAAGTAACCGATTTAGTGGAGTCATTAGGTTCAGTCGGCATTTTGTAAAAGCTCTTCTTAAATGATGTGTAAAATATAAAGTTTGCAACAGCGAATTCATATAGCAAGTTGCACCTTGATTTTAAGTCCTACGAATCCGGTATGCTTTTGCTATCCCATGATACACCATGAGGCGCGTCAGCTACTACATATACTTCAAAAGTAACAGTATCATTTTAGCAAAACTCTTTTTATGTCTAAAACTTCTTGCCATGACATAAAATCGTAAAACCCCAATAATTTTCTTTTGAGTAAAACAAGTGTTGTATTTTTCTTGAAAAGTTTTGATGTCCGATCTAAATGGAATCAATCGTAATTCTGCAACGGCATAGCATGACCAAGAACTCGATTTACTTTCACCATTGCATTGTAAAGGAAACTTAATGAACGTTGGGCAGAACGATCTTGATTATGTGTTGTTTTGGCATTATCATAATTTTCCATGGCAAATTTCGAACAAAGCATGGAGGTGAAAGAACAGAATCTTTTATTTTGCTAAATTGTGTTATTGTAAACCTAAAAGTAGCTTCCGATCGTGCTTCATCATCGTCCATTTTATTGTCATTCATTACTAAGGCTATATCCAATTGAGGTCCATATACGACATCTCCAGTTTGGGACTGATTCATTTCACCATCAGTATCTCCCATATATTCCATAAATGGTACTGTCATATGTTTATTTTTATCGTGGGGTTCAGTTGAATCGTCTGTATTGTTAATGTTTGATTCATTTTCTATATTTACTTTTGCTTGTTTCGTGATATATGTGATGTTATTAAATTCTTCGATAGTTGATTTGTTTGATTGTTTGATAATTTGTCTTGTATTTTTTGAACGTGTAATTGATAACCTCGGATAGTAATGTAATTCGTCCAGTTTACAATCATTTGGAAGTGTGCCGAAAAAGCAGACAGCATTTCCTCGTTGAATTGCTATACTAATTCGTTGTATTAGAAATGAGGTAGCTCTGTTGTCGTTTGTTTCCTTTGAATTTTTTTTTTTTTTTTCCCACAGAATGTATAAAATTTGATGCGCTTGGTCCAAAATTTCCGAATGTTTCAATAGCTACTGGGCAAAAAATATAGTTATTTTGAAGATTTTGTATTTTAATTTTTTAGCGTTAGCCTGTCAAGGCAGCAGCTCCAGCAGTTTTGAAGTGGCTGCTATATGGGAAGAAGCAAGTGTGTCTACACAAGTAAAATCCCATACTATGGCTTTACCGCATTCCCATGGAATGAGAGTCATTCCATCCGGTCTTTTGCCATCGTCTCGATCAATGCCTAGGGTTCCAAAATTGCTGGTATTTTGCAAGGCCTAGTGCACGTTTCAATATATCGTTAACTGAATGATGACGTGATTGACGGCCTGCGGAAAGTTTACAGCTCAAACCATGAATGCCATTTTAGAAACGAGAGATCCGCATCTACATTTGTGTTCAACACATATATTTGTTCCAAGACGAAAACCAATCGAAATCCTAAATGAATTGTTGTCTAAAGAGTACCCAGAGATGCAGCTGGAATAGCGTTTAACCAGGCGCCAGATTCTTTTGTTCTTGTTGCATGAAGACGAGCCTTGTCAATAGGAGTTTTAGCTGTCTTAAGTAAATAGTCGTAACAAATATCTAGTAGTGGTTGATCCCAAGCTTTCTGAAGTCTCTTTGACTCTTCTGGTAAAGTCATCTTAGTCTTAGAGAACCAAACTTTTCCCTTCTTCAAAATAATTATCAGTTGTTCTATCTTGTAAAATCATATTTATTAAGTGTGATGTGCTACGGAAAGAGGATAGAAAGGCGGGTAGTGCTAAAGATGAAACTGAGCGGATGCCCAAACCACCTCTATTTACCGGGAGAGTAGCTGTTAACCATGTCTTATCATCTAGTTGGTTATTCGTTATTAGTTCTAGAGCAGTTTTAAACATTGATCAATTTCCTTAAGGATTTCGTTACAATGCCATGACGGAATGCATCTTAAAGTATATAATAATTTAGGTATCGCTAAACAGTTTTCAGAAGAAAAAAGGCGATGTGTGATGGAAGATTATTCAATCTAGAACACATTAATTTTAGTGAATTCAATTTCTCTTTTAAGCAAGTAGATAAGGCGGGAATGGAAAGCGGAGCACCAAGAAGAAACCAGTTTGATGTAGCTGATATTTTTATGCCAGGAGCAAATTCCAATATTTTTCTCATGAACGTTGGATTTGATTGATTTAATAGAATTTCGCATTTTTTGAAATTTAATTCAAGGCCTACATTGCGAGAATTGAATATTATATTTTACTAAATGTTAAAGAACCAGAACTTTTAAATCAAGCTTCAACAACCATTTTCAAAGTAAAGCAGTTACACTAATGTAGAAAAGTCATATATATATTATTTCATGCTATTAAATAAGTATTAGGTGTATTGATTGGTGTGAAAATTTTCAAGTTACTAACACTGACCTTCCATTCTTCATTTTATTTATGCAATCTTTTAATTTTATTTTCAAGTAATTGAACTTTCTGATCAAAAATACTTTCAACTTTGCCAGTGATCTTCCATAGAAAATCCTTATTATAAAATAATTGCTAACAGAGGTTTTGATAATACCTACGAGATTAACAAATAAGAGTTATAAAAGCACATTATGGACTGAATCATTGTTAAGGCAACTACACACAAATATTTTAACTTTTTTCTTCTGCGGATAGATTTTTATAAAAGAAACTAAATAGGTAAAAAAATCCTAACAATAATCAGCATGCACATTTGTCTTTTTGATGGTACTTATAACTTATCTACAATCATAAGTTATATCTAATTAATAAGAGTAGAATATGTGCAGTTTATGTAAACACCAAGCCCCTGTAAAAGAAAGCATGTGGACCCCCGTAATACAACTACATATCACCTGCAATTTTTGTTCGGGTACATAATGTAATTAAATAACAAATACCCAAATTTACACATGTACCAAATTGTACGTATAGAATATTGGCTTATAAAAAAAACCATGCATTGACGCATGGACACACCTTCATAGTGATCCATCTGATACACACATTGGCGGTTCACTGTCATAAATAACTAGTACGATTTAGTCATTTAGTAACAAAGAAAATAATTTAATATTATGGTTAGAGCTTCAAAACTTATGGATCAATGCAGCTTGCGTCTGCATGCATAGTACATCTACTATGCATGAGTAAGGAGTGTCCAAAACAGGTTGTCTATAGTACAGAGGAATCATCAACATCAGGACCCTAAATTAGTAATGAGTTCAGAGGTAATTTTTAATATAGCATAATAATCAAAACTAAACGTAACAGAAAAGGAAATGTATAACACAGGCAGGAAATTTTAACCAAAAGAGAAACCCGAACCAGCTGAAAATAAAATTCATATTAGTTATGCATTAAACTTAACCTCTTACCAATCTCACTAAGAAAACACCGAAGATGAAGAAGGCTTCAAAATTGCTGGTTTCAATTCAAAACTCGAAATTTGCACATTCGAGAACATTGTGTACATTACACTTCTTATCTGTAAGGACAAGAAACTACCATAACGTCTGTTATAATTTTTTTTTACAAAAAGTAAGAGCGAAAGTTTTGCAGTACTTTAAAAGTCCAACTGTATGAAAATATACAGAAGTGTGAAATTGGACATTACAATGATCATTAGTTTGATATTTTACTAATAACAAAATAGGACAAAAGTACAACTTTGCTCATGACGAGCGTTTATAGAATACATTACAATGTATGATATGTTCGTGAATTACTTCTATATTATTGGAATATGTCAATAATAGATTGATGTATGCTATTAACATTGGACATATTCAATATCTTTATGCTCATATGCCGTAGCACAACGCAGCTGCTTTTCCAGGTTCTACGGAGCAGTTCCGATTAATGTACTTGTTCCGGATAGTCGTATCTTAACTCAATTATATTCTATGTACTTATATTTGCAATTCTTATGCTTCGTATAAATCAATACTTTAGTTCGCTCTGCAACGTATTTTATTCACAAATACCTGACAGGTTATGGGCTCAGAAATATTGTGTTTTCACTGAAGAAGTAAAACGTGGTCATATATACGTGACAAGATGGCGACCGCAGCCAGTTTCTCAAAAGTTGAAAAGTTAAAAAAGGACAATTACGAATTGTGGAAGATTCAAATGAAAAGTGTATTGATATTTAATGACTTGTGGTAATATGTAGATGGAACCGATTCAAAAACAAAAGAAAATCTGTCAGAATGGTTAAAAAAGGACTAACGCTTTGGCTTTGATAAATCTTGCAATATCACATGGTCAGTCACATCACGTAAATAAGGCAACCTCTTCAAAGGAAGCTTAGGATAGTCTTAAAATAATTTTTGAATCCCGAGGACCAGAGAGAAACGCAGCTTTATACAAACAATTGCTAAGAATGAAATTGAAACCAAATGTTTCAATGGATCAATATGTAATGGATATTTCTAATAAAGCTGAACAATTCCAAGAAGCAGTCATTGAAATACCCGACGAATTATTGTCAATCATGCCATTGGGGTCGTTACCGCCAGAATTTGAAAATTTCACTATAGCAATCGAAACGCGTGACCAAATACCTACGCTTGAAAATTTAAAGGTCAAACTTATCGAAGAAGAAGCTTGACAAAGTGATAAAGGTTTTAGAAGGAAAGGAAATGTTAACGAAAATGGGAACAGTACTGCTATATTTACTAAAGGCCGTTCCGAACCGCTAAAACCTACGTTTGATGCTTCAAAAAATAACGGTAAACATCATTTTCAAGGAAAATGTTTTTATTGCAAAAAATTTGGACATAAAAATAAAGAGTGTAGATGGCAATAAAAATCAGGCGAGGCCAACAAAGCGTTCGACGCGATGATTGTGATCGCGTGCTATACGGAAATCGTTAAAAGTTTAAAATTTGGTATCTAGATAGTGGTGCCTCAAGGCACATGTGTAATGATAAAACTATTTTTACGAATGAAAACGAAGAATTAAAATTTTACACCGCCGCGGATCATTTCATTGAATTAGTGGGCGATGGTGATATAGAATTAAATTCGAAATCAGTTGCATTAAAGAATGCATTGTATGTGCCAGATATTCGAAATAACCTGTTGTCTGTATCAAGTGTTACTGATAATGGGTATACCATGACCTTTGAAAAGAATAAAGCAACAATTAATCCTTCTTACGGGTCATTAATACTATCAACTGTGAAACGCAGTAAACTGTACATTATTAATGGAGATAATGAATAAACTGCATTCGTAGAAGATAACAGCAGTGAAAATTTCTACAGGTGGCGTCAAAGATATGGGCATCTAAATAGCAAAGATTTAAAACGGTTAAAGGTAAATGATATGGCACAAGGCTTTAATTTACCAACGAGGTTGAGTGAATTAAATTATGAAGTGTGTGCAATGTGTAAAATTCACGTACTACCGTTTAAAACGTCAACCACCCGTGAAAAGCAAATTTTTGGGTTGGTGTATTCGGACATTTGTGGCCCAATCAATGTTGAATCCTTAGGTGCTGCAAAATATTTTGTTACGTTTATTGATGAAACTCCCGTTATATAGAAGTAGCTATGTCTCGAAATAAATCGGACATATTTCAAGCTTTTAAAATTTACAAAATGCAAAAGCAAACTGGCGAACGCTTGAAAAAATTTTGTACAGATAATGCTAAAGTATACGAATCACGCGAGATCAAAATTTTTTTAGAAAATGAAGGCATCGTGCACCAATTAACAGTTGAGTATACACCCCAGCAAAATGGTGTAGCGGAACGGGCAAACCGAACCTTAATTGAGATGGCGCGATGTATGTTCCTTCAGGCTAACCTCCCGCCATCACTATGGGCTGAAATGATAAATATCGCTGCTTATTTACGAAATAGGTGTGCAACGAAGTGCCTTGACAAACCCACTCCCATAGAAGCTTGGTCAAGACGAAAACCTTATGTCGGTTTCTTTAGAATTATCGGCAGTAAAACAATTGCTCTAAATAAAAGTCAAAGGCGGGGGAAATTTCCACCTAAAGGTGACGAATATGTGCTAGTTGGTTATTTGCAAGAATCGAAAGCTTATCAATTATGGAAACCTGGAACAAAAATTGTAATTAAAGCACGTGATGTTAAAATTATAGAAAGCGTTAGGCCACACTTCAAAGAAACCCAAATTGAAATTTCTATCTTACCAGACGAAGATAAAGTTAACGCTTCGCATGAAAAGGATAACGAACTATGCCAAGAAAATATAGGTTCTTCTGAAGATGATTCACAAACGGAACAAGAAGCAAATAGTCCATAAATAGGACCTCGTCGTCCCAAAAATTTAAGAATTGGTACACCCGGCAGACCGCGAAAAATTTATAATTTAAGAAAAACCACCACAAGATATTTTGATCCAGAGTCAGCTCCTGAAGCGTTACAACGCGATGATAAAGAGGCATGACTAACTGTTATGAAAAAAGAATACGATACCCTCTTGGACGGCTAATGACCTCTGCTGTCGAAGCCGTAAAAAGATACCCTTGGATTCTTGTACCTAGACCTACAGGTAAAAGAATATTAACAAACAGATGGCTTTTTAAAACACACTCAACGATATGGAGTGGATTACGATGAAGTATTTGCGCACGTAGCAAGATACGAAACAATTCGTACATTACTCGCGGCATTCGTAATGGACGAAATGCATTTACATCAAATGGATGTTATTTCAGCATATATACAAGGTGATTTGTGTGATGAAATATATATGGAACAACCAAAAATGTATATTGAATGCAGATGTGAAAACAAAGTGTGTAAGCTTTTAGAACCTTTGTATGGTTTAAAACAATCCGGTCACGAATGGTATAATAAACTACACATTTTTATTACTACTAACGGTGGTAAATGTACTCCAGCGGATCAATGTGTTTACATGTTTGATAAAAATAACAATCGTGTCATAGTGATAATCTACGTTGATGATTTGATACTAGCAGCAAAAAATATAGAAAACCTGAAATCAATCAAAGAAAGATTAAAATCAACATTTAAAATGGTGGATCTTGGTCAAATAAACAACATTTTAGGTGCAACTGGAAAAATTTATCTTTCGCAAGAAAGGTATGTTGAGCATTTGGTCGATAAGTTTAATATGCAAAGTGCAAAATCTGTGTTGACTCGAATCGAAACTAATTTTAAAATAACTAAACAGATGTGCCCAAAAACTGAAAGTGAAAGATGTGAAATGAAAAATAAACCGTATCGCGAATTAGTGGGCGGATTAATTTATTTAGCAAATGCAACCCATCCAAATATAGCGTATGCTGCAAATACGTTGTCGTTTTTGTGCTGATCCCGGAAATATTCATTGGACTATCGCAATACTCTTGTTACGTTATTTAAAAGATACCGCCAATTATGGGATCACATATGTGAAAGGCAAGGAATGTCTGAGAGCCTATACAGATTCAGACTGGGCAGAAGATATCGATGATAGGAAGTCGTGTACTGGTAATATTTTAGTATTGTCGTGCGGGCCCATCAGTTGGAAGTCGAAAAAGCAATCATCTGTAACCTTATCAACAATGGAGGCAGAATACATGGCGTTATCGGAAGTGTCACGAGAAATTATTTACATTAGGCGCTTGTTAACGCATATGGGTTTTGAAAAATATGTGAAACCTCCGGTGCAAGTGTTTTGTGATAATCAAAGTGCTATCGAATTATCCAAAAGTGCAGTGTTTTATAAGCGTAGCAAGCATATTGATATTAGTTTCCATTTTACTCGTGAATTAGTTAATAAAAAGGAAATAGTGATTAACTATTTACAAACAGAACGCATGCCTGCTGATATCCTTCAACTAAATATAAGCACGAAATATGTGTCATGATGTTGAATTTGAATATGTATATTTAAATTAATGTTATTTTAGCACAAATCGATAGGAGGGGTGTTGGAATATGTCAATAATAGATATATGTATGCTATTAACATTGGACATATTCAATATCTTTACATTCATGCAGCTTAACACAACGCAGCTGCTTTCCCAGGTTCTACGGAGCAGTTCCGATTAATGTACTTGTTCCAGGTAGTCGTATCTTAACCACTCAATTATATTCTATGCACCTATATTTGCAATTTTTTTGCTTTGTATAAATAAATACTTTAGTTTGCTCTGCTACGTATTTTATTCACAAATACCTGATATATTAACACTAAACTTATACTTGACTAAATTTATTGAGTATGAAATACAGGTAATTAAATAGTTTATATAAAATTCTTTAAATAGTACAACCTAAAAAACAGTCTTTATTTACATATTTCATTTAAATCTAATAATACTAATAACTAAGTGTTATTGAGATTGTGTAGGATCAGAAATTGCTCCCCAAAACAATATTGTTGATGTTTGCGTGTGGCGTATAAAAAATATAAAAGGTTTGTTTACTCTAAAATTTTTACTACCTCCTATATAATCTATAATGCTTGCTGTTACAACAGCTGCTTCTGTTCCTTTTTCATTAACGTCTAGTGTCATTTCTTGAATGACATTACTAACTGTTAATTGTGCATTATCTGCAGCTGCGGATAAAACAATTTCATCAGTTTCAGTTGGATCGAACGAACTGAATAAGTTTACTCGCTGGTCTAAAATGTCAAATTTATTTTTTCCCTCCATTTTGATGTCATTTGTGCGTTCGAAAGCAGCATATCGTTGTAATGGCTCCAGAATACTTATTCTATTTGTTAACTTCATTTTAGGTATCATTACAGTAACAGTATGTGGCTTTGTTTGTGAAATAAATTCTAAAAGATTTTTTGTGCGTAACTTTTCACCAAATTTACGTAGATCGTAACGATTTGTAGAATTTTCAAATGGCAAAATAAAGTACATTGATAACTCATTATTTTTATATGGGAGGGCAATCATTTTGCAACCTAACTTTGAGCTTTCAGCATAATGAATTTTTTCAAGAACACTTTGCATATATTCAGCTTCAACTGTTTTATCTTCAGATACGTGAAAAGGTCTTTTCGCATTTGTTTCATAACTAAAAGGTGTCTCCCAATCTGCTTTAAAATACATAGCGTTAGTAAATACTGCAGATGCTGATGTGGGTAATGGAGATGATAGAATTGTTTTAATTAAACCCTTGGTTTGTGCACTGACCCAGTCGTTAATAATTTTTTGTGAACCAGGTGGATCTGTACTAAAGTTCAGTTGTTTTATATCTGTATCGTACATTCCTAGAAGATTTCTGAACTCCTCTTTTAGTTTAATTTTTGTGTCAATAAAAAGTCCATTTGAGCTGTTTAGGGTAAACAGCGTTGATAAGTCTTTCTCCTCCAGAACCTTAACTAAATTTCGCATTTGCAAATGCAGTTGTGCATATGGTAATGTGTACGTTACATTTTTTTTGTGGTAACGTATTAATGAATTTTTATATTCACTGCTTGTCGGTAGTGAGAGTAGATTAAAGAGTTGGTCTCTAAATTTTCCTTCAGCTCCCAGCATTAACTGTGAAATAAGCAATGCTGCACTTAACGGTGAAACCATAAAGTTGTTTCCGGTGACTACTGCTGGATCTTCTAGTAAGGCTTGTAATCGTACTCCTATACCCAAAATCGCTTCTAGTGCATCTGGATAATGAAGTTGCGCATCTTGTAATTTCCGACTATAAAGAGAAGCTTGTTGTGTTGTGGTTACATATACCAGTACAATAAAAAACATAGATCTTGTCTTGAGATACATGATGCCGCTGAAAAAAAAGGATAACTTTACTTATGTGTTTCTAAATAAATATTATGACTAAGCTACTTATTTGCATTTATAGATATACAGTTCTGAAAGACACGCAAATTGCGTTATTTGTATAATTGTTATGTTAAATCATTAAAGTATTTAAGCAATATAACTAATGGTATTCGAGTTGTTACCGGGAGCTTGTCCAGAAAATACATCCCGGAAAAACGTGATCTTTTTCTTAGTGGTTAATAGGAAGAAAAATGTGTTGCTATTTAACCAGATACTACATGTGAGTTAGTAAGACTAGTTGAATGCTTTTATATTATAGCTTTTGCAATTTCAATTTGTATTACTTTTTAGAGAACGGATCATATGCATAGCAGAAATATTTCAATTTGATAATATATAGTGCAACCCATACAGTGTCAGTTTTAGAATGTATTGAATATGTATTACAAAATAGAAACAGCTTTTGTCTTTTTTATTTTGTTTTGGCATGTGTGTTTCTCTTGGTATGATTGATTGTTAACGAGAGAATATGTGTATTTTCTTCACAGCTAAAAAATTGCAATTTTGCCAAATTCTTTCCATTTCAAGCAAGATATGGATATCTGGCGCATTAAAACACCCATACATAAAATTTTATAGTTATTCAAATAAAATATTCTCAAATCACACCTGCAAGATACTTACTTTTATTATTAATTTATACAATAGCTAATACTATCATTTTCAAGCCTGCTAAAATACGAAAATGAAGAAATTAATATCCACCATAAAGAAATAGTACCTATGACACAACTAATAAAACTTTTTATTGATTAAATATTTGCAAAGTAGCTGCACTGATAGTTACAAATTTGGACTAAATAAATTCAACTCTTTCTGGAGATAGGTACTAATTTGTGATATGTTGTATCATTTTAAAATTTAATTGTAAAGTAACCAATAATTGTCTTGACAATATATTTATCGGAATTTTGCAAGGTGTGCTGAGTTGTGCTGTTTAGTGCAACACAAATGTGCACAAATAGTTTTCAAAAACCTCAAGGGTGGCAAAGTAATCAGATGGGAGGCAGCATGAGTTAACAAATAATTTAATATTTTCGAATTTCTCAAAACTTTGCTGCATTGTTCTAACGAAACGCAATATTTTCACTCGTAAGAAAATGTCGTTAAACGAATAGATGTGATAACATGTAACAAGTGGCAAAGTGGAATATATCTTATGAGTTAAAAGTTTAACTCATCTTATTTTTTCAACAAAGACAGATATATATATATATATATATATATATATATTGCTGTGAAATAGCCTTTTTGGATTTTAAGCCCCTACGATGGGTGCCATATATATTTAATATGAAATTGTCCCTACGATTGGTGCACGATTTTTATTGCTACGGATTGCCCCACGTTTGGGCGGGTCATATTTATTGCTGTGATATGCCCTATTAAGTTTCTATACTTTCCTGTTTACCACGACTAGCGCACTGAATGCTCGATTTCTTAATAATAAATCTTACTTTACCCTTTAAATGAATTCAAATAAAGCAGTTCCAAAGATCACACAATATAATAATTGATAATATGTACAATGTTGTGTAACCTCAAAATTTTCCCCTGGATAGAATATTTACATTTACCAAATGTATGCTTTCCTGAAAGCCAGCAAAAATATCTTTTAATTACTCTCAAGTATCTTCGAACGTTCTAAGATGCTTTCCGTGTTTTCATATTTTTAAATGACCTTCTTGACGACTCTTACAAATATATAATGTATAGCAAATATTAAATTTGAAACGGTCTTTAAATAATAAATGTTTAAAAAGCGCTAACCTGGAACGGTCACTGAAGTTGCCGCATAGTGTCTGTGGTCTGCATCCCTTGCTATGTCTGCTCTACTTATTTTGATTTCCGGTATTTTTCCTTGAATTAACTTTACCCTTTTGATCGCACTTTCAGACGTATTTTTAAATTTGTGTTAAGGCTTAGATCTCGACATGAACATCGACTTGCATATAAACTTAAATATCAACTTAGTACATATGACATCAACGAAACTGACATCAACGAAAGTGGCATCCGCAAAAGTGGTATCAACGAAAGTGGCTTCAACAAAACCCGTCTCAACAAAAGCCCTGTTTTGTTAAATATTAAAAATAAATTTACTTAATTGTTTAACTTACATCTATTTGTAGATCGGCTTATTTTTCGCCGCACAATTTTTGCACTTTCAAATTTTACTTATCCTGAATTTTAACGTTTCACTAATTAATTTTATCGCGTAAATTTCTACTGCATTTGAGCATAGTTTGTGCTTGGTCGAATATGAACTCAACTCTTTATTCATTTCTTATTGTATTTATAAGCCCTTCCTACCAATCGTTTCTATTGGTGTGTTTATTGAACAAGGCTTGTATTTTGCCTTATCTCTGGCAGAACTCGGCATTTCTCTTCCCTGTCGAATTCTTGGTGACAATGTTTTATCAGTCACGTAAGCGTTCTGTATTATATGGTTATTTCTCAGAATTCCCAATTATTACCCACATTCAATCACCTAATTTTATGTTTGTAGTTTATAAGTCCAAAACTTATCATATAATGAACCGCCTGGTGTTTATTTGTTTTTTTATAGAATGTTGGTTTCTGAACAAATGTATTCTTTCTAGTCACGTATTTAGTGACGTATTAGAATGTGTTTTCTTATATATATATATATATATATATATATATATATATATATATATATTATATATTATATATATTATATATATTTTCGACGTAATTATTAAATATTTGGAATGCCAATTTATCTATGAGTTCCGATAATTTATTTTGATATATATTATATATTATATATATTATATATATTTTCGACGTAATTATTAAATATTTGGAATGCCAATTTATCTATGAGTTCCGATAATTTATTTTGATGCAATTAGTTGCTTCTAAAACCTTATCTTTACTTGTAAATTATATTTAAACATATTATATGACGTACACATTACTATTCTACTTAAATGTTATCGGATTATTACTAAAGGAGCTTCTTTTCATGCATTAAATCAAATATCCTTTATATGCAGTGTCCTCGCAATTGACTTTTTGTTCTTCCAATTTCAGAAACAAAATATAAAAATCTTATAAGTTTATCCTAGACCAAGGCAATACCAGAAGCATATCATGGTTACTTCGACAATCTTAAATACTCATCAAGAAAAGAAGACTGTGATGAAAATTCCGAATAAGCTTATTGAAATTGCAATTTTTCCAGAATATTTTCTGCAACATAAATTTTATTAGTGTTATTTTGTAGTGGTAACTATACTCCATTTAATAATTTTTATTTTTTTAGTAGAAAAATGTAACTTCATTCATTTCTCCCGTTTCTGTAAACATTACGTCCAATCTAATGAATCCATTTCGGTAATGATAAAGACGTATTCAACTAGCTTAACTCCTTATCACAGATGAAGTCAAAAGTTGTGTAGGTTGTTAGCGTAAATACGTTTTTGTTATTGTCGAAGCGATTAAATTTGTAGGTCTCAATTATGTCTATCTCGTTTTTGAATAATCTGATCCAAACATTTTGTATACCATATTAAACCCCGTACAAAATTTTTGTAGTTATCACATTTCAGTCAGATTTTATTAAAAAACCATTATATATTTTCAGGTTTTTGGCTCTCCCGTAAAATTAGCGAAAACAAGTTACCGCCTTTTCTGTTGCGGGTGTCAATATGACAATGGGTCAAACATGAAAACCAAGCACAATGGGCTGCAAAAAAGATTTTAAATTATAGCCCTAGAGAATTTTTTGTTCCATGCACATCTCACAGTTTAAATTTAGGCGGTTCCGTGGCGTAGTTGGTATGTGTGTGACTACTACGCCCAAGGTGCCGGGTTCGAATCCCGACACGGTCCGTTTGAAAAATGTTAGACGAGCATTTTTCACAAAAATACACCCTCGTTCGGATGAGACGTAAAATGAAGGTCCCGTGTGTGAGTGTTGTCACGCACGTTAAAGATCCCTACCTTGCTTGGAACAGCAAGGGTTCGGCAAAATTCCAAATTTTCCAGGTAAAAAAAAACTCGCTTCTTGGCCAATGTAGTACCTTCGGGTGGAGCATTGGAAAAATCACATGTAAAGTTTAAATTTAGTCGTAAATGATGCAGCTAATATAAATTTCGAAATTGTTGATATTTTTGGTATCGTTGAGAAACTTTATGTATATTTTGCATCTTCAACTTAACGTTGGGATCTTTTGAATTAAAATCAATAACTTCACATTAAAACCATTATTACACACCCGATGAGATAGTGTGATAGATTCGATACGCCCCCTTAGGCACGGTTTAGAAACAGCATGTGAAGCATTGATTAGGATCGTAGATGACAGCGGTAAAAACCTGGCAGCATACTGTAGCAGATTAATATAGGAAATAAGCTGTTTCAGTAAATATCTAATATAATTACCGAGTGCTTGGAACTATTGAATAAAATAAGGGACAAATATACTTTAGCGGGCAGCTGGTAGTTTTTTTGAAAATTTTAGGAATAGTGCATTTTTGACTAAAAATGACGAACCTGAAGTCAGATTTCGGCGGTAATGAGTAATTGTTGTTAAAATTTTGTTATTAAAAGTGAAGTTATCTTTTTCACTCGCGTTTTTTAAAGGCCAAATCTATTTTTATTGTATGCAGGGTGACCGATATTACTTATAACTTGTGAAATCTTTTCCT
The DNA here is from genome assembly GCA_036346225.1 of Platerodrilus igneus. Classification (NCBI taxonomy): domain Eukaryota; kingdom Metazoa; phylum Arthropoda; class Insecta; order Coleoptera; family Lycidae; genus Platerodrilus; species Platerodrilus igneus. Next base: position 5,974,981 of record JARFIW010001303.1, read on the forward strand.
AATTGTTGTTTATTTGCCCGTCAACAAATAAAAATGCAGAATATTTTGACAGTTACACGGATTTCCTAGTCAAATTGCTATGTTGCCAAGTCAAAAAAAAATCAAATTTAACAGTTTGCATGTAGTTTGAGTTACTTGCATAAAAAGGAAGTAATTTGAATAATTCAAATCCTGTTCTGCCGCAAACACTTTTTCCGTGCTTTTTATAACTATAAATAAACCCATAAGCTAACCTACCTAACCTAACCTAACCCAACTACCCTTGTTCTGTGACCAACACTTTTTCTGTGCTTTTTTAACTATAAATGACCCTATAACTTAATCTAACCTAACCTAACCACCCTGGTTCCGTGTTCAACACTATTTCAGTCTGTAATATAGAAGACAGGTATCATCAAACATTAAAAGTAAAATTGATTGCATAAGTTGCATGTTATTTATTTATACATAATGAATTAATATCTACTAATATTAAAGTTATAATGAAATTGTACAAAAAATATAACAGTGTGAAACAAATGTAATAACTAGAAGGAAATAACACCAAAAAATTTATCGTTATATCTTCGTCTTCCGACTCATCTTCTATTGCCCCGTCGATTGTTTCACCAAATGTAATATTTTCAATTTCCTTAAGGAAACGAATAAACTTGGAAACCCCGTCAGCTCTGCAGACACGTGCAACATGAAGTTTGCCCGGTATCCAGAATAACTCCCCTTCCTCCTGCTGTTTTCTGGCAGAGATGCTTTAACGTGCCTTCAAAGGCGCTCTATGGTGTTCGTATGAGCGCCGATAGTGGGATCTTTAAAATTAATGGAATGATTAACTTTTAAATTATTGTAGCCTTCACTACCTAGCCGCTCATACGCTCTCCAGCAGTCGGATATCATCGTTGTACCCGGAAGAATCCATTGTCGAGTGATGCCAATCAGTGTTGAGGCATCTCTCGTTTCCACCAGCACCATGAATGCTTTTCTTGACTCTCGTTCGACAGAACCAAACATACATTGACCTTCTACATGGTTCCCCCGATGATATTTCCGTTTTCCGAATAACAATAACGCCGGGGCCGCCAATAAATGTTGAATGATGCATTACCCATTCTCTTTCAACTTGATGGACAAATAACGTCCATTTCGAAATAACGCATGGCGTGACTTCAATGTAAGATGCAATAAATTTTTGTTCTTCGTTCTCCAAAATCACGTATGTTATTGCCAATACTTTCCAGGGTGACAAATGTGTTCTGGAGCTGACCAGCGACAACGCCGGTAAGGTCATGTTGACATTTTTTTTCGACCATGAAGGACCCTTGATGATAGAATTTACAAAACCTCGGGTGCATATCAACGCAAACCTGTATAATGAAACTTTGAACAAGCTCCATCAAACAATAAGACGAGAACGTCCAGGGAAACTTTCACGTGGTGTCATTCTGCTTCACGACAATGCTCGACCTCATGTTGCTAACGTAGTGAAAGAAAATCTACAGCGAAAGAAATGGAGGCTATTAGAGCATCCATCCTATAGTCTCGATTTATCGCCTTGCGATTTTCACATCTTTGGACCACTGAAAAAAGCGTTAAAAGGTAACCGTTTTCAGTCGGACGAAGAAGTACAAAATGCCGTGAAAGAATTCTTCGAACAGCAGCCAAAAGATTTCTTTAGGCAGGGTATACATTCTTGCTAAATATATAGTTGGACTGCACTCTTATCTCAAAGACTGCAGTGGGGTTCTTTGAATTGTTATTCCTACTAGTAAAACTATACACTTGATTTAATCCAAGTTCAATAAACAATAACACAATGCCACTATTTTAGTGAGTGTGTGGTACACGTTGGAGTGTATAAAAATCGGGACAGCTCCAGAACGTTTCCCAAAGCGTAAAGCTTAGCAAATGGACTGTAATTGTAATTGGAGGTAAGACGCGAAAAACAGTAACATAGGTCAAACCGTAATTAATGTTTTGCTTACCTTGCAATGTTGTTCACCAATTTACTCCCGCGAAGATAGGTGTTGTTTACCGGTCGACGCACTTGGTTGGGCAGCAGCACTTATGCACTCGCGGTTATAGTTACTAGGTGTTGAGTCGGTGAAACGATACGAGAGAGTGTCATGTTGGTCAAGCGAAAAGGCTTTATCGCTCCGCCATATGTATAGCACAACAATAATATACGATAAGGCCATCTATATTGTCAATCGCTGACCTCCAACTGTATGAAGTTTTAACATACCCCCCACCCAAAATGGTAAATTTTGTTGTATACCGTGAAATGAATGGGAGAAAAATGAAAAAAGAAATTTAAAAAAAAAATGTTTAAGTATGTATAAATTAATCGAGTACTCTGCATTTTGCTTCCTGCATTAAAATATAAAATAAAACATAATTTGTAGAGAAAGAAGAAAAAAAATAAAAATTGCATGTTAGAATGCTGAATTACTTATGGTGGCGGAAGTGGTACCACCTTGTTAATTGGGCGGACCGCTTCGTCTGTGGGTGTTTTTAGCTTTACAACTCTTGTTACACCATCTGTACCCCTAGAAGATATGTAGTGCGCAATGACGGGATTAGCTTGATCAAAATGTTTATATATTTCTAACATTTCTCTAGCCGCCCCACGAAAGTTGCGGCCCTGATCGGAGTATATGTTCGTGGGTAACCCGCGTCTGGCTATAAATCTATCTAATGCAGCAAGACAGGCTTCCGTTGTTAAAGCTGTGACAACCTCCATATGAATGGCACGTGACACCATACAAATAAAAGGGCAATATATGCCTTTTGAAATTTTGTCGATCGCAACGAGGATAGCTTGATTGTAAAAGGACCGGCAAAATCCAAACCGGTATGCGTAAAGCATCTTCCGGGTTCGAGGCGATAAAGCGGAAGATCTGCCATAGGAGGCTGAATAGGCTCCCCTTGGAAGCGATAGCAAGTCAGGCAGCGAAATATTCTACTTCGAATTAATTGACGGATACAAGGAATCCAAAATGTACGGGTAACTAATGATTGAGTTAGCCGCGGACCCCCATGACCTAAATATATGTGATAGTAATCACATATTAATACAGGTAACCTGCTGTTTTTTGGGATAAGGTAGGGATGTTTGCTAGTTATGGAAAGGCTGGAATGGCGCAAACGGCCCCCACCATGACTAATCCCGTGGGAGAGAAAAGGTGACAACGGACGGTACATTTTTGTGCTAGGTTGCCCTTTTTCTAGTAAGACGATATCGTCGTAGATGTGCTCGTACTGAGTAATTCTAATGGCAAATGTGAGAGCGCTACGATACTCAGAGGCATTTAACGGACCAGTAGTTCTTGCAAGATTACGTTTGCGTGCAAGGCAGTTAAACGTAAACCTTTTAACGTACGCAAAAATTCGTTGAACTTTTAGCAAGTTCGAGAACCTTTGTAGTACTACCAAGTATTGTTTCACATCAACAGTAGATACGAGTGCGTATTGTACGGCTTTAAACCCGTCTGCAATATTGTGTGTGTATTTATCACTTGGCCAATCACAATAATCGCGGTATAAAAAATCAGGACCCTGCCACCAGAGTGTACAATTCAGTAGTTCGGATGGCCTCAACCCTCGGCTTGCAGGATCGGAAGCATTCGCAGAACTGGGAACGTATCTCCATATGGCTGTGAGTTGATTTTCAAGAATTTGCACCACTCGGTTCGCAAAAAATAATTTTAACTGATAAGGTGGCGTACAAATCCACGTCAGTGTGTTTGTAGAGTCACTAAAGCATATTGGATCTAGTAAATTGATGGTGTCAAATGCTAATGCTGTATGTTTCATTAGTTTTGCCAAAAGACATGCCGCTCCTAATTCAAGACGAGGAATGGTCCACGTTTTCAAAGGGGCTACACGGGTTTTGGAAGCTATCAAATGTACATATATTTTTTCATCAATTTCTAATCGCAGATACACAACAGCGGCCATCGCTACGGAGCTGGCGTCGGAGAATCCGATTAAACGGGCTTGACTATTGCCGATTTTCCAAATAGATCGTGGTATTGTTATGTATTCGAGAAGTGGCAGTTCAATTTGAATTTGCTGCCATTCTTGAAGAATTTCTGCGGGCAATTGTTCATCCCAATCCACCTTTTGTAGCCATAGGCGTTGCATAAGGCATTTGAGAAGAACCGTAAATGGACTTAAATAACCATTAATATCGAATATGCGTGCTATGCGTGACAAAATTCCTCGCTTAGTAGGGATGTCTGCAATATTTGGAACTTTACATCTAAATGTATCGGAACCCATATCCCAACAGAGACCCAGAACATCACGTGTTGTCAAAGTAGGATCAGAGTTCGGTAGATTTAGAACGCCCGTCTCCGACTTATCAATAACTGAAGTGTGTGAACTTCCCCATTTTCCTAAGTCGAAGTTACCTAGTTTTAGTAAATTGATCAATTCATTTTTAGAAGGAGAGTTTCTTCTACAGAATCGGATCCAGTCAAAATATCATCAATGTAAGTTGATGATCTAAAACTCAGGAAGCCCGGGGTACAGTGACCCTCGTCTTCTACCAACTGCTGTAGAACACGAAGGGCAAGGAAAGGGCTATAGGTAGCGCCAAAAATAACGCGGGTATGTTCATATTCCGTTAAAGGTTCACAAGGGTGAAACCTCCAAAAAATATGTAAAAATTTTCTATCTTCTGGGTGAACGACTATAGATCTAAACATTTGTCGAATATCGCAAGTGAGTGCGACTTGAGGTATTCGAAATCTTGTTATTACAAGACCAATATCAGATTGTAATTTGTGGCCCGGTAAAAGAATATCATTGAGACTTGTACCATTAATATCCCTATCGGCAGGACTAAACACGACTCGAACTTGAGTACTAGAGGGCTTATTTTTAACCACGCCGTAGTGAGTCATGATATATAAGAACTGTTTCACAGCGGGAGTGAGTTGTCCCTGCGATATATAATTAGCAATATTTTCTGAATATAATTTATAAAAGTTTTTGTCGCGTGCAAATCGAGCTTCTAGTTTTAGAAAGCGATTGGTAGCTAATTCTCGTGTTGAACCTAATGTTCGGGAAATGTTTTCTATGAACGGTAGTCGAACCACATACTGGCTTAACTCGTTTCGTATAGTAGTGGACTTGAAATAATTTTCACAAGCCACGTTTTCAGGCGACATTGGCGGCGTAAATGGTATTTCTTCAGCTTCCCAGAAGGCACGAATGGTGTCGCTAAGGGACGGTTCTTCCGAGATGCTAGTGTACAACGCAACCCCTGAATACGGTTGACTTAAAGCTGGTACATCACCCATAATAACCCAACCAAACGAGGTAAGAAGCGCCGATGGCTTGCCTGTTATACGCAACGAATTGTTGGGTGTAGCATCTAAGACAGCTTGAACACCTAACAGCATATCGACCGGGGCGGATTTGTGAAATTCAGGATCCGCCAATTGTAGGGACGAGAATTTGTCTATTAAATGCTTAGATAAATTTGCTATCGGAAGATCTGCGGTAATACGAGATAAAACAACAGCCTGTAAATTTAATGAAACGTTTTGATCATGTATTGATGTAACGTTACAGGTAGCAATTCCATGAACCTTTTCTAGCGGAGATTGGCCTACTCCACGTATTTCAAAAGGACATTTCTTGCGTTTAAGACCTAACTTGTTAGCTAAAGATAATGTGATGAAATTAGAATGCGACCCTTGATCTAAAACCAAGCGACAGCGATGCCAACTACCGTCACAGGCTAAAATTCGTACCTGCGCCGTGGCTAAAAGCGCAACGGTTCCCTGTTCATTTGCACAGGAATGAACAAGAGAGACTGGAGCAGGAAAATGTTCAGCCGAATTAGCGGCACCTGAAGAGTGTCCTACTGCGCTTTGTGGCGGAGTCGGAGTACTGCATGAAATTGGTGCCTCGATACACAGTAGCGTATGGTGCATTTACTACCGCACCGTTTGCACTGATATTTTGACTTACAAGTCGAAAGAGGATGTGGTGATAAACACGCAAAACATCTATGATATTGCTTTACCATGTATTGCCTTTCTAGAGTTGATAAAGCTAATAATTTTGGACATCTGTAAAATTTGTGGAACTGATCGTCGCAGGCAGGACAGGGCTTAGAAACGGCCTGCTTGGCATTAAATCGTCTTGAAGTAACTTCCTGTGCGGACATTGTTACACGCTTATTGTTTACAGAATTTGTATAATATGGTAGAGGGTTAGCCCTTTGTGGTGGACTAGACACATTTTTTGATGGTGGTGTATTATTGTTACCGCTCACCAGTGCTAAGATAGAACATTTGTTGCGTAAATATTTAATAAAATCGTTAAATTTCGGAAATGTTTGATTTAAATATTCCTTTTCGAATTCTTGTCTCGACTTCGGGTCTAATAAACCGAGGGAAAAAAATAAAAATATGTAATCGGCCAACTCAGGTAGCTGCATGTCGATAAGAGCTGTGACGTTGGCTTGCAGGGTTTCACATAAATCACTAAGACTTTTGGGGAATCCGTCTTTAGTTGAGTTAGTGAAAATATTTTGGATAAATAATGATTAGCAATTATTCGTTTATTAGTGTAGCGTTGAACTAAGAGATTATAAACAACCATATAATTTTCTGGAGCAAATCGAACAGATTGTGCTAGCTTTAATGCCGTCGCATCCAAATAAGAAAGCAAATATGTGAATTTTTCGCAATCATTAAGTGCGTTATTGTTATGAATAATGTTGTCATATAGAGATTTAAACGCACCGAATTTCTCGGGTCACCTCGAAATATATCTATTTTATTTCTGGTAAATGAACATTAGATCTGGTATTTCCAGAAATATCACTAGTATTTACATTGGGCGTTGTGTCTGGAGCGACATAGCGCGCCGCATTAGCTAGAATTTCATAGTACATAGTATTGAACGTAGATTCTAGATTAACGGTATCCGTAAATAAGGTTTTATAAACGTCAGAGAGTGACGATAATTCATCTAAGACATCTAAAAATTTTGTTCTTACGTCATCTAGCTGACTAACACGAGCTTTAAATTGATCAAGATTAGTTGGTAGCGTTGAAATTAAATCGTAACAATCTTGCAAACATCGCCAGTACCTTTCTTTGCGATTTGTTAATCGTTTAAATTTAACAATAACTTCACGTTCTGGTTCCATATTGTACCAGGTATACTCGTAACAAATTGAAATCACAAATAACTAATGGAAAATGTAACACAGTTGCAAAGCCTTAAAGGTAAACACAGTACTCGTGGAGAAGCAATGTTAATGCTGATACGAACTAAAACTAATATAAGTGAATTCAGAACTCTAAGAAATAAAGTGCATTACGTACGTAATATTTACAAACAAAAATGTAAACAAATAGTTTCGTTAAAGTCTTTTGACTTATTTTGTTATCTACACAGCTGATTGATAAGCGTAGTAACAAGATGTTAATGAACTACAAACTTTAAATAAATTGGAACAAGTTTTTGAACACCTGTAATGCTAAATGCAAAGTACTCGTTTATTGATAATAATTGAAGTTTGAAATCTTTAATGGAAATCATGCATTTTAATATTCAAACCCACTTTTAGAAAATAGTTTTGAAAATGAATTAATGTAATAATTTAAATTATAATGATCCCGCTAATGAATTATATTAATTTTGACTATAATTCAAAGCTTATTTGTTCAGTAGGACCACTTTTTGTGATATGAGGCTCAGAAGGACTACTTTTTGATATGAGGCTTAGAAGGACCACTTTTTGTGTGGTACACGTTGGAGTGTATAAAAATCGGGACAGCTCCAGAACGTTTCCCAAAGCGTAAAGCTTAGCAAATGGACTGTAATTGTAATTGGAGGTAAGACGCGAAAAACAGTAACATAGGTCAAACCGTAATTAATGTTTTGCTTACCTTGCAATGTTGTTCACCAATTTACTCCCGCGAAGATAGGTGTTGTTTACCGGTCGACGCACTTGGTCGGGCAGCAGCACTTATGCACTCGCGGTTATAGTTACTAGGTGTTGAGTCGGTGAAACGATACGAGAGAGTGTCATGTTGGTCAAGCGAAAAGGCTTTATCGCTCCGCCATATGTATAGCACAACAATAATATACGATAAGGCCATCTATATTGTCAATCGCTGACCTCCAACTGTATGAAGTTTTAACAGTGAGTAAAAAAAATATATTAATAATAAATCTCTTTTCAACCAATGAGATTTTCAACCTAATTATTCTTATAAATGTTTTTTTTACAATATTTACAGAACTGAAATGTTGCCACTAGAACAATAAAAATAAAAAATTGCTGTAATGCAAACTGCATAAACAAATTGTTATTTACTTTAATATCGAATAAAGTCATCAAGTATTTTAAATCGAAATCGTTTTAATTGTATCAGACTTGTACAAAATTGAAGTCCTTAGTTTAGTAATTCAAGCAAAAAAAAAATGGAGGTTAATGAAATTTCATGTGCTGCTTTAAAAAAATTTTATAGTACTGTTTTAACTACTCGTAGAATTAAAATTTTGCTAATATAAGAGGAATAAAATTTGTAATACCTGTTTGCGTGTTTGGTATGTAGATAGTTGTTGTCACCTGATAAATAAGTTTATAGCAATGTTGCCTAGGGGCCTCAACCAGAATTTCCTATTACGGCTTCAACAAGGACGACACCTGTGAAGATAACAGCTTTAAAAACCCAATTGGACAGCGTGCACGGTCAACGACTTTCCATAATTTACGATTCCATTACCAAAACACATTTTGTGGATTACATGTAAAATAACTTATTAAACTGTTGATTGGTTATACTGACAATTGCTAGCAATACTCTTCAGAAATGATATCTGCACTGCAGAGTGCGTTCAGAGTGGCAACGAATGGTGTTTGGGATGTCCCAAACTTAGTGGTTAGAATTCACCATGTGCGAATTCTATTAAAATAATACGTATTTCTGATACCAGAGTAAATACGCTACGATCAAAATTATTTTCACGTGCTTCCGTGAATAATTGATTATTGCGTGCTTCTCGCAATAATTTAATGTCACGTGAACCCGTAACTAAATGCTGAAGTAAAAAAACCCTCATCAAATTTAACAATTTTAAATTAATAAAATCGAAGTAAGCTTACGCATTTTCGGCTTTGCACATTATAACAAAGTGAACAAACTAAGTTATAAATACCTAAGTACTTGGTGCTTTTCAGGCTAAGCTCAAATTATTCACAATTAGGAAGACCCATTTTCGTGCAGTTCTTAAATCAAAAAGGAAGACAAAATTCGCGTATCTAACAAAGTAGATAATATCCCTCCTAAGCACAGATGGTTTCTAAAATTAACGAACAAAATGTTGTTTTCAGCCAAAACACGTTCCTATGAGGTTGTCTATCTATCAGAATAAGTAGAATACATTGCCTACTAACAAAATTGATAACAGAAAAATTTAAACTGTTACAAGCAGTAAAAGTTTTAAAAGTAGTTCTCAAATTCAAATTTTCGAATATGAAGTAACTCGTGTTGCCTATATTAAATTTACCAAAGGCATGTAACAATTTGGGGTTTTTTGACTTGGCAACATAGTTATTTCACTATGAAATCCGTGTAACTGTTAAAATATTCGGCATTTTCATTTCATAGAGTAACTTCAGAATGTTATCTTAATAGGAAAATTTGTCCGGATACTGAGAGGGCGGAAAACGCAATCATAAATTTGACAGATTTCAAGATGATTTCCGGCACGCAACTGTCAGGTTGACAGCTATCGGTACTTAGAAAGTTAAACCAGCTTATAAACAAAGTTATTCTTGCTCTTTATTACGTTTTTGTGTTTATATTTAATGTTTATGTTAATTTTTTCGTTTATGTTATTTTTTAGTGTGGTTTGTTGTATTGAATTAAATAATAGCGCCTTAATATGTTCGCTAGAAAAGTGCGATTAAATTTAACTGCAAGTTGTTATAATTTTGACTTTGGTTCTGTACTCATCGTTGACATCAACATGAAAGAAAAATTCCCCAGCGCTAGCACGTAATTAAAAAAATTCCCGCATTTGTGATTTAAACATTGATTCATTTCTGTGTAGAAACTGTGCTCTTTTATTAGATATCTATGACGCTAAAGCTAAAATACATTAAGAAACGTAAAAGAGTGACAACTTGTTACGTTTATTTTGAACATCCCGTACATTTTTACCGGTTAATAATCAATACGCGGTCCAATAATTTTCAACTCAAATCCCTTTTGCTTTAAAAACGACAAGTTCAGGCTACAATTAAATAGTGTGCATCTTGTATATTTTATTTTCCGCAATAAATACGCTTTCGAATAATTCCTCAATTTAAATCTTTTTGCTTTCAAACGTAAAGTTTATTATGCTATAATCAAATAATTTATAACCTGTTTTTAGGTAACCTTGAATTTGTTCAACATTACAACTTCGTATAATGGGTTATCTTTATTGTAACAAAGTAACGACTTGTTGAAATAAGGTCGCGCGGTATTCTCCGGTAAAACCGCGTTTTCTAGTTTAAATCGCGTTTTGATAACACGGATGTTTGGATTTCGAATTGGCGTCATTTAAATTCATTCTGAATTTGATTCTGCAGCCCGCGCGACAAAATATGTTCTACATTACTCATTCTATCACTTTAAAAGTAATGCACGTTTATTGTTGTTCTGCCAATTAGAGATGTCTTGCGTGTATTGGTGAGTGTTCCCGCGCTTACCCCATCTAACCAGATTCTATTTTAGCTTTTTTGCTGGAGGCCAAAGGCGTTCTTTTGGAGTGTAGCCGTGGACCCGTTGCTGTAGTTACGATAGTCGCTACGTTGGTATACTGACCTCCTCTACCCCGGAGGTTGGCAAGTTAAGTATCCTGACGCAGAGAGGTATGCGCCTTGTGTTCTGTTATGCATGTCAAGGATTTTTATTTATCAACGGTGGATGGTGTAAAACCAGTCCACCATACTTGTTGAACAGCTGGTTGCGCTCGTGCTTCTGGGTATACGTCGTTCATTCTTTACAACGTGGGCTGTATTTAATGCTTAAGATTAACACCTATACTAGATGAAAAACCTAAATTTACCTTTAATACTTCAAAAATTAACATACTTGCTAGGGAGTAGATTTACATTTAATACCTAAATTTAACATTCTAACGATTGAAAAATTTTAAGCATTAATTTTTTTTTTACCGAGTTTCATCACATTTTAGCCGCGAAATGCGCACTTCGTGTACTACTATCCAATTTGTCCGTATAATATAATTGATGGCGTTGAAATAATAACGCTTATTTTATTGCGTTCTCTTGTTTGTGCCGAATTATGTATTTAAGTTTTTTTATTTGTTAATAGATAATCGTGGGCGATGTGCTTTAGGTTGTCTTTTGTTTGTTTTTTTGGTATTTAGGCAAACCCTCCCACTCTTCGCGGTTGATAGTTAGCATGGTGTTTACGATTCTTCCGGCTACGTCCAGGTACGTAGTAAACTGTTTCTAAGCATGTAATCTACATTATATAATGTAGAGCTATTTTATATCCTTTACTATATGTTTTGCAAATTGTGTCTTTTAAAAAATAGTTTTGCATTAAAATATATAATGAAGACCACGTACAATTATTTGTCATTAAGTTTATTCAACACTAGAGTTTATCATTTGTAGTGTTAAAATTGACTGAGTAAAGTTGAAAAAAATATATTGTTGAAACGTTAGATACAACTCGAGACCAAATCACCATATGTATAATTTTAATAATTAATATAAAAGCGAAATTAAAATTTTACATTGCATGGTGATTTGATCTTGAGTTGTATTTGAAGTTTCAAATAAGTTTCTTCCTACAGCTTATTTGAAATTCCCGCCAAATTTCGCGCCTAATAATTTGAATTAAAGCGTTTCCCGCCATTTCCTCCCACCGACATTTGTGGCGCCCTTAGTACACTTTGAAACTGTGTAAGAAATGAAAGTATATAAAAATTGATATCTTGGTCTCTCTTGCAGTGGATAAAAAATTAGCATTAAGTTGACTTTCTGAAGGTTACTCTATGTATCATTTGTTGTTTATTTGCAAATTAACAACTATTAGGAAAAGATTTCACATTCAATAAATAACATCGATCACCCTGCATACAATAATAATTTTTTTGGTTTTTAAAAACTATTGCGTACTGAAAAAAACGCGTGTGAAAAAGATAACTTCACTTTTATTACCAAAATTTTAGCAACAATTACTCATTGCCGCCGTAAAGTGACTTCAGATTCGTCGTTTTCAGCCCAAAATGCACTATTCTTGAAATTTTCGTTAAGCTTGGAAGATGCCCGTTAAAGTATATTTAAGCCTAAAATAATATCGTATTTCAAGCGAAAACGAACAGATGGCAGTATCGAAGAATATGTTCTGGAAGCCATAAAAATTGCTGATCTTCATGAATTTTATATACCTGAAACTGTTAGACATCGAACGAAAAAGGTCCATTTTGATTATCAACATGAGAATGAGGTGGAAAATGACTCAAAAAGGAAGAATTTTTATTTTACTGCAAGAAAGATTTGCATTACTTAATGAACATTGTAAGTACTTTGGGTTTTTATGCAGCATACTGGAATTTAAAAATTCTGAATCGGATTTGAGGAAACACTGCCTATACTTAGAAGTAGTATTAACTGACAAGAATGGGATAGATATCGATGGAATAGAATCATTCGAAGAAATGAATACCTTTTTTAATTGTAGTTTAGAAAATAACATTGGTCCCTTTGAAGTTTTACGTTATTTGGTACAAAAATTCTATAAAGTTATTTCCTTAATACACTAATTGCACTAAGAATAATTTCAATTGCTTTAGCTAAGAGATCGTTCTCTAAACTTCGCTTGATCAAGAACCACCAGAGGTCTACAATGCTTCAAGAACGTTTAATTGGCCTGACAATTGTTGCTTTCTATTTGCCCAAAACTAAGATAATCTAACCTAAGTTAAAATAATCTTAGTTGAGGACACGTTTTTTTTACTACTAAGGCACTTAGATAAAGTTAGATTTTTTGCATTCCTCTTACCCCTGATAAGGTGTTTATAAATCTACCTTAGATACTAACTTCCATCCCTAAGTTTATATTGAGATTATATATTTCGTGTTGTGAATGATATATTTTTATTGCACATTTATAAACGCAACTATAACATAACAGTAGTACCAAGTTGATTTTTAACAAGAATCAGTTGATTTTAATATTATTTTCAAACCCTTTATAGGTTAGTCAGCTAAAATGCTAAGTTGTACTATCTAATAATCAAATGCAAATAAAATTAGGTAAGGTTAGATTTTCACCTAACCTAATTTTAAACCATTCTTAGCTAAGGTGTAAAAAAAAAAGCAACAAACGATATCTATTGAGCCAAAAATACAGGGTACATTAAATATTCATAGTATTCTCCAAAAGTTTTCTGAAATTAAAGCTCGGCGGGAAAAACTTTTATAAATCGTGTTCTTTATTACTATAAATATTAGGGTCTTCTTCTTTTGGTTATGTTTATTTATTTGTTGGTTAACCTTTAATTTTTAGAAAATATTTTGCTATTATTAACCTTCTATATGCTTGGAACGAGCGGCACAATACATTTTGAACACAGGCGGCCTAAGCCAACGGCGCAGCCCTGTTTAAGGACATTGTAAACTTAAGTTACAATTAAATTCTATAATTTAATTTTTTGCGGTTTCTTGAATAAATTATAAACACAAAACTAGTATTACAAATTTATTAACTTGGTCTTGAAATGTTTAAACTTGGAGTGGTATTGGCAATTGGCATTGACGTAAATATAAACGGTATATTTACTAACCAAACTAGGTTTCGCTTAAAGGTTGGGAGTATTAACCAAATTACTGCAAAAATTACACCACGCTTTTGAAAGATGACAATAGAAATGCTAATATAACTACGCACAACCGCAAAATTACCTACTGAAAACTATAATTACTATTCTGAATGGCAATAACCTAAGATTGTACAATAATAGGTATTTTGCATGAAAAGAAAGGTTTAGGTTTCTATTTAATATCAGTTCATATGCCCTAAAACTAAGATATATATTAGAAATATCACTTACCTTGGAAATTATTCACAGATATCACAAAGTTAGAAATGGACTGTTTACTACTAACAATTTATAAACGGGTTTCTTACAGATATGTAAATTTGAAAAAGACGTAACACAAAGTAAGAAACCTGTCTGACCTCTTGTATTTATACTACACCGAAGAAGAATGATACTGAAGTGCCGTGAGTACTGCTATTTCATTAAGTAATATATCGCAGTACGTTGTGGAAAATCCTAAACATAGTATTGTTGTGTATTTCCTATTAAACAATTTCAGCTCAAATGCGTGATTCAGGGTTTTAACAAATAGCAGATAAATTTAGTAATCTTTTAAGTTTTCGTTTCATCAATGAACTTATCAATATAATTAAATTTCTTAGAGATTTAGTCCGTGACCTATAATTAATCAGAATGTGAATATGCAAGTATTTGGGATTAGTCACGTTATCAAAATACTTCGTCTTAGAATTACTGATTAAGTTTAAAGGTTTGTTAATTCCAATTTGTTTAGCACCTCGCATTATTTAGGAAAACAAAATAATCAAATCAATTTTGGGTCACGTACGAGAATGGGCTTTCCACTATAAATACATATGGTCTACTCGAAAAATTGCACGTTGCTAGAACAGTTCGGACGTCAGAGATATAGATGATAAAATTGCGTACAAGTGGCTTAAACATTTCTTAAAGAAGTAAATAACAATTAAATAAAAATTGAAGGTCCTAACCTTCCGGTTACATTTGTTTACACAATTTTGTCAAATTTTTAGTCTTTTGTGAATGTTTTTAAAAAAACTAATCCCAAAATTACTTCTAACCAATTTGAAATTGCTATTAAATTTGAAATATAAAAGGTCTCTATGGTTTTCTCACGCTACTCCGTATTTACCGAGTTATAGCTCAAAACTAATCTTACGCCGTAGGTATAATAAAAAACAGCACTGTACCGTGACATGCTGTATTACTTTTGCGTGCATTTATTGATAATCATGATTAAAACTATTATTAACTTACTACAATTGAATTTTGCATAATTTTGCAATAAAGCAACATTGCTGATTTATTTATTTAAAACACTGGTAAACAAACATTTCAACACACGAAATAGGTACTTATAATGTTCTTAATATCACTTTTAACGCTGAATTCAAATATGCAATTACAACTTTTTCATCATCTGCAGTGTTTAAGTGGTGTATTTTTCAAAAATTTTATTTTCTTTTCAATTCTACGTATGTACGAAAATTCCATGGGTAAACTCAAAATCAGAGTTTGTTGTCGGCTATATAGAAAGGAAAAGAGATAAAACTAACAATTCCACTCTTGTACAAAACTTATTGTGGTAGTTGAAGATTAATGCAGAATTAGTCTATTTCAAATAGTTAACGTAACAAATCTCCCCAGCAAAATTAAAAGATCGGGATAAGAAGCAGAAACAGCGGAGCAGACAGTACAGTTATAGCATAAAGCAAAAGAAAATTCGTTGGAGAAAACTCAAAGAAAAGCAAAAACCAAAAAATTAACTTATATCCGACTCGAAAGGCCAATATACGCTAATAGAATAAATCAAAAGAAAATTCGCTTAAGAAAACGACAAGAAACATTAGTAGGGGAATTGGCCGATCGCCATCGCTTTCTCTGCCGCGCCACTATCGAACCTAGGTTTTACATGTAAATTCCCACTACAAAGTCTTATTTTTAAGGGAAATCCTTCTTGCTCCTCCTTGTGGGGGTGAAATTTCTTTTTTGTGGGGGGTCCTTCTTACTTCATTTCTACTCCCATCATCCCTACCCTAAAAGATCGGTAACCTAACCCCTAAAATTTTCAAGATACCTATCGGCACCGCACAACCTTTGTATTCCCCCTTTTTTCATTTTTATCTTAACATCAACCCTTATCGAGTTACAACCCCCCAATTTTATAACTTTTTTATTTATAAACAGTTTCTAATCGTGTATGGTAAAATACCGATTTAATTTCTCTTGGAAGTCCGAATCTACCATTAATTTAACCTTAGGTCAACCCGATTTAAAAATTGGTGTAAGCAAAAAAGTAGTACATATTCCTTTAGAACAATTTTATTTAATTATATATATACAGTGTACACTTAACATCTATTTTCTTACAAATATATTTTTACAGACAGAAATTTTCGGACGTAATTTAACTATACAATTTAAAATTTCATTTTGGTATTGCAGGGTCCTTTTCTTCATTCCATTGGACCCTCACATCGGCTTATACCTATTAATATTTATTTCTAAATAGAGCACTTTTTCCAAAGACCAACCGGACACACGTGTTTCAAATTCCTCTGATTTTGTTCTCATGATTTTGCTTAAGAACTCGTACATATTTTCCAGATTACTAGAAGATGTTATAACCATATTTTTTGTGTTAAAGGATTCCACATCGGTAGTCTCTTCTACCATTTTTGTATAGACACCGTAGAGTTCGCAATTAACTTTTATTGTTGTATGTTGTGTTCTTTTTTCATTAATTAATTGAATAAGCTGCTCTTTCTGCTTTCAAAGAAACTCGGACACTCTATCGTCGGCACTGCCGTTCTTTATGCGATAGCTAGCCATGCGGTTGTTAAACGCTGTGCTAACCATTTCTACACCATCTTCGCCAGTAGCGGTAACTGTTTCATTTTATGTCTGTTGCTTCTCAAGTGTGCGGCATACGTCGTCTTTTCCACTTTCAAATCGCACACTTTACACAGAATTCGTGATTGTTTCGGACAAGACCCTTCAACAGTTGGCGGAGCTGAACGTTTACGTCTTAATGACATACCATGCTGTTTTTTCTTGTGTCGCAGTAAGTTGTCCATTCTCGTAAAAGCGATACCGCAAAACCCACAGTTTAAGTACTTTGCTGCTGACGGATGTATAAGCTTAACCCTGGACGATGTTACACCACGACATTTGTTCTGGTGCCGTTTGAAAACATCCCTCCTGGTAAAGTAGACGTAACAGGGCTCGCATTTAAAAACGTTTGCAGGTACCATTTTAGTACAAAACAAAATCCGCACTATAAAACTTTGGTGAAACTTGTAGGCGAATTAAATTATAACTAAAAAGTTTACTCTTGCGTGCCTGCCTTATATACCCTATAGAATGCAAACCAAAGGTTTCCGAAGACAGCCGAACGAAGTTAAAGATTCAGCGGGGAACTAAAAGGCGTCATCTTTTGCCAATCTTTGCTGCTCGTCCAGTACATTTAGCACCAATGCATGCGCCTGGTTCGCATCGTCCATGTTGCGAATGCAGCCAGTAGAAACGCCGGAAACGTCTTCCATGTTATAAGGGTCAGCAATCGCATCGCGTGCATATTAAAAATCGAAAAAGGTGGTAGCTCTGATTGGTGGTGTTGTAGGTCAATGGTATCGCAGGCTCTTAAAAATTCAAATTACCAAAATAACTACAGTTGTTGTGAATGGTATAAATACATTCATTCACACATACATACGTCCCCCAGCCCATTCGTGCATCAATCAATACACCCATTTATCCACTATATCTGTCGAATGGTGAGCATCTCCCACTCTGTAAATAAGTTCTAGTTATTTTAGAGTGAATTTTAAATTTAAATCTCTAGAAGTGAAACTTAATAAAACACTTTAAACTTTTACTATGGGTATGTCATGCTATTGTCTACGGGATAGTTACTAATAAAGCAATTTAATTTTAAATAAGTTCTGCGTCATATTTTTGAAAATCCCAAACTTGAATATTTTCTAAATAAATCACCAAGCGAAAGTACATGCTTAGTGTTATTCAATTTAATCATTAGTTTCTCATTTTACGAGTGCGGTTAATTATTATTTAAAATCTAATTTGTTTTAAATAAAAAAATCGAATACTTGACAGTTTCTAAATGAATCACTCATTGCCGACTCATTAGTTTGAACAATTTGTATCTCATTTGTTAAAAGCAAACCACTTATAAGCTTATTAACGTTGTCGACTGTCCTCACTATAATTATTTATACGAGGTCAGGTCAGTCAATTTCTTTAAAACTGAAATTTCGTTTTCCCTAATACAACTAACTTTTTGTGAGGTACTATTAACTGCATATTTTGTGACGCTAAAAGGAATGCAATTATCGTAAGTAAAACATTTTGTTTGGCGCATGCTAAATGGTTATCTATATGCATAAGACAATGACCAAATTTTACACGGTTCATCCTTAACGTTTTCAAATTCGAAACGTTAAATTCCCCTATATGAGTGTTGATTACTCAATTTTATAAAATCATTTAATTAAATGAATCAGATCAATATAAAAAAATTATTTAAAAAAATACTATAAAACCATTTTAAATAAAGAATCAAATTAATATAAAAATTAAAAAATAATATTCTTTAAAATACAAACGTTCTGCTTGGCGCAATTCAGAAAATTTTTCGAATGCAATAAAAAACAATGGTTAGATTGGCTATTTTTTCGTAACTGCTTCAAATTTGCAATACCAAACTGTTCAAGATTCACAACGTCGTTAGCTGGAAGGTAGCCGGTGATAACATTTTCTTTAACAACTCTTTTACAAAACGGTCCCATGTACAGGTACTATTTCTTGAAAAAATAAACTTAAACGTTGAGCTGATAATTCATTTGTCGCAGGGATGTCCCAGTCTAATCCGCGTAGGTGATTTTTACAAAAATCGTTATGCCATCGGAAATCCTCATCCAAGTTTTCATTTTTTAACGGGATATGCAGAATTTCGTGCCATAACTCGTCCGTTCCAACATTCAGTACAGCTATTTCTTTCACAAAAAATTCGCTTGACTTGTACTGGAAGCCCTGGATATCCAAAACATACATGTTGCCCTGGTGAAAATTTGATGTAAATTCACCTAGCGCATAAGTGGTTTTACCTACCAATTTGTCAATACCCAATGGTATTTTTACATCATTTGTATCGTCAACACCAGAAAAAATTCATCTTTAACTTGTAATTTTGTTCAACTCGACGATACTTTGACAACTAATGCTCTGGAATATGACTCCCTCGCCTTTTATGCTGACGGTCGAACGTGTGCGGCTCCTTATTATGTTAATCGGTGTTATATGCAAGTCTTGACTGGAAAAGTGACGCTTATAATTGTTTTATAGTGCATTTTTACGTTTGTTTTTATCCACCAACACTATTAGCGCTCGGTTAAGACACAGTGGACTGTAATTTTTTAAACATAAACAAACAAATATAAAGCAATGAACTTACCCAAGATCTGCAGCTCGCTTTAAATAGGCGTTTAAAGGGTGAGATTTAGGATGGTCATTGAAGGAAGGCAAGGATCACCAATTTAGAAATTTAACGTTTTCGAACCCACTCTAAGGCGGGTGCAAGGGGTTATTCTGACGTGCACACCGATGCCACAATTTACTAGCGAACCGAATCACACCGATGTTTGTTACTATCTGTTTTAATTTAGTTATTGTCAGAATTGGCATATGTTTCAATTTATCTATAAATTAAAATAACCTGAATTGAATGCTATTCTGGCAATAATTTATCGAATTAATAAACTGTAATTTTTAAAATAAAAGGAATTTGTTGCCGGCGTTACCATATCCTCCGGCCTTAAAATAAGATTTTAACAAAATGAAAAATTCATATTAAATGGAAAAAAAAGAAAAGAAAAGAAAACTATAAACAGCGCATGTAAAAAAAAAAGTTTACTGCGTGGGGAGTGAACACAGCTTTGCTACTGGACGGGTATAAACCTCATCTTTTGTACGTACTGTGACAACCCTAATAATGCCGTCTTTTCCTGGGTGAGATTGTTCAATTACCACTATTGGCCACTGCAAAGGCGGGCAATTATCGCGCATCACTATCACGACTAGACCTGGCTTAACAGGACAGGAAGGTGTATTCCACTTCTGTCGGGATTGTAATTCACACAAGTATTCCCTAGACCATCGCTTCCAATAGGATTGAACAATTTGATCTAAAAGTTGCTTGCGATTTACAAGCGTAAGCGCCTTTCCGGTTTCATCGGCAGCGGGCAAGAACTGCAACGGGGTGAGAGTTAAAAAATGAGCAGGCGATAATGCGAGAGGTTCCGAAGGGTCTGAACTAAGCCAGCATAACGGACGTGAATTTAACAACGCTTCGATTTGTGTTAAAACCGTTGAAAATTCTTCATAAGAAAGTATTTGCTCTTCCACAACTTTCATTAAATGACCTTTCACGCTTTTGATATTCCCCTCCCATATTCCTCCAAAATGAGGAGCCGAAGGCGGATTGAATTTCCAATTAATGCGCCTTTGACTAAGTCCATAGCCAATGGCATTTAGGCAATTTGAATTTCGGAAAAATTCTTGAAGGGAATCTAAATAATTTTTAGCGCCCACGAAATTTGTCCCGCGGTCGGAATACATAACCGCACATGGTCCCCTTCTAGCAAGGAAACGCTTAAATGCGGCAAGGAATATGTCAGTTGACAAACTTGACGCTAATTCTTGATGCACGGAACAAGTTGTTAAACAAACAAATATGCATATATAGGCCTTTTGAGCTTTAACTCCCCGGTGTCTACTAAGAGTTATATTAAAAGGTCCGGCAAAATCAGTGCCAGTATGCATAAATGCTTTGGCCTGATTAACCCTAGGAGACGGTAAGTCAGCCATAAGAGGAAAAGAAGGTCGAGGTTTTCTTCTGAAATAATGATTACAATTTTGAACACGAGTCCGAACCAAATTTCTAGCCGCAATAATCCAAAAATGCTGACGTAATAGAGAAAGCAGAAGATGTGGCCCTGTGTGTAAATTTTTTACATGAAAATGATCAATTAATAAATCGGTAAAACGATCTTTCTTAGGTAAAAGAACTGGATGCTGCTGATCATATGAAATATTTGCATTTGACAGACGACCTCCAACTCAATTAAGTTATTTGCAAGAAAAGGATTCAAATGTCGAAAGGGTTTCGAACAAAGTTGTCCCTTTTCCAGAAAAGTCTTTCCGGAGAAAAAATGTTTATCTTGCACTGCTAAAATTAGAATATTTTCCGCCGCAACAAGATCTTCCGCAGAAATGCGGTTCCTTTTAGGCAAACGTTTAACAAATCTCAAAACATAAACAGTTATGCTTAACAATTTAGAGTAAGAACTGCATCTATCAATCAGGGCGTATAAGGGATGAACTTTTGATTGTGTCACAGGAAGTGAAACCAATTTCTGTTCAAGTTTATTGTCAGCCAAAATAATTTCTTCCGTGTCAATGATTTTAATAGGCCAATCGCTTTCTTGAGAAAGAAGCCACGATGGCCCCTGCAACCACAACTCGGCGTTAAGAAATTGATTTGGAGATATACCGCGAGACGCACAATCGGCAGGATTTGAAATGCCATCAACATGAAACCAGCTAGTTACTGGTAATAAATTTTGAATTTTTGCCACTCGATTGGCTACAAAAGTTTTCCAACAATGGGGCGATTTATGAATCCAGTTAAGAACCACCATAGAATCAGAAAACGCAAAAACTTGTTTGATAGTGCATCGTGTGGAATATCTGCGAATGATGCAATTTAGTCTTGCAAGCAATAAAGCAGCAGCACATAACTCCAAACGAGGAATAGTGACAGTTTTTATTGGAGCTAATTTAGCTTTACCGCATAGTAAAATAATTTTTACTTCGCCATCCAGAGACACTGTTCGGGCGTATACGACGGCACTGTATGCCTTTTCAGAAGCATCGCAAAATCCCACAAGTTGTAATGACGTTACTGATGAATATCCGATGTGTCGGGATATTTTAAAGTCGGAAAGTTGAATTATTTTTTGCTGAAAGGTATTCAACAAACCTTTAATATATGGAGGGGTTTCTTCATCCCAAGACAACTTTAATATCCATAATTCTTTGATTAGTGGTTTGGCAAAAATTGTCACGGGAGATAAGAGCCCTAATGGATCCCACATTCTAGCTACAGTGGAAAGAATATTTCTCTTTGTACAGATTTCATTTGGACCTTTAACCGCAAATGTTAAATTATCAACCTTTGGATGCCATTGAAGACCCAATACCTTTAAAATATTGCTTTCGAAATCTACAACATTGTGCATTCGAATATTTTCAGATATTCCGTTTGTTAAATGCGAAGAATTTGTGGCCCATTTAACTAACTGAAAACCTCCGGCCGTGAAAAGCCCGAGCAGTTCATGATAAAGGACTTTGGCATTATCTAAAGATTCCACCGAAGAAATTACGTCATCTACATACATATCTCTTTGTACAACTGCGGATGCAAGCGGAAAATTTTTTGCTTCATCTAATGCTAGCTGAAGTACAGTAGGTAGAGCTAAATATGGAGATGATTTGACACCAAAAGTAACTCTTGTGAGTTGATACGTTTGTAATGGTTCATCGGTGCTGAATCGCCAAAGCAAACGTTGATAAGATTGATGTTCGGAACATATTTTTATTTGGCGAAACATCTGACGAACGTCAGATGTTTCGGCAAAATTCCATTAATCGAAAATTAATTAATATGCAAAATAAATCGGTTTGCAATTTTGGACCGGCATAAAGGCAGTCATTTAAAGATTTATTAAATGCATCTTTAGACGATGCATCAAAAACGATGCGTAAAGGGGTAGAAACCGATTCTTCCTTAAACACCCCGTGATGAGGAATAAAATATCCTTTGAAATGAGGAGTACAATTTGGAATAAGGTTTATATGACCTTGCTCAATATAATCTTTCATCGCCGCACTATAGGCTACTCTGTATGACTGCGAAAAGAAAATCTTTTTTCTAGAGAATAAAATCTGCGCAAAGCTGTAGAAAAGGAATTTCCTAAGTTTGGCGGATATTCTGTAAAAGGTAAAGCAACAATGTATCGACCAGTATCATTTCGTTTTGTTGAAGTAGAAAACAATTCTTCACATTTAATATCATCGGAACTACGAGTAACGACTTCACCTACTTCTTCAAGCTCCCAAAATTTCTGAAGCAAAGGTTCTATGACCTCGGACCCTTCAACACAACAATATACCTGTAAATTGGTCGTGACATTTTGAATTGGAGTTTGACCCATAATTATAAATCCTAAAGTGGAATTTATGGCAACGGGTAAATCGGGACTTGAATATTTGAATGATTCCAAAATATGAGGTACAAGTTCAGCACCTATAATTCCGTGAATTTCTCCAGGACGAAAGAAAGTTTCATCGGCTAAACGTAGATTGCTGAAATGTTTACAAACTGCTGGGTCGACAGCACAAGATGGCAAACGATCCATGATTTTGTCTAACACGAACGCTTGCATTTTGTATTTAACATCAGCATCATGTTGAGATGTAAATGCTATTTGCGTTTGACCGCGAACAGGTTTGAAAGACGCACCGATCCCTGAAATAGACGTGTAAGTTTTATTTACAGGTAATCGAAGCAACTGACAGCATTTAGATGTAATGAAGTTACATTGACTAGCACTATCAATTAGGAATCTCAACCGCAGGTGAGTACCCATTGTTGATTCAACTTTAACGATCGCAGTCGCTAACAGAATCGTGTAATTTTTATCTGAACCTTCCTTAGTCGACGTTGAACAAAGACTCCCATTAATTGCTTCATTTGTATTTATAGGATTAGATAACACTTGATTATTTGTGTCAACAATCGGACTAGGAATATGTAACACTGAATGATGACGGTTACTGCACAACCTACATGAATACGTGGAAGGGCATAACGACAAAGCGTGCTTAGAACTGAGACAGTTAATACACAATTTTTGATCTTTAACAAAAGACATTCGATTTTGCGGAGAAAGATTAAGAAATTTGTAACACCTAGCTAATCGATGATGTTCGCCTTTACAATAAGCACATTTCAAATTGTCGTGATTATTTACTTCTTTTGTGGCGAAGGCATGTAAGACCTTCGTCTTGTTTGTGTGGCCACTAATTTGCTTAGTTTTGCTACTGCTGGTTCGATCTAAAATTTTAACTTGTGCTTTTACGAACGTGGCTAGCTCATCGTAAGTAGAAATCAAACCTCCCTTTAAAGATTGTTCAAAAATTCGTCGTGTATGATTGTCTAGCTTTGATAAAGCAATGGAAGTAAGAATAAAATCAGACAAGTTTGTATTGTTTAATTTACGAAGAGCATTGATTGCAGAGTCGACCTTTCCTATGAATGAATTTAGACTGATAATACCTTCCGTTTGAAGCGCTTTAAAGTCGAAAACCTGAGAAAGATAAGTGTTAGCTAAAGCGCGTTTATCTTCGTATTTTTCAATTAAAGCGGCCCATAGTATAGAGTAATTTTCAGCCGTCTGTAACATACCAGAGCTTAATGCCAGAGCGCTACCCCGTAATTTTCCTAATAAATAATGCATTTTGCAAGTATTGTCCAAATTAGAATTATTATGGATAAGGCTTTTAAATGTTTCGTAGAAAAGAGGCCATTTTAGAAAATCGCCGTTAAAATCAATTAGATCAATTTTTGGGAGACGAACAGTAGCTTCAGCTGCCAGCATAGTTTGACTTTGAGAAGATTGATCGGTAACTTTCGAAGTGATTAGACCGGTAGCAACATCCTGAATGTAACAATAAAGTTCATCGATAGCGTTTAATTCATTGTAGTTCGGTTTAAATTCTGGATCCGCTTCAAACCCTATCGTATTGATTTCATCTATGATTTCATCTAATTTACGTTTTGTGTCATCTAGGGTTGCGTGTCTTATCTTAAATTCTTTTAAAATTACCGAATCTTGAATGTTTTTACTTTTATCGTAAAGAATTTGAATTCTTTGGAAATAGGTTTCCTTTTAAGATTGAAGTGATTTTAATCTATTAACCGCTTTACTCATTGTGATATTAATAAATTGCAGATGCATAACAAATATGTAAATTTAGAACGAAAGATTTGTATTGTTTACGGTATTTCAAATGTACTCACTATTGCAAGGATAGATAAGCGAATTTGAAATAGAAAAGCATATGCGACAACAGAGCGCGAAAGGTCTGTTTAACATACACCTGTTTATGTTATCTATAGTGAACGATTCTTGTAAATGAACTGTGGCATGAACGAGCAAAATAACCCTTATAACCCGGTATTTAGTAGAGTGCTAAATTCCCGCTACTAACAATCCGTGCCCGAAGGTAACCAAAATATTAGCGCTCGGTTAAGACACAGTGGACTGTAATTTTTTAAACATGAACAAACAAATATAAAGCAATGAACTTACCCAAGATCTGCAGCTCGCTTTAAATATGCGTTTAAAGGGTGAGATTTAGGATGGTCATTGAAGGAAGGCAAGGATCACCAATTTAGAAATTTAACGTTTTCAAACCCACTCTAAAACGGGTGCAAGGGGTTATTTTGACGTGCACACCGATGCCACAGTTTACTAGCGAACCGAATCACACCGATCTTTGTTACTATCTGTTTTAATTTAGTTATTGTCAGAATTGGCATATGTTTCAATTTATCTATATATTAAAATAACCTGAATTGAATGCTATTCTGGCAATAATTTATCAAATTAATAAACTGTAATTTTTAAAATAAAAGGAATTTGTTGCCGGCGTTACCAAACACAATTTTTAGATTTCTATAAAAATTACTCTTAGCGGTATTTTTAATATAGCACCGTCGTGTAAGATATCAATTATTATTGTGTTTTACTCAGGTTCTCAAATCGTTCGGAATTTTTACCCTTACTGATTTACAGATCAACCTTTTACAAACCATACGGGGTTCATCTTTAATCTATTTTTAAACAGTATTGCTCTGTCTTTTGAGATAAACCCACCGTGTAACCTATAAAATTAGTATAGGATTTTTTGGGGAATCGTAGTCAATTATCCCGTCTTTTAAAATTAGCTCCTACAAACATCCGCATAGTGTTTTAATATTCAAATGTACCTAGTGTTGCAACTGCGGGACAGCAGAAGGTCAAGTATAAGTAATTTCTAATATTATTTTAGGGACCTATGGAATGACATTATTTTCATTGCAGTTGGGCATAGAACAGAAATGTTGGATTGTCATTTGGTATAACTAATGTTGATTGGGCAATTTGTTTGTAGTTATCTTTGCAGAATATTTACTTCATTATCTTAGTTTCGTTCTTAGAAAATCGGGTTGCACCTGGTATGCCCATTGGTTGTATTTACAGGTGTATGTATGGGACTGTTACTGGTCACCAGTAGGTTACGGGTTTTATAATACTTTTGAAGGGTTGATCGATGGAATGGCATTTACGTTCATCCTTCTTGTAGAGGTTTCTGATATGATTACAAGTTTTCTTTTGCATCTTTTTATTGGTAATGACCTATTGCATCCGAATTTCAAGACGATTTTTATGAAAACCTATAGCTGTGTTAGTTTGGTTACCATTGTATTTATGTTTGACTAAACTATTATGCGAATGAGGTGTAGAGCATCTCTACCTACTTCTTGTTCTTTTCTACCAAAGCACGTTTAAGATGAGGTATCCTAGCAGCTTTTGCAGTTTTCTCATTTCTTTCAATACTTGAACATGTTACCACTATTGAGTTAGTGAAAGGTACGGTAGGTATCATACCGACTCTCGGTTGTTGCATTACAAGGGGATCTGTTTACCCTAGATCTTGTTGTTTCTATTCTGATATCCTTACACTGTTAGTTATAACTTGGTTGTGTCCGGGGTATTTATAGGCGAATCTCGGTTAGTTGTAGGTTAGTTTGATGTTAAGGGGCGTGCTAATTTATTTCTATTTAAAAGAGTGCCGAAGAAGATGTCGATCTTTGTGGTTGTCGTTCGAAACTTCTACAAAGGGGCGAATGTAGTATTCCGTAGTGTTTCTAAGTCTATTCTCATTGGTTGATAATTATTGAAAATATTATAGTGTACATTTCGATATTTGGAGGTATTTGTTAGAAAAGCTCAGTAATCACTTGCAGGTTTCTGAACGCATTCCGTTACGTCAGAATTTATGTTATACGGGGCGCATGTGTAGGGACAATCGATCGAGTGGACAAGGTTTAAGGACTTTTTATTTAGATTTCAAAATGGCAGGTCGAACAACTTCACTTGGTGGTTATATTTAAAAATAAGGATTTATAAGTTTATAATGTAGTTGCTATTTAAGGTAATCTGATTCCATCTTGTAATTCCAGCCTTGTTTTGAATATGATGTTGGTACTTATGGTAAAACCGTTATTCATGTAAACATTGAAGGAGACATTTTTATGCTTACCTGTTGCTTTTGTCTCTAAATTTGCCAGTAGTTTTACTTATGATGTTTAATATGTAATTTTATGGGATATACGATTATATTTGAACATGTGTTATGTATAAAGGCGCGTTGTTTGGTTTAACAACCGAAAACTAATATTGGTTTATTTGATATAATGTTTATTTAGTATTTAATAGAGAGTTATGGAAAGTACCAACATCATCCCTTAGATATATTGAATCAAATTATTAGGCAAGTTTGAATATGAACAGTATTATATTTCTATGTTATATTTATCTGATATTTGTGATGCATTTGACATTTTTATTATGTGTAGTTGTTTTATTTCAGCATATTAATCACATTTACAACTACGCCGCTCATATCTTGGTTTAAACGTAATTATATGTTTGTTGTTTTGTTTATCCTTTTATCTAGCCGATGTTCCTATATAATTAACTAGTATTTAACGTTTGTGATAATTATTGTGATGTAATTAAATTGAACCTCTGGTATGACCGACCATCTCGTGTCTTTCGCGTTTGCATTTATGACTATGTTGGAGATAGTCTATTCAATAATAAGCGCTTTTTTAATTATGCGCAATCATACCATAAGTTCATTTCAACGATTCATGTCATCTTGTCAATGTATTTGTAGTTGTACCCTTTTGCAAATAATAGGAAGTCGGCTAGCCTTTGTGAAATATTTTGTAATACTGGCTGGAAACTGTTAATGTATGTATGTGGGCGCGTGTAATCGAGCCTTGTTGAATATTACTAACACTTTATGTCAGTGCGGGGAGGAAGATTGGTAGTCAAAGTGCAGGTCAACCTCCTGGTGTTCCACCTCTTTAACTTTAGCTGGGTAGTAATGGCTTGCCGACCTCAGTACCTCCAGAAAGAACTAGCTAGTCTATACTAACGTTCCTTCAGTTGTCATGTCTGGTATGTCTGGGTAACAGTTGACATCCGGTCAATTTCAGTGTTGGTGATCTGATTACTTGTACGTTACCCGTCCTTGTCGAGATGTGCCAAATGCAGTTGGAAGTATGATGACAGTATGGGGTTTTGTCTGCCGTGCTCTTTCCCCAATCGCCCAGGTTGAGTACGGCACTGTTTGCTTTAAATGTCATTTTTCTATGCTTTTATGCGAATGACCTATTTAATGGTTATTCTTTTGATTAAAAGTAAAGTTAGGTAAATGCTGTAGTTTTATTTCAAACCTTCCCGCCTTAACACCATCTTCCCAGTGTGAGTTTGGGTTACATTATAATAACACAACGTAGAAGTCGTTGAGCTACTGCCACTAGATGTTAGATCACAGAGCTCGGTGTGCCGTTTATAGAGGGCGTTTTAAGTCGGCCTTCAGGTCGGTTACACTACAATACAAACTAAAAGTTTATAAAATTCTCTACCAAAAAAATTTTAATTACTTTTATCGTCAATATCGCAATTTCCGATTCTTTTTTGTTGGATTTAGCAACAAAGTTGATATACAAAATGAAAGTTTATAAAATTCTCTACCAAAATAAATATCTTAATTACTTTTATCGTCAAACGCATATTTCTATAAAAGTTTAAAATTAGACAAAGTTTGACGACATTAAAAGTTTTCAAAATGTGACCATGAAATTAAATTAAATACAAAGCCCCACAATATGAACCGAGAATAAACTACAAAAGTGATAATTAACAGTAATTTAAAAAGGTCACGATAGATTTTCAATAAGTTAAACAGATATTTGTAACTATATTTTACTTAAACAAGTCGTTGTTTCTTCTTAGCGTCACGAAGTATGTTGCATGATGTATTAGGAGGCATTCTTTGTTTATAGATATTTCCACTGTTATCATCAACTTTAAGTACATCCGTACTTTCACTTCTATTACCATAATCATCTCTGTTCAGTTGGTATCGGACATAACTTTTATGAGCAGTTAACGTATGATGTAATAACAATAATGGATATTTTTTACCTCATGGTTGTTGTTAATCCCACGTGACCGCGCAGCTATAGGAACGAACTATAAGCGACTTCCAATTTGTGAGATCCAGTAGGTTAGTGTCATATTCCTTCAGTTTGAAGCACGTAGTGAATGCACAATATCAACGACTTTAAAAATGAATTAATTTAAGTAACAGAAAAACCAAAAAGTGCAAATATACCAAATGAAATAAAATGATTTCATCCAAAATTATACATACCCCGGAATCATTCACGTGTGCTCTCATGAAAAAACTAATATCGGAATAAATAAAAAAATTAAGAAAAGGTGTTCCGTTTATGTTGTAAATAATTAAAGCTAAATTTTATTTTCTATTGAGTTTTTTGATTATTTGCGTTCGCCTCGGTAT
The DNA here is from genome assembly GCA_036346225.1 of Platerodrilus igneus. Lineage (NCBI taxonomy): Eukaryota > Metazoa > Arthropoda > Insecta > Coleoptera > Lycidae > Platerodrilus > Platerodrilus igneus. Next base: position 6,004,621 of record JARFIW010001303.1, read on the forward strand.
ATTTAAATTTGTTAAAATAAAATTTCCCTGTTTACTTCAAGCATACGCCAACAAGTTCCGCGAGTGATAAGACTGTGTTATTCCGCATGTGCAAGAACAGTGTATTAACTGGAAAATCCACGAAGCCAGAATATTGATTTGACGTTCGAACAGACCGCATTGCTGTTTTACATGTTCTACAAAGAACAAATTAATTAAGTGAACCGCTTTTCTTCAGAACACCGCCATGGTTATAAATGTGCTTCGCTACACCAGCCAAAGAGAAGAGTAGTTTTTGTTTACATCGTTTTTGTCGACACGGCTTCGTGAACAACAGGTGAGTGCTTTTAATAAACGCTTGAACTGATTAAAACCATTAATTATAAGTTGTTTGTTAAATTATCACTTAAATTTTATAGACAGTCCACTTCTCCCTACCACAGAGCTATTCGAAATTCACCGCAATATTTTACAAAAGAAAAGAAAAAAGTGTATCAGTGGTACTACTCAGGCAGTGGACAATGTTTAATTAAAGGGGAGCTTTGGTTAGTGCGAATAGTCGACACTCTAATAACCTGGTTCCTACAGGAATGGAACTCCAGCACTTTGTTACGCTTCTTGACATTACAAACTTTATTTTAATGATTAAGCATAGAAAATTTTCAATCCGAAAGTGAAAGCATTATTTGCCATCATTATTTTTGTAGTATAAGTAGGCCACGGCGCATGAAAATTGCAGTTGTTGAATTTCCACGTACTGGTGTGTAAGGAACCTATAGTTTATTGTATGTAACCCGTTAAACAAACATTTTGTCACTTTCGAAGTAATGTGTGGTTATTGCTTTAACCAATGAGAACCTTCGACGGTTGGAGGGATCTGACGAGTTATCTTAACTTTGTAGCACGAAGGCAAATTTCCCATGAGAGGTATCAATGGCTTAAGGTTAGTTTTGAAACAATTATTATATGCTGATTAGCAAATATTGGTAGCACGTTTTGCAGACAGTATCCAAAACTGTTGTCTAATAAGGGAACGAAGCGTTTGGGGCCCTGGATTCAAGTATCGATCATGAAAATCCCGAATTATTAAGTCTCATAGTGGGTAGTTATTTGGTAGCAAAATGAGGTATTTGGTTCCTTATGGAAAATCCAACATCTGAAGTGGACCTCCTACTCTAATTATCTAATCTTTGCCAAGAAAGAGACTTAGTTTTTAAATGGGTTTAGCACAAAGCTTATTCAATTGGAGCTATTTGATTTGAATATACACTACTTTGTACATAATTTGCACAATACGTACTAAAGTATATCTATAAAGTTCTGCTTGCGAAAAACTACCTGACTAACGTCCAGCGCAGCATTTAACTTTTAGGATATAAGCTACTACAACCTTAAGTTTGCGGACAAAATAACACCTTAAAATGATGTTTTTTTTTAGTATACGTACCTTTCCCTTTATTGTAGCAAATGTTAATTTGACTTAGCTGCTTTTAATTCCACCTCAGTCGAATTTATGTCAAGATTTGAAGTTGGCCATTCGTTCTGGGGTAGAATCAGTCACGACGGTTCATTTCACCAAAGTCGATGGTTAATTAGACCTAATGTTATTATACAACGACTGGCTACATCAATCGGGTTGTCAATTGTTTAAACGCGAGTCCAATTTCCAGGATCGATAATGTTCTAAATGAAACTGACTATTGACAACAAACGTCTTCCGGCTTTATAGTGAAGTTTTTATCTCGACGAGTGCTATGGTCGAGTCGAACCATGTATATTTTTTAATTTTTTTCAAACATGTTTAAAGCAAACTTTACGGTTTTACTTGATAAAACCGTCCCACATAGCTAGAGAGGTGCCAAGGATATATTCCTAAGAGGAACAACTTTCGATTTGCCACAAAACAAATAAACAAGTATACGACCATCAGAATATGCAGCACATAGGTAAACACAACAAGCGTAGTCCGTTTCAATACTGTCGTAAAATCTGTAAAGCAGGCAATTCCATACATTCATATTTAATTACTCCTCCGAGACGGGTGACGACAATTGCAAAATTGACAAAAATAGCAAATGTAATTGAAAGTTAGGTTGATATATAGTTGTGTACATGATTTAGATTTGTATAATTCTTTAATTGTCGTCACCTGTCTCGGTGGCGTAATCTGAAAACGCATGGGCCACGAAAGTTCAAGATACAGGTTCAAATCGTGTCCGGAATCTCAACCCTGAACACAAAACTCCTGGTAAAAATTCTTTACACAAAAAAAAATCTTAAACTAGATACAAATACTCTAATACCAGATACACATAAATCTAAAAATAATACTGGCAGATTCCAGAAAAATGCTACTGGTAATTAAAAATCTTATTTTAAATTGACATCCAAATCTTCGTTTCAAACAACAGTTACCAAAGTACTTGTTTGGTTAATCTTTCTTTCGATTATTTAATAAAGTTTTTAAAATAGCGTATCTTCAAGAATTTTGCCTCTTCATCGTAATTAATAAATTCCATGTTTAAAAACATCACTTCTATATTTATTGTAACATTGTAATTATTAAATCGCATTATGCTTACTGCATACTTCAAATACTATCTTCGCATAGCAACAGTTCGCAACTTAAATTTCAGAATCGAATGACTTTGAATCTAATCAATGAATGAATGAAAGCTCGAATGAATAAGCGCTTCTTTATATACAAATTATCCATTTTCTAGAAAGTTACTCGAGTAGTGTGGAATACAATAATGCAAGGTTTTTCAGAAAACTTAATTAGCGTCTAAAAGTGCGGCGCTTATTGCTGTGTAATTTCGTTCCTGTTACTCATGACGTACGTTGTTTGTCCTTGTTTTACACATATACTATTATTGAGGCGTCGCATACTAATGCTAAAGATATCAATTTCTTGAGTTTTGTGGGTTTTTTCGTGTTCCGAACGCTTCTAGGAATAAAATGTTTATTTATTAATGAGTTATTTAGATAGTTCTAAATCCGGATGACTCACCGTTTTATATTTTAGAAAATTCTTTATTTAGAATAAATTGCTATAATTTACGGGGTAATTAATTTAAACTTTAATTGCTTTTTAATGCAAAAGGGGTTGCATTTTATAGAAGATATTTGCTTAGGTAGAATATAGCTTATGAATAGCGGGGATAGAAACAACGAGATATATCATACGGTTTAGACAAAGATACGAGAAAGGCACAACGAATGTTGAAAATTAAGAAAGGGAAAAGACAAAAGATGGAAGATTTTAAATGCGGGTTAGAGGGAATTGACAGATATGCGCGTGCATTAGAGGCGTGTTTTGGAGGCTAAAGTGAATGGCAGTTATAGGGAGAGTTTGCGGAAAGTGACAGCCGTTAAAAATTTTAATGAGGGTTTCTTCGTAAAACGATTGTTTGTAACTGAAAATTTTAAGATTTTTGCGACGGTTTGAAAACGGTTGAAAATTTTACCTAGAATAACTCAAGTGTAATGGTTAGTTTGTGGAATTGAGCGACCGTTTGTTGTTGTGTTGTGCATGGGTTTCTGGAACCGGTGGACGGTTTGAAAACGTTACTAAGAAAGTGTGTTATAGGGGTGGTGAGAATAGATTCAAGGAGGCAGTTTTGGAGGCTATATAAACCCAGAGGAGGTGATAAAGGCTCTCTTTTCCTTCGATCTTCAACCAAGCTGCATCCAAGTGTAAATGTAAATAAGTGAGTTTAGATTTTATTCAAAAATTAATATGCAGAACTTGGTGCAAAGTTATATGGCTATTGTGAAGTATATGCAATCCTGCTAATAATCGACGCTGAAAGCAAAGTAAGTAGAATTTTTACTACTTGTGGTTGGAGGCGTTTGGTGTACTCTGGGTACAAGTCAAGTATATGGATGGACCAGTAGCAGATGTACGGAGGCATGGAAGCTCCATACATTAGCAGCGGAGAAATCTGGGTAGAAGCGTGCAGTTCCGGATGGTGAGAGGTCACCTGGAGAAATTTTTGAACGTGCAGTCGAGTGGGATGACTACGTTGGAGATGGTTTCCACGTAGAGAGCTGGTGGTGCTACAATCCAGGTAATTCAAACTTTGTAAAATTTTTGCTTATTGTGATTTTGTGGGTGATTATGACAATTTGGTGATTATTGGTGTATTTTATGGTATTGTAAGGACATTTTGTTTGACGATTTTCCTTGAGAAAGGAGTACATGAAAATTTATTTATGTACTATTTGATGGTATAAAAAGAAGGTGTAATATTGGCTTTTTGTACAAAGTAAAAGGGTTTTTGGAATTTCCGTGCTATACTTAGCACATAGGTAAAGAAAGGTTTTTACTATGATCTCGTATTAGACCTGGGGGTTTAAAGTAAAGTTTGGGAATAAGCCCAGTTACTTTTGGTTAATTATTGATGTAATTAGAAAATTTTCCAAATTATGTTATTTAAAATGACATCTTTTAAAATTGATAGTGTTAAATATTCAGGATGTATGAGGAATGTAAAACTGAAAATTTTGAATAACAACTTGATGTTTAAATAAATCGTGATGTACTTTTGGAAGTCAACTTTTATTTTATTAAATAGAAGGTTAGGATTTTCAGAGAACAAGTCAGCAGCCGTGGCGAATATCCCTAATGAAGCTGGAGGTTTTGGCGTCCGAATTGAAAAGCTTCTTCAGAGGGTATTATTATAGGGTGATATGAATTGCAAGTCTAGGTGGTAGGGCTTCATTTTCAGGCAGGTGCAAGTATTTGTGACAACACAAATTTTTAGAGCGTCCTTTTCAGAGGGAACTGCGCAGTATTTATGTCGCCCAAAGTGTGGGGCAAGAATTTTTAGGGCCTCGATGGTTGGCAAACTAAGCTTCAGAGCAATATATGTAAAGTCACCAAGCCGAATTAAAGCTGAGTTAGCTGCAGAAAGGATTAAATTCCAGGGACACGTCTTTGGGTGAAGAATCACCAACATTTGTAGCAGTTAGCACAATGAAAGTTAAAGTAAAGTTTGCGTGGATGCTGCAGATAACTAGAAACAAAAGGGCGTTTAAACATAATAAGATAAGAAAATTGCAGAAACGTAAAACCATAGGTACTATAAATATTAAAAGTTTCATCGATCACGCACATACAGCTTTAAAAATGTAAAAGTGCACAATATTAGGAAATAACGTAACAGTTAAAGTTACAAATATGGTAAAACAAAAAGCATACAACATAAGTTGGCTTCATTTAACTTTTTAATTAATAGATTATTGAATTTCCCTTTAAATAAAAACAGATTTAATAAAGAATTTGCTCTTATTAAACAAATAGAGAATTACAATGGTTTCTCTTCTGATATTATAGATAATATTTTTAGAAAGTGTAAAAATAGGATCAACATCCGTAAATCAACGACTTTGCAATCAACCACCTCTAACGATAATGTTAAATATGTTAAACTTCCGTTTCACAAAACCACAAAGGGTCTTGATAAAATATTCAAACAGTGTAATTTCAAAATTGCTTTCACTAATACTAATAAAATTAAAGATTTGCTAGGTAATCCAAAAGACAAGGGGGAAAAATTGCAAAAGTCGGGGATTTATGAAATTAGTTGTGCAGGGCCAGGGTGTTTTCAAAAATATATTGGTCAGACCAAGAGGAATATAACAACAAGATTTAAAGAACACATTGCTCGCTTCAAATATGGTAAATATGAAAGGTCTCAGGTCGCCAAACATATATTTGAAACCAGCCACCCCGTTAAACTAGAAAATGTTAAATTGTTAAAAGCGGTACCAACGTTTTCCTCTTTAAATGCCTATGAACCAATTAAAATTGTTAAACATAAAGGACCCCTCTTAAACACCGATAAAGGGCCAATAGAGTCATCTGCTTTGCTTTCCCTATTGGTCAACAACCAATGAGAAAGCAAGATTAAACTGGTTCCGCTTCAGTAGGTTTAGAATTAGTATAAATTAAGTAGATTTAAGTTATAATGTCACAATTCACTTGTTTGTTGTTGAGAACACCAGCCTGCGGGTGAGGAGAATATCCTCGATAGTGTTTAAAGCAACAATATAGTAAATTATAGGTTGGGAAGGTTCACTTCAGCCTAAGTGGTGAGGAGAATATCCTCTGAAGTGTTCCAGAACAACAGCTTTTTTTTTTTTCTACTGATGATGGCCACATAGTGGTCGAAATACGTATTTAGTAATTTAAATATTTTTGTGGTTAAGGGTTTTTATTTAATTTTATTTAAATCGTGCCACAGTGTTCCTATAGATTATTAAAAAAAGTACTAATCAGCTCGTATAACACCAATTCTAGGAACCAGGGGATTTTGCCTTTAATAGCAATATTTGCAGGTTTAGGTGTTCTTGGTATTCTAACGGATGGTGCATCTACCTACAAGAACAGTTTCGAATTACAAAACAGCTTAGGAACAATTAACCGAAAATAACGTCACAAAAAGGGGGACGCTGTTATTGGAAATGGAATGAATATCAAACCTTATGAAAAGGACGGGGGTCTCTTTTGGCGTCTTAGCAAAATTTCTGAAAAGCCCAATTTATATTGAGCAAATCGAGCACTGGACAATGTAGAATTAACAACCTTGGCTAAACAATTACTAGTACCATACTTTTGTGGCGTACTTTTGAGAAAACCTTTAAAAGAATGGGCAATATTTAATTTCCATAAAAAGAATGTTTAAGCAGGCACTGGACAGCTTATAAAATGTATCGTGGTAAAGATATATTATGACAACTACGGAAATCTACGACTTTCTTCAGAATTGATAGATTATTTGAATAGAGGGGGAGATTGTAAAATTTTTTACAATATTAATCAAACACAACCGTATAGTACTGTATATTTTTCACATTTATGACTGCAGTTTTTAAGCATCAAATAGAACTGCGTATAAGGTAGGTACTATGTCATATACTTTTAACATGTAGGGGAAGCTCACCTATAAGTTCGGATACGATTCGAAATACGTTAGGATTAATCAATTTCGAGTTTTATACAATTCCAAGTGTTGAAAAAAAATAACTAACATATTTAATTTTGGATCTGAAGGAGAGTTGATAGCAACCTCTGGACGCACTTGTGAGATTAAAGAAATTAGTAAATATCTTCAAAACGCTTTAGGCGATGATAGATGTAGTAAACGTATACAACTAAATAGTCACACGTGTATATAGAAATAGTATCGAATAATAGTACTCCAAAATGTCACATTAAATATTGTGAAGAGGTGGATTTTTGCAGAAATGGTTTCAATTAGTTTGCTTGCTTAGTGTCAAACCACGAAAACTACTAACATATTGTAGCATGTTCATTTTACAGAACCCTTATAACTGAATACTTTTGATTCAGAATCATTTTAGCTTCATGAATATTTTTTTTGATAAAATATTTAATGCTATATAATTATAAAGTACCCGGTATATGTTGTTCCTGATAAACAAAGTTTCGCTCTCGTAAAATTTTCAATTTACGATAAATTTTGTTCAAGTTCAAATAAGGTTACACCAGAAATCGTGCAGTTTTCGATACAAGGTCACGCCTGATGTTGTTTGTTTCACTATGCGACATCCATGTACAACGTTCTAAAACTAGTCAGTCGCTTCTTATCTGTCGTAGAACAAGGATGTCTTTCCCGACTTCTAGCTCCAGCGACTGGAGAATCGCTTTGAGTTAGCAGTCTCCATAATTACAGTTATGTAGAAACAACTTGAATGATAGTAATCAATGCCCAACTATATTAAATTGGTTTAAATTATAATAAATTAAATTAAACTATATTAAATCCTATAATGTAATAACAAGAGTTATGTTTAAATCGTTCGTATTCGCATTGTTAGCAATACAGCTATTAATGTAGTAAATTATTGAAACTGGAAGACATATTTAAAATATGTTTCAACTATAAGTCATCGCTTATCATATGAAGATTTCTATTATTGCATTTATGTGAAAGCGTAACCTGGAGGTGATTTGGATGGAAAATTCCTACACCATATTCTGTGAATTGATCGTCAATGTCACTGAAAACTCATTCCACTCGTTTCGTTAAAATCCGAAGTTGATGCTAAGAGGCCCTAATGGGTTTCGGCTGTTATATGGTGTGTCTGAACTTTAAGTGTTTATCAGATTTCGTGACGTAGGACAACAGATGGTGAATGTTAATAGTTAAATTCTTTCCTGATGTCCAATTCCAGCGATTTTACATTTTATGGTTATTTGATTATAAAAATTTCATTAAAACAAAAGAATAGTCTAGATAAGGAATAAAACTTGCTAGAACTTGCTATGTTAAAGAAATTTTAAATAGAAATTAAATAAACAGTAAACTTGACTAACTATTGCAAACGTAAATTTTGTGTACCATAGCAGTATAAAATCCCGTACTAGTGTAAATCGAAGATATCAGATCTGCTCTCTACGATACTGAGAAATAATGTAAATAAAATGTATAAAGTGTCCAAAAATTAATTAGGGGCGATTCTGAAATTTAAAAGTCAGCTTATAAGATTTAATTGAAATAGCACCAAGTTTTAACTCAGTAAGTCAACTAAAAAGTGTTACGCTAATATTTCAATTATAATAAATGTAAGTATTTTTGTATTAACACTTATTATTGATGCCTTAAATAACACGAGATATTCATAATTAAAGAATTATCAGTCATAAACTTTTATGTAAAAGGTATTGAATCTAGCATGAAAAGACCATTCCAATTTTAACCGTATTTACAGAACAAGATGGTGTATAAAATTTAGGTTCAGCATAGCTGAAGGAAGAGGTGTCTTTTTCATATATTCGATGTGTAATCTAGGGACGCAAATAGCGTCCCCTTGTGATTTAAATATTTAGTCTTTTCTTACAGGTACAAGGTTGGTGTTGTACACTAAATGGTTTCTACTTTTTCTATTAGTGCTTCCTCGTTATAGATAAAAATTAACAAAGTAGTGGCGCTTTGGTATTGTCCGATAATACATACCCCCTTCGATAGTTTCTTGAAATAACCGCGGAAGTTAGAGTTCCAAGTTAGTCCGGAAGGTTCCGAAAAAAGGTAGTTATTTTAAACGGATTATTTTACAGCTTTTTCGTGACCTTTGTGAATGTAAAGGCGAGTTGTACTTTCTTTGGCAACCACCCCAGGTCCTGTTTTCCTACTTGTAATATTTAGTACATCATATTTCCAAATTATTTTAATTACAATCGAACAGTTTAGGGTAACGTCAAACGTAACAATATGTCACTCGTAAAACAAACTGCACCCTTAACAAACACTTCTTTACCAGGTCTGATAATTCCATATAGATATAAAGGTATGCATGACAATATTAATTTTGTTGTAAAGATGCATTTCTTGAAATACCATGAATATTCTTTGTCAAACAATCTTTATGTTGTGTATGACCTTGATACAAACAATTAGTCTGCATTGATAGTTTAAAAGATGTCAAAGGCTTCCCAACAAATGCATTTTTGCTCATTTATACCCTGAGCATCGATTATAGGTATACATGTCAATATATGTTTGCAAAATGCAGTTAAATAAGGATTTGAAAAGACATATTGCATCCACACGCTCTTGAAAATTATCTCTTCCGCCGACTATTTTTCAACGTATTAGAAGAGTAAACACAGTTTGGTTTAAAACTCGCTTCCGTATATTGTACAACTACTTTACTTTTTAAATTCACGCTTGAGTTAACTTGCTGTGGTTTCAGAACGGCTTATCTGTTTTGCAACCAACTGGCTTTCTTAAAGTAGCAAAAGAGTGCACGCTATTTAGGTTAAAACCGGCCTCTATATATTTTGCCTGCGCGCAGTTTGGGTTGAAACCCGCCGCAATATATTTTATATAGACGCAGTTTTTAGGTTGATAGAATCATTTTCAAAAACTCTATCACTTTTTCAATATGTGCTACTTACATAAATATTGAATTTCAGAAAGCAACAATTTAAAATTTTTTTTAATTTATTGTTAAGTACAACAAACTTGATGTACATACTTACTTTAGCATGAGCAATATAACTCACGTTAGAAATATTAAATAGTTTAAAAAAGAAAGATTTTTCAGGGGCATATATCAAAAATTCTGAAAATTTAAATATTGTACCTGTATAATCGGAAATCATTTGCAAGTTTATATTTATAAAATTCCACGCGTTATTTTGGTAAAAGAATAATTTGTGAACATCCAAGTCATTGCCAATTTGATTTTTGTATTTTGAAATATAATTTGCATAAGTGATAACAAAACGTTTTTCCTTTTACGCAAAAGAGCGGCGAAGCAAATTGGAAACACGAAATTCCAAGGTTTCTGCGAATCTTAACATTAAATATTGTGATCTGAAATCCAAATGATCGCAATTAAAGTATACAGTATTATATATGTGTTTGTATCATTTTATTTTAATTATTATTATTATTTATTTTAATGCACTATAAAAAAATCTTAACCGTGCTTAACATTATCAGCGAATACTATGAACTGAAATAGACACAGATAAAATTGTTTCACAATTACAGCAACGTATAATCCAGCAATTTATATTAAAGCAAAAAGTATTGTTTACTTTGCTCTGCTTTCCTAGGAAAAGCGTGTAATGCAATTCTGAAGAACCATTCAAAGCAAAATTTTACGTTAAACTCACGGTGAGGAAAATTTTGAATACCAAGGACGGAGAACGTATAATAATTATTAAATTTAGATAGATAGAATACAAACATTTTAAGGGGAGCTGTACGATTGCTACGTTCATTTTCCTACTTGGAACATTTTCCTGCATTCCCCTAAATAAATATCCGTTACCACTAGTTTTCATTCTGAACGGAGCTGCACCTCGAAAAAGTTCTAGAATAAACAGGTAGAATGGCGTGCTTGTTTCAGAGCTATAGATCTGAGCTATATGTTTAACCAAATTAGTGGAATCTTTAGTGTGGAACAAGACTAAGGCAGGTCCTCGAAAGAGGACAGCAGATCTTTTGGTACTTAGTGTGGCAGAAACCATAGGGATCAGTATGGTATTCAAAAACATACACAACATACTACAATTGTTGTTTAAGATGATAGCATTCTCTAGGGTAAAAGAACACGGAGTTAAAATAGTCTTTCATTCGGATCTCCGGGAGGGAACTATTTCGACCTTTGTGATCGGCAAGCTCAATAAGAACAATAGAAGAACCGGGAACATCCCGCGCGAGCGGACGGTTGGCACAATACTGAAAATGTTTATTTATCCGTAATGGAATTGTGCGAAACTTGAAAATAGGGGGGTACTTTTGGCTCTATATAAACACCTTAGAGGTAGGGTGAGGCTCTCTTATTTTCTTCATTCGCCATCGAGGTTAACTCAAGTAGTAGTGAATATTATTCAGTGATTTTATAACAAATATTGTTAGTTGTAATTACACACAGGTTGGGGTGTCGTGGTAATTAATTGGCGTTTTTGAAAATCTTTAAGTAAATACTGAATTAAAAGCGAAGCTTTTATAAAGTATGTAAGTACAAACTATTACTATTTTGGTGGTTGGAGCGTACAAAGCGTTCTAAGATGGAATGGTAGTGGTGAATGCATCGAGTATTGATTTGTTGATTGTAAATAGAATTGTAATGGAAAATTTCGGAGGTTTGGATGCACTTTCAATAGTAAATTAGAGAGATTTGAATAGCAGCGTGCCAAGGGGAATGGTATGACTCAACTTGGGAAGGCGTTCCATGGCCTAGTATAATGGTTACCAGGTAACTGCTTTTTATAAAACTTTGTTCTTGTGTTTATTTGATGTGCTTTTTAACTCTTTGTACTTTTGAGTGATCATTTCTATGAATTTAATAGACTTAAAATTTTATTGAACATTATATGTAAATGACAACATGTTTATGTAGAGAGGAATAATTAATGTAAGGATAACAAGGCTGTTTTGTACACAGTAAAGGGGACATTTGTTATTGCAGTGCTATAATTTTGCACACAGATTTAAAGAATTTTACTGTGAGCTCATATTAAGACAAGGGTTAAGGTCAGGTATGACGTTTAATAGGGTATATGTATGAAAAAAATATTTAATCCAAATACATTTTTGGAAATGAATTGTGTCTAATCAAAGATATATTATTGTATGTAAGTGAACAGTTGTAATGAAAAGAGTTTTGGAAGATGTAAATTTTATTTCGTGAAAAGGAGTGTGTTGTATTTTGATAGTTGCGTTATTTTGGATCGGATTGTAGAGAAGTATTTGTCTTCCAGATTACAGCATAGTAACTTAACAGTTAGGAGGAGTTTGAGATTCAGGAGGCCAGGTAAGCTTCTATATTAGAGTTCATAAGTTTTGTAGGAACGGAACGGAGCAGCCGAGGTAAACTTCACGAGTCCAAGGAACTAAGCTGCACAATATATATATATATATATATATATATATATATATATATAAGAACCAGCAGGACATGACAAATGCTTGCATTAAGTAATAGAAATTGGCGGCAATACCGTAGAGAACTATCAACCTTTATTGTTTTAAATGACAATATTCTTCAAGCGTAATTATAGATATTCATTTGCAAAAGGTTACCAACACTTTATTACTACATTTGACGTCATCCTAAAGTTATTTTGAATGAACTATAATACTGTAATTCAGCGTCTATTGTTTTACACAAAACAAAAATCCAAAATTTACTATTGAGTTGTAACAAAAAATCAATACCCGCACCTTTTACTCATCCTACAAAAGTTCATTTTCAAATTTTCACAAAATACTAAATTAAAATTACATGCACGTATTCCAAATGTATTTACAAAGGATACGTTCTCTTACATAACTTAACAACCATGGAAATAGTATATTGTACAACGAGCATGGAATGGGCATTCCATGCGTGTTGTACACTATACTTTTTCTACGACTGTAGTACGTACTTTTTAAATGTGATACCTCTTTTGTTAATATTATAAAATACATGGTAAGTATAGGAGTATACATTTTATTAATATCATAAGTTTATTATCGTTTGTGAATATACATAAATTCAAAGAAAAGTACAAATTTATCATAATAAAAGTAAATAAATTGATTTAAGTTTAGTTTTTAGATTCATTATTATTAACAATATTAAAGGTTACATTGCAATTATTAAACGTCATTGTAGAAGGTGTTTTCCCAAAAACTAAATTTTCTTGACGTTGGAAATTCTTGTCTTTGGACGTTGATGGAACATTTGATGTGCTATCAATTGAATTTTGTATTATGTTGCCTACATTCAACTTATTTATTAAAGAATTGGCTATATAGTTTTCGGCGACTGATGTTGATTTCCAGCCACCGTGCCTTTTTAAAGATGTTATATCTTCTCCAGCATCTACAAGAATAGTGACGGAAGATCTCCGGAAGCAATGACCAGTATATAATTCCGGATTGGGTAGTTTTAAATACGTTGCAATTTGCTTTCCCATAGCACCAAATTTATTGATACCCACTTTCTGTGTGGTGCATTTTCCTTTCTGATAATTTAAGAAAAAACTAGGATCGCAAACATTTGATGGACGTAGATTCCAGTATATTTTTGTGATTTCATAAAAATTACTCGTTATCGTAAAGCTGCGTATAATTTTTGTTTTCGTGTAGGGAACTGTAACTAATATCGCAGAACCCAATTTCGTGAAATGAGTAATCTTCATCTGATGTAATTCCTGTCTGCGGCAAGCACCCATAATTCCCATAATTAATGCAGTCTGTAACAATATAAAATAGCTATAAACACGCATTATTCTCCTAAGTTAATATTACATACTTTTGTCAGAAAAACTGTTGATCCGGAGCCTCAGTAAAATGTACTCGTAACTAAGCACGTGACACGTTAGTATTTATTTGTCAGATTATAAAATCAAATTTTTTGACAGTACAATTAAAATACAGATTAGTTCAGACCATAAGTATTTTTGACCTTTGATTCAAGAAATTAAATTAATGAAAAATGTAAGTTCTGCAGTTTAAGGAAAGTCAATATATTTAATTAATTATATGTAAGTCAAAACAGGATCCTATTTCGGTATCGAACACAAGTTGTAGAATATTAACAAAAACATTTTAATTCTCCTAAAGAACTATAATAATTTAGCACTTGCAAAATTCACACAAATAATAAGAGACTACTCATAGACATTATTAAAAGTAGATATCTAAAAAGCTGCAATACGTGTAAAATTGTACAAATTATATATTTTTTTTTTGTAAATCAATAGAAAGTGCACTAAGTTGTTTTAAAGCTTTCCTTCATTGAAGTCAACAATAATTTTTCTATAAAAGCAAGCAACCATATTTATAAAATTTTTGTAGCGAAGAAGGATAGATTATTGATACTGTGTTTAAAAAAATTTTGAGGTATAATCTTAACTAGTTAATTTCTTTTGGAAATTATTTTTTTGGTGATAAAGTGAGTAGGCTCTAATGTAGCCCTAGCTCCAAAATGCTATGAAGTGATTAAATTTTCAGATAGTACGAGATCGTCGTTCCAATTCCAGTTAGCAGAGTCATAAGTAAGTATTATATTTCTATGTTTTGCTCGTTAAGGAATTTTTTTTTTCCGAAGATTTCTGTATCTTATCTTCGGATTGTTTCTCATTATAGCTATTATTAAGATACGGCGGCGTCCATTAAAAATTCTTTTATTATCGTATACCATCCTACGACCCTGGCTCTGTCCTAAGTTGAAGAAGCTTAGCTGGCTGGAAGATCTCTTTAGAGGGTCCTTTTATACGCAAAGCCATTTTCCATCCTCTTTACCCTGGACTTAAACCTTAGACAGGAACCCCCTCATAAATTATAGAGGTTCTGCCGCCTATAAGGTAAAGTAAATACACTATAGAAAAAAATAGTGTAGCAGTATAGTGAACACTTATTTCATGTCGACATGTGACGGTGGACTTCGCTTATATAGTTTCTAAATGCATGGTCAGGACGACTTAAAAGCATAGCCTAGCCTACTTATAATGCGAGATGCGCTGCGGTTTTGCCTTTCCTTGATTCGGATATTTGATTTTAAAAAATTGATAATTTTTTACTTATTTCGCTAATTTAAATTCCTTTTTGACTTTGCCGGCTTTCCCGACCGATCCGTTTCTCTTATCAATGTTAATATTAAAAGCTGTATTTTACCTACGTGCAGGTTATACAAGGATTGACCGATGAGGAGATAACAAAAAAAAAGTTAACTAAATAAAATAAACCATAAATGGTTATAAACCAACAGATCTTGCTACTTGAGAGCCACAGCTTCTGAATGTAAAGAAAGTACTTCGGTTATGTAAACTACATCATACTGGTTATAATAAAAAGACGTGATTAATATGACGAGTACATAAAGATAAGTAAACTATGACCTTAGTATTTGAATTATGAAGTGAATCTTTAAACCCCACGTTTTGGAGCTTCATTATAATTGAAAACATATATACTACATTGTTCATTATCGTTATCATTAACTATAATTAAACATTTCAAATGCAATATTCCGTATTTAATAGTGTATGTACAAAACATTAGATATAAACCTCAGTTTATACAGTTCAGTTTACTGATAGTATATAATTTCGTAATATTATCATGCTTCTAGATCATATACAATAAATAACATCCTCTTCCTAAGAATATTAGTTTGCTTCGACTATTCAACAGAATACTGAATTAAATTTTATAATTAAATGGATGAAAATGCAAATGGAGCTGCGTTTAAAACAAATGATTCCAGGCAGTGGGAATTACAATTGACAAAATTATACATAAACCGATGGATAGTGAAAAATCCAGCCAGTAGGAACATGTATGTTGATCCAGGTAAGTTTAAATACCTAAATTTGTATACTTTTACATTTTAAAATCAATAAGCACAAACGAATCAATTTCATTATGTGTCCGCAGGGCTACCCAAAAACTTGCGTCATTTGTGTACCAATTTTGTTATGCCTCATACACATAAATATGGTTCAGTTTGGTACATTTAAAAGAGCATTTTGATTTAGCAGTATTGATTCTTCGTGTAAGAATGAAAAATTGCATAGTTATATTCGTCGAAATTTTTACCACTACTTAAAAGTTAGGCATAACGAAACGAGTAAAATTTTTCCTTTTGGATTAGAATGATATTTGTAGGCGTTTAAACAAGGTGTTGGACAATTTTTGACAAGCATTTCAGACCCTAAAGTCGATCGGTATACAAGGCCATTGCCAGGGAGGGTTGCTTGGGTGCTCGAGCTCCCTCGTTGAGATCTAGGATAAAATAAAAATAATACTGTACGTACGTATATTTTCAAAAAGGAAAAATAAAAACACTTCTTTTTAAAAATATGGAACACGCGTATTACTTACAAAACTACGTTTTCCATTCTTTGCTTTGAAGGAGGTGCAAGTACGAGAAACAAGTAATCGAAACGCTCTGCTATTGTTACTTTCGGTTTGTTTAGGTTTGTTTCGAGTTTCAATCTTCAATCGTCGCACTGAACGCATAAGAACAGCGTAAACAGATGCAAAAAAACGCACTGAGAAAGCAACAGCGCGGTACTGTTAACTCATCTGGGCCTTAGGCTAAAGCGACACAAGTTGACAGAGTCTACCTACTATTCAACCTCCATTTAACTCACATTCAGTCGAAGCACAACGTTGGGATGGGACGTCGATACGTGGCGTTTATGTTTTTATTTAATGACCTAAGCTCATAATAAGTATTATAAGTAAATAGTTTATTTTTATGTGTATGTGTATATAAGTTGACTAGTTGACTATTAATTTATTCAGGGACGAACCGAAGAACTTTTTTTGGTGAGGAAATTTCTTTTTACTGATTTACCAACTCCGCACTCAAATTTCCAACAGCATTAGAAATTTATTCCATGATCTTTGTTTTCGGAAGTCGCACAAACGATCCTCACCCATATTCGACTTAATTTCATTTTTAAATAAATTTTAGTGTACTAAATTCGTGCTGGGATAATGCATTCAGTTCTATGAGGCACTTATTGGGTTAATTTCGGTACGATAGGTTTTTAAGAAATGCACATCAATAAATGGAGAAAATAAACTAAATTAATGTAATGTAACAAGAACGAAAGTAAAAGTTAGTTGATCCTGTTAAAAAAACGATACAGACATTAGGGATCTCCACATGAAATAGATAGCCGGAAGGAATTGTGCTATATTTATTGTAACAGATTTGACGTATTGCATCAAAGGTGAACACCTATAGCGTTTGTAGTCATCGAGTAATGAATTATATTGATTAGAGATATGATTAGAGTATTGTAACGAATACGATTACCTGCTTCATTAATGTACGCTTTTGTTCTGCCCAAAGGCAGGTGTCGACAAATACCATTACACCAATTCATAGTTTAATCGACCTATTGTGGCTGTAAAATAAACATCATCTACGGTAGGTGAATAAATTTCAATTTTGCATTCAAATCATTTTCTCCATTCTTTTCAGCGCAAGTATGAAGCTAATTGTCATAGAATATTGAAACGCAAAGAATTTTATGTACATGCAGTATTGAAACGCAAATTTTAAGTAGATACGTAATATGTCAAGTTTTAGTCTAATTGTTATGGAGTATTGAAACGCAAGCTTTAATCTAATTGTTATGGAACACTGAAGCGCAATTTTTTTATTACGCAGTATCGAACGTTCAATTGGCCGAGTGTTGCTATGGAGTATCGAAGGATTTTCCGTAAATTTTGTTTTTTATAGAAGTCAAGCTGTAATGTCAAACACGTGTGAACCACGCGCACCTGTTGTCATAAATGCCTACGATGGTTGACGAAAGCTGATATCTAGAGGATCAGTTGGGGTGAGTCTTCCCCAATTCTAATTCAATTTTCTTTTCACGGAACCATTACTGGAAATGTAATGATAATTTTTTTTGTAAATTTTATATAGTGATTTAAATTGGTACACATAATTTTTGTTCAGAATTTAATAGTTGGGTATTGCATAAATGTTCTTATGAACACACAAATTTCTATAAGATAACTTTAGTTGAATTTAAACGGTTACACTAAAATGTACTCGTAACTAAGCACGTGACACGTTAGTATTTATTTGTCAGATTATAAAATCAAATTTTTTTTGACAGTACAATTAAAATACAGATTAGTTCAGACCATAAGTATTTTTGACCTTTGATTCAAGAAATTAAATTAATGAAAAATGTAAGTTCTGCAGTTTAAGGAAAGTCAATATATTTAATTAATTATATGTAAGTCAAAACAGGATCCTATTTCGGTATCGAACACAAGTTGTAGAATATTAACAAAAACATTTTAATTCTCCTAAAGAACTATAATAATTTAGCACTTGCAAAATTCACACAAATAATAAGAGACTACTCATAGACATTATTAAAAGTAGATATCTAAAAAGCTGCAATACGTGTAAAATTGTACAAATTATATATTTTTTTTTTGTAAATCAATAGAAAGTGCACTAAGTTGTTTTAAAGCTTTCCTTCATTGAAGTCAACAATAATTTTTCTATAAAAGCAAGCAACCATATTTATAAAATTTTTGTAGCGAAGAAGGATAGATTATTGATACTGTGTTTAAAAAAATTTTGAGGTATAATCTTAACTAGTTAATTTCTTTTGGAAATTATTTTTTTGGTGATAAAGTGAGTAGGCTCTAATGTAGCCCTAGCTCCAAAATGCTATGAAGTGATTAAATTTTCAGATAGTACGAGATCGTCGTTCCAATTCCAGTTAGCAGAGTCATAAGTAAGTATTATATTTCTATGTTTTGCTCGTTAAGGAATTTTTTTTCCGAAGATTTCTGTATCTTATCTTCGGATTGTTTCTCATTATAGCTATTATTAAGATACGGCGGCGTCCATTAAAAATTCTTTTATTATCGTATACCATCCTACGACCCTGGCTCTGTCCTAAGTTGAAGAAGCTTAGCTGGCTGGAAGATCTCTTTAGAGGGTCCTTTTATACGCAAAGCCATTTTCCATCCTCTTTACCCTGGACTTAAACCTTAGACAGGAACCCCCTCATAAATTATAGAGGTTCTGCCGCCTATAAGGTAAAGTAAATACACTATAGAAAAAATAGTGTAGCAGTATAGTGAACACTTATTTCATGTCGACATGTGACGGTGGACTTCGCTTATATAGTTTCTAAATGCATGGTCAGGACGACTTAAAAGCATAGCCTAGCCTACTTATAATGCGAGATGCGCTGCGGTTTTGCCTTTCCTTGATTCGGATATTTGATTTTAAAAATTGATAATTTTTACTTATTTCGCTAATTTAAATTCCTTTTGACTTTGCCGGCTTTCCCGACCGATCCGTTTCTCTTATCAATGTTAATATTAAAAGCTGTATTTTACCTACGTGCAGGTTATACAAGGATTGACCGATGAGGAGATAACAAAAAAAAAGTTAACTAAATAAAATAAACCATAAAGGGTTATAAACCAACAGATCTTGCTACTTGAGAGCCACAGCTTCTGAATGTAAAGAAAGTACTTCGGTTATGTAAACTACATCATACTGGTTATAATAAAAAGACGTGATTAATATGACGAGTACATAAAGATAAGTAAACTATGACCTTAGTATTTGAATTATGAAGTGAATCTTTAAACCCCACGTTTTGGAGCTTCATTATAATTGAAAACATATATACTACATTGTTCATTATCGTTATCATTAACTATAATTAAACATTTCAAATGCAATATTCCGTATTTAATAGTGTATGTACAAAACATTAGATATAAACCTCAGTTTATACAGTTCAGTTTACTGATAGTATATAATTTCGTAATATTATCATGCTTCTAGATCATATACAATAAATAACATCCTCTTCCTAAGAATATTAGTTTGCTTCGACTATTCAACAGAATACTGAATTAAATTTTATAATTAAATGGATGAAAATGCAAATGGAGCTGCGTTTAAAACAAATGATTCCAGGCAGTGGAATTACAATTGACAAAATTATACATAAACCGATGGATAGTGAAAAATCCAGCCAGTAGGAACATGTATGTTGATCCAGGTAAGTTTAAATACCTAAATTTGTATACTTTTACATTTTAAAATCAATAAGCACAAACGAATCAATTTCATTATGTGTCCGCAGGGCTACCCAAAAACTTGCGTCATTTGTGTACCAATTTTGTTATGCCTCATACACATAAATATGGTTCAGTTTGGTACATTTAAAAGAGCATTTTGATTTAGCAGTATTGATTCTTCGTGTAAGAATGAAAAATTGCATAGTTATATTCGTCGAAATTTTTACCACTACTTAAAAGTTAGGCATAACGAAACGAGTAAAATTTTTCCTTTTGGATTAGAATGATATTTGTAGGCGTTTAAACAAGGTGTTGGACAATTTTTGACAAGCATTTCAGACCCTAAAGTCGATCGGTATACAAGGCCATTGCCAGGGAGGGTTGCTTGGGTGCTCGAGCTCCCTCGTTGAGATCTAGGATAAAATAAAAATAATACTGTACGTACGTATATTTTCAAAAGGAAAAATAAAACACTTCTTTTAAAAATATGGAACACGCGTATTACTTACAAAACTACGTTTTCCATTCTTTGCTTTGAAGGAGGTGCAAGTACGAGAAACAAGTAATCGAAACGCTCTGCTATTGTTACTTTCGGTTTGTTTAGGTTTGTTTCGAGTTTCAATCTTCAATCGTCGCACTGAACGCATAAGAACAGCGTAAACAGATGCAAAAAAACGCACTGAGAAAGCAACAGCGCGGTACTGTTAACTCATCTGGGCCTTAGGCTAAAGCGACACAAGTTGACAGAGTCTACCTACTATTCCACCTCCATTTAACTCACATTCAGTCGAAGCACAACGTTGGGATGGGACGTCGATACGTGGCGTTTATGTTTTTATTTAATGACCTAAGCTCATAATAAGTATTATAAGTAAATAGTTTATTTTTATGTGTATGTGTATATAAGTTGACTAGTTGACTATTAATTTATTCAGGGACGAACCGAAGAACTTTTTTTGGTGAGGAAATTTCTTTTTACTGATTTACCAACTCCGCACTCAAATTTCCAACAGCATTAGAAATTTATTCCATGATCTTTGTTTTCGGAAGTCGCACAAACGATCCTCACCCATATTCGACTTAATTTCATTTTTTAAATAAATTTTAGTGTACTAAATTTTCTTTCATTAGATGCAGTGGTGTATCCAGCAAGGTCCCGGGTTCGAATCCCGACACGGTCCGCTTGAAAAATGTTAAGCGAGCATTTTTCACAAAAATACGCCCTTTCGAATGAGAGGTATGATGGAGGTCCCGTGTGTGAGTGTTGTCACGCACGTTAAAGATCCCTACTTTGCATGAAACAGCAAGGTTCGGCAAAATTCAAAATTTTGCAGGTAAAAAAAATTCGCTTCCTGGCCAATGTAGTACCTTTGGGTGGAACATTGGAAAAATCACATGTAGGGTGTATCCAACAGCAATTGCAAGTTGTACTATTTCTTTTGCTAAATTGAGAAAACTAGTGTCCCTACTTTTGTCGATAAAGTCGCTCATATAGTAACGCATTCACTGCAGGCATCAAATAGAAATTGAATTTCGGATTAAAATGCATGATCACATGGTTTATTAGAATTGGGAAACATTTCCAATATTTCTGTCGAAGTTTCAGCAGTTATTTCTTTATAAGGATAATTTGAACACCTGAAAATTGGTTTTAAGTTCTTAATACAACTGTTGGTATTATCTGATAAAAGATTTATTACAACTGTCCAAAACTTATATGAATTCTAAGCGATAAAATTCTTTCAAATTCAAATTAACAAGACTTTTTGGGTTGTAATAAATTCTTTGCGGAGAACTCTTCGTGCTGTGGTGTTTATTGAAATCATCTTGGGGTTTACGCCTATTTTTAAAGAAAATTACTTACTGTTTTCAATTAGATTATTTATTTCTGAAACAGTATTTCTTATAATGTTTAACGAATTTATAGTTGATTCTATAACAGCCACTGCATCAATAACATTAATCTCCATGTTCTTTAACGTTTAAGTAAGAATTTTTGGTTTAAAGATGACTGTTTTCATGAACATGGTTGGGATAATAGAATTGAAGCTTAGTATTTTCTGACAAAGTCTAAAAGCCGTATTTCTTGCTATTTCTAGCTGAGAAAAACGTTTAGTGCTTTTTAATAAAAAAACGTACAGTCTTCAAAAATATCAAACATATTAGCTGAAATTTCGCTAGAATTGATACAGTGCTCTACATCGGTATTAACACGACATACTTGGCATGTTACAAACGGTCACGCTGACAACAATATCTGATATCAATTTCTGTACGCCATTAAAAGCTCCAGACATTGAAACTACACGATCATAAGACTGGAAAGTTGTTTTAGTAGAATTAATACGTGTAGAATTTAAAATATCCATAATAGATGTGGCCATTCCAGATCCAGTTTTATACAATATCTCTTTAATACTAACTACTCGTTGCTTAGGGCGTAAATCATTTCCAACTGTACGAATATCAACAACAGTATATCTTTATGTAAACTATCTGTAGCGGTGTCAGCCATGATGGTATTAAAAACTATCATCAATTTCTTGCTTTATGATTTTTCGAATATCGCTGGCTATTAAAGTAATAAATTCAATTTGCGACTTACTACTTAAATAAGACATGATAAGGACGATAATTTTTATTATAGATCCAGTAGTTCAACGTTGGGTTATGTCTAGCCATCAGGTAGACAATTTGTTTAAAATTCCCAGTTTCATTATCTTCGGGACCTCTAAAGGCTACATCTTGCTTAGCCAATGTACATGATATATCTAGAAGAATTTTTATTATTTCCTTATTAAATGAAAAAATTATCATCTTCTATCATGACTTTTCTCCTTTCTGAATCCAAAAGGACGTCGACATATTTTGCTTTCAATAAAAAAATCAAATAATCAAATTATGCACTTACTGTGCTTTTGACCAGAAATAACTATCAAATTTTTCTTTAGCATTCCGATTTACTATCCGACAATTTCTTGTTTTCAAATGATTTTATTGTCCTCATTGGTTTTATTTCTCTTCTTTTGTTTTTGCTTCTCCTCCTTCACTCTTTACTTTACCTCAGGCTTTTATTCCATTACGTATTCAGGCCGTCTCGGCTTTCTGTCTTCTAGTTCCAGAAGGAAAAAGACAACAGACAAAGCAAAAAGCGACATATTTGCTAAGCTATATTCCAAAAATTCGTATTCCTTAAACCATTGTGATTAAACTATCTCACTTGGCTTTTGTAAAACTAACTCAAATTAATTTTACATCAATCAGTTATTTTGATCTCCTTATAATAAAAGGAAATCGACACTCTTCCGACCAAGCTAGGGATCTATTCCTCGGGAAGAGCTTATGAGGTCGTGGGTTTTACAACAAAAACATTGTCTTTTTGACTGACTCTAAAATACTAAATAGGGGATGCAAAAGGGCGCCACCAAGTCCTAGAATAGATAAAGCACGGGTTACTCTAAGGGAGAACTTGAAAATCCTCAGGGAGAAAATTTGTTTTTACTGCAAAAGCAGGAGCTGTAAAAAAATAGTGTTAATATAATAACAAAGTACGCAAGAGATGCACTCCTGCTACCTTTTACCATAAAAAAATGGACTAACTATTAGTACCAATAATTTAAACGTCATTATAAAGGGAAATTTAGATATTAAACTTCTTAAAAGCGTTGTTTAGTGCTTTTTTTATCAAGTCACAGCTAAGAACGTTATTTCTATAAAAGGGTGTATATATACTTCTACCTTTTAACTCAAATAACACAACCTTTGGACTCACTTGTCCAAAATAAAACAGTTGTTCAATTAAATTATACAATAGTTCTTTGATTAAATTTAACTTTCTTCGTGATAAAATTTTATATACAAAATTTACATCAATAATGTGGTCAAATCTTTTAGACGCAGATATTTAAATAGGAAAATTATCATTGTCTCTATTATGAATCAAAATATTAATAATGTATAAAACATGACCGTGAAGTTTTTAAATTAATTACCCAAAATACACAAATCTGTTACCTTGGTTTACAAATATGTGTTAAATATTCAAAGTTAAATAAAATTAGGTCTCATAGTTACTTTATGTGTCACTGTATTTAAATAAAATATTTTTTAGGATTAAATAAAGAGATTAGTAATCTTAATTATTTGTAGCAATATCAAATGTAAGCAATAATTTATACTGTAATGAAATTCAAACAACAAAAGTTCTCATAATTACTTTGTAAAACAAAAGTCGTAAAACGCTACCATGTTAGTTTCAATTATTCGCCTTGCTGTCAAGTTATACGAACAGCTGTCTTCAGGTTAAGTTTTTAGAAAAACGCTTACTTTGGTAACTGGTACTTAGAACTTCATTGAAACAAATACCTTGTCGAAACTACATGAACCATTTTCATCAAGTTGCTGCACAATTCATTGAAGCAAATTGAAACACAAAACTAATCCATAAAACGGGATATCTAAAGTACTTCATTTTCGGCTCCTCTTTAACTTATGTTAAAGCGAGATTATTTAACGGTAAACTCAGAAATTAAAACATGATATCTGAACTGTAAATTCGTAATCTTATAAATAATGAATTAGTAACATTAAAATTTGGTAATTTGTACGTTCGTGAGATTAAAATTTAATAATTGGCACATCAGCGAGATTAGAAATCAATAATTTGTACAGTCGTGAGCGTTACAGCAAGATCATTTAGTCTACCATAATTATAATTTAATTTGCTTACCATTATTAGAAACAGAACTAAAAAAAGTGCTTTCAGCACCTGTTCACGTTGCCATGTCTATGGCGATTCGCAAGTCGCTAGCTCGAAGCAAATTCTGAGTCATGGTGGGTGTCACCGAAGTGAATGCTCAAGCTCGACTGACTCTACATGACGAGATGCGCACAAGGCACAAGAATCGTCTGACATTTGAAATGCTACTCAAACAATCAACGTTTACGAATAGAGCTTATACTATTATTATTAATTAATATACGCCTCGCGATTGGGCTATGCGTTACTAATCTAAACATTTATTAATATCGCAAAATTAATTGTTTATTTGAATAAATAGTGCAGTGTATTTTGTAATTAAATTTATAGCTTTTATAATCGTCAAAAAAAAAATTGCTACACCATCTTACATCAAATCAATTTTTGCCGTCCTGGGATGGATATTTTGACAAAATTGGTTGATAAGGCCTAAGTTGAATTAAATACCTTTGATTATCATTACTAAGCAAGCGGTTGACGGATACCAGAGTCACGTTCAACAAGCGTCTCGTCTTCTTGAATTTTAAAATCTTATAGTCGATCTTTTGCTTCCATCGCATTAGTATATTTTAAACAATTTTCTATAGTGTCTTCACACGCGTTCACCGGCGCAACTACGGTTGGGGGAAGGGGGCTAGAGCCTCTCCCCCCCGAGTCAAGTGTGTTTTTAAAAAGCATCACTTTAAAACTATGAAACCGTATTTTGAAACAGTGTCACTGACCAGCGGCGCCTTATTTCTATTCCGATTAAATTGAATTTCAACTTTACCAACTGCAGAAAGTTTTCTTCTCTTTGCAGCAGTATATCGATTCTCAGGTACACCAACCATTTTAATACAACCTCTTTTCCACTGTGCACTTTTAGTTCATGGGAGTCTTTATAGTCATTATTAAAAATACTACCACAAGCACAACGTTCTACTTTATAACGTCTAGATTTATTCATGTTGATTTAAGGGACTTTCTAAAAGTACCCAGTATTGGAACTATAAAATTAATGTTTAATCTTTAATACCACAATAATAGCAACTAAATCTATACAACATCATTTATAGTCAAATAATCTAAATAAACCCCTCACATCGACTTATCCACTTGAAGCGTCCAAAGAATACTAAATAAATTCCAATTTGCAAGTAATTTATTTCTAGGTTTTTACAAGTTTTATTTCTATTTCACACCTTTGTGTCAAAATTATCAGGCTCTTGCAGAGCAAACAACAAAAGAACCCATTTAGGTAAGGTATCCTATAAACTGTTAGTCGGTTTCCCCAGTTTCGGCATCATTTTTAAACCTTTACCGTTCTTGTATTGTTTACCTTTTCCCTTTACAACTATGTTGGTTCGTTGCAATTACCATCCTAGCAAAAACGAGTGCCACCCGCCACTACCCCCCTGGAAACATCTAACTTTGATGCGGCGTAACTGATAACAATAATCTATGTTTATGTATTCTAATGTTGTGTATATGCTATGTTGTTAGTACTGTTACAAAAATTGTAAGATTCAATTTTAATATGAGCTACTAAAGTAGAGACTATGAAATATATAAATGTAGTACCTGATTTGATAGGAATGCTTTTTTATTTAAGTGTCTGACGAAACTTTCAGTTATGGCCACGCATTTTGCTTTTACTTTAGAATCCTTGTTCAGAAACCGTTTTTATTTGGAAATCAACAGCTAAGAGAAAGGTTTTGTCAATTTTATATTTTATTTTAGCTATATTTTCTCAATATGGTTATGTTTGTTATCGTCACCATGTGAGTGAGTAATTTACTTTTAAACCTTTAGGCTGATTGCATTGATTGTAACTCATTTACTACTTCTCGTAAGAATGAAAGTAAAATGCAAAAATCATTGAATTATAAAATATAAAAATTCACTTGTCTACGGTCTCAAAACTTTGATTTTTAAATTTTCCAAATAAATGTAAATTAGCCAACCGCCCAAATTTGGTGGGGGAGTTTTTCCCTGTATCTCCAACCCCAAGTTTTGTTCCAAAATGTAGGTCATAATATATAATATTTATTACTATTACTATTGATTTGAAATGATATTAAACATTAGCAAATAAGGAAAATAGGTGCTTATGCATTGATTTAAATAGAGTTAAGCAATTCTACAAATGTTCGAACAGCTTGTGATTATGCTACATACTAATTATTTAATAGGTTTTGTGCCTTTGTGGCACAAATATTGCTTAATACTATGGTAAAACGACAGGGCAACATTAGATTGTTTTTTTACATAACTCATAAAATTAACGAGGAAATTGCAGTGCTGGTACCGGAAGCGACAGCAACTGAAAATGATTGTACAGCTACCCCTTTTTGAAAGGAAGGTAACCCCGTTATACCCTTTTGAGTTAAAGTCGCCGTCGTTAGCTTCACATCCAACGGCGGTAAATAGAAGCTAATAGAACTACAAGGATGAAATTCTAACTTATAGTGCGCGAAGGACTAGGATGGAGTTTTAGAGAAACCGTGTCGTGAGTTCTCACTTAGCTCTTGGGGGAATAACATCTAGAAATAAAACATCAGAGGGAGAGATGTGAATACCCTGCAGCAAAATTAACTGCAACAGCAAAATTATCAAATCTGACTGAGTACAATATACCTGGCTGAGGTTCTATACTTGAAATCATCATTCATCGTTTTACCATCAAAACAACACTAAACTTATTATTTTGAAACACCACTTCAATATTCCAAAACTCTGATTTTTAATATTAAATTTTATACCAAAAATAAAACCATTCAAATTTCCATTCTTTTGTAATAACAACTTAAAATTGTATCGTTAAAACGACATTGTAACACTTTATTACCTGGAGTATTAAAGATGAAACTGAAATCTCTTTATCTATTTTCTGCAGTGGAGGGTCAAAGGCGTATTACCTGCCACAAAAAAGAGCCTAGGTGACAAATGGTAAATTGCTTCAAAGGAAGGCAAAGCGCAACTACAGCATAGCTCAGGCACCACCCCTGCAATAGGCGCGAGAGTGATCATAGGTTTGTTGTTTACATGATCAGTTAACAAGTGGATGGGGAAAGGACTTACCCGTTTTTATATATTTAATATAGAGCAAATTTAACCTACTCAGAAGTGGACGACTGACAACATCTGTTACTGATCCGGAATGGTTGACCTTAGGAACAATGCTAATCTCCAACCAGGCGTTTACTTTTCCAACGTTAATTTTGATGGAAGGTATTTACATCCCTCCCTCTGATGTTTTATTTCTAGTTGCTTTACTGGATCTGGTGGCGCAGTTAGAGTTCGAGTCTCTTCCTTGTAGTTCTACCGTTGAACGTGAAGCTAACGACAGTACTTTTGACTCAAAGGTTATATGAGGTTACTCCTTTTTGAAAGGAAGGTATCTCCGTTATAACCTCTTGAGTCAAAGTTACGATCGTTAGGTTCACGTCCAACGGCGGTAA
Organism: Platerodrilus igneus; assembly: GCA_036346225.1. Lineage (NCBI taxonomy): Eukaryota > Metazoa > Arthropoda > Insecta > Coleoptera > Lycidae > Platerodrilus > Platerodrilus igneus. Next base: position 6,032,862 of record JARFIW010001303.1, read on the forward strand.
ATAGAAGCTAATAGATTTACAATTACTTGTAGTACGCGGACTAGCATAGGGTTTTAGAAACACCGTGTCGTGGTTCTCACTAAGCTCCTGGGAGACTAACGACGCCACTAGATACAGTAAAGGATTTATAAATAGAACATCAAAGGGAGGGATGTTAAAATCTTCCGTTAAAATCAACCACAACAGCAAAAATGCCAAATCTGACTGAGTGCAGTATACCTGGCTGAGAAGTATCTGCAATACGCTCATATGTAACTTACTTCGTTCTGTACTTAAAATCATCATTTGATGTTTTAGCATCAAAACAATAATAAATCTGTTATTGTGAAACATCACTTTAGTATTTCAAAAACTCTGATTTTTAATACTAAATTTCATAAGCAAAATAAAACTATTTAAATTTCCATTCGTTTGTAATAACAACTTAATTTCATTAGCAAAATAAAACTATTTAAATTTCCATTCGTTTGTAATAACAACTTAAAATTGCAACTTTATCAAAATCGCCCGTGGTTGAAGCGACATTGCAACACTACTACCTGGAGTATTATAGATGTTTTACACTGGTAGATCAAAGACGTATTACCTACCACAAAAAAAGCTTATATGACAGATGGTAAATGGCTTCAGAAGAAGGCAAAGCGCAACCACGGTGTAACTGGGGCGCGATCCCTGCAGTAAGCACGAGAGTGATCGTAGGTTTATTGTTTACATGGTTAGGTAGCAAGAGGACGAGGAAACCCTTATGCTTAAAATAACAAAATAAACCCTGAGGACACTCAATAGCGGTTCCCATTAAGAGGGATTGCACCTAAAAAAAAGCTACACCTAGTAAGTACAATGAAATCAGTATTCGTGATCCGAGAGAAATAATAATGATATTAGAAGAATTAGAACTTACTAACTTTTAGTACATTGTGTAAAAGTCAAAATATTGCTCAATAAAGTATTTTTATTTGTCATCATCATTATGTCTTCAGTTCTAAAACTGGTAGGACGCATACCTCCATTGTTTTCTATTCTAAGTTAACCTACACATTTCCCTGAAATGTTTTCACTATCCGTGTGCAATAGTTTAATCTAGGTCTACCTCTAGCTCTTTTTCTTTCTCTACTTCTAATATATGCCGCGCTATTCCCTCATACCTTGTATGTGTTCTATCAACCCACTTCTTTTATTTTTTACTGTTTGCTGCATATTTCTTCTTTTTCTATCATTTCTAGTACCTCTTTGTTATTAACTTTGTCTGTCCTTGATATCTTATATAACACCACAATTTCAATGGCTTCTGTATTGTTCGTGTCTGCTTCTTCTACTGTCGACGTTTCACAGCCGTACGTACAGTGCAGAGCTCTACACATATACTTTCAGTGATTTTATTTTGTTTCTGTCTTCGAACATAGCATCTGCTCCTTTTGTTAAATACAGCACGGCTTCCTACTAATTTTTGTTGTTGTATTTTTTGCACTTTTTTCCTTCTATTGATTTCTAAAAATATATCTTTATTTAACCGATATTCAATGGTATTCCAAGGGGGTTAAGCAACCTGACGGCTACCAAGACCCCTCACCACTTAGACATTTACCGAATCAATAGTTTTCCAATTACTCCTTTCTCACAATGAACGTTTATTGAAAATGTTGCAAAACCAACACCTATAGTTGTTGAGGACAATCATCAGGTTTAAATACAAGATAGGTAAAATGTAGGTCCTGTGTGTAAATGTTGTCACGCACGTTAAAGATTTCTACATTGCTTGGAATAGCAAGGGTTCGCCAAATTCAAAATTTTCAGGTAAAAAACTTGTTTTCTGGCCTGTGTAATACTTTCAGGTGGAGCATTAGAAAGTCAAATGTAAGGTATAGTTCCAATTCAATATCTGAGCTCAGCGAGTAGAATAGGAGGTCAACGTTAACGCACTAAGCTACCCTGTATGCCAATACCATGACAATATGTAAGTAATACAGTTTTTAAAGGAATATCTTCATTTAATATAAAGTTACGGGTAAAGTGAATTGAGGTTTTGAACTGGTGATTAATCATCCTTTGTATAGTACCACAAGGTGGGAGTATATCTGCATTGAATGACATTCTGCCCTGCTTATAAACATGTTGTCATTTGCTAATGTTATAGCTGTTCTACTCACAATAATTTATTGATAAATTTCTAGAACTTAAAAAATGAGTAGGAAATTGTCAATTTATTTCTGAAATAATCCTCAATAGTACACGTATTATCTTCTAGAACTACGATGTTATCTTGTTAATATCTATTAAAGCAATATAATTAACTATTCAACCATTAATTATTAATTTATTTATGAAGCACTATAATTATTTTAAATAGGGGGATTTATATCAACAGTAACTTATATCACATCTTTGAAAGCTTTAAACTGGAAGATATTGTATTCAACGCTGTAATCAGAACTTATATCAAAGCTTCAATTAGAACTAAACTAACTTCTAATATGCATGAAGACAGTTTATGTACATTTCAATTGTTCGAGAACATACTAGAATTTATGGCAAATAGCATTGTCAAGAATTCCTATAGTAATCAAACTACCTCTTACACGCAAACCCTTTTACCTGTTAATCAACTTCATCTGAAGATGTCACGCCACAGGGTGCCCACCAATTATCTTTTGTGTACAGATGCTTCCTTTACATTTTCATGTAATTATTCTGGTCGGAGGAGCTGCACTGCCCTCCTATCAAAGCTGTTCTGTCCCAGAGCATTCTGTAACCCGGATGTTGGAATCCTTATGCGGGTAAGGACAGTCGAAACCATTTATGCATTTTCCATGTTGATAGAAGTAGCAATCAACACCTTTCATATAACAGGCGCTGTATCAATTGGATTATAACCACACCCCAAAATCTGGACCCTCCAGTCCAAGTTATCTAGTCCACAACTAATCTTGAATATGGCCCACTTCTTGTCTTTAAATTTGACTATCAAGCCCTTGAGATCCGCTAACACTTTCTAGAGATCCTGGTAATTCAGTTTACTTGAAGACTGTTGCTTGGGCATCACCGATGTCGGTCCTTTAGCCGTATGGTCTTTATAACCTCTGGTTTTTGTCGGTGAAGTAGATCCAGACCACCAAATTTATTTTTAAACACCTGAGGATGTCTTTGGGACCTATCAAGGTCCCCCGCTACGAAACGTGCCAGGGAGTATTTCAATGGCACATCGAATATATCACTTTGAATCTCTAGCGTGACTTCAAATCTGGCTTTTTCTGTACTGCTGTACAGAGACTTTCGTTCATCCTCACTAGCGTAACTGTTTGTTCGTCTCACTACTTGCCGTTTTTTTGGCACTATTGCGTCATCACTAACATAGGGTGCTAATCGGTTAATGCGCACCACTATTGTTTTTCTTCTTGTGAGCTTACGAATCCGATTTACCACGTTGTTGACCTTTTCTACAACTTCGTGCAGACCCTCCCAATGTCCTTGTAACTTTGTCGATAGCCAATGCCTTCGTCTGGGGTTGTACAACCAGACGCTGTCGCCCTCTTAAAAACCAGAATCTTGCGCATTTATGTTGTATCTGGTCTTCGTACGATCGTTTACGATCTAAATATTTTCTTTAACGTTACTATGGATGTCGTGCATCTTGCACATTAGCTTCTCGATGTAGCTTTCGCCCACGACTTCATCCCCGGGTTTATATCTTAACTCAAGATCATACGATAGACGTATCTCGTGTACCAGCATAGCACACGCGGGTGTCAGTGCAGTACTCTAATGAAACGAAAACCGATAAACTAATAAAAATAGGTGTAAGTATTAGTTTCAGTCTCTATGGTGTTGGGAGACCAACCTTGGAAAAGTCGTTGCCCAAACTGCGGTACATATGCTCCACCATACTATCCGATTGCGGGTACAATGGCGTTGTTCGGGGTTTTTCTCATTCCCAGTAAGCGTCAAACTTCTTGGAATGACGTTGACTTAAAAATTTTTGCCCTGAACGGCACTATCTCAAAGGAGCTCCCCACGTTTTATTGCCTCATTGGAGCCTTACGCTGGTGAATACAGCTAACACTTGCGGCACCACCCGTTAATCGTTTTTACAGTCTACCCAGTTGCAGATGTCCTAAACTCAGTTTTTAGGAACCACTACTTGAAGCGAACTCACGGATCATTTTCGGGCCAGAGTCTGTGCAAGTCGACTTTTACTTCATCCTCTTTATTCCCTCTATTAATTTCGGCTTTTCACAGTCTTTCTTAAGCTCTTTACATCGGTTCTGCCTATGCCAAAATTCGCGGTTTTGACATCGTGTCCCTCTTTCTCTAACTGCTCGTCACGCAGTACCAGTCGAATCACTTCCTCCATGTACTCTTGGTTCCGCTTCTTTCCAGAGTGTTCTACCTTGCCACAGATTAAATGCTTCGCTTGCTTTGTCGCCTCGAAGTTTAAAGCATGAGTGAACGCGTCAGGTGAAGTCTTTTGCCGGGCAAGCCGTAGTGCTAGCTCGATTTTCTAGTCGCGTATACTATCAATAATGGTCTGCACTGCCCTCAACTCTAGAAAGCTATCAGGTGCTGTTGAGTGTAGGCTAGCCTCACCAAGCGAGCAACAAGTGCTCCAAACTTTATAAAATTTTCGTTAACCTTTTGGTAACGGTTCTTCACTTAAAAGTGCTATGCTTGTTGCAGATGCGACTTGTTGTATGTCATTTCCGGCCGTGATGTTAAACCCCCTAAGCTCTTTTGGTCATGATCTGGTATGGTCTACATGATGTTCAAGGCCTTACCTCGTAACGTGACAACCAATGCGGTAGCCATTTCACCATCGTTCCAGTCATTAGCCCTTGTCGCATCATCAATTGTTTAAAATATGTCTGCCAAGGTGACTTTCCACCAAATATGGGTGGTTTTACTCTGAACCTTGACTTCAGTTCGCATTCCTCAACATTCTTAAATTCTGTGGCTTGCTGTTGCATAATCGGCACTGAGAGCTCTGGTGCTTGAACTGCAAGGAAATTAATCCGTTCTTCCATCCTCAGTACCTTTTCTTCCATTTGCGCAGTCTTTAGAAGTTTTTCCGAAAATCTCGCTTCCAGCTCATGCGAGTTTTTTAATAAATCTTCTGAAAACTTTATTTCCAATTTCTGTAGGACACCGGAAAATTGGACTTTCAGGTTTTCGCCGGTTTTATAGTTTTTTTTAAACCCGTCTTTTATTTGTTCGACCGCTGTTGCGTTTTGTAGATTCTAATATAAACTCCTCTTTCGCGATCTGATTTAATTTTTATGTGAGATTTTCGTTGGTTTCTTGTAATTTTTTCCGTAAAACTCGTGTTACTTGCTTCTAATTTCCCTACGGCCTATCTCACTTTTTCTGTAAGGTTTGCGACAGCTGGTTCTTGTTTCTTCGCATTTTCTAGCTTCGCTGCTAGGCTTGCACAGTTTCGGTTCTGTTTGTCGGGTTTTTCTTGTAAATTGGCGGAATTTTCAGCCAGGCTATCCAAAACGTTTGATTTGAACTGCTTTAAGAACAAAAGGATTCCGCTTTTGATTGTCTTTTTTTATATGAGTAACAGGCATTCAAATAGAAATTGTTCAAAAGTCTTTAATCTCACTACATGAGATCCATGTAACGAAAACTTTATTTACAATACTCCCTGTATGTTTGTTGTGGTTTGTTTAGCATTCTTCTTAATCTTCTTTGGGAATGAAACCACTCATAGTGTTTAAAATCTATTTTATTTACGTTTCGATCCATGACCTAGGATCGTTGTCAAAATAATAAAAACTTCAAGTTTGACGTTTATGACATAAATTGAAGGTTACTTTGATTTATTGATGTTTGAAATATTTGGTTTGAGTACACTAAGCAAAATTTTTAAAGTTTAAAAGAATGATTGCCTTCAATTTGTGTTGCGACCTGGGATCGACTTTCCTATGGTAGCCAATACGCTTAACGTGAAATCAGCTGATTAATTTTTATTGGTGAATTTTATATAAATTCAATAATTTGGAAAACATTTTTAACATGTTTCTATTTATACAATTGAGAGATTTCTGATTTTATGTCTTATTTTACCGAGATTCAGTGAAGGGGTTAAGCAACCTGTGGCTACCAAGATCCCCAACATTTATAATTTGCCGAAATAATGGTTTTCTAGTTAATATGCTTATTGTTATGTAATTAGTTATTGTATGTATACATAGAAATCATGTATGTATGCTGTATTTCATGTTAATATCGCAAGGAAAACCCAGGAAAAACTTGCAATGCTACCTAGATATTGTGGGCATTTGATCTTCATTTGTTATTTCTTTTGTTATTTCTTTTAGTAATGGAATCCATTGTTTACTGAAAGTCACGGATTCGTTTGCAACGCAGTTATTTTTATGTAGGGTTATATAGGCAGCTTCTTTAATTTTGCGTTTTGGTGGTTTTCTTCTTTGTCGATAATTTTGCATCTTCCCATTTTATTTTATGACTGAGTCCCATGCATGTTGGCAAATCATGGATTTTTCAAATTTTCTATTTTTATATATGATTTATGTTCTCTTAATCGAACTTCAAATGGTCTGGAAGTTTCTCCTATATAAAACTTATTACATTCGCACGGTATTTTGTAGATACAGTTTTTGAATTTTGTATTGCGTTTTGGGTTTTGTTTTTGTTAATTGTGCTCTTAGTGTATTGTTGGTTCTAAATACTGTTTTAATTCTAAATTTGTTTCCTATTCTTTGAATTTTTCGGAGAATCCTTTTATGTATGGTATTGAGAGCATTTTGTGGTGTGTATCGTTGTTTTGTTTTCTTTTCTTTATTTTTAGGGTTTTATTCATTTCTTTCTCTATTATTCTTTTAGGATATTTGTTTTCTATTAGTGTACATCTGATTAGGTCTTTCTCTTTCTTTAAAATTTCTTCGTTTGATGATATTAATTTTGCTCTATCATACATGGTTTTGATAATTCCTCGTTTGACACATTGTGGGTGGTTTGAATCGAAGTTTAAGTATCTGTTTGTGTGTGTTGGTTTTCTATATACCGATGTATTAATTGTTGTATCGTTTTTGCTAACTAGAATATCTAAAACGGAAGTTTTCCATGTTGTTCTAATTCATATGTGAATTTAATAGTTGGTTCTATTTCGTTAATTGACTGTATAAAGTTTTAATTAATTCTATATTATGAGGCCAAATAGCATAAACATCATCAACGTATCTCCACCAGATCAATGGTTTCAATTCTTGTGTGAATATCACATCTTTTCGAATTCCTCCATGAATATATTACTGAAGATTGGGGATAGTGGACTTCCCATTGCCATTCCGAAGCTTTGTTTGTAAAATTGATCATTTATTTGAAAATATGTGGTATTTACGCATAAACCAAGTAATTCCATAATCGATGATATACTTAGTTTTGTTCTTTCTTTAAGATTGCCATCTTTTTCGAGTTTGTTTTTTATAATATTAAGCGTTTTGTTTATGGGGACATTTGTAAAGAGATTTACTACATCAAAGCTTACCATTGTGTGTGTATTTCCAGACCATTTGAAGTTCGATTAAGAGAACATAAATCATATATAAAAAATAGAAAATTTGAAAAATCCATGATTTGCCAACATGCATGGGACTCCAGTCATAAAATAAAATGGGAAGATGCAAAAATTATCGACAAAGAAGAAAACCACCAAAAACGCAAAATTAAAGAAGCTGCCTATATAACCCTACATAAAAATAACTGCGTTGCAAACGAATCCGTGACTTTCAGTAAACAATGGATTCCATTACTAAAAGAAATAACAAAAGAAATAACAAATGAAGATCAAATGCCCACAATATCTAGGTAGCATTGCAAGTTTTTCCTGGGTTTTCCTTGCGATATTAACATGAAATACAGCATACATACATGATTTCTATGTATACATACAATAACTAATTACATAACAATAAGCATATTAACTAGAAAACCATTATTTCGGCAAATTATAAATGTTGGGGATCTTGGTAGCCACAGGTTGCTTAACCCCTTCACTGAATCTCGGTAAAATAAGACATAAAATCAGAAATCTCTCAATTGTATAAATAGAAACATGTTAAAAAATGTTTTCCAAATTATTGAATTTATATAAAATTCACCAATAAAAATTAATCAGCTGATTTCACGTTAAGCGTATTGGCTACCATAGGAAAGTCGATCCCAGGTCGCAACACAAATTGAAGGCAATCATTCTTTTAAACTTTAAAATTTTGCTTAGTGTACTCAAACCAAATATTTCAAACATCAATAAATCAAAGTAACCTTCAATTTATGTCATAAACGTCAAACTTGAAGTTTTATTATTTTGACAACGATCCTAGGTCATGGATCGAAACGTAAATAAAATAGATTTTAAACACTATGAGTGGTTTCATTCCCAAAGAAGATTAAGAAGAATGCTAAACAAACCACAACAAACATACAGGAGTATTTACAAGTCAGGTATGGGCCTGAAATTTGTATTTGTTTTAGACAGTTGGACAATCTAAACATAAAGCTTTCGCATTCCAAAATTCACTCACATTCCTAATAAAGTGCAGAAACAACGAAATAATACCAAAAGGATTTAGAATCAAATTTGGAAAGACAAGTAATAAACTATCAAGAATTCTCGAAAGAGCAAGTTACAGTATGATGAGGAAAGACTACAAAACCACCGACACATTATTTATAAGTTAAAACAAGATATTGAGGGCATTATAAATTTCATACGAATAAAGGTAACAAAATATGATTTTGATAAAATTCTCGTTAGTGCAAAAACCTACTACGAATCAGTATTTTCCAAACAAAAAGAAATTCACATAAAGAAATTTAATAACCTATTTATAGAGAAAATAACACACAAACTAAAACGTTAGAAAACAGGAACACCATGCTAAACACCGTGATAAATTTATCAAACAGAACCATTAACGACACAGAAAAATCAATTCTTTCAAAAGGCCTTAACTTTTCAGTAACACCAAAATCAATACCAACCTTTGAAATAATTAGCTGTATTGAGAAAACAGCAAACCAACTCGAAGAAGATCAAGCAAACGAATTTAGAATACGATGTAAAATCGAAATAGAAAAGAATCACAAAATAAAGCCAAATGTAAGTAATAACGAAATAAAAGCAATTCGCAATCTAAAAAACGATAACTCAATTATAATTCTACCTGCTGACAAAGGCAATGCAACAGTAATAATGAATAAAACGATTACAACACAAAAGTCAACGAACTATTGAACACTGAGAATTACACCAGTTTAGAAACGGACCCAACAAAATCAATTGAAAATAAAATATACAAAACTCTATTTAAATTTAAAAATAAATTCGAAAACAAAGAAAGAAGTAAACTAGTCCCACATTACAGTAAACCACCACACTTTTACGGTCTACCAAAAATTCATAAAAAGACATTCCTCTAAGACCTATTGTAAGCTCAATAGATTCACCATGCCATAATTTAGCAAAATTTCTACTAAAAATTATAAATCCATTAGCAGGCAAAACGGATTCTTTCATTAAAACAACCAACACTTTTAGAAAAGCTATCAAACATAAAATTGAAAATACACACACAATGGTAAGCTTTGATGTAGTAAATCTCTTTACAAATGTCCCCATAAACAAAACGCTTAATATTATAAAAACAAACTCGAAAAAGATGGCAATCTTAAAGAAAGAACAAAACTAAGTATATCATCGATTATGGAATTACTTGGTTTATGCGTAAATACCACATATTTTCAAATAAATGATCAATTTTACAAACAAAGCTTCGGAATGGCAATGGAAGTCCACTATCCCCAATCTTCAGTAATATATTCATGGAGGAATTCGAAAAGATGTGATATTCACACAAGAATTGAAACCATTGATCTGGTGGAGATACGTTGATGATGTTTATGCTATTTGGCCTCATAATATAGAATTAATTAAAACTTTATACAGTCAATTAACGAAATAGAACCAACTATTAAATTCACATATGAATTAGAACAACATGGAAAACTTCCGTTTTAGATATTCTAGTTAGCAAAAACGATACAACAATTAATACATCGGTATATAGAAAACCAACACACACAAACAGATACTTAAACTTCGATTCAAACCACCCACAATGTGTCAAACGAGGAATTATCAAAACCATGTATGATAGAGCAAAATTAATATCATCAAACGAAGAAATTTTAAAGAAAGAGAAAGACCTAATCAGATGTACACTAATAGAAAACAAATATCCTAAAAGAATAATAGAGAAAGAAATGAATAAAACCCTAAAATAAAGAAAAGAAAACAAAAACAACGATACACACCACAAAATGCTCTCAATACCATACATAAAAGGATTCTCCGAAAAATTCAAAGAATAGGAAACAAATTTAGAATTAAAACAGTATTTAGAACCAACAATACACTAAGAGCACAATTAACAAAACAAAACCCAAAAACGCAATACAAAATTCAAAAACTGTATCTACAAAATACCGTGCGAATGTAATAAGTTTTATATAGGAGAAACTTCCAGACCATTTGAAGTTCGATTAAGAGAACATAAATCATATATAAAAATAGAAAATTTGAAAAATCCATGATTTGCCAACATGCATGGGACTCCAGTCATAAAATAAAATGGGAAGATGCAAAATTATCGACAAAGAAGAAACCACCAAAACGCAAAATTAAAGAAGCTGCCTATATAACCCTACATAAAAATAACTGCGTTGCAAACGAATCCGTGACTTTCAGTAAACAATGGATTCCATTACTAAAAGAAATAACAAAAGAAATAACAAATGAAGATCAAATGCCCACAATATCTAGGTAGCATTGCAAGTTTTTCCTGGGTTTTCCTTGCGATATTAACATGAAATACAACCTACATACATGATTTCTATGTATACATACAATAACTAATTACATAACAATAAGCATATTAACTAGAAAACCATTATTTCGGCAAATTATAAATGTTGGGGATCTTGGTAGCCACAGGTTGCTTAACCCCTTCACTGAATCTCGGTAAAATAAGACATAAAATCAGAAATCTCTCAATTGTATAAATAGAAACATGTTAAAAATGTTTTCCAAATTATTGAATTTATATAAAATTCACCAATAAAATTAATCAGCTGATTTCACGTTAAGCGTATTGGCTACCATAGGAAAGTCGATCCCAGGTCGCAACACAAATTGAAGGCAATCATTCTTTTAAACTTTAAAAATTTTGCTTAGTGTACTCAAACCAAATATTTCAAACATCAATAAATCAAAGTAACCTTCAATTTATGTCATAAACGTCAAACTTGAAGTTTTTATTATTTTGACAACGATCCTAGGTCATGGATCGAAACGTAAATAAAATAGATTTTAAACACTATGAGTGGTTTCATTCCCAAAGAAGATTAAGAAGAATTTATTTACAATTACAACAGTTCTTTATATCCCCACTGACTATACAAACCTATTCAACAACTCGTAATTACAATGTAATTTGTTAAAATCTCTCACAACAATTTATTTCCCAACTAATCGCTAACAGTACAAGTATTATCTTCTAGAACTACGATGCTATCTTCTTAGTTACTTATTATCGAACCACTATCATTAACTATCCAAGCACTATAATTAATTTATATCGAATAGGGCGATTTATATCAACAGTAATTTATATCACATCTTTTAAAACTTTAAACTGGAACATATTGAAATCAACTCTGCGATTAGAACTCATATCAAAGTCAATTAGAACTGAACTAACTTCCTATATGCATGACGGCAAATTAGATAATTTTAGTTGTACCAGTTAATTCGAGAACACACCAGAAATTATAAAATAGCATTTTCGAGATTTTCTATTGTAATGTAAATAACTCTTAAATGCAAAACCCTTGTATCTGTCAATCAACTCTATCTAAAGATGTCACGCTACAGGGTGCTCATCAATCATCTTTTGTGTACAGATGATTCGTTTACGTTCTAATGCAATTATTCTGATCGGAGGAAGACTAATCGGCGCTACAGTATGTTACTTTCATATTTTAAACAGGTTTTTATCGTACATTTTGTCTTTGTTTAATGTGTTATTTAAATTTTAACATATTTTTAAATTATTTTAATGTTTGATGTTAAGTTTATATACTTAGGGAGTACTGCATCGATATTTAAATTATTAATTCTAAAGAAATTTATAGTTTAGTACTGATGATGCCAATTTAAATCGCAAAACTCTGGCTTGCTGATTTAGAAACGATTATATTTTACACACAACGTATTTGTTGTATTTTAATATTATTACACATGCACGTGGCTTCAAATCATATTTATTTCTCATATTGGTAAAACCTGAAAATAAAAGCATTTTGGGCGAAAAGAAATGTTGGGACTGCACGTGTCTAATCTTTAATTGAATGACCTTTAATGTTGATTTCGATTGCAATTGCAATTATAGATACTGATGCAAATTACATGCTTTCGTAATCGCTATTCAGAATTCTTGTTTCATGACCACAAATATCGATTACGTTCCGTCAATAAAACGTATCTTTAAAATTAATTTAATAGAAAAAAATAACCACTTTTTTGCAGGTAATTTACTGATTTCGAATAAATCCCACAACATCGTGATTAATTTAGTAAATTACTATTATTTGAATACCTATGAACAGTTTCTTATACGTTCAGTTTACAATTTCACGCTAGTTAATAATTGTTTCATAGTATTGTTAGGTTTAATTACCTCATAGCTGCAATACCGACAGCTTCGATTACAAAAGATCTGAAAATTTTGTATAATTGCCATTTTGTAATTTTCTAATTTTTATAAAAACTGTATCTATTGTTTTACAATTTATAGAACAAAAAGTCAATATTCTCATTAATTTCTTGCTGAATTTGATAACAGAAAATTCGTCAATGATGTTTTTGTATCAATAGCTCCGGCAAAGATTTAAAGGGATTGTGTCTAGTGCAAAATCGCTTATATTTTTACATGTATTTTTCCATAAGAAAATCTAAAGTTCATTTTGCAAATTTGTGTACGCTTCAAAGTCATTCATTCCCAGATCACGTGACGCCATCATGACTAACCTTTCACTTTTCAAGGTCAAAGTTGAAACCTACACAATTTCTGCCCTATTCTCGTCTCGATCAATGACAGTTTGAAAAGCACTTGATAGTATAATGTTACGCTTTCAGGATTAGACCGCAAGCGTGAAAATGAAACTAAAAGTCAAATCATATAAAATTTTATTAAGAATATACAAATCATACATAAATGTACATGTACTAACAGTTTATATTCTAACATTATTATAATATATCTTCGTCTGTCATAATCGAGTAATGTTCAATCGGCAATGTTAAATATGACTCTGCAATTAAGTGGCGTTTGTCATCGAATGGTGCTTGAACGATTGAATTGTTCTGACTTCCAAATACATCCTTAAAGTTTTCTACGCAGTCGATATAATTATCAAAAGTATTTCAATTTCTTATTCTTTATCAGCTGCTTTTAAAATCCTCGTTATATACATCTTTGATCGAAATCCAATAAAGTCTGTCAGTCGCCCATTATTTTCATCCTTCATCACGCCCAATGCTCTCTTGTTAAGTAGAGGATATAAATACTGTTGACAATCTCGCCTTATGTTTCATACTATCGTGATTTATAATTTTGCAGATTAGACTATCGGTGTCGGTATAGAGAATATGACACCCAACTACAAAACCGTCTCTATATATTTATAGTAGAAATCGTAAATAATCAATTTGGCTAATTCGCGGATGTATATGCCAACATATATGGGCTTAGTAAAATAGATTTCTGATTTAAGTAATTCCATTGCCACAAGATTTTCATCGAAAATCGTAACATTCTTGAATAAAGGGTTGGATATTCTGGCTACGGCTCCATATCTACCATCCTAGTTTTGCACAAGTTTTATGTTTCAATGTTTCCATATATTTTAAATACAGTGTTATTTATTAGTTTGAATAGATTCTTCTCAAAATCATTCCTTGCACATTTCCGAAATGCAGTATTTAAGTCGATGTAGGATTTTAGCCAATGGCTTTGCTTAAATCTTAGCACTTGATGGATTCTTAATAATTTAAGTCCATTCGCCAAGATTTGTTTGAGATTTCTGTAGTAAACCGCATACCTCTTTTTTAATTTAATGCGGCCTTTACCTTGGTGCTCTGGACTTTCGATATAGGGCGGCTCCGTGGATTAGATAGGATTGCATATGACCACTAAACGCAAGACCTCTTGGGTTAGATTTCCGATACGGACGCTTGCAAAATGTTAGACGAGCATTTCTCATAAAAATTTAACCTCGTTCGGATGAGGGATAAAATGTAGATCCCGTGTGTGAGTATTGTCTCGCACATGAAGCAAGGGTTTGGCAAAATTCAAAATTTCTAGATAAAAAACCCAGTTGCTAGCCAATATAGTAGCTTCGGGTGGAACATTAGAAAATCAAAAACAGAGGCTCTCGATACAGATGGTTGTCCAGTCTTTGAATCGATATGTTCAGAACTTATCTCCCATGCTTATTGGTTATAAACATCATAGTACATCAGATAGTTTGGAAGAATTATACGTTCGTAGATGTTTATTGTTTGCAGAAGTACGTCGTTCTGAGCATACCTGCTCAGACCTCCAAGTATACTCTTTCCAATATACAAGGGTTGAGCAATATCTGTCAACAACTCAAATTTTTGTCCCGTATACTTAACATTGCATCCCAGGTAAACCCAGGTAATGTATAATAGAAGACGGGGGTCAAGTCCATATGTCAAATGACAACTTGCACGAAATTGCTCAAAAATTTCTGCTAACAACATCAGATCGTCTTGAGATATAAATCAGAATACTACTACAAATTCTGAATATTAAATGCTGTGTATACTGCTTCCTTATAATTTCTTTCCCTTCCAGCTTGTCTTAAAACTCAAATTAATAAAACTCATTCTTTGAAGCTCAAAAATAAACATTCAATTTATTCACTAAAATTACACCTAATCACTACTCCTACTCTGCGAGAGTTGACTTTCAGAATGACATAAACATTGCACTTACTCTAGCATTCCGCACAATTTATTCTACTACTACCGTTCATCTCTATGTGCAGCAGCGACTATCGCGGTAATTAAACTTGAATTTTACTTTTAATTACATCACTTAAATTAACTTAACTATACTTGAAACATTCCCGGTTATGAACTCTATTAAGTAGCTTACAAAAAAGTACTAGATCTGGAATTGACTAGATCCCTTAAAATTTTAAACAGCTAGTTGTTGACTTTCACATTAATTTATACAATAAAAAGCAAATAGTAAAAAAGCGCTCTAAACGCAGTAAAATTGTAAATAGCAAGTTATAAAAATAATTACATAATAGTGCGTGTTGTGAGCGTGCAGTTTATTGCGGAATCAATCAAAAGAAGTGTCTATCTTCCAAAACTGCAAAACAAAATAAAGCAAATAGAAAAATACATTGTACCTGGAGCTATCTTCTTTTTGGTACCATCTCAGGAAATACGGTTGGGGTTGGAACAACTTAACTATACAGTACTAGCACAAACTTTTTTTAAAAGCGCGATTTTACAATGCTCAAATAACGTTGTATAATAGTAGAGTACGAAGTCGAATAAATAAGAAAGTTTTTCAAAGTTGGATTTGTATTTATTTAGCTTTGAAACCATGGAAAAAAACATAAAACCATTGCAACTGATATCGGGGGTAGAATATTTTGAGAAGACAAGCGAAAATATATATTCTAGAGGACAACGGCAAAACCCTTTGTTTAATGCAAGCACTTAACGATAGCAAAATACGATAATTAATTTCATGGAATTTCGTTGCTCGAATAGGAAAGCAAAATACGTTTTAAAATATTCCTGCAATTTAGGCAGCTAGAAACACAGCCATCGTTGTCTAACTTTTAGCAAAGTATAGAGATTTGTATGATTATCGATCCACGCTACCAGTATACCACGAAATAGCTTAATTAAAAAGACGATTTTTATTGCCCATAAAATTTGAACGCCCGAACACGTGTAGATCTATTGAAGTAGAATTTCACGGTAAACGCACCGATAACAGACCATTAAAGTATTAAATTTTTTCAAAGAACCTATTAGAAGCAAAATGTTTGCTTGTTTTAACGAATTAACTGTTGAAATAACAAGCAGCCGCTAGAACGTTTTACGAAGAATTGCTAAAGGCGAGCTTCGAGATTTTAGAAATTGTTTACCCTAACAAATATTTCGATGAACAACTATTTGAAAATAACGAGCACGTATTTCACGAAACGAGAAATTATTAAAGTGTTTAGTAGAAGCAAATGCTTGTTTGATTTTTAATAAATTGATAAATAATTATAAGATATATTCCACGTATTGAGGATTATTTTTATGAAGGACCGTTTTGATATTTAAATATTTGTTAAGTTTGGATTATTTTGGAGAATAACATAAGGAGGAGTTAGAATTACGTTTTTCAATTAAGGTCGTTGCAATTTAATGCAGAATCTCTCTATTTCAGAAAGATATCGTAACACCCTAATGACTAATATTGTTTGCTCTATGTAAATAAAGTTTTTTAATATGATCTATTACATATTGGAAAAAACGCCGTATTATTTCTAATACTTTATATTACATTCTAATGAAACTGACGGACATTTCAAGCATATGCATGTGTTGAATACACTGACAAGAAGACAGCGAATTCTACTTTGTATTTAAACAATTGCCTCTTAAGTACGATAAGGTGATTATTCATTATTATTTCTTTGAATATGATACAGTCGTGTTCATTGCAACAAGATGTTATGTTCAAAATCTTGCAGGTAATTTTTCTGCATGACTATTTATTTGCCCTACTTCTATTTAAAAACGCCCTAAAATTTATAAACAAAGCATAGTATCTTTCAATCAACAAGCTCGATTTCTAATTTTTGAAATTAGTTTTCATCAAGTAATTACTCTATAATATGTTGCCTTTGTTACGTTCCAATTTTGCTTTTAAAATTTCCCTGGTTAATTCAATACCCGCTCGAATAAATTCCGTTGCTACTGTTAAATCTTTCAACTTAAATCTAGTTGCTTTGAAACGACAAGTTTATGCTACAATTAAATGGTTTATATCCTGTTTTAGGTATCCGTTAATTTATTAAACCTTCCGATAACATATAATTGCTTCTCTTGTGTTTCCCATTTAAAGACTTGTCGAAATGATAAATCCTACTATTATTTGATAGCGTGTTTTGCAGTTTCAATCGCGCTTCGGTAAGCAAGAATTTGCAGTTCGAATTCGTGTCATTTGAACTAATGTTCAATTGATTCTGCAGCTTGTGCGTCGAAATATTTTCTACATTATACGTCACCGTATTTCAAAAGCAATGCACGTTTGTTTTTGTTTGTTCGACAACTAGGAGGTATCTTGCGTGTATTGGTGAGTTTTCCCCGCGTACCCATTCTAATCAGATTCTCTTTTTAGCTTTTTTTAGCTGGAGGCCAAATGGGTTCTTTCTTTGTGTAGGCCCGCCTGTTCGTTGCCATGGACCAGCTGTTTTTGTCTGTGGATCGCTGCTGTAGTTACGATGGCAGGGTGAATGGATCCTGTATACCGCGGCGTTTCTGTGCTGACTTACCCCCGACGGATTGCAAGCTATTTATCCGGACACCTACAGGTATGCAACACGTTTTCTTTTGTGTGTGTCAATGGCATATTCCGTATCAGCTTTTGGTGTAGTTACGTGACAAGAAACGTGATATTGTAGAACTTTTGTTTGTTACTGGTAATCGATATTATCGCTCTACAGGTGTGATGTACCATTGTTAAAAGGGTTGGACAGACACACGCTTGTTCTTTTATACTAATTGGTTTATTTTACAAACGGTACTATATACAATTTAAAAGATGTCTGACAAAAGCTCTCACACGTTAATTCTTTTCTACTAATTAGTTATTTTACAATTAGTATTAGGTGAAATTTTAAAACGCTTGGCAAAAGCATTCACAGGTTTATTTACTATTGATTAATTTTATTTTGTGTGAAATACGAGATGCGCACTTCGTATCTAAATTCCTAAATTGTCCGTACAATATAATTGTTTGCTGTAAAATAATAACACTTAATCTATTGCTTTCGCTTGTTTGTACAGAATCTTTTATTTATTTTTATGTGTTAATAGATAATCGTGGGCGATGTACTTTTTTTGGTTTTTTTCTTAGTATTTAGGTAAATCCCCCCCTTCCCGCGTTTGATAGTTAGCCTGGTATTTACTTTTCTTCCGGCTATGTCTAGGTACGTAGCACCTTATAAAACCAAACAGCCGCTTAGCAACTTTACATTACAAAATAGTTACAATATTATCCACACCTGCAGTAAATACAGTTCAATTACAGCTGCACATAAATGCACAGTTTTCTTTTAAAAGATAAGGCCGCTTAACCATCTGCCTAGTAAATGAACAATTGGAATGGGTTTGTCATCTATACCAAGATTATACTGTTGTCCAGCTGTGCAGGTGTTCAAAGTAATAAGATTGTTTTCTATTCAACTGGTAGATGTTTACAGATGCCGTCTGAGAATTCCCAACACTTGATCTTTCGGCGATGTTTTTGAAAGCAAAACACTTTGCTTGTACATGGTTCTTTTCTTATAAATATAGACCGTACTTTGAAAACGGTACATTGATTACAACATCCTTTTAGCGAGAAAACGTGTTGTAGGTCGCTATTTTAAGATACTGTTTGCAAGTAGTGATCCAATATAGTTAAATTGGTTGATCTCGTATCCGGCCCATAGACAAATGCAACTGCATTAGCTCATCCTAAAGTAGTACCAACAAAAAGCCGATAGCTCAAAATATAGTGAATTTTTCTGTTTTCTTTATTTTTGTTGCTGTTTTGGAAGATAAACATATTTTGTTCTTGATTCTGCATTACACTACAGACTAAACTACCAAATGCACGTTTCAACGCGAACAATTACATATCCTACTCTTAAAGCTTGCGTGATTGCACTTTCTACTGTTTAATTTGCTATGTAAATTAGTCTTAACGTCAAAAATTTAATATTACGTTATTTCTTAAATTTTAAAGAGCTGTACTTCACAAAGCAGCATGTATAAATTATGTATACTTCTTTTCTTGTATTTAGAATTACTGTAAGATTTGTTTAATTTTCTTGTATATATATTTGGGGTTTGAAGCGTTAAGTAAATATATATGTACATATTATGTAAATTCTAAGTTTTTATATTTGTTTACCTATGTTTATGTGGTTGTGTTATATGTGAGTGACACTTGTATTTACATTATGTTGACGGTACGATTACGTAAATGTGCGTTTTCTGGTCTCTGCAAATATCCTTTTTTGTGCAATAATTACCTAACGGTTTGTGAATAAAATTACAGGTTGAGATTTCCAATGTGTGTATCACCCACCCCACTCTACGACGTTGAGCTAACTCGAAATTAATGCGTTTGGATTTAAATTCTACCATTTTGTCCCCTGTTTTGTTGCGGTTTTCGGTGTGAACAATTCTTTTTACCGACTTTACTGCTTTCTTTCGTATTTGCACGAAATACCGTAACAAAAGTCCGTGAACAAAACATTCCTCATACATTATGTTATTAAGCTACGTTTTAATTACAAAGTAATATGAGTTTATAACTTAAGTAGCTGAACTTGATCCCATGTGTTTATCAACAAAAATAGGTGTTGATTAGCAACTTTGTTGTTGGTGTAAATATCTATTCTACCGTTAACTATTATATATTATTGATGATATATAAAATCTATTTAAGCTTTTCGTTCAAATTAACTATTGCTTAAAATTAATTGAAAATGCTTTCCTTCCTTACAATAATGCTACTTGTGTGTTATTGGAACATTTGATAACGTATATTAATTTTTACTTAAAACTAATTTGAGAGTGTTCTATTCCTCATGGAAAATACTATATGTACAGGGTGTCCATTTTTGGACACTTTTACAAAGTATTTCACTTATTTTTAAAGATAGAGGGTTGTGGTTTTAGCGACACTGTACTCTTTTTTTGTGACACTAAACATGCAATCAACGAAATTTTTATAGCCCTCTTTGATTTTGATATACAGAGTAAAATTCAAATTTTTTACTTTTGGGATATTCCCCGTAACTCGGTTGTTTTTTAACTTATTACAGAGGTGATAAGGTATTCTTATAGAACTTTTTCTGTAGAATCCAGTAGCGCAGTCTGTTTCTTTTCTGCGCCATCCTCTTTTAATTATGAAGCAAACATGTGTTTTTTAAATAGGACACCCTATATATTTTTAACTAATTAAATTAAACATTTTTTGAGCTTTTCGAAAATATATAATAGTTTATATTTATTTTGAAAAATAACTGAATAAACTACACTTTTTTCAAAATTAATATGTTATTTAATAGTAGGCCATGGCAACAGTAACTTTTAGGCACGGCGTTAATGAAACAAAAGAAAATAATTTGTCAATGGTGATGTCAGATTGCTTGTCAAAATAATATTTAAGATTGACTTAAAAAGTTTAAAATTTGCGTTTTCTTTTAAAAAATGACTAGAATGGGAGTACCTCAGAACTTTGGAAGTATGATATGTTATGTTGCTACATACAATTCAATGAAAATGCGCACCAGGCCTCGGAACTATATTTTAACAGGTAAACTTTTTCTTCATTTAATACCTAAGTATTTTTTATCATTGTGCGTCTTTATATATTATAGATATCCTGAAAGAAGACAACCTTTATCTATACTCAAAAATAATTTAATTAATCATGGATCATTTACCCATTTCGAATGGACCTGCACCTTGCCGAAGTTCTAAATTACTAGAACAGGTGAAATGGCTTTTGTGTTCTAATGAGCTAAAGAGCCAAACTACAGGTCCGACCAAAGTAGTAGGGTCGTTAGTGAGGAACCAGACTAAGACAGGTCCCCGAAAGAGGACAGCGGCTTTTTCGGTACTTAGATTGGCAGAGACCATAGGGGTCGGTATGGCAGTCTAAGACACACTACCGCGATGTGGAAGGCAACGCGAAACCACCACATTATCTCCCAAGTACACAGCGTACTTAAATTGTTACAAACATGATAGCATTCTCTGGGGTAAAAGATTCCGGAGTTAAAATAGTCCCCCATTCGGATCTCCGGGAGGGGACTACTTCGGAGGATGCGATCGGAAAGTTCAAAATAAGAGTCGGGAACATTCTGCGAGTCGGAGCGTGGAATGTTAGAAGTATGAAGCAAGTAAGTAAGCTAAAGAACCTAAAAATCGAAATGAATAAATTATCACTAGACATAGTAGGGATCAGCAAAGTTCGGTGGCCAGAGGCGGGAGATTTTTGGAGTGGAGACTTCAGGGTAATTCATACAGGAGCAGAGGAAGGAAATTTGGGTGTGGGGATAGTTATGCGGAAAAGGATAGGATACTGTGTAGAAAATTACTTACAAAAGACCGAAAGAGTACTCATGGTTAGATTAGAATCTAAACCGGTAAACACAGTAATAATACAAGTATACATACCCACCTCTAGCTACAGTGACGAAGAGGTAGAAGCCATCTACAAAGATATTGAAGACATATTAAGATACGTAAAAGGACATGAAAATTTAATAATTACGGGGGATTTTAATGCCGTGGTAGGTGAGGGTAGGGAAGGAGCGGTAGTAGGTTTATTTAGTTTAGGCACGAGAAACGACAGGGGAAATAGGCTGGTAGAATTTTGCGACAAGAACAATTTAATCATCACAAACACATTATTTCAACAACATGCTAGAAGACGATATACGTGGAAGATGCCAGAATATATAGGAAGATATCAAATAGAGTACATTCTTGTTAGACAACGGTTTAGGAATCAAGTAAAAGATTGTAGAAGCTACCCGGAAGCAGATATAGATACTGACCACAACATCGTAATTATGAAGGCCGCACTTAAATTTAAGAATGTGAAAAAAAGAAACGGAGAAATGCGCTTGGACTTAGAGAAACTAAAAGATAAAGATATTCAAGAAAGATTCGAAAAAAAGTCAAATGAATTGCTCAAATATATCGGGAAAATATCTGATACTAAGGAAGTAGAAACAGTATAGAATAACATTAAATCCAGCCTAGACATGGCGGCCAGAGATATTCTGGGGTATACACAAAAAGAAAATAAGAAACCATGGATAACAAAGGATATCCTGAATTTAATAAAAGAAAGACGAAAGTACAAAAATAAATCAGACGAAACAGGAAAACAGAGATACAAAGCCATAAAATGGGAAATTATTCGAAAATGCAGGAAAGCTAGAGAACAATGGATTGATGAAAAGTGCACAGAGGTACAAACGAAGATGGAAATAGGAAAGACAGCCAAAGCATACAAATTAATTAGAATGAATTTTAGGGATATGAAACCGTATAGCAAAAATATAAGGGACGCACAAGGAAACGTCATCATAGAAAACGTAGAGAAAGTGGGTAGATGGCAAGAATATATAGGAATTTATATGCAGGAGAAGAACTAACTGCATTAGAACAGAAATCAGACATTGAGAATGATGACTTGGAATATCCTATACTTAGAGATGAGTTTGAATTAGCATTAAAGAGTCCGAAAAATGGTATGGCGCCGGGTACAGATAAAGTGCAAACAGAAACTCTAAAAGCCTCTGGACAAGTAGTAACAGAACGTCTTTTCCAACTTGTAAGCTATATGTATGAGACAGGCGTGATACCCAAAGATTTCAAACGTAGCATCATAGTAACTGTACCAAAAAAAAAGGCGCGGATATATGTGAAAATTTTCGAATAATAAGTTTGACAGCACACGTGTCAAAATTATTAACTAGAATTGTGCAAAGACGAATGGAAAAACGGGCGGAAGAAATACTAGGAGAAAACCAATTTGGGTTTAGGCGAAACAGGGGAACACGGGAGGCTATTTTAGCTCTGAGAGTGATAATGGAGAAAACAATAAAAAAAAAGGAAAACGTATATATTGGGTTTGTAGATCTGGAAAAGCATTCGACAATGTAAAATGGAAAAAAATGTTTGAAATACTCAAAAAGATTGGAATGAGTTATAGGGATAGACGAATAGTACATAGCTTATACAAAAAGCAAACAGCAGTAATAGAATTAGAGCAGGAACGTAGAGAAGTAAACATTAGGAAAGGAGTGAGACAGGGATGTGCCCTATCCCCATTGATTTTTAACTTGTACATAGAAGAGGCAATGAATACTGTCAAATGCAGGAAGACATTTGGAGTTACTATGCAGGGACAAAAAATTGATATGCTTAGATTTGCAGATGATATAGCGGTATTAGCGTCTAGCAAGGAAGAGTTAGAAGCTGCTCTTAATGAAATGGAAACGGTTGCAACAGAGAGATATGGTATGAAAATTAACAAAACTAAAACTAAAGTTCTAGTATGCAAAGGTGGGGAAAATAAATCAAAAACAAGAATACAAATATGTAACACGAACTTACAAGAGGTTAAGGATTTCTGCCACCTAGGAAGCCAAATAACGCAAGATGGGAAAAGCACAAAAGATATAAAACAAAGATTAGCACACGGTCGTGCTACATTTAACAAGAAAAAGCAACTACTGTGCTCAAAGACCACAAACATAGAAACAAAGGAATGATTGCTTAAAACATATGTGTGGAGCACAGCACTGTACGGCTGTGAAGCCTGGACAGTAGGAGAAACGGACAAGAAAAAGGTAGAAGCCTTTGAAATGTGGTGCTACAGACGTATGATGAAGATATCATGGACAGACAAAGTTAAGAACGAAGAGGTATTAAAAATGGTAGGGGAAGAAAGAAATATGTGGCAAACGGTAAAATATAGGAGAGATAGGGTGATAGGCCACATACGGCATGAGAGAATAGTGCGGAATATATTAGAAGCAGAAGAAGAGGCAGACCTAGGTTAGACTACTGCGCACAGATAGTAAAAGATGTAGGCTGTAGAGGTTTCAGGGAGATGTGTAGGCTAGCCCAGAATAGAAATCAATGGAGGTACGCATCCAACCAATCCTAAGATGGATAAACTAATGACGAAAAAATAACTGTGCTTAAACATGATGAGTATTATAAGTAAGTACAAGAATTGGTTGGGCAATATTTTCGAATAATGTTAAGTGTGTGAAAGGATTTACTGGAAAACCACTACTTTGGCAAATGTCTAAGTGTTGGGGGATCTTGGTCGCCACAGGTTGCTTAACCCCCTTCACTGAATCTCGGTGAAATAGGGCATAAAATTAGAAAACAATGGAAGGGGAACGAGCTGTATACACATGCTGTGTGAGAATTTCAGGGAACTATGTAGGCTAGCTCAGAATATAAATAAGTACAGGTACATGTCCAAACAGTTTTGAGACGGAAAACTTAATGACGAAAAAATAAGCGCATATAAATCTGATGATTAGTATAAACAACTAGTTGTTGGTTGCGAAATATCTGCGACTAATGAGGACTGTGCGAAAAGATATATTGGAAAATATATTAAATCGGTAAATGGTTAAGTGTTGGGGGAAGTTGGCAGCCACAGGCTGCTTACCTCCCTTCACAACCACTGAAGGTCGGAGAAATAGGGTATATAATTGTAAAACAATAGGTGACCAAACTGCATCTAACATGAAAGAACAGCGCCTATAAGAAAAGACAACAAACATAGAACAAGAAGAAAATTGTTGAAAGCATATGCATGGAGCACAGCACAGTATGCCTATGAAATACGGGCAGTCTGAAACGCAGACAGAAAAACGGTAGCAGCCTTTTGAATTGCTGTGCTTCAGATGTATCAGGACGATAGCATGGACATACAAAGATAATAACAAATAGGTTATAGAAATAGTAGGGGAACAAGGATATTTGGGGAAATAGATAAGAGAAATAGAAGGGCAGAATACGTTCTAAGACATTTTTGGGGAATAGTATGGGATATATTACAAGCAGAGATAAGAAAAAAGAGGTAGATGTAGACCTAGATCAGATAGTTATAGATGCCGACTGTGCAAATTTCAGGGAAATCTGTAGGTTAGTTCAGAATAGGAAACAATGATGGTACGTGTCTAATCAGTTCCAGGACTGTAGACCTAATGATGATGATTGATCATTTACGCGATCAAGACCAAAATCTTACAATAAGGAAAATCAAGAAATTGATGAGACCAATGTTTTAGCCGTCGTAGAGGCAACTCCTTCAACCTCATGTAGGGGTATTGAGGCAAAATCCGGAGTAATCAAGAGTAGGGCACAGAAGGTATTAAAAAAAATTTAAGTTTAGATCCTATGAAACACTAATTGTTCAGCACTGACATCCTGGAGATGCTGAACGTCGCTCATTTTTTTGTAACTGGTATTTACAACAAATTCAAATAAACAGAAATTTTGCTCGTTCAGTAATATGATCCGATAAAGCTTATTTTTCAAGTGCTGGTATTTTTAACATACATAATACCAGACATTGGTATCAAGAAAATCATCATCTTGTATTTGAGCGTGAGCAGCAGGGTAGGTTCGGCTTCAGCGTCGCATGTTTTGTTTTGGGTCGCCAAATAGTATACAGAATTTATGAATGAAGTCTTACAGGAACCGATGCCTAAAATTTTTGCAAGATGTAGTTACTGAACTTATAGATAATGTTCCACTGACTCGTTTGAACACTCATACTTCCCTGAGAATTCGTCTCTTTTAGAAAATCATTTTCTTAACAAATGGATAGGCACTAATGGGCCAATAAGATGGCCCCCGCGATCGCCCGATCTGTCTGTTCTAGGCTTTTTTCTTTGGGGGTTACTTACAAAAAAAAGTTTATGCCAAGCGCCAACGCAACCCACATGAACTTCATGAAGCCAATACTCTGGAATTTAAAAATATACTAAGATGTTTCATAATTCTGTTAAATGCTCTAAAACGAATAAGCAAACTGTGCGAATTGTGTATTAGAGAAAATGGTAATCATTTTGAACAATTTCCATAGTATTATTTTATGTTGTTGTTGTTAATGTATGTTATATAAAAAACCTATAATTAGTAATTACTAATTACTCTTTACGTTATTAGGTTAATAAAGAAAAAATAATTTAATAACCATTTTAAAACATTTGTAGAATAAATAATATGCAAATATACTCATTTTCTTTCATCAGTGGCATGGCTTGCTATTAAATAACATATTAGTTTTGAGAAAAGTGTACTTTATTCAGTTATTTTTCACAATAAATACAGACTATTATATATTTTTAAAAAGTTCAAAAAATGCTTAATTTAATTAGTTAAAAATGTATAGGGTGTCCTATTAGAAATACATATTTGCTTCATAATTAAAAGACGGATGGCTCAGGAAAAAAACAAAGTATGCCACTGGATTCTACAGAAAAAGTTCTATAAGAATACCTTATCATCTTTGTAATAAGTTAAAAAACAACCGAGATTACGGGGAATGCTCCAAAAGTAAAAATTTGGAATTTTACCCTGTATTTCAAAAACAAAGAGGGCTATAAAAATTTTGTTGGGGGCATGTTTAGTTTCACAAAAAAGAGTACAGTGTTGCAAACACCCCAACCCTCTATCTTTAAAATAAGCGAGATACCTTGTAAAAGTGACGAAAAATGGACACCCTGTACATTATCGAACAAATTGAAAAGCATCCTTAATTAAAACTTCTAATCTCTAATTTTATTAAGTAGCCTAATACGGCTGGACGATAGTAATAAGAGGTACAATTATGCATAAAGATAATCACCTACTTATATTCCATATTTGTTACTGAACAGTAACTTGATTTAACTGTATAGCAATATCGAACACTATTGTAATTGTACTTAACACTCACAAACAACGATAAAGTTAATAATAGTTTTGTGGTCTCATCATGACAACAACCCCGCTTTTTGATGATGCCTTTAAGTCTGCATAATTCAGAAGGCGATCGAATAGGAGTATGCAAGGGAGTACCTGTTACCCAAATATTTCGTTCAACCAAAATAAACATAAATTTATTTTAAACAACGCCAACGACAGAAAAACTAATATTCACAACTAAAACTAAAAATTATAAGTAACTATAGTAAGTTGCTCATATACATATCCAAATGCTATGAGCTTATGATACAAGTATATAAACAGACGTAAGCCAATAAAATCTGTTATATAAATAAAAATTACTGCTCTGCGGTCAAAGAGTAGAGGGGCGGCTCCGTGGCGTAGTTGGAATGCGTGTGACTACTACGCCCAAGGTCCCGGCTTCGAATCCCGACACGGTTCGCTTGAAAAATGTTAGGCAAGCATTTTTCATAAAAATACGCCCTCGTTCGGTTGAGAGGTAAAATGGAGGTTCCGTGTGTATGTTGTCACGCACGTTAAAGATCCCTACCTTGCTTGCAACAGCAAGGGTTAGGCAAAATTCAAAATTTCCAGGAAAAAACTCGCTTCCTAGCCAATGTGTAATACCTTCGGGTGGAGCATTGGAAAATCAAATGTAAGGTCAAAGGGTAGTGTTTTTTTACGGGTCTTTAAAAGGTACCGTGTGCTGCGCTAACTGCGACATGCGTAAACCTTTCCTTTAATAAAGATGCCGATCCACTGTGCAAATTTTTGTGAACCTAGACCACCCAAATAAACAAAGGACAAGTATGAAACGATCAAGTGTTTGTGACCAAGACCTTTCTAAAACGTGATACATCTGCTGTATACTTGTATTGCCTAGTTATCTAGTGTTTATTTTAATTAAAAATCCCGCTAGAGCTTTGACGAAATAAATACTTTCTACGCCCGAACGAAAATCTTCTTCCAAAACAAAAATCTAAGAAAATGTCCATACAGCCCTATAACGATGTTGAAATTTATATCACTGTCCCAATCAAACGAAAATATAACTTAAAGTATTGAGGACGTGAAATATTATTTAACTAGGATTGGTTCGAATGATCATGGATGAGAGTAGTAAAGGGTGAGATCATGCATACATATAATCACTTACATTACATATTTGATGCAAGACTGTAACTCGCTTTACTGTATAGCGATATCGAAGACTATTGTAATTATACTTAATACTCACAGACAACGACAAAGTTAATAATAGTTTTTTGGTTCCATCATGGCAACCTCTTTTTCGGTTATGCATTTAATTCTGCATAAGTTATAGGAGAGGATCAATAAAGAATAAGGAAGAGAGTATCTGTTACTCAAACAGTGGCAATTCCAGAACTCGCGAAGCTTCAAAGTTGTCCGTCGTGTTCAGATACAAGCATTAGTAAATGGAATAAAATATGTATTCAAAATTAGCCGAATTTTTGTGTTTTAGAAGACATGCGTTTTCCGAGAATGATACTGCTAAATTGTTGAGTAATTACACTTAAACACCAAACAAATAAAAAAGTTTGTAAAATTAACGTTAGCAATGTCTATTAAATTTAAGACGTTTGTGTATTTTTTGCTTTTCACTATGATTAAAGGTCTTTTATCAACGAACTTCGTTCGTTTATAAAATCTATTTGTCTGTGTGTCTGTCTGTCTGTGTGTCCGAGGCCTTTTTAATGGTCGGACATCAATGTGTGATACATCAATCGATTCGGCTCGGTGTCCAGAGCTTACGTTTTGATGTCAGTTAAAATCGGGCCACGGGGACGCCGAGCCCCTGGGAAAATCCACAGGGATAATTAAAATTTTAAATAAGTTTAAAATCAATATGCGACACATATTTGAACAATTTATGGCATTTCATGCCAATTATTCCAATATTATAGACATTGTTTAAACTTAAATTTTAATTACCGAAAATAATTAGCTTCATATAAAAAAAAATTTCTTATCTTATTGATGAGAACTAATATATAGCTTTTAAAATATTTATTCAATAAAATAAAATATATTAAAATGTCTATTTTGTTGTTTATAAATTTTTGTATTTTATCTGAATACTTATAATTATTACAACATAATAATTTTAATTTCTTTAAATTGTTTTAAAGTAAGTCTGCATTTGGAAGTTCGTTGCGACAATGCCTTGCATTTTCAACTTGTTCTTGATGTTAGGTAGTCCAATAATATTATATTACTAGTATTTTTTATTTCAGATTCTTTGGAGATTCGTTCGCAGTATTGGGAACATGTGACAATTATTCCAATCCTTGGTACCATTATGTTAGCAGCAACCGTATTTTTACTTATACTTTTTCGACAGAGTCCTGCTTTAGTAGCCGGAACCGTTGCAGCGTGTCTTACTATAATAGGAATATATTTATCATTAACAGCTCTTAATGAAGGTAAAATGAAGCTGGCCTAACTTTAAAAACATTTTAGTGCTGTTAGCTACTGAATATAGCTGCGAAAAACTAAAGTAATTACGAAAGATATGTCTATAATTATTTGAAATTGAATTGTGATAATTTAGCTATTATATCTATATTTTACTTTATAAAGTGGGACTTAGGCTACCAGATTATTAACTGTATTATAAACAAATTATAAAACAATTTTTAAAATATATTTTGATATCTATATTTGAAAAAAAAATCACAAGTAAATTTACAAACAAAATAAAAAACAACTATAGAAAATTATTTTATATGGCATTTTCCTTAATTAACGAAAATAATACCGAAGTACTGGTATGTAAAGGAGGGGGAAATAAATAAAAAACTAGAATACACATAGAAAATGAGAACTTACAAGAGGTTAACAATTTCTGCTAACTAGGAAGCCAAATAACGCAAGATGGGAAAAGTGCAAAAGATATGAAACACAGATTAGCACAAGGTCGTGCTGTATTTAACAAGAAACCAACTACTATGATCAAAGACAACAAACATAGAAATAAGGAAAAGACTACTGAAAACATAAATGTGGAATACAGCACTGTACGGCTATAGAACTTGGACAGTAGCAGAAGTTCACACTGGGAAGATGGCGTTAAGGCAAGAAGGTTTGAAATAAAACTACAAAATTTACCTAACTTTGTTACGTTTATCGTGGCAGACACGTTGGGCGCCAAATTTATGCTACGTTGGCTCGTAGCCGTGCGGAGATTAGGGGGGGTTGTAGAAAGCAGACCAACATATAATGTACGCGGCTGTAAAGAGTTAGTAACAATACCTGCAATAAAAAAAAAGAATGTAAAAAAAACTGTTTGGATAATCTATATAATTTAACAACGGTAAAAGCAATACAAAAATTTTTAGTACAAAGTGAGGTAATATTGGGGAGTAGCAGAAACGTTTCCTCACACACCAATTAAACATAAATCAGACAAAATTTTAACAAAAAAAAAAAAGGTAAGCACAATTGATATGAGTCATCCAGTATTGTTGATTCTTCTTTTTTTTTTCAAATAGCATGCAAGTCTATGGTAAAAGGTATCAGAACGACAAAGATATGGCAAAACAACGGATAGATATTTGAAGTAAGAATAAGTAGGAAATAGTTCAACTTACAAAAGGTCCTTGAGTAACGCTTCCTTGCAATTGAAGTGTGGGATTCACGATGTCCGGCACTAACGCAGCACTTCACCCTTGACTGGGAGGGTGTTGATGGAACTTATCACACGTTACCCTAATCACATCTACGTATTTCACTGGTGTTAGCAGCAGACATTATCACGCGACGGAACTATGTAGCATTGATAAATTTCTTGTTAATTCTATTTACTGAGACAATAATTTCGAAATATTTTGTAGCACTAGTTTAATTTCAACTGGGACCAAATGTATATTATTTTCATAAACATTCAAAAAGCAGTGAGAAACTTCAACCAATACCTTTGTAAACCGGTAATCTGTTATATTTCGCAAATAACGAAATTTGCGCCAACAATGATCTGTTTTAGATTCTTTGGGGTTGGAAAATTCAGAAACTACAGTATCAACTGTATTTGGATAATCCAAAGTATGCACTACTCTGATAAAAAAGAAAAGGACCGCGAAACTAGATCGCACACACAGTTTAAATATCAAAAGACAAAGCACCAAAAAAACACAATGAGTAAAGCACGTGTATCACTAAAGTAAGTCCGTAAAATGTTCCGTAAAACACGTGCGTCGACCAAACACGTTCGCCTATCAACCATACTACTTCAATCGGAATTAGCACTACACGTACTACAGTTAATATACAACTTTTATTTCACAATAAAAACAACTAAAATCGTGCCGTGCTTATTCATGAACAATTCGAAAATTGATACCGCATTAATTCTCACTATTGTCAAAGCAAAAAGAAGAAGCAGTATTTTCAACGTAATTAATATATAGGAACCAAGAACAAACTACAACTACTCATCTGTTTATTTGACTCGTTGCTATTACAACCTCTTATCGTCTATTATCTAGACTTGTATATCCACATAAGGAACAAAATCTATACGAACGGCAAGACAAGAACGATGTAATCCACTCATTATAATACGATGCATTCGCCTAAGGAGTTAATAAATATAAAATATAGAAATAGTAGTTACAGAAATGTATTTACTAATTGGGAAAAAGCGTAAGATGTTAAGCTATAAAATGCACGTTACAGATTGACTTTTAATCAAAATAATAACCACTAAATAAGTCATTGGCATGAAGGCATAGAAAAATGACGTTTAAAGCAAACAGTGCCGTAGTCAACCTGGGCGATTGGGGAAAGAGCACGGCATAGAAAACCCCAAACTGCCCTCACACTTCCAACTGCATTTGGCACATCTCGACGAGGACGGGTAACGTACAAGTACCCAGATCACCAACACTGAAATTGACGGGATGTCAACTGTTACCCAGACATACCACACATGACAACTGAAGAAACGTTAGTGTAGACCAGCTAGTCTTTTCTGGTAGGTACTGGGGTTGGCTATGCCAATACTGCCCAGCTAAAGTTAAAGAGGGGACACCAAGAAGATTACCTGCACTTTGACTACCAATGTTCCTCCCAGCACGGCATAAAATGTTAGTAATATTCAACAAGGCTCGATTACACGCGCCTACATACATACATTAACAGTTTCCAGCCCGTGTTACAAAATATTTCACAAAGGCTAACCGACTTCCTATTAGTTGCAAAAGAGTACACTACAAGTACATTGACAAGCCAACATGAATCGCTAAAATGAACTTATGGTATGTATGATTGCGCATAGTTAAAAAGGCGCTTATTATTGAATAGACTATCTCCAACATAGTCATAAATGCAAACGCGAAGGCACGAGATGGTCGGTCATACTAGAGGTTCAATTTAATTACATCACAACAATTATCACAAACGTTAAATATTAGTTAATCATATAGGAACATCGGCTAGATAATATAATATAATAATATAACAATATAATTAAGTTTAAATCGAGATTTGAGCGATGCAGTGGAATATGTGGTTAATATGCTGAAATAAAACAATTATACATGATAAAAATGTCAAATGAAACAAAAATATCAAACATTATTAAATATGTTGGCAGCAAATACATACCCAAAATTCTATAGCATAAGTACAAGCCCAGATTCAGGCGCTAAATGTTTATATAAATGCATGTCAGTTAAATATATTAAATCTAGTAACCAAACGTTAAAAATTATTCATTATGATTGTATCGGTTAAAACGTACTTTTTAAAAATTAAACACATCGTGGCATTACAAGTTACAACCAAAAAAATATACACAAGAACGCTGTGGTTAATTCAATTACTATCTTAAAACCAAAACAAATATAACGAAGAAATATAATACTGTTCATATTCAAACTTGCCTAATAATTTGATTCAATATATCTAAGGGATGACGTTGGTACTAATTGCTACTAAAATCACAGTAAGGGTACATTTACTATTGATTCGTTAACAGGTACAATGCAATTGGAGTTACAACTAAATGAACATTATTTCAAATAAACATTATTTCAAATAAACAACTATTAGTTTTACCCTGATTTAAATACTAAATAAACAATTCAGATAAATAAATATTAGTTTTCAATTGTTAAACCAAACCACACTCATTTATACATACAATAAAATCGTACATTCACCTATTCAACATCACAAGTAAAACAACCGGCAAGACAGCATTGAATACATCAATCTCAAAAAGCAACAGATAATCATAAAAATATTTCCTTCAATGGTTAAATAACTAACGGTTTTACAATAAGTACCAACATCACATTCAAAACAAGGCTATAATTACCAGATGTAATCAGATTACCTTAAATAGCAACTACATTATCAACATAAAACATTACCTTTAATAAAAAACCGCCAAGTGAAATCTTTCAACCTTCCATCTTGAAATCTAAAAACAAAGTTATTTAACCTTGTCAACTAGATCGATCATCCCTACACATGCGCCCTTAATAACACAAGTTCTGACATAACGGAATGCGTTCAGGTTCAGGTTACTGAGCTATTCTAACAAACACCTTCAAATATCGAAATGTACACTATAATATATTCAATAATTATAAACCAATGAGAAATCGACTTAGAAACACTAGGGCTCACTACAACCTAGATTAGACTATTCCATACAGATAATGAAAGATGTAGGCTGTGCGAATTTCAAGAAAATGTGTAGGTTAGCTCGGAATAGAAATCAATGGAGGTGCGCGTCAATCCAGTTCCAATACGTAAAACCTAACGACGAGAAAAATAATCATGCTTAAACCTGATGATTATTCTAAACAACTACAGGTATTGTTTTGCAATATTCTCAACTAATGTTGGTTGTGCGAAAGGATTTATTGGAAACTATTAATTCGGCAAATGTCTATGTGTTTGGGGATTTTGACAATCGTAGATTGTTTAACCCCCTTCACATACTACTGAATATCGGTGAAATAGAGTATATATTTAGAAAACAATAAAAGGGGAACCGAGCTGTATCCAACAAAAAAGCGCATCTGCTATATTCGAGGACAACAATGGAAACACTGAAAAATTATTGAAAGCATATGCATGGAGCACAGCACTGTACGACAGAACTGAAGGCCTAATGATGATGACCTTTTCCTAGTATATGGCCCGTTAGATTAGTTATATTATTAGTTAAAATGTATATATTTGTGATTAAATGATTAAATCAGGGTGAAAATCTATTTCGATTCTTTCACAAGGAATACTATACAACTTTTAATAACCAAGCATATCAAAAATAGCTTATTTTAATAAAATGTCTTATAAATTTTCTTTGGAAAAAAAATTGAGTACACAGACATCCCTTTGTACTATTACGTGCCATTTTGGCGTGTTTCAAATCCCTTTTAGTATTTAAATTGTTTGTATTTTGCTTTTTGTTCTAATTTTATTTGTATCGTATTCCTGAGCGTGTACGGATGAGAATAGACAATAGTGTCGATCGAAGATATGAAAATTTAAATTTAAAAATTATTTCGTGGGAATGGATGCGCTATAGTAAGTTCTTTCGAGAAACAAAATGTCAGATTTTTATTCTAATCTTTGTACTGCCCCAGAAGTGGTAAGAAAGTAAAAAAAAAATTTATTTTCCAGAAAAAACTTAATCTTTAAGTAAATTTTTACAAAAAATCTTAGAAACATTTATAAAAAAGTAATCTACAATAACATTTCATGGATAGAACAGAATCTTTACGAATACAGAATAGACTTTAGTTTGTAACAGCTTTTTTATTATTTTGTTTATAGAAAACGCCCCAAGGGAGGAGATGAAGCAACAATTCGGACCCCACGCACTAGACGCTATTGTAATGTGCTACGTGCAGTGACGTAGCCTAAAAAAACCAAAACGAAACAGTATGACCGGGCTCAGTCGGCGAGTGGTCGGGGTATTATATACAGGGTGTCCCAAATTGAGTAAGATAACATGGGTATCTTTCTTATTATTAATCATAGAGATCTGCTTAAATGAGCAAAGTTGTGTCATTTGGATAGCTTATTTAAATTCCGCATAGATACATTCAAAATTCCAAACGGTTTAGAAATTATTTAAAAAAAACTAAAAACTGCAAATTTCTTCGAAGTCGAATATTTTTGTTATAATAAAAGATACGAAAAATGTTTCTTATAAAAGTTACTTAGTTCAATTGTGTGCACTTAAAAGTGATATTAAAATTAAATTCAAGATGGCGGTTATCGAGATATTAGCATCAACGTTCATATTTTAAATGGACGCCATATTGGATTTTTAGATGGTTAGATAGCATATTTTTTTCTCTATAATAAATAACACCAAATTTAAATGTAACTTCTCTTTATTTTCATAATTTTTTTTTTACAAAAAAATTTCATCAAAAACTCTCCAAAAATTACCTTCTTTAATTTTTATTATCTTTCCATGACAACCTCCATAGCCATCATGTTTTTTTAATCTACACACTTCTAATTTTAATATTGAACTCTAAATATTAAACTGCGGTGCAACCCTAATATTACAACTAAAATACTGTAAATTTTGATGGTTATATAATACAAACGAAAGGTAGTCTTAATCCTAGGCATTTAAATCAGAATAATAAATTTGGCTTTTATTTTGGATTCCATGTTATCAAAACGTTCCACAAATGAATCATGCTTTTATACGTTGATGCAGTCCACCACCAGTAAAGAAGCTAGCACATGACATCCCCTGGTTACTATTAATCATGTAGGCTCAACACCGAGTATCTCAAGTATCCTTTTATAATTATGACCTATGTTTTTAAACCCTTGCTTTTTAATTAATGATTTTAAAAGTATGAATAAATGTTCCCCTATGTTTTATTATTATTTTAATAAGATGTGAACGCAGCCCCCCTTTTAATTATATAAACGCACCCCAACCCTCACTGTTTCAATACATATAAGCACGTAAAGGAAATCCTGAAAAAATAGAAAAAAAATATTCACTCACTTATTCATACTCAAAACAAAACATACCAAAAAAAGAAACCTATAATTAAACACAATATGTACAAGGTATCGTAGTACCCAAAAAGAAACAAACAATCAATCCTTACACCCTACCCTAAACTTAGCAACAAAATATAAAAAAACCAAATCATTTTTTACATGGTGAGCTGCCGGTTTTAGGTTACTACCATAGATTACTTTTCAACTAAAAAAAAGAAAGAAACGAAATTACCCTTCTAAAACCAACAGCTCTAAATCAGCATCGTGAATCTAAAACTAAGTCTATAAATATAATGGCAACAACAGGTTCAAATGTGCCAGCAAGTCTTTAAGCCATTTTCACATTAATCAGTCGTACATTTTTTAGTTATTTAAAACAAATAGTAATACCTTAATAAAATGGCAATAAATACCCAAAATAGGTCAATAATTTTCGTATAGACGAATTAAACTTGGAAATGCATGAGCTTAAACAGTAAAATTCAACCCGATATGGCCTCAACTAAGTAGTGAAGAAAACACTCACCCTCGAGTTGCTACCGTCTCTAATAACGTGGCAGAGGAGAGGTGTGCGTGATCCCGCCTTGGGGTGATCCTCCCATCACAACTCGGGGCGACTATTCATCGTGGCTTTAAGGCCACCGGAAGAACTATAGTAATTACAAAATAAAAATTAATTTATTGACGTTAAGAAGTACAGTTCGTCTTGCTATTCTAGAATAAACTGAATATTCATTTCGTTTAACTAAGGATCCAAGCTCAAAGTAATATTGTTGTTAAGGCGTTAAACTGGGAAAACACGGTTTATTGGGATAATACGCGGTTTTAATTCGGCGAAGCTTTTAATGGAAAACACATACGAACCAACTATCGGATACTTGGAACCAGTTATCGCCTATTTAATTTTAGTATAAATTTTACGTTAAGGAATTCTTAGAAAAAGTATTTATGATTAATTAGCGGAAGAATTTAACAATAGAAATCCAATTGATACAAACAGATAAATGAATTAACACGTAAAAGGGTTATTTTAATTTACTGAATTAATTTTCGTTTTTAACGCCAGCGGGATTTGTGTTGAAAATTATTGTAATTACTTTATGTTGAAAATAAACGTAACAAATGGTTCTAAATTTTTAATTATAATAATGAACACGTTTAAAATAATTGAGACGAGATTCATTATTATTAATACACGTGAGACGCCGTAATTCAGAGCTTTAAAGGAACTTACAACATTTACGCGTACGAGGTTGGAAGATAAAAAACTGTTATGCGACGGCTAACTTGGCTATTATCACAAGGCGGAGTTTGAGATTGGGTGGGTTAAAATAATCTTTGTTAAATTGAAAACAAAATAAATTGAAGTTGGACGTCACTGTATGTAGCAAGTATAAAAAAAATTTAATTTTAGGGCAGATAAAGAAACCCTTTTGGAGTAA
This sequence comes from Platerodrilus igneus, assembly GCA_036346225.1. Classification (NCBI taxonomy): domain Eukaryota; kingdom Metazoa; phylum Arthropoda; class Insecta; order Coleoptera; family Lycidae; genus Platerodrilus; species Platerodrilus igneus. The sequence continues at coordinate 6,070,197 of JARFIW010001303.1, forward strand.
ATAATTTTTAAATTTTAGATTTAACGTTTTGGAAAATTCACCAGACTAGAATCAAAATACTTCTATTCTATAATAAATAATCAGTATCTAAAAACAGTATTTAACAAAGGAAATAAATAATTTCATATATTTTAGTTATAAAAAAAATATGAAATAAACAAAATTTTGTTACTTAATATTTAAATGAGCATCAGATCTGACAATCACGTACAAATTTAATCAAAATCAGTAATTCAAGTAATCTTAAAATAATTATGAGTGAGATTTTCAAATATAAGAAAGTTTGAATAAAGATATTACTTTCAAGAAAATACAGGATTGTAGTAAAAAAAATTAATCAACAAAAGTCAATTCAATTGGGTACCGGGTCTCGCAGACTGAAACGATAAAGGTTTTTGCTGCTCAAACTTAACGGTTTGTAGAAAAGGAGGTTGTGAAATTTGAATCAGGTTACTTGGCCAATGATATGTGTTCCTCCCTGATAGCTTTACGTCTATAATCATTAGTTGTCGTCAACGTCTTATCTCTCCTACCATAAAAATAAAGTCCAAACATATTGCAGTCACTGAAAGTATTAGCTGCTTTACTTTTTTTAATATTTCGTTTCATTGCACGCTACCAACGTATTAGATTTCTCTTCACTACCTTAAAGTAACCTTTCTTTGTTTATTAGGCCAATATCTTGTAATGTTGCAATCAGTGCGAATTCAGAACTGAAGAATTAGTTTGGGGGTCATAAATATTGGTTACAGGTTTCAAAGTCATCAGTGCTAAGGAGTATTGCAGAATTGGTTCAGAAGTTATGAACTATACGCTTTTATATTTTCAATAAAAAATAAACGTTTCTTTTATAAATAATAGGAGCTTATTAAAAATAGATTAACTTAATCTTGCTCGTGGTTAGGGAAAAACGGATTGAAACAAACCGAAATACCTTACTAAACATATATTTTATATTGTAACGTACTCATGTTGTAGGCAAAGCAATTAATAAAAATGCTGCGTCAGCTGGCATTGGGGGAGGGGACACCCCTTCCCTGAACCCTTCCGTCTCTGGTTGCAATGTCAAAAATCTTTTTACTATTTACCAACAACTTTTAATTTTTTGTAACGTTTTAATAAATTTCTATATTTGTCGTGATATTCTCTGATGCGAGTTACAATCTCTCAATAAGTAGCATTAATAATAGGATATTCGAAAACTTAGTTCATATATACTTGTAATATAATATTATGTAAAAATTCGTGTAAAAGGGAAAGTGTCAACTCAGAACTCTTAGTTTACGACCTCCTCAGCATGAAGCAAGCAATAAATAAAGATAACGTAAAAGTGACGCCTTTGCAACTGTGTAGTATATTATTTTTGAAGATAGATGTTAAAGCGAGAGTAAACATAAATTTAAAGTTAAGTACCTTCTTAGGCTATAAGGGTAAGCTAAAGGAACAAAGAAATAACTGATTGATGGTCAACCCCTTAGGGCGACATATAGTACAAGACATGATAATTGTAACTTGTCAACCCAACTAAACTACGTAATGGTGCAAGAATGGATTAAGGAATATTTATGTATTCTAAATAAATAAAATTGATTGATATATGAAGACACCGAGGACTCGTAAAAGTGTTTGTTAAGAATTGATAAATTACTTAATAAGTGTAAGATAGAAAGATCCTGGTCTATATAAACCGAGTCGTAAGCAACGGACGGGAGATGTGTACAAGCAGCTGAAGTTTTAACATTACTCCTCTGTTGAATACAAACGTTCAATTTGTGATTTAATAAATAGATCAAGTACAGTGTTTGTTAATTGAATTATTTCTTTTAGGAATTAAACAATAAATGTTTTTTAAAAACTTAATCAGCAAGGCTCAACCTGTAATTTGCGTTTTAATACAACTCAAAGCTCAATTGTTGGAACTGAAGCCATCTGCCAAACTTCTTCTACTTCTAAATCTAGAGCTTTAGACGTCTTACCAAAAAGATCTTTAAATTGCTTTTCTCCTGTTATTTAATTTGCTGATCCACAAATAATGCTTCCTAATACTTTCATATGTAGGTATAACGTTAGTTGTCATTTCAGCGGCAGATCCATACACAGGACAGAACAATTCACATCTTAACAATGCCATTATAAAATTTCTTACGTCACAAAATCTTTGCTTTGAATTCGTTTCATTTAGAATAGACTGCTAAAAGATAATGTCGCGTCGGGGCAAATATTAGTATGCTGAGTACGCATCTTAAATTATATTTTAGACATAGTGAGTCTACTCAAAAGTATGAAATGGTTTTTAGGACATTGCTATAAATCTACTTAATCTTCTTTGGGAATGAAACCACTCATAGTTTTTAAAATCTATTTTATTTACGTTTTGATCCATGACCTAGGATCGTTGTCAACGATCCTAGGTCATGGATCGAAACGTAAATAAAATAGATTTTAAAAACTATGAGTGGTTTCATTCCCAAAGAAGATTAAGAAGAATGCTAAACAAACCACAACAAACATACAGGGAGTAGCTATAAATCTAGTGATATTGAAAGAAAAATGCAGTGAAAAGTACCGAAAAATCATGTTTAAAATGTTGAGTCAGTTACTAATTGGTCTTCTGAAGCACACTAATACGAAGAAAACACTCAAAAGTGTATGATACAGATTTAATTGAGTTCATTACACGAAAGATGTAAAGAAGTGCAATTGTAAGTGATAACTGTGCACTTGCAGATAGATTGTTAAGTAGACGCAAAGTACTCACGAGCAGTTTTAAAATTATTTAACGTGCTTTATTTTTGTGATTGACATTTTATAATGTTCATGTACTAATTTTTGAGTTTAATTTATTTCGACTTACTACCTGTTTTTAGATAGCAAAACGTAATTTGTTGAATCTCAACTACAGTTTTGTAACTTTCTTGCATGAAAAATTTATATTTAGATGACATCAACAGTCTAAAGAATTTAAATTGATTGAAAACGGGAAGAAGTATCCCAAAAATTTATAGCACCGAAAATATGGTAAGTGATGAATGTTCTTCATAACAGTAGCGTTCAGCGGAGCCAACAATTTGCAAAAGGTTACCGATATTTCTGCTGGAAACCTATGCTACATGCAAACATATTTAGGAGCAATCGCCATTTTTTGTAGCAGGAGAATTTTACGTTCACTTACCAAATATGTTTAAAAACTTTGCATCTACGGAAGTTTATTGTGTTACATACGAATATAAAAACAAACTTTATACTATTAACGCAACGCCAGAAATTCATGACAGATTAAAAAAATAATATACATGAACTTTTATAAATGATACTCATTCTTATTTATATTTGTAGATACTCAGTTTTCATAAACTATATTAGTAATGTGTCCAGCAGAAGACGGTGGAACTAGGTAGCAGTACTGCAAGCTAGTTTTTTTGCTGAACGCGCTCAATCTCTGTTGCTGCCAAGTAGAATAGAATTTATTTAAAAAGAGCATATGCGCAAATCTTGAAAGTCAGTGGCGTAGCGGATTTAATAATTTTTATCAAACTCCCATAGAGTAAACATTCTAAAATCAAGTTTTATATTGTTGGTGGTTTAAATTTACATGGCAAATATGCGAATAAGCAAGGCATAAAACACAAAGAAACAGAATGAAAACTATGAAAGTGTAAGAAATAAATATAGAATATCAAAGTCACAAATATCACTTGACATTTAACAGTAAATTATCTACGCCACTGATATACTGAACTAACACGCCTAATTATAAACAATGGACTAATCTGACACCGTTTTAGCCGTGTGCGCATGATGACGTACGGGCTCATGTTAAATCAATTCTACTATAAATACATACCTAACCTTTGTACACAATCTTCTGCAATTTGTATAGTAAAACACGCCCGTTCACACCAGTAATGCCGTGGCTGCAATGATAGGTTAGGTTACTGTTAAAATAGATATTATTATTAAAACACAAATCACTTAACACGCATATCAGAACAGTTGTTGCTAAAACTATTGCAGACTGTTCTCATATGCGTGTTAAGTGATTTGTGTTTTGTGTTTTTTAATAATAATATCTAATTTGTGTTTTTTAATAATAATATTTATTTCTAACAGTAACCTATCCTGTCATTGCAGCCACGGCATTACTGGCGTGAGACGATCGTAGTAAAACCGTTGACTGAAGTATAATACTTCAATCAACGGTAAAACTAAGTTCCCTGTTTCCCGTTGGTATGTTTTTGTTTGGCCGTTAACCAATCAGAATGCAGGAACGGTTTGAATAGTCGCATCTTATTTCTGAAAGGAAAATTTAGTTAAAGTTGAACAATTTTCATCCACTGCTCCATTAACCTTGTAATACTGTCAATTTAATATGTATGAGTATATAGCCATTATATAGCTTATTTTACAAGTATTAACAAAACAACCAAAATTCATTTTCTGTATTGCCTGGAACAATAGTTAGTTAGGATCGTACTCTAAAACATTTTCATGCTTCGCTATAATGGTTTGGAAAAACAACTAATTCGTATTTATTTACTTCAGATTATTTGACATATGCCTATGTTCAACAAATAGCAAAAAAGTGCTTTTTTGGTATTTATCCGTTAACGGACCAACGAAGAGCAGGGAACGCACCAAGCCTATTATCGTTGATTGAAGCCACCGTAGAAACTAGCCTTAAAATTTGTAAAATATAAAACACAGAACCTATGGTTTCCTCCCCGATATAATAGCGCCATTTCAATTTTGTTTCTTTGGACAAGCATAAGCATAACCTCGATATGTTTGACATGTGTTATTTTCTGTTATAATTTTTAAAAATAGTTTTAAGTTATGTATCAATATAAACGAAGTTATTGTGAAGTAATTCCTGATCAAACTCAACCAGATTCATGGCGTGAAATTACATTAAATACAGGTAAATTCGATCTTGAACGAACATTATATGGAATACGATGCCGGTTTCTATTTCTAGGCGGAACCCAAAGCACCCTGCAGGATATAAAAGTAGTTGAAAAAGCTAATGGTTATGGTTATCTTGATTCTTCTAAGTATTACACCCGAAATAGATTCATTTATTGGTATAACTTTTTCAAAATACTTAATTTCTATTAGACATTACTTGTAGGCGCATTAATCATGATATACTGGAAATAGTGGAACAAAGTCTAGATGTGAACTTGTCAGGCAATAAACTAAGGTTTAGATTTATTGATACTCCTATTCTCGATGGCATTACTATTTACGAAACATTTGATAATGTTATAATATTGGTGCCAACGGTTTGTAGTGTACATCGTTTAGCCTTCCCGCATCCTACTACTCTACACAAACATGTAAGTAACATTTTACATATCCTTTAATAAGTCGTATAATTTTTAGAATGAACTTGTTGGTTCGCATCCAGATTTAACTGTACCATCAATTTTTGCTGAAGCTTCAGTTATTGAAGCAAGAGATCCATCAACGTTCATTGTATTTGATAACCCTGTTTCAGCAAGTAAGATGAACTAACATGTACGTTTTTTTAAGTAATTTTGCCTCTTCAGATACTTTACCCCATGTAGCTACTTCATTATTAACTATCGATGAAGAAGCAGTATTTATGTTGGGTTATCCTACTGGTGAAATTTTATTAGTGAAACATGCTTCTAATGGTCAAAGTTGGCAATCTGAATTGAAGTATGAAGGTTTTATGCCTCGATTTATTTCTGGAATAACTGAAAAATTTCGGTATGTTTATAATATTTCATAAACCTTATTAACAATAGGGCTTAATAGATCAAATAATGAAGAACAAAATAGAAGATTGTTTGGGAATATACTTTTCGAAACAACTAGTTAAAATTCACATTATCATTTATTTATTAAACGGAAAATAATTATATTCTGTAAAACTTAAGCATTAAAAAGTGTATTTGCATGGCTATTTTCAAAAATTGTAGTAAGAATGAAAAATAATTATGACAAAAATTCTAATTATATTAATAGAATCAGCTGCAGGTGTTATTATCTGCATCATCATCATGTTCATGATTGAAAGTTAAACGTATAAAATTTAATAGCAATAATAATTTTGCCTGAAACGGCAAGTTTTTGCAAGATTGTTTCAATTGTTTCAATTTCTGCAGTAAGTACCAGAAATAGGATGACATAAAATAAATAATAATATATTACGCAAAGAGTGACTTATAATAGCCATTACTCTTTCAGAAGGTTTGCTGTGCTCACCCTCTTTGGATCGTGGCATAATTCGAATAAGGAATGGACATAACTCGCGAGTGAAATACTATAGTTTCCCACGACTGACAAGCAGACAACTAAAGTATTAGCTTTTGTTGTGTCTAAAATTTCATGTGCTATACACATTTCTTCAATATCAAACATTTTCCTTCAATATTTAAACAAGTATCACAAACACTTACAAGTGAAAATTTATTTGTCTAAGTGTTACAGTCTACTTTGCGTGATACGAAAATTATACCTTGTGGATCTTAAAAAACGGAGGTTTGTACTGATTGGTCAGAAATATTGGATTATGATCATAACTCATGACCTGGATGTTTCTGATTGCTTAAAGGTGTTGGATTATGGATTCATATACACATACAGAATAATGAGTACTATTATTGACCCATTCTTAAATACATCAGAAGTGCATTACTGAATAGTAGTGGGACAACAATTTTATCCACGTGCAACAAACAACAATTGGCCCTATCCCATAATTGTTTACTATTGTTATTAAGTTTTGTATACTTAGTTAAGCTTTTACTATAAGAATTCACTTCAATTTCTATGACTATCCTTCCATCACTTTTATAGGTTTAAAGCTAGTATATATCTTTCAACTCAATTTATAGACGCTGTTATTGGGGTTAGTTACAAGTTTTTCTATGGTCCTGGCTTATTACAAAGAAATATTGGTTTTATTCATTCATCGGAAGTCTGTGTTAAAACCACAGCCTACTTCATAATTTGTAACAATAAAGTAATTTTTCCCACTTGGAATTAGCACAGAACATTCTACTAAATCGTTTGCAAAAGTATGTTGTAATAATTGTAAGAATTCACATTCCTTATTCTATCGTAATATATGGCACCGTCCTAAAGAAATTTGAACCCCAAATTTAGAAATAACAAAGAGTTTGTGCTAATGCATAAGTTTACTTTTACAGTTTATGTTACTAATTTACAAAAGTTTTAATTTTTAAAATTCGTATGCAATAGAAATACTTAACTACATAACAAAACAAGAGATAAACAATACATTAAAACCACAAGATTAAACGTATGTTCGCAGCACTGTTTGCACAAAAGTATTTTACTATCAATACACTGTGCTCATGGTGTGCTGATAGTTAGTGTATGTAACACATTAGTTATGTAAGTGGCGAAAACTTTTGGAAAATGGTGATGAATGCTGCTATTATTGTATTTGAAACTTTCTTGTTGAGTTTTATTCGTTAAAGTATCATAAGCATGAAGTTCTACTTGCTGTTTATCTGAAACTTCTATATTAGTATAGATGCAGAGGAAGGCCACATTAATACAAGTTGACTAATTCATGGCCAAAACAACGTAAGCTGCTAGTGAATTATAAATTCAGCTTGCTGTTAAAGAAAATAGGGTAACAAGAGGACTGATAAGTGTGTAGATAAAAGAAATGTGAATGATGATCTTTATGGAACCTTTTGATGTTTTAGTAACTTTTAATGTTGAAGCATATAGTGGAATCACTGTTCAATAAAACTGACAAGTTTGTAATTTTATCCATTCTGGTATGAGTGAATGAAAATCAAATTTAGATTTAAGCATTATGCCTCATTAGCAATGATCCATATTTTAACTTCTTATACTTCTGCAATATAGTTGAATTATTGATATTCAAACAAGGATACGATATGAAGTTATTACAAGTTTAAATTCTTTAAGTGCATCTAGATCGAGATGGGCTTTTAGTTAATTTATCTTTGAAGACATGAAATGCATTTTGGTATTCTGTATTTCAACTGAAGGGAGTGTCTCTTCATGTTAATTGATGTAATGGGTGTATGATACGTGAAAAATTTTGGTTGTATTTCTGGTAGTAATTTGCAAAACTTAAGAAAGGTTGTACTTTTTAACTAATTTATGTTATTGAAAATATCTAAGAGCCGTAATTTTATGTGGACCAGGGCTAATGTTTTCTTAACCTTTTACAACAGTGCATTTAATGGTTTCAAAGTTAAAGCTGTTGTATGTAGATAATTGAAAGAATTGAATTGATAATTTGGCTGCTAATAATGCACATATCATTTATATATACTAGAAATTTTGTCCAAGAAATACTTTATATGTTAATCGAATTAAGTAGTTCGTTACATAAGTCAAAGCTTAAGCTTGAGAATTGTAATATATCACTATTAAGACCAGCGATTGTATTTTTTTTATACAGTCTTCTTTTGTTTTATTTTGGAAGCAGCCTCTAAAAGACCAATTGAACTTATTCCCTTACAGGTTTTTGAGATTACGAAATAAGTTATCAACTAAAGATGATGGGTAGCTATGTTTTTGGTAGCATTAATTTGCAGTAATCTACACAAAATTTCATTTGACCCGATTTTTTAGGAAATAATACTGTTGGCTTTCTCTTAGGAAATCAGATTTTGGAATTATTCTGTTTTGTTATTCAATAATTTTGCAATTCCTATGGGATTTGTGTAATTGGTACTTATTGTCAATTCTGCAAATAGCTGTAAATGCTTGTGTATTTGAGACAGAATGTCCTTTTGTAGTGCAGCTTCCTCCGCTTAAAGACTTCTTTGCATTTTATGGTAACAATGTAGCAGCTTTTCATACTTGAAATTAGTACAGGACATCGTACTAAAATCACATGTTTGAGAAATAGCATGTTGTAGCAGTCTAAAGAATTTTGAATTTGTGTTGAGTTTGTTTCCTATCGCAACGGTGTAATATTTTATATATTTTAGTGAAATAGTAATTCAATAATTTTATATCCCTTTTTGAGAATGTACCACGGTAAATCATCGCAGTACAACACTAGGATGCCGTTTTTAGTAATAATAGTAGATTTGGGTGAAGAGAATAAAAATACTCAAACAAAGAAAAAGGTAAAATAAATTCGTTCCATAGAGTAAGAAGATGATCTTTGTTGCTTCTTTTAATTGAGAAATTCTGGCTAAATTTTTCACTATTACAATCTGTAGAAAGCAATGGTGCAAGACAAATGTAAAACAGGGTGCATAATTTAATGTACATATGTGAGTACATTATTACAAAACACAAGCAGTGCACCACAGACTGAACTCTACACTAGAACTAACTTAAACACTATTAAAATTACCGAGCTAGTAAAACCAATTATGTAAGAAAGATTGAAATATTTTATAAGCTTAGAAACAAATCAATGTGAAAACTCTTTGACGAACCTTTCCAATAAGTATTTCTTTTATTGCATAGTTGATATTAATAGATTAGTCAAAAAAAATAGTACAATTGGAATCGTAAAAAAATTGGGAAACCACTGTGAGATCTTCAAAAACTTATCTGTGTTCTTGTACTCTACTATGAACTACCCTGAATAAAGGTGATCATCAACTCTCCGAAAGCAATGGTAGTGCTTTCCGCAGAGTTGTTAAAAAAAAAGTGCAGTCCACATGTAACTTCAGTACAGCCTAACCCTAAATGAGCAAGGGATGCCCCCGACTAAACAGTCCACTAATAAACGCTCGCTAATTGACCAGTCATCAATTCAGCGGTGTTTTGTGGACTGCCATAACTTCAAGCTATTATTACAGATCGAAAGTATGAAGAAGTATTTAAATCGCAAAATATTTGAAAATAAGATTTATTTAAAAAATACATATTTTTGGCCCAGAGAGGTTAAAAATGTTTATTAGAAGAAATATGTATATGTGGGTATGCTTTGGGTTTACGGCATTGTCACCTTATTGCTAACACAAGGATTTTTAGCATGAAAAGGAACCAAAACTGCTAGTTCTTCATAGTTAATTTACTGATGTGGTTTTAAACGCTAATGAAAAATATATCCAACTGTTTTTATTAGAAGTTTCATTCTCGAGTAGTAAATCCTTGGCACCTTCTTTTGAAAGTTTAATTATTCTAAACCTGCTATAATGAAAAAATAGAACAACATTGATGTTTTTATTTAAATTCAAGTATTAAATACCTATATATTAGGGAAAAAGATATTTTGAGATTTTTCGTGTGTTTCATGAACTGATTAAGATAACTTTGATTTCTTAACGGATTTGAAATTTTTTAAAATGTTCTCCATTTAATTTTATTTGTAGTTGTTACAGTTTCTGAAATCCCAAAGTTGAGAATTGAATTTGGAACACGCCGCAGTATACATATATTTTATAGTGATCGCTCAATTAAGCACTCCTCAATGGGTTGCCGCTCCAATAGGAACCGCTTAGTTTGAGGTCACTCGATAGGGTTACCATACATTTGATTTTCCAGTGCTTCACCTGAAGGTACTACATTAACCAGGAAGCGAGTTTATTTTACTATCTAAAAAAATTGTTTATCGAAACAACTCGGAGGTATTAAGGCAATAGAAAAAATTTAAAAAATTTGCCAAGAATTATTATTTGCAAATTAAAATAGATTTTTGAATTTTTAATAAGTTCTTAGTCCCATATGGAAAACAACATGTGTTTTCTTATTTTTGAGTTTGGTTCAATTACAAGGCTAAATTCAGCATTTTGTATTCATAATCATGTAGAAAACAATTTCACTGTTTTAAAACCTGGTTTGTCAAGTCATAAATAGCAATTTAATCTTTCCAATAGTCCATGTCAACACCTTATAGTTCACGAAATATCTCATGGTTTTCAACTTGTTTCATACACATGGCAAGTGAGCATTAAACATTTGTTCTGATAAGATTTCCCCCAGTTGAAATGTCTTTGCAACTAATTTTTTGAATCCGTTCACTTCCCCATCATCTTTGAGTCCAGCAGGTTGGGAAGTCGTTGATGGTGAAAAATTTAAGTACCTTAATCTATTTTTATTACAACGCAAAAACCCAGTAGAGTCGATAAAACCCTGTAAGGCCAACACAACCCTGTTGGGCCAACAAAAATATGTAAAATTATGAAAATGCTATAGAACCAAGAAACACCTACTAGCCCACATGTACCCTCAAGCCAACCAACATCGTTAATCGTCTTTGAACTCATCCACCACATACTACAAGCTCCGTCTGGGGCCATCGTCTTTGTCACTGTAAGTAACCAGCTGGAAACTTTGCCTGACAAATCTAAGGGTAGCAGCCAGCGGCCAGTAGTTGAGGGTGGGTGATTTTTGCATGATCCAAAAGGATTTTTCTTTATTTTACAACCCCCCTTTCCTACAACGGGTAAGTTTCGAGCTGCGAAAACCTCCATCGTTCCAATCTGTAAGACCTGAAACCCAACTGTGTCGAAATTATAATTTTTTGTTGATTATATAATATTTTTTACTTAGGATGTATATTTTCTTGAAAGTAATATTTGCTCTAATTTTGATATATTTGAAACTTCCACTAATACCTAGTTAAGACTATTTGAATTACAGTTTTTTAATAAATTTGTACGTGATTATCTGCGCTGATGCTCATATAGATCCTAAAAAACGAAATTTTGCATTGCTAACAATTTTTGATGTGACTAACACGTGAAATTATTTATTTCTTTTTATAATTATTACCATTTTGAATGGACCTGCACATTGGCGAAGTTCTAGATTACTAGAACAGGTGAAATTGCATGCGTGTTCTAATGAGCAGAAGAGCCAAACTACAGGTCCAACCAAAGTAGTAGGGTCGTTAGTAAGGAACCAGACTATGACAGGTCCCCGAAAGAGGGCAGCGGCTCTTTCGGTACTTAGATTGGCAGAGACCATATGAGTCGGTATGGCAGTCTAAGACACACTACCGCAATGTGGAAGGCAACGGGAAACCACCACATTACCTCCTAAGTACACAGCGTACTTAAATTGTAATAAATATGATGACATTCTTTGTGGTAAAAGATTCCGGAGTTAAAGTGTTCCCCCATTCGGATCTCTGGAAAGGGACTACTTCGGAGGATGCGATCGGAAAGTGCAGAATAAGAGTCTGGAACATTTTGCAAGTCGGAACGTGGAATGTTAGAAGTAGGTAAGCTAGAAAACCTGAAAACTGAAATGAGTAGGTTAGCACTAGACATAGTAGGGATCAGCAAAGTTCGGTGGTCAGAGGCGGTGGATTATTGGAGTGGAGACTTTAGGGTAATTCATACAGGCGCAGAGGAAGGAAATTTGGGTGTGGGGATAGTTATGCCAAAAAAGATAGGACCTGTGTAGAAAATTGCAAAAGAACGAACGAGTACTCATGGTTAGATTAGAATCTAAACCGGTAAACACAGTAATAATACAAGTATACATGCCCACCTGTACCTACGGTGATGAAGAGGTAGAAGAGATCTACAAAGATATTGAAGACATATTAAGATACGTAAAAGGACATTAAAATTTAATAATTATGGGGGATTTTAATGCAGTGGTAGATGAGGATATGGAAGGAACGGTAGTAGGTTTATTTGGTTTAGGCACGAGAAATGACAGGGGAAGTAGGTTTGTAGAATTTTGCGACAAGAACAATTTAATCATCACAAACACATTATTTCAACATCATACTAGAAGACGATATACGTGGAAGATGCCAGGAGATATAGGAAGATATCAAATAGATTACATTCTTGTTAGACAGCGGTTTAGGATTCAAGTAAAAGACTCGAGGTGTCTACTGTCATGAAAAGTCACGAGAAACACACGAATTTCGTTTTGCAGTAACTAAAGTAACGAAAAGTCACTAAATCCTATATCTTGGTCACGAATTTTTTCTTCATTGTTTGATTATCGTATGTATTTCCACAAATACGGCATAAAATTGTATAGCCATACTTCAGATGTTGCAGCAAATAAATGTTAAAGTACAAAAAATTCCTTCATCGTACCGAAAGCAGTCTGTCTCTTTTCATGGTACATTTATTCGGTTGGGTTATGTAAACCTTGCGGTTTTTGTTTGACGCCTTGAATCTAGAAATCTCGGCTTATCAATGCTTGAGCAGCAGTTTTGTGTGTATATTTCTGACATGCTTTTTTATTATTGTATGCTGCCGTAATAAATACCTGCTATTGTAATCAACCCTAGACACTGGCCGTGGCGCCAATGACCTTCATTGTAATAGAGAATTAGATTGTGGGGTAGGGCACATCCGGGCGACCGCATTTAAAGAATATTACCGCAAGTCAGTCGTAATAAACCCTTATGAGATGTGTTTCGTTTTGATTATTTGTAACGCGACAAGATTTTACGTTTTTTTAATTTACACAGTGTGTATGTAGTTAAAGTGAAAACTTTCTTGTAAAAATGCCTGGAAAGTGTTCGTTTTCTGAACTTTGGCTGACAAGGTGCCAGCTGCAAAAAGAATTTGGATATTTCAAAATCTGGAATATATAATGTATAACTTCATTCCAAGGGACTTAAACAATCTAAAATAGCTAATCCAATACTCAATATGAAGCAACCAACTATTGAGAATAATTTAGTTAGAAATACTCCGGTCTCGGACTCTCTACAAAATGATATTTCAGCTTCAGTAACAGCTGATTTACCTGCAAAAGTGTATTCTGAAGACGCTGATCGTGAAAATAAAAATGTTGCGTCATGCATGATTCGTAACGAGATTATTAAAGCAAAAATATTATGGACTATGCACAAAATAGTATCTTATTCTTCGTCAAGAGTTCATCAGGATGCTACTGAACTTTTTCCAATAATGTTCCCAGATTCTTTTATAGCGAAAAACATGCAGTTACACAAAGACAAAATATGTTATATAGCCACTTTTGGCTTGGATCCGTTTTTCCAAAACGAACTTTTAAATAAAATTAAAGATTGTATTTTTTTGTGTATAAGTTTTGACGAAAGCCTGAATAAAGTTGTGCAAAAATGCCAAATGGACATTCTTGTCAGATACTGGGATGATGAAGATAATATGGTTAAAACAAATTATTTGTCTTTGTGTTTTCTTGAAAAAACCACTGCCATCGATCTTTTAAATGGTTTTTTAAATACCTTGGATTCTCTTAGTATACCCATTAAAAAAATTTATGACATCAGCATGGATGGACCTAATGTGAATCTGAAGATGCTTCGGGAACTAAAAGAACACATTCGAATTTCTGGTAGTGATGATGACCCCGTAATGTTTGATGTTGTACGTGTGGGCTGCACATTGTTCATAGAGTGCATAAAATATCACACAATGGCACTGGTTGGTTTATCCATGAATTTCTACGTGCATTGTATTACCGTTTCAAAGACACTCCTACTAGAAGAGGAACTTTTATCTATCATACAGGTACAACATTTCCACACAAATTTTGTTCAATAAGATAGGTGGAAAATCGTGGTGTTTTACAGCGAGCAATAAAGCTATTAGAGCTTCTTAAAAAGTATATTACAGCAGTTTCAACTTGTCCGCCAGATTGTGCTAGTTTTGAGAAAATCAGTAAAGCTTTGTCAGATAGTTTCTTGGTAGCAAAACTAGAATTTCTTTTGTCCATGGTGTCTGATCTCGAACCGTATATCAAACAAATGAGCCGATGTTGCCCTTTCTTCATCACGATCTAAGTTTGTTGCTGCGTTGTATTGGGGAAAGATTTATAAAAAACGAATTAATAAAAAGTGCAAAAACGTCTTTGAATTTAATTAATATTAAACTTGAAGTTGCCAAAAATTTGTTATCACCAATGCAGATTGATATTGGCTTTGGTGCTAAAATGGCAATCAAGAACTTGAAAAAAACTGTTTCAGAACTTCAAATTTTGGTGTTTAAAAAAGATTGTCGGACCTTTCTTAAACTCCTTTTTAAGAAAATCAGTGAAAAGTCGCCTCTTAAATATAAAATTGTTAAGAGGTGCATCATGTCTTTCTCCATATTTAATGAAAAGTGAAACACTTAGGAAACAGAGGATTCAAGACGCATTAGAAGAATTTGTAGGAAAGAAACATATAAGTCCAGGTTGTGCCGATGGTATAAAAAGATAATATGAAACTTTGTGTGTATCAGAACGTGATTCTTTAAAAGAGTGGCGTAATGAAAGGCTGGATATATATTTTACCGAACTTTTTGTAAAATCCTCTGTAAACGATAAACAATTTCTTACTTTTGTGAGGATAATTTTGACAATGTATCATAGCAATGCTATGGTAGAAATAGGGTTCTCTATAAACAAAGAATGCTTACAGGGCGACTTAGAAGAAAGATCATTGGTTTCACAAAGATTAATTTATAAAGCAACATTTAAGAATTTAGATATAACTGTGAAAATGCTTCATGCTGTAAGGAATGCATCTTATTTAAGACGTGAAGCTATTGTTGAAAAAAGAAATCTAAGGAAAAAGAAGTATGCAGTAAAAAGCGGATTGTGAAGGAAGTTGCAGACTTACAAAAGAAATGGAAAGACATAGAGAAGCATAACTTCGAAGAACTAAAAGCATTGGACATTGAGTTGGAAAAATGAAAGAAAAAATTAAAACCATTATGAATTTAAATTGTCTTGTTCTCAAATAACCTTTATATACTTAAGTACGACAAATGTCCTAATTACTTAATTTTGTGATTATAATGTTATGAAAGTTAACAGCAATACAATAAATACAAGTAAGTTTTTTTAACACAGGTCACTAATATTTTATAAAATGGTCACTAAAAGGTCACGAATTTTCGTTTTTGAATCTCAGTAGACACCCTGATAACTGTAGACACTACTCAGAAGCAGATATAGACACTGACCACAACATTGTAATTATGAAGCCCACACTTAAATTTGAAAAAAAAAATGGAAAAAGGCACTTTGACTTTGAAAAACTAAAATATAAAGATATTCAAGAAAGATTCGAAAAAAAGTCAAATGAATTGTTGAAAGGTACTGGAAAAATATCTGATACTAAAGAAGTAGAAACATAATGGAATAACATTAAATCCAGTTTAGAGATGGCAGCTAGAGATATTCTGGGGTATACACAAAAAGAAAGTAAGAAACCATGGATAACAAAGGATATCCTGAATTTAATAGAAGAAAGACGAAAATAAAAAATAAATCAGACGAAACAGGAAAACAGATACAAAACCATAAAATGAGAAATTATTCGCAAGTGCAGGAAAACTTGAGAATAATGGATTGATGAAAGGTGCAAAGAGGTACAAACTAAGACGGAAATAGGAAAGACAGTTGAAGCATACAAACTAATTAGAATCAATTTTAGGGGTATAAAACCATATAGCAAAAAATATAAAGGACGCGGGAGGAAACGTCATTATAGAAAATGTAGAGAAAGTGGGTAGATGGCAAGAATATATAGGGAATTTATATGCAGGAGAGTAACTAACAGCATTAGAACAGGAATCAGACATTGAAAATGATGACTTAGGATATCCTATACTTAGAGATAAGTTTGAATTAGCATTAAAGGGTCTGAAAAATGGTAAGGCGCCAAGTACAGATAAAGTGCAAGTAGAAACTCTAACAGCTGCTGGACCAGCAGTAACAGAACATCTCTTCCAACTTGTAAGCTATATGTATGACATGGGCAAGATGATACCCAAAGATTTCAAACGTAACATCATAGTAACTATACCAAAAAAGAAAGGTGTAGATAGATGTGAAAATTTTCGAACAATAAGTTTGACAGTACACCTGTCAAAAATATTAACTAGAATTGTACAGATGAATGAAAAAACGAGCGGAAGAAATACTAGGAGAAGATCAATTTGGGTTTAGGCAAAACAGGGAAATGCGGGAGGTTATTTTAGCTCTGAGTGATTATAGAGTGATCAAGGGGAAAGCGTGTATATAGGGTTTGTAGATCTGGAAAAAGCATTCGACAATGTAAAATGGAGAAAAATGTTCGAAATACTTAAAAGATTGGAATGAGTTATAGGGATAGACGTATAGTACATAGTTTATACAAAGAGCAAACAGCAGTAATAGAATTATAGCAGGAACGTAGAGAAGTAAACATTAGGAAAGGGGTGAGACTGGGATGTGCCCTATGCCCATTAATTTTTAACTTGTACATTGAAGAGGCAATGAATACTGTTAAATGCAGGAAAGCATTTGGAAATACTATGCAATTGATATGCTTAGATTTGCAGATGGTATAGCGGTATTAGCATCTAGCAAGGAAGAGTTAGAAGGTGCTCTTAATGAAATGGAAATGGTTCTAACAGAGAGATACAGTATCAAAATTAACAAAAGTTAAAACTAAAGTACTAGTATGCAAAGGAGAGGAAAATAAATCAAAAACAAGAATACAAATAGGTAACAAGAACTTTCAAGAGGTTGCAACGTATTTTTTATTGTTTTTGGCTGGATGGACGCCAGTGAAACGCCAGTGATCAAAAATCTTGCGACATAGCTAGGGGGTCTATTCCTGGATAGCGCAATAAGAATGGTGGGGGGGGGGAGTCGAATTTTGTTTGCAAACCAAAACTAAACAAAGTTAAATAGGCGCCACCAAGTCCTGAAATAATCACGATAAGAGCAAAGCACAATTCTAAGGGCGGATGTGGAAACCCAAAGATAAAACGATCGCCTTCGTTAACAAAAACCTGTCTTATAAAAATAAGATGCAGCTCCTGTAAGAAATTACAAAGATTAAATAAAGAAAATGTAGAACACCATTTGTGTCCTATAAAAGTATTAAAAAAATGTATATCCAATATGATATTGGCACAAAATTATTACCCAAAAATTCTACCTTTATGTTATCAGATTTGATCGCATTTGACCAAAATAAAAGTCTCAAAGTTTAGCTAATTGTTTACTGAAGTAAAAAACTTTCTTTTAAAAAATCATAACTTTTTAACAAAATAACTTCAAGTCACACAGATATTTTACTATAAGAAGATTATTAAAACGAAGTGTTTCATTATGTACTATATGGAACATTATTATAGAATAAGGCACACTTGGTGCATTATCCTCGTAATTCAATGCGAATAATTTCTGATCAAATTAAACATGCTACACTACCCCTTTCCCAAAAGAAAAAATCTTTTATAATGAAAAATTTTTTAGCTAAAAACAAAAGATTTTTTTTATATAAGAGCTTTTATCAAACTCCCAACTAACAACACAATTATTTGCAAAACATCACAGTTTACGAATTAGAAACACTTAATTAATCATAATTCAGAATAACTAAGAGAATTATGAAAACGAGAGGGACTAATATATATAAATTTGAGTGTGCCGGTAACTACGTGTACCAAACGTTCATTGGGAAACAAAATCAGGAAGTCATAATCGGTATTGGTCAAAATCGAGAGAAGTCAAATCGAAAAGTCAAACACTCCACGGGACAAAAAAAATAATCTAAGTTTAAGTGAATTATTTTATCAGAGCAAGAATTTTCTTACACCTACTGAAGCCAGTACATGCTAACTACAACTAAACACAACATAAAATACCCAAACTTCCAAAAGTACTAACTCTACTTCTTGGAGTTTTAGTAACTTTACTAACCAAAAAAAGACACTACTATATCAAAACAGCATCTTAATACAAAATGATATCAGCTCAAAGCTATAACCAAAACCAAAATAAACTAACCAACAGGTTACTTACAAAAATGGAGGTGAGTGCACATCACCACTATAACTCAAAGTGCTAGAAGTTTTGCTTCTACTAAACTCAAACTTTTACACAAATATTTCACAAAACAAAACTCTTCACACAAAACCGAACCAGTCTGGGCTGAAATCTTCTTCACCCTACTGATTATACTATCTCTAAGTCTCAAATATCATCACCTATTAGTGACTGACCAAACGGTGAGGTTTTCCAACCAAACCTCTGACCTTACCAGACAAAAAATGTTCAAAGAAAGTTCAAAAACAAAGGAAAGAATACGCTAATATTCTCTCTACCTAAATATGTAAAAATCAGGACTAAACAATTTGTATAGTCAACTTATTTCTACTTTCAAACAATATCCTCTACTAGCGCGTGCCAAACTAAACTAGTACGTACATCAACGTACACTACAAAACTACTACTAAATTTCGAACACAAGTTTCCATAACCATACAAAATTCCCAAACAAAATAAGTTGTAAAAGGACAATCTTCATTTATTATAAGGTATAACCATACCGAATCGAAAACCAGAACAAAACGAAACAAGTAAACGACTGATTTACTCATAATCAAAGAAATGACAGAACAGAAACTAATCTTCAGGATCATCTTCCTTATCTGATGTGTCAAATGCAGCAAAGGGCTTCAAATCTTTAGGTGCCATCTACTGGCTTTAGAATCATCAATAAAAAACTAATCACGTCGATAGCTAACAAAATAAAATATCAGTGTTCAGGTACACTCTCGCCCTAATACCAACCGAACTGTCGAAACAACTACAATGCTTCACAACGCCTAAATTTGCTAGAATGACAAACCCTCTACGAGTCTCACCTAGACTAACAACCAAAAATTACATCAACTCAAAAAAATTATGATGCATAAATTATTAGAGTGACTAACTCACCTCGAGTTTTGTCTAGACTTACGTAATGCTGAGCGACCAACTCTTCCTGAGTCTCGTCTAGACTAACATACTGCTGAGCGACCAACCACGATGACAAGTTCCGCCTAGACTAAATTGCGTTGCTATGCCGATCTAAATAAAAAATCTGCTATCATAACAAAAACGTGCCTATGCACAAGAGCAATTCTCAAATGATATGACGACAGCTCAAACCAATGTACCCTTAAAAATAGAATTCGTAGCATTATCATCAAATTCTGACAAAATGTTTTTTATTGACTCAAGCGAATTAAACAACCAGGATCTTTCACTTCCTTAGCCAAAAGTCTACCTAAAATTTTCCTTTTTTCTACAACTGGTCTCTCACTTATTACACCTCTAATCCTAAGTTCATATTCCAGTTTCTCTTTAAGTAAACAAACAATTTGAAATTTTACAGACATATTTGTAATAGTCTAATACTTTAATGAAATTAAATTGATAAATCTAAATGATTCAAACTTTAAGAAAATTGTCAAAACAAATTTGGGCAACGAAAGGTCAAAGGCAAAAAGTCAATTTGGTAAAAATAGATTTTTGCCAAAACAATATCGAATAAAATCTTTATTAGGCCAAAATAAAATTAAAGTTAAAAATAAATTTGGCTAAAGTAATTAACTGACTAAAAGAAAGTCAATGTCATAACTAAATTTGTGCCAAAACAAATTTCGAGAACAATAGCAAATTTGAGCAAACAAATTTCAAAGGCAAAATAAAATTTGAGCAAACAAATTTCGAAGCCCTACACGTTGAGGCATCAGTGCAACGTATTGTTTTTGGCTGGATGGACGCCAGTGAAACGCCAGTAATCAAAAATCTTCCGACATAGCTAGGGGTCTATTCCTGGGTAGACCAATAAGAAGTGGGGGGGGGGGGTCGAATTTTGTTTGCAAACCAAAGCTAAACAAAGTTAAATAGGCGCCACCAAGTCCTGAGATAATCACGATAAGAGCAAAGCACAATTCTAAGGGCGGACGTGGAAACCCAAAGATAAAACGATCGCCTTCGTTAACAAAAACCTGTCTTATAAAAATAAGACGCAGCTCCTGTAAGAAATTACAAAGATTAAATAAAGAAAATGTAGAACACCATTTGTGTCCTATAAAAGTATTAAAAATAAAAATAATGTATATCCAATATGATATTGGCACAAAATTATTACCCAAAAATTCTACCTTTATGTTATCAGTTTTGATCGCATTTGTCCAAAATAAAAGTCTCAAAGTTTAGCTAATTGTTTACTGAAGTAAAAAACTTTCTTTTAAAAAATCAAAACTTTTTAACATGTAGAACAAAAATTCTCAACAATAACATTTATAACAAAGTCAAAATTTTGTCTTTTTAAAGCAAAAGACTGCTCTCTAAACATAAGCTTGTTTTAACTATTTGATCAAAATAATTTGTAACCACAATGCATTGAACTAACATTTCTATCCTGGGCAGATCTTATCAGGTAGATTACAGTTTCATAATTATTACGCAGCATGTATTTAAATTTTTATACATAGTTTTTATAATTTATCTGTGAATAATAACTAACTTCAAGATTGAAGAATGTTTAATTTGAATTTTAGGAAAGATGCACGAAACATCTGCTTTTACGGCAAACATCTGTCAAATGTTGCTACATCACAAAAAGTATAACATCGAAAATATACCTTGAAATTTATCTGAAGTTCAACTGGAACAAAGCTTACAATTATATAAACCTAACCTGACAAAATTTCTTTCTACGGTTTGTAAAACCAGTTCAACAATAATCGAAAGTGAAACAGATCATATGTTCATAAACATGATAGCAAATTTCGTGTTTTTTGTTATAACCGTCTATTTATCAATGACAAACGACATTCTAAACACGTGCAAAAATTTCTTAAACTTAATAACGAACCAAACTGCATCTGATATTCCTAGACAAATCCGGACAGAAATTCCATCAGTTCCAAACAATCCTATAAGCCATTTCAAACTTAGGATAACAGGAATTACGTCCACATGTCTGTAATCTCCAATCCTTGTACAAAACCATACAGCTTACAAAACAAAATCTTCACTTGTCCTTCTCTATTGTTTTTCATATGCGCGCTAAATAAATGAAACAAAATTAAATTGAGTTCGTAAAATGTATAAATTACAAACCGTTAGTAGAAGTTACTGAAATTTATTCAAGTCTACCATGACTTGACCGCTCACACAACTAATTTAATCGAATGTCGCAAGCCTCTAGCCGGGAAAACATCTTGATGGATTGATAGCTAGTGCGACTAACTAACCAAACTAGAACCGAATCATAGCGACGATTCACAGACTCGCGGTTAAAGGTGGGGAAATACGAAAGCAACAGCTAGAGATGCTCGACAAAATAACTTCAAGTCACACATATTTTACTATAAGAAGATTACTAAAACGAAGCGTTCCATTATGTACTATATGGAACATTATTAGAGAATAAGGCATGCTTGGTGTATTATCCTCGTAATTCAATGCGAATAATTACTGATCAAATTAAACATGCTACAAGGTTAATGATTTCTGCTGCTGAGGAAACCAAATAACGCATGATAGGAAAAGCGCAAAAAATATAAAACAAAGATTATCACAAGGTCGTGCTACATTTAACAAGAAAAAGCAACTACTGTGTGCAAAGACAACAAACATAGAAACAAAGATCACGGCACTGTACGGCTGTGAAGCCTGGACAATAGGAGAAACAGGCAAGAAAAAGGTTGAAGCTTTTTAAATGTGGTGATACAGACGAATGATGAAGATGTCATTGACAGACAAAGTTAAGAACAAAGATGTACAAAAAAATTGTAGAGGAAGAAAGAAATATGTGGAAAACGGTACAAAATAGGAGAAACAGGATGATAGGCCGCATACTACGGCATGTGGATAGTGCGGAATATATTAGAATCAGAGATACGAAAAAAGAGAAGTATTGGTATACCTAGGTTAGACTATTGCACACAGATAGTGAAGGATGTAGGCTGTAGGAATTTCAGGGAATAGAAATCAATGGAGGTACACATCCAACCAATCCCAAGATGGATAAACTAATAACGAAAAAAATAACTGTACTTAAACATGATGATTAGTATAAGAAACTACAGGTATTGGTTGTGCAATATTCTCGAATAATATTAATTGTGTGAAAGGATTTATTGGAAAACTATTAATTCGGCAAATGTCTAAGTGTTGGGGGATCTGGGCAGCCACAGGCTGCTTAACCCCCTGCACATACCACTGAATCTCGGTGAAATAGGGCATATAATTAGAAAACAATAGAAGGGGAACTAAGCTGTATATAGGATGTGTGGGAATTTCAGGGAACTGTGTAAGCTAGCTTAGAATATAAATAAGTGGAGGTACGTGTCCAACCAGTTTTGAGACGGAAAACTTAATGACGAAAAAATAAGCACAGATAAATCTGACGATTATTATAAACAACTACAGGTGTTGGTTGTGAAATATCTGCAACTAATGTTGACTGTGCGAAAAGATATTTTTGAAAAAATATTAAATCGGCAATAGTTCAAGTTCTGGGGAAACTTGGCAGCCACAGGCTGCCCTCCCGCCCTTCACAATTGCCGAATGTCGGAGAAATATGGTATATAATTGTAAAACAATAGAAGGGGACCGAACTGCACCTAACAAGAAAGAACAACGCCTTTGAAAGCATATGTGTGGAGCACAGCACAGTATGCCTATGAAATATGGGCAGTAGGAAAAACAGACAGAAAAATGGTAGCAGACTTTTGAAATATTGTCCTTCAGATGTAGGATGATAGCATGGACAGACAAAGTTAATAACAAATAGGTTATAGAAATAATAGGGGAATAAAGATATCTGTGGAAAGAAAATAGGAGAAATAGACGGGCAGAAAACGTTCTAAGGCATTTTTGGGGAATAGTATGGAATATATTATAAGTAGAGATAGGAAAAAGGATGTAGACCTAGATCAGATAGTGATAGATGTAGATGGTGCAAATTTCAGGGAAATGTGTAGGTTGGTTCAGAATAAGAAACAATGAGGGTACGCGTCTAACCAGTTTCAGGACTGAAGACCTAATGATGATGATGATAATTATTATTGAATAAAAATTATTTGTTATATAATAGATACTTCTGATTTTAATGTGTTCAATTTTCTAAAAAGGGTAAATTGAAATTTTTAAAATGATGTGCTCTGATAGGGTTTCTGTATCTACCCTAAAATCATATCTTTTTAATACTTGCTAGATACCATGGCGTCCAACTTTACTTTATTTTACTTTTCGTTTTACAAAGAATATTTCAACCCTGTCCTTTTCATAATCTCTTATGGGATAATAGCCAAACTAGCCATTGACACAGCGGGTTTTTAAAGTTCCGTCTCGTACGCGTAAAAGTTATAATTCCCCTTAAAGTTCGCAATTGGTGTTCATACTTCTCTTTAGGGGCAAGATCACAAAACACGTATTCTAAAAAATTACAATTACTGTTACAATGTGGGTGCTCATGTGTGCATGCGTACACTTGGGTGTGTGTGTGTGTGTGTTTGTGCTTTGCTATATGTGTGTATGCACACATTTAGGATAAATATACCCAATGAACAATAACCAAAAGGTGTGCCAAATATTTAATTAACATTTTCACTGATAGTAGAAAGTCTGAAAAACAATCCCATTTACTAAAACAGTAAACTTGGTATGTAGTAACAATTTACCATCATTGAGCAAAAAAAAAACTATTTATAACGTGTGTTTTTTCGTATTGTCCCAATACTTCAACTATCTCGAAAATCATCAAATCGAAAGAAATTGTATTGTATGACACTACTAGTTTACTGGACAATGTTGGTTGGCAAATAGTTGCAGAAGAGACTACAAGATGCCTCTAAAGCTAAAGCAGGTTCTCTATAATGGTTCTACTCACCATAAAACTATTTTGGTTGCTTAATCTTACCATTGTAATAATTAAAGTTAACTGGCAGATAGTAGCATAATTATAAATGAACATTGAAGTAATTTGTAAGGTTATTTTTTAGAAATGACATTAGGCAAACATTTAATTTTATGCCTGCAAGAAGTACTGAAATATCTCAAAGTATAGAAATATTTTGCGTCTCACACCATAAACATGAACTTAATTAATTTTGTTCTTCACTATTACTAACCTGTAATAAATCTTTTTTTTTTAGTTCTAAACTTAATGATGGGAATGTTGTTGCTAGTATGTTACTTCATAGTTTTGATGCTGATACATATGGTTTAACATTATCAAAGGATGGGCAGTTGCGTGTTTGGCAATGTTCTAATGCACATTGCATTGCTTGTATAGACATTTTGAATGAAACTACTGAAGGTAGTCATAATTTAATGGGGTCACATAATCATCTTCTCAGGAAAAATATTGGCTATGATGAAATGACTTTGGTAATTTTTATGAATTTCACCACTCAAAGGATATTTCATGTTTTTAAACCTAGTATGATTGGTGGACAGTTTCGAATTGTACGCATTAATTCCTTGTATTCACCTGGGGTAAGTTACATTTTAGTGCAATTAAATTTTATTGTATGTTTAATTTAAGCATGATCTGGTTGATTTTAATTTAACCTCAAATCGAATTTGGTCATTGTGGCGAGAGGAAGATGGTGAAGCTGCCATGTATGTTGCAGTTTTATACAGAGCTGGAAGTAAAGGTAATCATTGGATGCCAGTAAGTTTAGAACCACTACCGGACGCTGATTTTATACCCGACACAGCACATGTTGCTCCTCGTGAAGCTTATTTGAAACATATTTTTTATCCTGGGCGATTTCCTTTGCATGTTATTAGTAAAGCTCTAAGTGTAAGTACTGCGAACTAAAAATTATCTTGGTCATATGTGGTTATGAAACAGAAAATGATTGTATTGGCTATAACACTCTCTTAAAATTTTAACTTTATGATGTCCATCATCGAGCTGCCATAATTATGTTAAAGGAATTAAAACTTTAAGGAAGATAACAACACTTTTATTAACAACTTCTGCACTAATCAGATGTTTGGAATGCGCCGCCTCCCCCATGATTTTTCTTCTCGTTCCGTCAAAACCAGTTCTCCGACATTTCTGGTATTATGCTCGTACTCTTCTATAATCCTAGATTACAGTTTTTGCAAATTATTTATAGAATTCTAAATATTCTATTTCTTAAGTATGGTAACAAAATAATCCATAATGGACAATTCACATTACTTCGATCGAAACTCCACTTGTGTATGCAAACTTACTAATCAATCATCAATGAACTCAGAAAGAACAACTATAGTTCATCCTGCTGCATGTACTGTTGCGACATTTTGTTGAAAATAGCCATGTTGAAGTTAATCATCGTGTGCTGTCATTCATATTTATTTAAAGTATTGTTTCAGGCCCTATGTATAGATGTACAAATTGAAAAAGCAACCCCAATTAAATGTCTGTGGAGAACTACCTTTCAACACCAATTTTATGTGGGTGTAGTGGAAATTTAATAAAAATTAACTGAATTTTCAGCACTCAATTCGTTTTTCTTTAAGATTGTTTAGCATGTTTTAAAACAATGTACAATTTCTTTAGTGAAACACTTTAAAGGTTTTGAAACCTCTTATTTCATGTATTGACGAACATCATTAAGAACTTCGTACCTATGATTTGTCTACCATTTTCTATTCCTCAGACCTAGTTTCTTAAAATACACTAACACAATTTATAATGCATGCATAATTTTTTTTTGTATCACTGTTATAGAAAATGCCCTGGAAAACTGTTCAACACATATATGTTGTGTGTAATACCAAGTCCCATTAATTAACATCAGTTCGAAAATATTATTTGACGTAAGTAAATTTCGACTCCTAGCTAATATAGATGTTTTAATATCCATGACACATTTGACCAAGATTATTTTTTAAGATGACAGTAATCTGAAAGTATAAAATACAGTGAGGAATTTAGAAGGTTTTATTTGGTAGAGAAGTATAAAAATAGAGGAATCTCATATGGTTCTTTTATATAATTATTTATGAAATTGAATGTTTTTAACTACTTTTCTACATAGGTTTTGGTGCATATTTTTTTTTTGTATACTTAGTAAGTGTTATAAAATATGCACGTTAACCTTTAGTATTATTATAAAAACATATATCAACCAATTGTACTAATTAAACACATGGTAATAACATTACTTTGTAAGCAGAAAAATCTGCCATGCTCCATATTCCAAATATTTATGTTATTTGGTGCTGGATGAACAATGAAATTGAACTTTACACAATTCATTGCGGTATTACTTTTAGTACTAAAAATTTCAGAACAGTAATCACTTTGGCTTCGCAATATTTGTTTATGAAAATTGAATAAAAATCCATTTAAGTTATCTTAAACAGTTTTTATAATTTCATGAAATATGAAATTTGTTATATTTTATCATTTCTAAACTTGTATCGAAGTTATTTAGTTCTTTTTTATTTATCATGCTATATTTTAACATAAGTATATAGGAACGAAGTAAATTTCTACACTAGAGTTATCTGTTGAAATAACAATAAGTTTGAAAACATTAATATTAATATAGCTGCTTTACCCTAAGAAACAGACCCTGCAGGCATAATGCTTAATATAAAGATGTAGAACTAGAAGAAAACATGCTGGTAGTGCGTGATTGTAAGAGGACGGAGGTGGTGCAAGGGTGGTATACTATAACATATGCGTATTGTTAAAAAAAAAACATCAATTCTAAGTAGTAGGATTTATATCAAGACAACACGAAAGGAAGCTTTAACACGAACAATCAAAAACTAAAACTTTAAAAGAAGATGATATAGGATGGTAACTTACTGTGCCAAACTTTTGAGGAGGGAGACAGGGTATGAGAAGGCAATCTATGAGCTTGCAGTCTATGAGGTCATAGCAAGACACCTCGTGGTTATTCAATACTCCAAACACTACAGCAGCATAATTACAGGTCAAACAATCAAGACAATGTGACTAAGCATAGTATAACTCCCTTCAGCGTAAGATGCTTAGTGAGCAGCACTTCCAATTATCTATATCTTGCATAAAAGTAACAGTCAAATTGTAGTGTAAAAGTATCCTACCTTACTCTTTCGTTAAAATGTTCAGCAGGTTGTACAACAATTCTAAGACTAGAACAAGCACTTCAACATGCAGTATGCTGCTTGCTTCATTGAACCATCCATGCATAAAAATTAGTAATTCAAAGTTATTTTACTACAAACTTGCTTTCAAATTATATTAGTTATAAAGATCGACTGTCATAAATATCACAAAAATGTATGCAATAATCTTGTTACAAGAAGTATTATGAAAAACATCAGTATTTTCCAAATGCTTAAACTTCAAACCATCTTGTGTTTTAATTTTGGAGTGAGTGCATCCCTAACCCAAAACAACATCTTGCAACTGTAACTCATGTTTTCTGCTCTTTTCTCTGGTCTTTGCCTTGGCCACCAGAGAAACCATGCTTAGCACGTTGAACGTCAAAGGGGTTTTTCATAAAATGTCAAAAAATGTTTTGTTTGTTTTTAGGTTTTATTTAATAGGATATATAAGAAAATATATATATATATATATATATATATATATATATATATATATTTCAATGCCTTTTGCATGAAATGACGAGTTTTTATACGCGTCAGTCACGTGTCACTGACAAAGCGCCAATCGAATACATTTACGTTTTTTGCCGTGTCAGACATTTTGTCAATCACCTACCTATTCAACACGCATGATCCCGTGTGTATTTGTGTATTTGAAAATAATCAATAAAGTCGCGCAACTGCTATTACAATAGTGCGCGATGTTTTCATTGGAACATTCGTTTCCACTTGTGGTACAGAATACCTTATAATTGAAACTTATACTTTCATAGATAAATTATTTGTTTATAGGCGAATTAGACATTTAGTGAATAAACTACCTATAACACTAAACAGTGCTGAGTAGCAATGCGTTCACAGCGAAGTTTAGAGTAATTTATGAGTCATTTGGATTCGTAACATATCACAATAATATTCTAATACTTTCAAAATTTTTTATATCTACAAGTGTTTGATGTAAAATTCTCGGGCCAAGTTGCAGGAACATACAGAAGGGTCACGTCAGGCAAACCTAGTAGACTTTAACACGGAAAGCATTATGAGAGAAGAACTATTGAGAATAGGATGGAGGAGATGTAAGGTATTAGAGCATGTGGCAATAAAAAGATGTTATAGGTGTTGTAAGTTTGGGCATATTGCCAAAGAATGCAAAAGGAGTGTAGTGTGCCCACGGTGTGCACAATCTCATAATGAAGCAGATTGTCAAGAAAGTCAATTTAAGTGTATTAACTGTGTGGAAGCAAAAAGTTGTTTAAATATAGAATTAGATGAGCAGCATACAGTATGGGACTATAATTGTACATGTTTTAAAAGGATTATTGAATTACAAAAGCGTAAAATAAACTACTTATAGCAATTACCTTCTAGATGTTTATAACAGCAGACTATAAGTCAATAATTTTATGCTTAAATACACAAGGCTTAATTACACATTTTACTAGATACAACAGCTAATCAATCGAGAAAAACCAATATTGGCATGTTTAACAGAAACACATCTGACAAATTGTATTGAAAGTAATGAAATATGCATTAAAGGATACAGTTTAGGTAGGGTTGATTCTAGTTCACGACACACAGGAGGTGTCATAATTTACTACCAGTCATTTCTACAGTTTGAAATATTAAAAGAGTATAGCCTCCATTTAGAATATTGGGGTATTGTTGGTAATATTAAGTTGAATAGTAGAACTATAAATATAGCTGCGTTTTACCGTTCACCAAGTTGAAGTTGTGTAAATTTTCTAAACCTGTTGGAAAATTTGTTAGAAGAACTAGTAGAATCACGTGGTAGTGAAGATATCATTCTGATTGGGGATTATAATATTGATTGGAATAAAATAAATGATTTCTATACAATTAAGTTAAAAAATATTGTAAAGGACTGTGGATTTGTACAACTAATTTCTGAGAGTACAAGAATTACTAAGGAATCTGAAACATTAATAGATTTAGTGATAACTAATAATAATGGATTAAAAAGTACAGTATGGCACACTCCAAAAGTTACAGATCATAGTATTGTTGTTGCAGACATTAGTCACATCACATGAAAACTCCAAGTTGATGCAGAAAGCAAAATAAAGAAAATTCTTAACTATGAGGCCATAAAGAACGAGTTAATATTGGCAGATTGGAAGTATGAAATAACCAACATCGATAAACTTTATAAAACATTTTACACAAACATTAAAAATGCAATTGACCATAATTCATATGACAAGTAGGTGTCACAAAATAGTTCAAAATTATGGTTTAATGGAGAAATACAAAGAGTAATTAATATACGAAATAAATTTTATAAAAAATTTACATTTACAAGAAGTATGGAAGATTGGAAAGCATACAAAGAATGCAGAAATAATGTGATATTCATGATCCGTAGAGCTAAGATTAAATATTATAAAAAAAAATAGATGAAAATAAAGGTAACCCAGTAAAAATGTGAAAGACTTTAAAACTTGTATTAAAAACCGAACGTATTCAAAATAGTAAGCACATTATATTTGAGAATACACTAGAAACTAATGACAAGACTATTGCTGAAAACTTCAATACTTACTTCAGAAATAGTATAACAGAAATTACATCATCAATTGGTATTGAAAAGTTTGAGTTTCACGACCAAATACGTACAAGCCTGAAGAAATTAAGTACTTTTAAATTATTAAAAATACATTAACTAAAAGAATTGGTATATAAGCAAGCAAATAAAAGCAGCCCGGATGGTGTAAACAGTAGAGTTCTTAAATAACTTTTTGATATTATTGGTTATCCGCTACTAAACATAATAAATATGTCTCTTATGCATGGTATTGTGCCCAAGGACTTAAAGATATCAACAATTACACCAATTCAAAAAGTAGTATCAACAAAGAAATGCGAAGAATACAGGCCTATTAATATGTTGGCCACAATTGAAAAGGTATTAGAAACAGTAATATATAAGCAACTGAAGCAATTCTTGGATGAGACTAATATATTAACCACCTATCAGTCTGGTTTTCGAACGAAACACTCGTGTGAAACAGCGATTCAGCTAATTTTAAATGACTGGAAAGAATTAATGGATAAAGGAAAGGCAGTGTGTACAGTCTTTATAGATTACAAAAGAGCATTTGAGACTATAAGTAGAAATATTCTCATTCAAAAATTGGAGAAATATGGAGTTAAAGACAATGCGTTAGAGTGGTTTAAAGACTATCTACAAAACAGGGAGCAAGAAACGAGATGGCAACGGGAAACATCTAGTAAATCAGAAATTGAGTGGGGTGTTCCACAAGGAAGTATTTTGGGACCATTGCTTTTTATAATTTACATAAACGATATAGTGAATGTAGTGAAGGTAACAAAGATGCATATGCTTGCTGATGACACTTTAATATATGCTGAAGGTGCAAATGTAATAAACCTGATTCAATCTGTAAATAGTGACTTAATAAGAATTGGGAAATATTTAGTTGGAAATAAGCTGAAGATAAATGTTGATAAAACAAAGTGGATGTTGTTAACGAATGATAGAAGTTATCAAATGATAAAAACAGAAAATAGGAATGTACAAATAGATGGGTCCGATATTGAACTGGTAGAGAACATTAAATACCTTGGCGTAATAATCGACCGAAAATTAACTTTTAAAATGCATCTACAGATGGTTATAAATAAAGTAAGCAAAAAGGTTGGATTTCTGAGAAGAATTAGTGCAAAGCTATCAAGTTTTGCTCGAATAACTTTATATAGAGCAATAGTTTATCCACACCTAACATATTGCAGCACCATTTTATTTGTCTCAAACCAAGGTGATTTGGAAAGATTGCAAAAGATACAAAATCATGCAATGAGATGTTTATTAAAATGTAGCAGATTTGCCAAAGTCCGTAAAATGTTAGAATGCCTTAATTTTTTAAATGTTCAGGAACAAATGAAATATAATAGTATGGTTTTTATATATAAAATTATAAATGGTTTGCTGCCTTCGTACTTGGTTAGCAACTTAATTAAAGTGTCAGATATACATAACTACAGCACAAGACAAGCAGACAATTACTATATATACAAGAAGAATAAAACGATAACCACAAAAAATGTATTTCATTATGGCGTTAAGATATATAATACATTACCAAAATCAGTTACAAATCAGCCTTCTCAAAGAAAATTCAAGAGTAATTTAAAAAAAATATATTTTTAGTTGTAGAAATGAAAACTAATTATATTATTAACTGTATTTTAATAATTTGCTTTGTAGTATAATATTTTGTTTTATACTTTAATAACCTATATTGAGTTATGCAATAAATCTACTTACTTACTTACTTTTCAAGTTTTTGGCAATAGATTTTAATATAGAGTTTCATGTAATCACATGTTATGAGGATAATCAGGGATGTTTAGCTCTAATTAAGAATCCTATAAACAATCGCAGAGTTAAACATATTGATATAAAATTTAATTTTATTTGTGATCATGTTAATAATGGTTTGATTAAGTTAGTATACATTGATACAAAAGGCCAGCAAGCAGATATGTTAACTAAGGGTTTATCAATATTTACCTTTGCAAAGTTTAAATCATCGTTACGTTACGTTTAATGGATTTCAGCGACGAGGGGGTGTTATAATATACGCTAAAATCCACTCTGTAGTGGCTAATGATGTATGCAGGTAGGGAGATTGATAGCATTTTTATGTGGTGGCTGTATGCGCATCACTCTCACTCTAACTCTGGTTATTGTTAGCTAATGGAGGTTCGCGCTGCTAATGTATTGTAATGTAATCTTAATAAATATAGTCGATCATAATGCTGTGCATTGTTTTCAATCTGCGAAAATACAACAGATATATCAAAAGGAAATTTGTTGCCATGTAATTGCTTATTGGCTGATGATAATTTAGAGAGTAGTTCGTGCATGTCTGCTGTTTATGAAGAATATTTAGAGTGAAAAAACTAATGGCAACTTCTATGCTTTCTAATAGATCAGAGATGATCTGAAAACTCATGCAAAACTACGAGGCTAGCCATTCCAAAGCGAAATAGTGAAACGTTTCATATTTGTTGGTTTGTATTTGAACTGTTCCTAAGTGCAAGGAAAATAGTCTGGGATTATCTTTTAAATTATGGAATTTAGCCCTGGGTCGTCTGGTAGTCGTCCACAATAGAAATTTATAACAGTGTGTTTCTTTAATTCTTGTGTTTTTTTCCCACAATTACACCTTGAGCTGATTTGGTAAAGGCATCAACTAATATCAGGTAGTTTATGTCATCAAAGGTAAACACGTCCATATGAACAATTTCAAATGGCTTTCGAGAGGTTTTGGTTAACCTAAACTTGTAAAGAGCCTTTCTCCAGTATTTGTTTTTATTCCTTAGAAAATGTATAATTGTTGTTAAGGTTTGATATGGTGACTTTCATATTTGTCCAATAATAATTTTGCTTTAACTTCTGGTATGTTTCTGATTTTCCAACCCCTTTACTGTATTTACTAATTTGATACATTTAATTAACTTGAGTTTGTTTTCTGAAAAATGTTTTCAGTATATATTATTAAAATCATTGTATAAACTCTCTTTATTGAAGCAGAAGTGAAATGTTTTATTGTGGTTAGTTTATTTAATCAGAAAGTCTAAGATTCATTTTTTCATTATCAACTTCGGGTATTTTCGGCTTTATAATTTTTTGACTTTGCTCCTATAGTGAAACGTCGGTATTGAAATATAAAGTAAGATAAATCAATATTTGCCTTGTTTTTGTCATTTATTATTTTGTCCATAATTGGAATTCTTTGGTTTGTATTGTCGTTTGCAGCAGAATGCTGTGAAAGTGTCGTGCCCAAATTAGTCTTGAATATGTATTGTTTGTTCAAGCTCTGAGGTATCCAGTGTTAGGTTATGAATAAGTTCTTCTATTTGTCTTTCGTTGTATGTATAATCATGTGCGCTTTTTAGAAATTCATTACTTTAATTGTCAATGTCACCAGGGTTGTTGAAGAGATCTGGTTTCTAAAATGTTTATTGAGATGCGAGACAAACCATCTACATTGGTATTGGACTTTCCTTTCTTGTAAGCAATTTCATAATCGTGTTTCAAAAGTTAATTCACCATCTAGTTAATTTTGAGTTACTATTCTTTAGATTGAAAAGCCGTGCCAGTGGGATGTGGTCAGTATACATGAAAAACCTTTGTCCAAATAAATATGATCTAAAATGTTTAGTTGCTCAAACTATGGTCAGTGGTTATTTTCTACTGTAGAGTACCTTGTCTCGGTTTCATTTAACATTTTTGATGCGTATGTAACAGGTCTCTCGTTCGATGTTTCCTCGAGATAATACGACACCTAATGCATAGTTGCTAGCGTCCATGGTCAAAATAAAAGGCTTAGAAAAATCGAGATATTGAAGTATCAGATTGTTGGTCATAGTGTTTCTATAGGTCGCAAACCTTTGCATTATTCCTTATACATTTCTTTATGGGTTTTGTAATTTTGGCAAAATCTTTTATAAAACATCTGTAGTATGCTAGTAGTCCTAAAAATTTTTATTTTCGTATGTGTTCGTGGTATAGGAAAATTGTTTACTGCTGTAATTTTATCTAGGTTTAGTTTGACTTCTGGGGTTATTACTTGTTCCAAGTAAACCACCTTTTTTTTTGTAAAAATTTAGATTTGTCCACAACTGTATTTTTAGATTATAGCATCTGAATGTGTCAAAAATGACTTTTAGTCTTTGCAAATGCTCCTGTGTAGGTATAAGCTAAAGGCGAGACGGTTATTCAAGTATATGCATGATGTCGGCTAGTCCTCTATGTACACGGTCCATAACTTTTTTAAATATGTATATCAGAAAGAAACTGCTTATACAACTTTGCAAATACATTTTCAATTAAAGCGTATCCCCATGGGAATGGCCAAAAACCATTCCCATAAGGATACACTTGAATTAAAAGTGTACTTGCAAAGTTGTTAAAGCAATTTCATGTACTGTTCTGGTGGTCTACCTCAATTTGGTAAAATCTGCTAGCTAAATCTAGGGTTGCTCGACCTAGTCTGTCCATAATTTTGTTTATATTGGGTAAAGGATATTTGTCAGGAATTATCTTTTTGTTAACCTTCGGGTCGTAAATTACGTCTCCATTTTGTTTGTCCAGATGCTTCCCGTTGTTTTTTTTTGGTACTATCCGGTTTACTGATGACGAGGCGATACACTGTCTGATCCAACATTTTGTATATTTGACGTCTGGCCTTGTCCAGTGAATTTCGGGCGCATAGTATGAACTTATAAAAATATTTTTGTCTTTTGAACGAATTTTGTGCTTAATTTCACTCGTAAAGGGGAATTTCCTCACAATAAACTACATCATGATAGTCTAAACAAAGTTTTCAAATTGTGTCCTTTTCTTCTTTATTACAGCAGTTCAGTCTCAGATTTTCCCTTAGTTTGTTGTCACATGAATGGGAGTTCTGCACGTCGAAATTCTTGTCTAATTTGTGAATAAAATTTGTCAACTTTGATTATGGATTTAATATCTAAAAGATCAGTTATTACGGTAACAAAATAATTAATAACATTCTCCAAGGCGTTTGGCATATCTATGTCATTTTCAAAATTTTTGTACCTCTTTAATCTATTAGGGATGTTTCTCATATCAGATTGTACATTTAAATGAAGGGGAATAATTGCATGAGGTATTAGTGCAATCTTGCTTTCATGCTAATCAGTACTGCCACTGCATTAAACCAAAGTTATCAATGACTTATCAAGTGCAATTGATGAATCAATGATTTCGTTTTATGTTTTTAGACTTCAGGTAAGCTTTTGCCGTTATCAATCACACACTGTTAATAGCCAAGCTCCATTATTAAGGCTGCAGTTGTATTACCAGTGGCTCCGTGGTATAGTTGGTATGCATGTGGCTACTATGCCCAAGATCCCAGGTTCAAATCTTAACATGGTCTGCTTGAAAAATGTTAGACGAGCATTTTTCACAAAAATACGCCCTTGTTCGGATTAGAGGTAAAATGGAGGACCCGTGCAGTAACATTACCATTAACTGGTTTGTATGTAAGCTATGCTGCTGTTTGCGATCTTTATATCTGACCTACCAGAACACATTCCACTCATGCAAGCATCATATGTATGCAGATGACTTGCAGCTGTACATGTCAAGCGATGTCTCATTGGTTAACAAAACTATTCAGGAATTAAATAGTAATCTTGTTGCGATGACTTGATGGATAAAAGGTAATGAAATGGTCTTACATGCCACTAAAGTCGAAGAATTATGTGTCGGAACAGAAAATAACTTTTAAATTTGAAGTACTACGATCTTATGATATAGAGCTAGATGATACAGTAATCAGTCTACAAAAAGAACGTGAAATATCACGCTATAGCTTTGGATACCCACCTGACATTTGAGGCACATGTCAACAAATAAAATGGAGCATGTTTTAATAAGATGCATACACTTGATAAATACTAATATCTCTTAAATTCTAATACTAAATCGAGACTATGAAATAGTGTTGTCGTTGTCCTTTGTCACCTTGATTACCGCAATGTGATCTATTATAGTTGAAATAGCTAATGAATATAATTTTGACATTATCAAGTGCTTAGAGTCCCAATATCGCTTTTCAAAATTGTAGGGGGTTTTCGTTTCTATTAGGGTGTAAATTTATTAGATCTTGAACTAGGCAATCTATATCTTGCATAATTTTATAGCTTCAATAAAATTGTCTTTACTTATAGTAGTGAATTGTTTAAGTGTGTTCCATTTGTTTTTTATTATATCTGCAGCTGGGTTGATTGGCACATTTGTGAATAAGGACACAACGTCCAAGGATATTAAATGTTGTAAAGACAATTTTATTGAAGCTATAAAATTATGTTTAAACTCAACCTACTTCACATATAACAACAAAATTTATACCCAAATTTTTGGCACGGCTATGGGATCTCCAATTTCTTTCATTATCGCAAACTTAGTTATGGAAGAACTTGAAACAACAGTAATTCGTACTCTTTACTTTAAACCCCACTTTTTTTAAGCGTTTCGTAGACGATTGCATAGTATGTATCCCAACACAAGAAACTGATGAACTACTAACTAAATTTAATGCTTACCATCCACGCATACAGTTACTTGCGGAAAAAATAAACAAAGCTATTAATTTCCTAGACCTTGAAATACATTATGACAATACAGGTAAAATTTATACCAAATGGTACACAAGAAATGTTTGAACAGAAAGATACCTTAACTTTTGCTGGAACATGCCTAACCAATATAAAAAAAAAATGTAACTAAAAATTTGATTGACAGAGCATTAACATTTACCCACCCATGCTACCGCCCAGCTATTCTAAACAAAATCAAAAATACATTAGATAAAAATGGATATCCCTGTAAATTCTACACACCTATAATTAGAGATAGAATAAATAAACTATATAACACTACAAATGAAAAACACTATAAATAAAAATACACTAGAACAATATGTGAGCATGAATACCATGCCAAAGTTTCGAAATAAATTCAACAGTGTTTAAAGAAATATATTATCCAAATTGTACATAAACCTAATAATACTAATAAACATCTATTCACAAAATTAAAAAGTAACATTCCTAATAAAGAAAAAACCATTGTATATACAAAGTTAATTGTAAAGACTGCGATGGTTCATATATCGGCAATACTAAACAATACATTCATCGTAGAATATATGAACACCAATACTCAATAAGATCACACAAGAGATGCACAGCCCTCGGAAATCATGCGTTAGACAAATTGCATACATTTGACTTTAATAACGTGAATATTTTGGGTAATGAACCTAATGATAAAAAAAGAAATATTTTGGAAATGATCCAGATACAGCGCCATGCAAACAGCATCAACAATAAAGCAGATCACGAACAATTCACGCATATTTACCGCAATATTATAAAGTCATAAATCTAATGACTAACCTTGTATATTAGAAATTAGTTGCAAAATTAGACAGTTTGTAATAATAATATTCTATCAATGTTCCTATACTATCTGCCTAGATAAAACATGTATGTTTTCCATATTATCTTTGCATTGGCAAGCCTGTTTAATATATGTAGTTTCTAACAATAATAATAAATCTATTTATATTCAATAACCAAAGATGTACATGTTGGATTGTGTTCTGTGCTTTATATTAATTGTAGACCAATTACTTCAATATTAATATCTGAGTTGTGCACCAGTTAAATTTTCAGATTAACTTATTATAATTTATTTAAGTTTTAATATTTTTCTATTTTTTGTAGACTTAAACATGTGATCATGGTTTAATATACCGAAACGCGTAATGTTTATATACAAATATTGAAAAGCATTTTTTCATTTATGACCTACATCCCAAGAAATTACACACAAATTGAAATTTTAAAGGTCAAGAATCGTTTTACATATATATATATATATATATATATCCTACTAGCAATTCTGCATCCTTACAAAATTGATACATTTTGGCGTCCCCCAGAAATAACGGAAATAGATATTTACATATATACAATATATTGTTACTTACTTGTTGAAGAAGCCCAAAATCACAAAAAAATTTTAAAATAGTGAAATATATCGATATACACTATTTTATATTTTCCTATCATTCTAGAATTCTTTCAAAGCCATTTATTGTCGCGTCCGTCGTATATCTTCTTTCATTTTACATTAAGATTACTATCAGCTTCCTGCAACGTTGTCGGTAACTATTCCAAGTATCAAAGATGATACTTAGAAATAATACCTTAAGAGAGAGTGAGATATGAGTAATGAGACATTCTACATTTAATCGTTTCGTTATTACAGGCTGGCGAATTCGAACGTGAATCATTCTAAAAATGCTGCGTACGTTTAATACTATTTATTATATTGCCGTACTTTGTGTATCCAATGCGCCGCTAAACTACAATGTATGCATCCTTATGTTCTATAAATAGCAGTATGTATGCAATAAGAGTAATTATGTCATGCTAAATCATTATCATAGCCTTGTATCGTCATGAAGCGGTTTAAATTTCAGATGTATTTTAATATGATATTATTTGTTAAATAGAAAACTTTAATTCTATTAATTCTAGAAAGGTTGGTGATTTTTATCTTATTAATATAAATTGTACGTTAAAACTTGATATTTATTGTGTGGGCGCTTGCTAAATATACTGTAAGCGTCAAATTTAACCCCTCAGAACAGTTTTATTCAAAAAATTTTGCTTTTTTCATACACTATTGGTTTTATTGGTGTAATGGTTATACAGTTATTTAATTGGAATTACTGTGCAATTTAAAATGTTTAACCGTCGGCAATACAGCTGTTCCTGTTCGTAAAATCTTTAAATATTCGTTTTGGTTCGTAAAATATCGATAGAAATGGATTCTAATAAACGTAAAATATGGGTTTAATGTTAAAAGTGCGAGATATTTTTGTAGGAGACTATTAGACGATTGCATATGAAAATTCTAAAAATTTTCTATTGAGTCGTTTACAAGCCATAATGTTTTTTAGTATAGGGGTGACTGCCACCCCCAAGACTGGCTTTCGCGTGCCGTTGGTGGTGTTTATTTTTGTATTATACTATAGACGATTGCTTGTGAAAATTTAAAAAAAAAATTTCCGGCCCTTTATGAGGTACGATTTAGTTTGTTTAGGGATTGCTGCGAGCCCAAATACTGACTTTGATACACCATTGCTGGTGATATTTTTGTTATAGATTATTAAGCATTTCATGAAAAAAATTTGAAAATTTTCTAAAGAGTTGTTTACCAGCTAAATCTTTTTTAGCATAATGGTGGCTGCCACCTCCACAACTGTGTTTGGTGTACTATGGTTGGTGGATATTTGTGTAATAGGGTGCCCCAAAAGTAATGGTCTAAATTGAAGAGTTTGATAGCTGAGATTAAAACCTATTCAAATAACTATATATGTTGTTATCCAATTGTTGATGGTTTCAAAGTTATAACAACGTTTGCATTTTGTGTCAAAATCGTGCAGAACTTCGAATATTAATTTGCAATAAAAGAAATACTGACCTTTTGTAGGTAGTTTGTTTTCTGTGTATGCGTGAATGTTTCGTGTTTAATAAATAAGAACTTCCTCAAACATTTACTTATTATCGCAAGAGAAAATCATAATTTTTCTATAATTTTGGTTCTATGAAAAATTCTGCGTGCTGTTCAAACTAAAATTACTCAAAAAAAGTATTACCATCGAAAAGTGCACACCTATCCAAA
Source organism: Platerodrilus igneus (assembly GCA_036346225.1). Classification (NCBI taxonomy): domain Eukaryota; kingdom Metazoa; phylum Arthropoda; class Insecta; order Coleoptera; family Lycidae; genus Platerodrilus; species Platerodrilus igneus. The sequence continues at coordinate 6,110,248 of JARFIW010001303.1, forward strand.
AAGCTTCATTAATCTAATAACTGGTGGGTCTAAGATTAAATGCATAGAAAATTTTTGGGTAATTTGTAAGCACAATCCTAAAAACAGCACTTTTATTAAAGAATTCATAAGTAAAAGCCAACTTTATTTTTTATAAAATATGAACTCAAAATAATCAAATGTATTTAAAATTCGTTTACAACAAATGTTCGAATGTCCTGCCACTAGTTAAAGATCCTTACCTTGCTTGGAACAGCAAGGGTTCGGCAAAATTCCAAATTTTCCAGGTAAAAAAAACCCGCTTCCTGGCCAATGTAGTACATTCGGGTGGAGCATTGGAAAATCACATATAAGGTTTCAACACGATGGCGCTCCAGCACACAATGCTTGTAATGTTAGGGAACACTTAGTCTTTATATCCCAATCATTGGCACTATCTATTGGCCATCGCGTTCGCCCGACCTCAACCCCCTGAATTACTTCTTGTGCAGTTATATGAAAGAAAATGTGTATAAAACACATACCACAAATGAGCAGGACCTTTGTAGAAAAATACGCGAAGCCGTTGGAAGGCTGAGAGAATCGGTCGCTCCTTCAGGTTTTTAAAATGAAATTTTTTAAGACGGTGTCGTTTATGTATAAGAACTGGTGGCAGGACATTCGAACATTTGTTGTAAACGAATTTTAAATACATTTGATTATTTCGAGTTCATATTTTACAAAAATTATAAGTTGGTTATTACTTACGAATTCTTTAATAAAAGTACTGTTCTTGGGATTGTACCTACAAATTACTCAAAAATTTTCTATGCATATAATCTTAGACCTACCAGTTATTAGATTAATGAAGTTGTTTGGATAGGTGTGCACTTTTCGATGGTAATACTTTTTTTCAATAATTTTAGTTTGAAAAGCACGCACAATTTTTCATAGAACCAAAATTATGGAAAAATTATGATTTTCTCTTGCGATAATAAATAAATGTTTGAGGAAGTCCTTATTTATTAAACACGCAACATTCACTCATACAACAGAAAACGAACTACCTTCAAAAGGTCACTATTTCTTTTATTGCAAATTAATATTCGAAGTTCTGCACGATTTTGACACAAAACACAAAAGTTGTTATAACTTTAAAACCATCAACAATTGGATAACAACATATATAGTTATTTGAATAGGTAGTAATCTCAGCTATCAAACCCTTCAATTTGGACCATTACTTTTGGGACACCATGTACTATTAGATTGCATGTGAATATTATAAACATTTATATCGCATTGTTGACGAGCTACAATTTTTACAGTATAGGGTTTACTACTACCATAAAGACTGATCTGGGCACGGCGTTGCTTCAGGATAGTTTTGAAGGAGACTATTAGAAGATTGCTTGTAGCAAATTAAAAAAACTCTACATTGCAACACTTACAAGCCACATTTTTTTTTTAATATAGGGGTTGATTCTACCCTCAAACTGACTTTCATGCCACGTCGCTGGAGTTTATTTTTGTAATAGAGTAGTAGAGGATTGCATGTGAAAAGTTTGAAAATTTTCTAACGAGTTGTTTACAAACAAAATTTTTTCTTAGTGTAGGGGTTGCTTCCACCCCCTAAGACAATTTGGTGGTGTTGCTGGTGGATATTTGTGTAATATGTTATTATAGGGATTGCATGTGAATATTTTTTGAAAATTTTGTATCATATCGTTCACGAGTTCAAGTTGTTCAGTATAGGGGTTACTACTATCCCCAAGATTGACGTTGACATAGCGTTGCTTGGGAACAGTTTTGAAGGAGGTTGCATGTGAAATTTTAAATATTTTTGATTGAACCGCTTACAAACTATATTGTTGTCTAATATCGGGGTTGCTTTCACCCCCAAGACTAGTTTTCGCGCTCCGTTGTTGTTGTTGTTGCTTTTTTTTTAATGGGGTATTAAGAAATTGCATGTTAAAATTTTTAAATTTTTGTCCAACGCTTTACGAGGTACAATGTATTTAGTTTAGAGGTTGCTGCCATCTCCATGACTGGCTTGGCACACCATTGCTAGTGGATGTTTTTGCTATAGATCATTAAGCATTGCATGTAAAAATTTCAAAAATTTTCTAACGAGTTTTTTATCACCTAAAATTCCTTAAGTGTTGGGGTTGCTGCCATCCTCATGAGTGGGTGTAATGCACTGTTGCTAGTGGATGTTTGCGCAATATACTATTAAAGAACTGTGTGTGAATATTATGAAAATTTTGGATCGCATCGTTCACGACTACAATTTTTTACAGAATAAGGGTTACTGCTACCCTCCAGGACTGACTAATACAGCATGGTTTGATGATAGTTTTGAGGAGACTATTAGAATATTGCATGTGATGATTTTAAAATTTTTGCGTAGCACCGTTTACAAGTTACTTTTTTTTTAATATAGGGGTTGATTCCACCCCCAAAACGTTGCTGGTGTTTATTTTTCCAATAGAGTATTAGACGATTGCATGTGCAAATTTAAAAAAAATAAATTATCCAGCTTTTTAGGGGGAACACTTAAATTAGCTTGGGGGTTGCTGCCACCTCCAAGAATGACTTGGGCACATCATTGCTGGTGGATGCTTTTGTTACAGACTATTAAGCATTGCATGTTAAATTTTTTAATTTTTCTATCGAGTCGTTTAGGAGCTAAAAATTTATTTAGTATAGGAGTGTTGCTGCCCTCATAGATAGACTTTTGTGTTTCGCTGCTTGCAAATATTTTGTAGTATGTGATTAGAGGATTGCACTTGCAAATTTTTAAAATTTTCTATTGAGCCGTTTACGAACTACAATTTTTGTTGAATAAGGGTTGCTGCTACCCTCAACACTAGCTTTTGTGCACCTTTGCTTATGCATTTCCATTATAGACAATTAGAGGTTGTTTGCATGCAAACATTTTGAATATTTTCTATTGCATCATTTAATAGCAACAATTTATTTAGTGTGGGAGTCGTAGCTACCCCTTGAGTAGTAGGGTAAGGTAGAACTATTTACAGAATTATAAGTGCAGGTGTATTCAGAAACAATTCGCAAAATTGGAAATATTTGTTATCAATATATAAATTATATTTTCTAAACTTCACAAAAATTTTGCTGGGAAACAGTGAATAACTTCATACAAATATATAAATGCGATATCACATCATATAAACAGGTCCATAAAACCTAAGCATTAAGCTAAAAATTTTAAATACTCAAACACTTAATATATATTAGCGAATAAAAGTTTGCAGCAAACTCTATGGACGCAAGGAAACTGCTCGTCGCACTATCTTCTAAGCAGACTAACTGGCGCCATGCTATGTTGCCATTTAGCAGAGTTGTAAAGATGATAACACAATAGAATATTCTGTATATTAAAACATATTCTGTGGTGCTCTCAGCGGAAAATCGCTAGACTAAAACTATACGATTTCTGTACATTTTCTTATCAATTTTACGTCCATTTTGTGTTTCTTAAATATTTAAAATAAAAATCTGTACAAAAACCTATTGACTTTGACATATTCCAAATCTTACCAATTTGGGTCTTCTTCCATTTAAACATCTTAGTCAAGGAAGCGCAATGTCAATAATGCCAAAAAGTGAAAAGTTGTATCTTGCGTCCGATATACGGTAGTAAGTTTACAAGGGACGCAAGTCTGAATGCAAATTCGGTCTATCGGGTGCAAAATGATAGTAGGATGTGTGTGTATATATATATATATATATATATATATATATATATATATATATATATATATATATATATATATATATATATATATATATATTGTATTAATATATGCAACTTTGATTTTTGCATTGCTCTAGTTTATTACTCTGTTAAACGTTTTACGAATTTTAATTTCATAACTTTTAAATTCATCATTGTATAAATACATATTATTCAAATTGTACCAAAAATTATTTCTATAGATATACACTAAGTCCTCGATTCTGAGTGACATTAATCTTTCTGCATCAATGCTGAAACAACGTGTTTGCTTAGCAATTGATCGAGAGATTTATGGAGAACTAAAAGAAGAGGAAATATCTGATGAAGATTACTTACAGTGTTCAAACTGGTAAGTTTTTTTTTTATTATTATTATTAAAAGTTTCTACAGATGTTTAATTTAAAACAGGTGCTGGTCAAGATTCTATTCCTGTTGTATTCAGTATCATATTGTTGGTTTAAAATTATTAGGTTTGTTGATAATGCCAAATGTTGAAGGAGTAGTACTATTAAAGAAATTCATGTTTTCATTAATTCGACCATTGGATGCCTTGGAGCACCTAATGCTCTTTCCAGATTATTCCACTGTTGAACAGTTTACAGATAATCCTGCTCTAACTGAAGGTAATTTAGTGTTATGGTTGTGCACATTGCATTATAAAAAGAGTCTTGATACACATTTTATATTTGTTGTGGGACATTTATTGTAATATGTAGGTAGCATTGACTATTAAATTAATTGATAAAAGAATTTATCAGCAAAACCTTCAGAAAACTGAAGTGCCACACCAAAAGTATAATAAACTATTACCAACATAAAACACATTCACTCTTATGATAAGTTGAAAAATAACTCTGCCACAGAAACAAGGCTGTTTTGAATTCAAAGTAGATCAGCTGTAATGAGAAGTTGAAAAAATAAGGTGACTGCAAAGAAAGTAAGATCATTATAAGCCCAACATTTTGTGTTTAAAATTGTAAATAGCCTTAGCAATAGGTTCAATATCTAAGGAGACAAAAAGTTAAATAGTAGTAAATGCAAATTAGACCATTTATGGAGAAAAATTAAAGAACCAAAAGACAAACTAAATAGTTCGAATGCTAATAATTACAGTGTAATAAATTCTGGACTTCACAACATTGATTGGACTGACTTGCTGTCATGTGATAATGTAAATATGAATATTAAGTTATTCTATAATGGATTGTATAAAATTGCTGAAAGGAATGTTAAAATGAAAACAAAAATTCATCCAATTGGTTTTCATCTACAAACGAAACTACTTAAAAATAAATACAGGTTACACAATCGCTATAAAAGGTACTGAAATAAACTTGACTGTCGAATTTTGAAGTTTACGTAAAAAGGTGAAGCCATCTATTAAAAGTGATTACAACTGCATTTGATTTTTTCCAATGTTACATCCGAAGGTACTACATAGGCCAGGAAGCAAGTTTTTAACCTGGAAAATTTTGAAATTTGCGGAACCCTTACTGTTCCAAGCAAGATAGGGATCTTAAACATGCATGACAATACTGACACGGGATCTACTTTTACGTCTCATCCGAACGACAGCGTTTAGATACGTACAATACTGAAAAATAAGCAGGGTTTGGTTAGTTTAAAATTGTCGTAAAATTGTCGATAATTACGTCAAAACTACTATGGCAGCGTTGTAATGAAGTATGATATGAGTATGATTTTTAAAGCACATCTGATTAATGTACTTTCACCTAACTGAAAGTAGGCATATGAATTCTTAATGTATGTATGTGTTTATGCATGTATGTCGTTTCTTTGCCTTTGGGAAATTTTAAATTCTGACTCCTGATTCGAGTAGTTTTGAAAAAAAGATTAGGCTTAAATTTCGACATTGATATTTCCTCATGAACACTTTTAAAATGGTGGTCAAAATATGAAGCACTAAACTAATTTTAAAGATTTATGTTTAAAATTAAATGGAGTTTTAAGTTGTTCGCAATATCGACTAGAATAATCTAGCCTCAAAAAATTACGATTAAAAGTACTCAGTAAGAATCATGTCATAAGCATCCTCTACAAGTCGAATATAAAAATATATTAATTGGATGTCGGCTTAAAAAACATATTCATATTATACTTAAGTATATTATTGCCATAGTAGTTTTGACTTACTTGTCTAAAATATGTAATTTTTTAACGCCCTGTGTCTCGCATACATTTGCCAATACGCCAAGTTTTTGCTATTTTACGGTAGTCTACTTGCCCCAGCCAAAGGCTATCTTGTTTTTGAAGCAGAGTGCATATAATTTATTGCAAACTTAGTTACATTATAACATTATTACTGATTTGTAGGTCCCAGAGAAAAATATATTTTGAAATAGTTTGCATTTAAATACATGCTTTTCTTGACTGACCGTAATAAACCTACAGAAACAGTAGATGCGGTTAGTAGTTTTTCTCAGTTTCTAATTATCTTGCAAAGACAGAGGATGATCTTGGAAATATTCTGCAAATTTTGTTGTTGTATCACACGCAGTTGCTTTTGTTTTGCGTTCTATGGTTTTTAGAAAAAATGAAGGATGTATTTTTAACACCATTTTGTCTCCAACTACTTTCCACCAAGTTTCCGTCATTTTCGTATTCAAAAATGCTGACAGGTGTTTATGCGAACGAATTGCAATGTTTGCCAGTTGCCCTAATAGATTTGTATATGCTGTTTGGAAATGTTTTCGAGAATGTCTGCGAATGAGCAACAATGTGTACGAATGACAACGTTTGTCAAGATATTTCCGGCTTTATGCGAATAAGCGATGGAGCATGCTAAGCCCTTTCTTTTTTTATGTCTAGGCGTATACCTGTTCCTCGTCACCCTAGTTTAGGTTTAGAAAAACAGCAGTTCAAACCACTAATATTAATTTGATGGAATGAATATAGAATAATAACAGTAGACATAGTGACCAGGTACTCCAAAACCAACCCTGAGATAATCTTAAAGTGCTGATGTCAATGAAATATTTGGATAGAGACCAGCATTTTGGAAAAGTACAGTTTTATTTATGTAGATGTATAATGCCATGCTAATTTACTGCTGCTATTTTATAAAGGTTACTGCTGTACTTGTTTGTTTTATACGGATTACAACATACTTTACTTTGCATACATACAACCTTTTTGATTTGGTTTATAGTAGGTTTTTACTTAATTTGTGAATACTGAAAATCAGTAGTGTTAAATTGAAAAATAGCTCATAAAAATGTGTATCTTACTTTTTTGGAAAACTTGTTATTTAAATAAAAAAATTAGATTTTGTACTTAAATTGTTTTGTTGTAGACCTGGATGTGACTGAAGATGTAATTAAATTAATGTTAGTGATTGATTACTTGAATCAACAGTTGAGTGACATTTTTAAAAACATTTTTGATAAAGAATTGGCACAGTTACGATTGCCCGATATTGTTATGTCTGAACTTATTAGTGAAATTTTAACTAATATGGATGAAGAGGTTTGTAGTATTGCATAACTGTCTTTGTGAACTATTTTTTTTACAGTTCACTGCAGTAATTGCTCAGAAACTGAGTGATTGTAGAGATATTTATCAAGCAATGCATAAATTATTGGAATTATTGAGAGTGGAAAATTATTGTTCATTATTAAACAATGGGGAGGACACCGAATTTAACAAACCTTCAGCATCATTTAATCACCTTTTTAGCTCTGCCTTGGGAATTTCGTTTGTTACACAAAGTATATATCAACAAGCTGCTCTTCGGTAAACTTTATAAGTATAATGCAATTTCTAATTTGTTGTATTACAGCTTTGCAGTGTGCCGTAATTTATTGGTAATTCAAAATATTTTATTAGAACGGGGGGAGCATGAATGGAATGCATTAGAAGCTGTAAGATCTGTTTGTCTACCAGAAATTGTTGTTTTAACACAAGCTACATATTCCACTATGTATTTAACTACTCTTACTGCAATGCCATCTTTACCTCTGTAAGTTACATTTCTATTTTGTAATTCTAATATGTTTATTTTCTGTAAAACAGAGAAGATATGATGCAGCGTTTATTACCCTTAAAACTAAGTCCTGTGTTCAACCTAAAAAGCAATCCTATGCACATCGTTTCATTATTAGAATTGTTTATTCATTCAACGGGTGGTTTTGAAGCACATAAGTTATTTTCAAAGTTACAGGCAGAAAAAGGTTCTCCTAATTGGCAATTTTTACTATTACCATATACGGATATCATAACACATCTCATGTATCCTTTGATAAAATGTTATTTATTCGAAACGATGCACAATACATTCGTGAAGTATATTATATTGGACTGACTGCAGTTTGGTTAAAATATCAAAAAGTTGGGGTTTTGTTAGTTGACTTGGCAGAAAGGTAACAGTTCATGTTCGATATACTAGCTTAATTACATATAGTATAGTAGGAACCACGAAAGAAGTCCTCTACGTCATAGGCGTCTAACTCAATTCAAAACATACGTTTAAGATTATTTAAAGGCTTAACTAATATATATGATAAAGATAGGAATACGATTTGTACGTGTTTTCAGTAAAGACATACGTGAACATGTTAATCTGGGAAAATGACAGAGAAGAGTATATGTCGGTATGTTTTGAACTTTATATACTTAACAGGCTAACCTTTGGTATAAGTATGCCGTTTCTTTAAAATAGGATATCTTTTTTTTGGTTTTTTGTAAATGGAATATACTTTTTAAAGTTTTAAAAGAATTACTGAAAATTAAGTGTTTGGTGTAAAGATGTCATTAGTCAGTTTATTAGGACGTAAACAAGACAAAATATTAATTTTTTCATAAAGCACGGTTGCCAAAGTTATCGTACCGAGAACGATTTTAATGCAGTTGCCGTAAATAGTTTATATTGCAGTTATTGTACGTTTCTATTCAGATCAATATATGTAACTTAATTTATGAAAATGCGTTTTATTTTAACTGAATTCATTAAACTCATAAAACAAGAGGATGCCAATTTAAAAATAGTTAAAGCAACTATATGAAAATAAAATATTATTGGCAACCATGCTTCATTATGGTTTGTAGATGCGCGAAGCTTGACGGAAACTTCTGAATCGGAATATTTAGTGGGTATTTATGAACTTAAATGCTACATTGACTTAATGTTTTCAACTTAATTTGTACAAATACAAGTGATGACGCAGACGACTTCTTTCATGGTTTCGACTATATCAATAAAACTTAATTTCTCGGTTTTATTTTATGCACCTAAATTGTTTGTACATTGAACTTGTTTTGACATTTAATGCAAAATTAGAATAAGAAGATTTTGCCAAGTGATCAACCACTATACGAAAATACACCAAAGTGGCATAAAACCTTAACATTGAATTTGTGACGGAATGAGTTCTATAACAGGTTTAATTTAAGTATTCTATTGAATACTTAAATTGAATATTGAATACTTAAATTGAATATTGAATACTTAAATTGAATAAAAATTGAAAAATTTGAAAAAAAATATTGAATACTTAAATTAAACCTATTTTTAGAGTTGTTTTCTTGACTATAGCAAAAATTACTCACTAATTCAAATCAAATTTAAGCAGCATTCAAAGTTTTAAGTTTTGTTGTTTCTAATTTTCGTAAAAACAACTTGCTATGATTTCAAGAAAAAGTCAAAACTCATGTAAAATTACTGAACTTTCCTTAATTTTATTAGATGGCCAATTAGTGATAGCACAGTGTTTGTTGAATGGCTTTTAAGCAGTGGGCAACATGTTTGGTTACAGCAATATGTACGATTATTGTCTAATTGGTGCGAGTGGAACAATTGTACAAGTTAGTAATAGAACTTCTAACTGAATAGATTTTAAAAGAATTACTTACAGGAAATTTTTTGTTGGCCGTGTCTTTAATAACTACTGGAGAATTTAATAAAGCTGAAAAATTATTTTTAGAAGCTCAAAAAGGAATTTTTTCTGAGAAATTTTTTCATAAAAGAATTGCAGTATGTACAGATTCTGAAGAAGATCAAAAAAGTAGTTGTGTGAATTATTACTTGAAGGTACGTATACAAAATTCCTTTTGCAGATATAGTGCCACCTTAATGGAAAATACAAATTAACTTTAACCATGTATTGAATATAATTATAAAAATGTCTTATTATATTTTTATATTGCCAAACTAAAAACCGCATTATCATAAAGTATGGGATATACTTCCAACTTATTGGATTTTATAACGGATGAAGTTAAAAACAAAAGGTAAAAGAAATAAAATGGTTTAAATAATAGTATGTGTTTGGTTACCGCAAGTGCTTGCTATTACCTCTTGGTATTGCAAAATCACTGTTCGCTCTTCCAGATTGAATATGGCATTATTCAACATTTCTGATTGAATTGCACTTACTTGTCCCCTCACTGCCTTTTAATTTCTCCAATGTTAACTCAGTGCTGACGTTAACTGTGAAACCTTGTGTTGTAATAACAATTTGTGAGTTGCGAAACTGTGAAACCTTGTGTTGTAATAACAATTTGTGAGTTGCGAAAGTACTTTACTAACATGCTTGTAATTAGAATTAAGCATTGTTACAGGTAAAATGTGCATGAAATTAATTAATTTTTATTTGCCCTGAAGCAACGAGGACCTTGTTACAATATAAGGGTGTGTCGGCTAACTGCAGCGATGCAGGAGTGGGTTCCTATGGATAAATTGGAAAAGAAAATAAAGAAAAATTAGGAAATAGGAAAATAATAAATAACACAGCTTAAATATAAAAATTCTACATTACATTAACATTTATCCTAAACAGTGTCTCTCTGTCAAAATGGAAGGGCATCAAATAATCTGTCGCAGCAATTTCTTATGATGTTATCTCTATACAGAAGACTGTTTTTCCGCATAAAACTCCCTTGCTTCGGTCATAATTAAATAAATATAGTAAAATAAAATACTTTTTCCAAATAAGATACCATCACTAGGGTAGCTGGATATCCTCTACAATCAACTAACTTTACCTAGTTCTTAAATGGGTTCAAATAAAAACTCAACCTAAACTTAAACTCTATTAACACAAAATAATATCAATAAACATGCAAATTTTTCTTTCTTAAAAAACAATTTCTTAACTGCAACTCTGGCCAGATATTCCTAAAATAAATTCTACAGAAAAACATTAAAGTACTCCCTATCACTAAACAATGCCTAAAGAAAACATTAAAATACATTCAACAATAATAATTCATTGTAAACTTTTCTTGTTTTCCATATGAATCATGTAACATTATAAATCCCAATTCAGTTGTCAACACACTTAATAACATAGAAAGCAATCTTTTCGTTCTACTCTGTCATTTTGCATTCCAAAAATACTGTGTTATACTTTTACTAACATTAAATTTCACCAATAAAGCTTTCATTTTAGACTTAATATAGACAATTCCGTCACTAGTTAGTCTGACCAAATAATGATTTTCACTTCATTAATTTTTTCTTTCTAAAATACATAACATTGACATTTAAAAATTCATAATATTGTTTTTAAAATGTTACATAAAGACTCATAGTAGTACTCACTTTTAAATTCCAGGATTTGCAACAGCTATTAATATTTTTCTCTCATATTTTCTTATATATCCAAACACTGCAACTCTCCGACTCCAAACACCACAAAATTTCAATTGAATGGAGAAATGACTCATCAGGTCCTACCCCTTTGTTATCATGACATTATATCAACGTGCACACATTTATGAAACTACTCTGTCACTTGGAGATGCATTACTCATTCTACATGTCGCCTGCCATCTATTCCTTTCTGGAATGCAATCAGAGTTTTCTTATAGCTCTATATTTTCACGTACTGTTCAATTCACATTATTTCACTTTCTCATATATTTTTATATATTTTTCATATATTTCATATATTTTTATTGTGGAGGATACCGCTACAAAATGGGTAGAATTGTTTACTTTGGTTAGAACGATAGCAGAAGAGTGTGCTGTCACTCTTGTAGACGAAATATTTCTTCGTTATGGCATACCTCGAAAGATTATTTTGGATAATGGGGTACAGTTTGTATCTGCTGTGATGCAGCAGATTTGTTATATTTTGGATATTAAGGAATCGTTTACTTCTTTATATTACCCATCAGCGAATATGGTAGAACGCACAAATAGGGATTTGAAGCCAAGACTCGCAATGCTTGTGAGTATGGACCACAGAAATTGGCCTGTAAGGTTACCCTCTATCCGTTTCGCAATGAATCCGGTTTGGTGTGAAACAACTGGTTATACTGCCACGTATTTGTCATTTGGAAGACAAATTCGGACCCTTGATGATGTTAAAAATGACATAAAAGTTGTATTGGAGAGTGACACTTTTGTGTCACAGATCTCCATATTTAAAGAAAATGGTCGAAACTTGGCCTGACGCGAAATTTTGTCTATGCTAATGCCAAATGATGCGAAGTAGAAACCTACAAGGTTGGAACTTTAGTGTGGTTTACCACTCGTGCTATGAGCAATTTGGCAAAGGAGAAAACGTTCAAGTTTTACCCTAAAAGAGACGGTCCTTACCAGATTTTGAGAGTTGTCTCACCTGTCAGTTATGAAGTCGGAAAAGTTTGTTCTGGAGTTTTACATATCTCTTGAAATTTATCACGTGTCTTCTCTGACCCTCGCTAATATTGACCCTTCAGAGAAACCCATTGTTGAGTTGCATTTACGAGGTAAATCAAAAGTGAAAATTGTTAGTATGCCGATCACTTCTCAGGACGAGTGTGCGACCAGGAGGGCATACTGTAACAAATACAATACGTCTGCCCCTGTGCATAGTGTACGTTCCAGACGAACCTAGGCCAAGCGTGCCTTATCAACAGTCAGTCGGTCAATTAAATTAAATTAAACACGTACAGTAGAAAATTTCATATACAAAAACATAGCTATATTGATATTAAGTAAAACTGCTAAAGTATTTATCCTAAAATTTAAAGCTTAGGCATATGTATTTAAACAAAATCATTTTCAAACTTTATGTGTCCAGAAAAGTGACAGTGAAGTTTTACTAATTTTGCTAACCCTGAAACTACAACTATATATCATAATTTTAGTGTATTATGTTACATGACCATTGAAATTACACAGTTTCAGTAATCAACAAAAAAATATTCTACCCTATTGCAAAGAAAATCCAATATAAATAATTGCACCAAATAACTAGATATTGGTATAGCACTTTGAAATATACAACAACTACACCCACTAAGAATTTGTTCAAAAAAAGGTGTTATGTTCAATTACAACCTGCCGAACGGTTTTGTTTATTTTAAGGTTTCTTATAAATACCCCCGCGCCTTCGTTTTAATATTCCGTAACTACTTGTCATAAGAAACGCCGCTGATGGTACCTGCTAATTAAATCTATCAATCTATTCCTTTAAAGCGCTTCTAAAACACTAGAAATAAATGCTTATTAAATATCCTGTATGTTTTAATTTATACAACAATTATCTTGTGGTTATAAACATTGCTCTTGTAACAGAACAACAGTTTATTTATCCAAAACATAGCTCTCAGAAAAATTATTCTAGCAAATATATTGAATTATCTACAATTGGTAATTTCTAAAGCCTGCATTCGTTCTATTTTTAAACAGGAATACAAGTTTGAATAAGAAGAATCCTTCAAAAGTACTTAAAATAAGAGCCGATGTTTTACTCGTTTCTATATCATAGTCTACTGCTGTTGGAAAAGAAACAAATCCTAACACTGCTGAAGGTCTCCTTCAGTTTTTTATTATTTCTTGTTGTTGATAGTACTAATTAAGTTTAACTGCTACCGCTTATGAGGTTTTTTTTTTGTTTTTATGCCACCTGTTTCAGACACACTACTTCTATGCATGCTGGCTGTCGGAGTGCATTTCGACGGTAATCTGCTGGTGATCATGAAAATTCAAGTAAGTAATGTATTTCTGTTTACTTATAAACGGTTGTAATTCTTTTTTATTGTGCGTAATACTGATTAGAAATCCCTTCGGGATAATTTTTCCCATAGTAATTAATATTTTTGTCGCGGACAGATTTTGAATATCGTTATTTTATTTGTTTATACCACCTGTGTCCCTTGTACAAATTATACCTTGTAAATAAAATTTATACCCGAATGCCTCCTGCTTTTTCTTAAGCAAACAAAATTTGGTACACCCTGACTCACCCCTCTCCGTTTTTGCAGCTAGCTCGGTTTATCTAGTTTTTTACTGATTTTTTTAATATATGTTTCCCCTCTTTTCAATGTAATACATGTTAAATAAAAATACAAGGAACTGAAGACATTTATATTTTATGATAGTTTAACATGCTTGATGATCGGATTTAGGAATACAGTTTACTTACTCACAGAACTTCTGATGAGTTTTTCAGTACGCCCAATAAATTTGGCATATTAGGCAATATCTATCCTCATCCAAAATTGTAATTTGCGTCAAAGTTCTGATTTGCTTTCCTAATCGATTTGATCATTTTGCTTGCGGATTTTCCATACACTTGCATTTGCAAACCTCCTAATTATAACATCTGCTTTCAAGTCGCTGCTTTTCTACTCGAGGCAATGCAAATAAGTAGGGATTTGCCCTAGGTACAATATCCATCTTTTTCTAACTTGCAGCAACAATCTATATATTTCTGTAGATTTTTGGGAACAATATCGTAATAAATTGACTTCCTTTTCCACCAGCAACAACCCGTTTATAGTTATTACTATCGAAATAAAAAGTTCTGACCCATGACTTCAGAAGCTCATTCTCTAAAAAAGGCAGAACCAGAGTTAATTAAATTCCAACAGTATGTCAACAACCTACCTGCTATTTGCTGGTGAAAGTTTAAAGTTTTTCAATAAAATTCTTGGAGAGATGTCCTAATTATTAAGCAAACAATTTCAAATTACATGAAACTTGAATGTCATATAACTGAGGCATTTTTAAAAGATTTGATCATGTTACATTTTATTTGTTATTACTCATATGCGTTTCGGAACGTTAAATGTAGAATCGGTGGATTTGGCAGGACATAAAATGTAACCGACAAATTCCATTGTTATATATTGCAGTTACATAAACTACCAATAATTGTAGTATTGCCTAATCAAAAAATGGCAGTGGTTATAAATTGAAAATTTAACTATTATTATAAAAGAGAAACATCAAGACAAAGTGCACATCACGATTTACATGAGCAGAAATTCATGCCACATTGACCATGGAAATGGTCTATATTGCAACTTTTAATTATTCTAACTTGTAATTACTGCATCTTTCTCAGGATTCTGTACTTTTGGTCTCATCTACACACTCAATTTAACAAAAATCTTCTAAACAAAATTTGCACCACTTATTAAATTCTGAATTTCTTATATACATTATTAAAGTAGTATGTCACTTGTTATGGGTGAAATATGCATTAAAAGAATTAAATTTTGAATTGCCCTGAAGGTGCAGGGACTCCGTATCAACATAAGGATGCGTCGGCTAACTGCATGATTTGGAAGTGGGTTCTTGTGGATAAATGAGAAAAGAAAATAAAGAAATACAAAAATAATACATAACAGGGTTGAAATTTAAAAATTCCCATTACATTAACATTTACCCGGAACGGTCTTTCTACTGTCAAAATCGAGACGTGCTAAACAGTCTGTCACAGAATAATTTTCATGTTATTTCTATGTAGAAGACTGTTATTCCACTTAAAAATCCCTTGCTTTGGTGTCCTAAAGTTGGTCATAATTCAAAAAAATAAACTTTACAAATCATTGACTTTACCTACTTCCTAAATAAATTAGAATTAAAATCAACCTAAACTTAACCTCTATTAACATAAAAAATAATTTTAGCGCACATACAAATATCCTCTCCTAAAAACAAATTCCTATCCTTAATTCTGGCCAGGTGTTGCTAAAATAAATCCTAAAAGAAAATCTTAAAGCAACTTAATTATGACATTCATGAATCTGAAGTTATTGACAATGTCATTCATAAAACAAAAAAAAAAACAGTTGCATATCAACTTTGTGCATAAAAAAAACTCTATATTCACCATGATATTCAATTAATGAGCTACGTCAAAAAATGTCAAACATATTTATGTCCAACTTTGCATATAAATTATACATACAATATTACTTACAGTTGATTATTCTAATTTAAGGTTCAGAATATCTAAACTACTCCAGCTTCCATTATGTTAATAATCTACTTCCTGGTTTTTCCATCTTTGAACAACCCCAAAAGCATCAGATTTGTATTTCCCGCACCACCCAAGCATTACAATTTATTTATACATGCACCACACTTAAACATAACCTCACATTTTTCAATAATGAAAATCCGTTTAATCCTACGGGTAGTAGGTAGGTACCTTTAAAATAAAATATTTTTATCTTCAATAGTTGTTTGTGCCAGTTCATATTTAAAAACTTTTCATTTAAATATTAAACTTGTTTATTGCAATGTATCATCAATGGAATTAATGGTAAACTGAAACTTTTTTTGGTTTTCTTTAAATTGGAATATTTTGCTTTAAGTAGTGTTTTGTGTGTCAGTATAAAATTTGATAATTTAGTCTCTATGGAATTTGCATGTATATATAGTGTGTAAATTAACACATTCACTTTCCCCTAAAAAAAAAGAGCTGGTTGCCCAAGTGCCATCATAATTGTTTTTAACAAAATATGTAGTGACTTTGATTTATGTTGCATATAGATTCTAGACTGAATATCCGAATTTTGTTTTCTAAAAAAACCAAAAACCCACTAGGCACATTGAGGACACGGAGCAATGAACACACCTGTGATGTGTTTGTGTTGCATGATTCCAAAAGTGATTATGTTATTATATAGATCATAATTTGCATCTTTTTTGGAGGATTAACCTCTTTAGAAGGTCCCCTCGTCTTGGATCCATGACATCTATAACAAAGAAAAATATATATGGATACTGTGTGCCCATAATGCATTTAGTGTGGTCATAACGTGTGGATGAAATCTAAATTACATTTATGTAAGAATCGCATATGTACATTATTATTATAATACCATTATTGGTTTTAAAAATTATAACATAATACTTACCACTACAAAATGTGAAACTAGTATTTTGGAAAATCGTGTGCAAAATTAATTTCAGGTTTGACTTGAACCAGCTACTTTTTTGCAAGGTTAAGGCACTACTAGCCCGCTCTGATCTTTTACTATTTAATTTCAGCTATGCTTCACTCTAGAATCTACTACTACATGCGTGATGCAGTGAGGACATGCTCTATAGCATAAGGTGAATGTTTGCATTGAGGGCAGCAAATGTGTTAAATGGTTAGAAAGTTGAATATAGTGGCCACTATATAGTTTTCCACAAATACGTCTTTTGATAATTAAATTGACTAATGCTATGAAGTGTATAATAGCATATTAACATTATAAGACGTCATGTATTACATTAGTTCCAAAATATTTGAATCTCAATTGTAAGTAACCTAATTCCAAACTTAAAGAAAATAACACCGCCCATAAGAGTTTAGTAGTAAAATTTACTGTTAGCAGTTATTTAAATTTAAAGGACTTAGTGAATATCGCCTATTCGTAAAAACTAAACAGCTCCATTTAGTTAGATCATTTTACACAAATAACTAATTTAGATACTCACCCTAATCTACAACATATTGAGCTATCATTAATTCTCTTAAAATCCATTGTATTTGGTAGTAACCTTTATAAATTAATTTTTTTAATTCATATACATACTATTTTAGCAATAATCTCAAATTTTTCGTACTATTGCATTGCAATTAAGTTGAATCTTGTATATAGTTTGTACTTGAATTTTGCTTACCAAGATTCGGTGATTTTTTTACTGCTAGTATGACTCTTTTTACATTTTTCTCCGATTTATCCTCTATTATGTCCGATTCTATACGACCTAAATAAAATTAATATTAAGTAATTACCAATAAAAGTATCTTAACAGATTATGAAACCTCACCCTGATATATATTGTTTCATTTTGGAAAACAATTTCATCAAAAGGGTATACTATAATAAAAAAAAGTATTAGAAAGTACTTTGATAGTGTAATCGAGGTGGAATTCTAATGAAACTGAAAAATTCAAAAATAAGTAACAATATGAAAAACTACTAGAATGTGGCGACAATTTGTGTCTAACAGCATTCAATGCACATTTGCACTTATTTTTTTGATTCACCTCGTTTATAATATGGTCTTGCATTCAGTGGCAGCTTGTCCTATATGGCAGGTTGGGTGGCGTCTCATCAGTAAATTTGCACTACATTTTTATATGAATTTGTAAAACATGTTTAACTGTCTATTACATTATGAATAATCCTATTTAAAATTAAAGCATGATGCAGCAGTTTCTTTATGGAATTGTATAACTTTAAATTTGAAGTGAGTGAGTTTTATCCCCACTACTAGTTTTATAGGCAGCTGCATGAATTTCCTTAATTTTAGTACAGTTGAATGTGCGAATTCATCATGTCAGCACGCGAGATGTGCTTTGTTACATCATCATCATTAGGTCTTCAGTCCTGGAACTGGTTAGACGCGTACCATCATTGTTTCCTATTCTGAACTAACCTACAGATTTCCCTGAAATTTGCACAGTCTGCACCTATCACTATCTGATTTAGGTCAACATCTACCTCTTTTTTTCTATCTCTGCTTGTAATATATCCCATACTATTACCCAAAAATCCCTTAGAACGTATTCTGCCCTTCTATTTCTCTTATCTTTTTCCCCAGATATCCTTGTTTCCCTACTATTTCTATAATCTATTTGTTATTATCTTTGTCTGTCCATGCTATCGTCCTCATACATCTGAAGCACAGCATTTCAAAAGACTGTGTATACAGCTCGTTCCCCTTCTATTGTTTTCTAATTTTATGCCCTATTTCACCGAGATTCAGTGAAGGGGAGTAAGCAACCTGTGGCTACCAAGATCCCCCAACACTTAGATATTTGCCGAAATAATGGTTTTCCAGTAAATCCTTTCACACACTTAACATTATTTGAGAATGTTGTCCAACCAATTCTTGTAGTTACTTATAGTAATCATCATGTTTAAGCACAGTTATGCTTTGTTACAATTGTGTTTAATTAATTACAATAGCTTAAAATATTCGATGTATTATATAATTGATGATACATAATGCTTACTTACGAGTATGTAAATGTTACATTCAAGAATACAATTTGTGTATTATTTTTCTACCAACATCGTTATCAAGAATCATTCAAGTTGAGAATCCTATGGTATTATTTTCAATTAACATTTAGTCTTACTAATATTGCATTTTTATGTATTGAACCAGTGCAGTTATATACAGTATCTGTAATGCTACATCAAAACATTTCATATAAAAACAAAAAAACTATTCTAATTTTCCTCACGGTATTTCCACATATTAAAATAGTACCAGTTAATACAAGGATGTTGCGAGAGTAAAATGGGTGAATCTTTAATATGTAATAAAAAAAGAGTAATTTGAGGCAAAGTAATAGTCATTGATTTGCATAATTGTATAAACGCTGTGCTGAGAATTTCTGTAAAGTGTGAGCATCATGAGCTTTAAATTCCAATGTTTGTTTTTGTCTCGTCTTCGGGCAATTTTTGCATGTTGTTTTTAATGGGCGTGGACAAATGAATCAAGATATAAATTTAATCAATTGAAAATAGAACAAGGTTATCTAAGTATAACGATATATAACTTACCGAAAGCTGTTCTGTGTCATCGGCTTGTCATACCCGAGTCACTATTGCTTAAATGAGAAATTTTGTAAGTGAATTGATTTAGGCATCTTTCTAAAATTCATACAGATAATCAGTACGTACACGTTTTTCTGAACTAGACGAAACATAATAATTTTGATATCTGTAAACAGTCTTGTTGCATCAACATTAATAATTTGTAGCATATTCAATAGTTATTTACGTGCCAAGCTTGGAAAGTGGTACTTTACAGGACGAGCATTTGGTTTTCAGGGCAACGCCAAATGTGGAGCCCTGTGAGGACACTTTCCGAGTGTGACGCGTAAAAAATTTTTTGTACAGCTGCATAAAATTTGACAATAATAGCACTACAACAATATTTAAAATTTTAAATAATTTACAAACTTGTAACAATTCATTCACAAGAACTTACTGACAGATAGAAACAGTACTGTCATGGCCTCTGTTGTAACATGCCTACTTTGTTTTTAATGTTATTGTTCACATATGAGCCCCTGCAATCATTTTTTCGACTTTTTTGTCACTTTTTCGATATCTTATGTCACTTTATCGATATAGCTCGACAACAACATATTTTCCGAGCTGAGAAATGATCGGAAACATGCGTTTTCGATATTGGCTGCACAAAAATAATATTTTGTGCAACTGCAGCCTATGTTGTCAGAAAACTTGTAAGAACAGTCTTTTGCTTTAAACTGTGTAATGACTTTTGAATTAAACCGCTTCGTCACCATTTGCCTTTAACGGTTAGATACCGCAAACTGAGTTTCATTTAAATGCATCATAGAACAATTCACAGGCATGAATAAGCATTAGCAAAGTTGTTGGAAGTGAACACAAACTCTAGATATTGTTAACTTATACATATAGAGGTGATCATATATGCATTATCTGCAGAAACTTATGTGAACGCGCAACATAACAAACTTACATATAAGTATGTAGGATTTTTACTTAGGTAATTAGTTTAGCATGTAGGTAATATTTAAAACATTAAGTTAGTTAGAACTTTTCGTGATATGCCAATGCTACACGGGCATTAATAGGAACGCTAGCAAGTTATGTAGTTCTTCCTGTCAAGCACAAAGGATTTAATGCATATGAAAGGAAACGGGAGAAATGAGTGTAAAGGCGCTGGAAAACAGCAAGAGGCAGAAGCCGCTTGAAGCCCGAGTAAAACGATCGTTAAGTGTGAACATTGTATTTTGGTGGTAGCAAGACCAGTTCTGTAAGGAGCAGATTGAGCCGCTGTCTATAACAATTAATTAAAAGACTGATAGTGCGAATTGAGTATAAGTAGTAAATTAGACTATTGATGCCAGTACATTTTGACTTTGGAGAATATTATTGTTGTGGAATTAACTAACGTGTATATAATCTTTATTTTCAATAATCATTAAACTTGAAATAATTTGTTATAGTTGCATTTTATTTATGTTGTTGGAAAGCTTCTAGACGCCATCATAAACCAACCTATATTAAATATAAAAAAAAATCACCCCTCTGCAGGAATACTGTTTCCTTAAACTACAACATGTTTTGAGCCAAAAAAAGGAATGTGATAAACTTATTCTTTAAGGGTTGAACCGAGGGCATCTGTTCCATGTATGGTGGCAAATACAATACTAAAGCAGAATAAAATACATAATATATACGAGGGCTATTTTTTTTCAAGGTCCGATCGGTCGCGAAATAAAAACTCCCCTAAAAATCGGATGAACCAGTGTGCAGATGTGTTGTGCAGCGTCACTAGTATGGCTGTCAATCACGTCGTGTCACTTTCGTTTAGTTGTGTTCATGTAGGTAGCACGTAAACATGTCTACAACAATAGCATCTCCCGCCAAGTGTGAAGTTCGTGCGGTAATTCGATTCCTTCAGGCTGAGGGGTGTAATGCAGCCGAAATTCATCGACGAATAAGTACTGTGTACGGTGAAACTTCAATGAGTGACAGCAAAGTGCGACAATGGTGCAGAAACTTTAAAGCAGGACGTACAGATGTTCATAATGCAGGCGGTCAGGAAAGGAAGTCAGTCTCAACAAAGACACTCCTATAGTCTTTTCAATGGGAAGTGTTTGGTCATCCACCATACAGCCCGGACTTGGCTCCATCTGATTTTCATCTGTTTACTCGCATGAAACGCTGGTTAGGAGGACAATATTTTGGCACAGACATTGGGCTGCAAACCAGCATACAAACATGGCTGAACACACAGGCGGCTACGTTCTACAACGAGGGTATTGGGAAGTTGGTACAAATGTCTAAATCTAAGTGGCGACTCTGTAGAAAAATAGAGTAATTATGTAAGTACTTGTTACAAATAAATAATTTTTGATTTGTACTGTGGTTTTTATTTTGCGACCGATCGGACCTTGAAAAAAAATAGCCCTCGTACATATCTAGTACATTACATACATAATGATTACAATGCCATAGTGCAATTCCTAGTGGCTTGAAGAAGCAGGTTTATTGTGTCATAACGATATTTTTTTGTTAATGTTTGTTGGGTTTTTTTTACACTTAATTGAAAAGAGAAGTTAAAAGAGAAGCTTTATCCCAAAACAGTAAACATTCTGAGTGGGAAAGTAGTTAAACAATTTTCGAGAATAGCCATAATATAAACTCTGTTAATATCTCGTCATAACTGTTAATCGTGTTACCTGGGACCTATCTCAATGTTTTTATAGAGTGGAAAATAAATAGTATATGTACAGTTATTTAATTAAAAAGAATAAAATTCAATTGCTGAAAATATAGGTTTGGGTAGTTAAAGTTGTGTATGACATATTTGAAAAATCTTTATTATATTGTAAATATTTAATTTGCTCTAAATATAATATGATTTATCAAGGGATGGTAGTATATTAACGTCAACTGTTTTTGTAGGTTATTCAGCTGTTTGAACTTCATGGTGCTAAAGATTGTGCAGTAAATGCAGCAAGTCGTGCAATTACTATTGCTGACCAACATGATCCACACATTGTAAGCAAAGTTTTTCAAAATATGTTTATTTATAATTGATTATTTACTAGGCAACATTATACTCCATCAAATTTGTTCATCATCTTGCACTTAATCGTTATGATGAAGCATATGCATCTCTCAATGCTAATCCTGATTCAGAACGTGCCCAAGATAATTTACGAGATCTTGTAAAGACTCTACTAGATACTAAGAAAATTGATAAGTTGTTGTCTCTTCCATATCGCGGTTTTGAGGAGCATTTAGTTAATATTATCCTAATAAGAGCACGAGCAACAGATACTATTAGTAATATCTACTATGATGTTTTATATTCTTATCAGATTAAACGGGGACCTAAGTTTATGCGCTTTGGTGAGGTAATGAATAAGTCTAATATATCTGTAATTATTTGTATTTTAGCTGCTGCTATAATGTACGAACAAGCATTTCGGCTAATATTACATGATTCATTGGAAGCTTTAGAAAAGCAAGTTAAGTGTTATTTAATAGCCATTAATGCATTATCGTTATGCGATAAGCAATTTGCTTGGGTTGCAAGACCTGCTGACCCAGAGGTTAAAGAAACAACAATTATTTTTCCTAAACTAGCTGGATCAGACCGATCAGAGGTTGTTTGAATTAGCACTTTTATTTGATTAATGTAATATGTTTTAGGAACCTCATGCATTCACTATTCGACAAGATGAGGATGTTTTAACTGCTGATGACATTCGTAAAGAGCTTGAATTATCCAGTGCAAAACTGAGACTTGCAAGACGAGATCCCCCTATTTTGACAAATTATTATACAAGTACTATATATTTTTTTATTTTAAATAATTTGTTGAGAAATATTAACTAATTTTAAACATTGATATTTATTTGTTACCTTTAATATTTTTTAACCGAACAAATACTTTATCATCTTTAAACCTTTTTCTTGTCTATAATATGTTTAAATATTAGTATGATATGATATTCTTTTTATGGAAATTACATGTTCATAGAATTCAGTTCTAATGGAAAGTTTTTCAAAATAGTGAAATATTAATTGCAGAAATCAGATTTCAATTAAAGTTCACGGAACATTGTTGTTTCTGTATACAATTTTTAAAGCAAAATAATGGCTTCTTTTAATCTAATATGTTCACCCAAAACTTGACGCTTTTTTTTTTACGTTTTTAGAAAATTTGTCTGTATATAAAATTTCATCTTTGTAATTTATTTGTACCAAAATTACAAGTTTGCATAAAATTAATTCAACCAGTCACAAATAAAAATTATGTTAGAAGTTTGAAGCTTAAAAATTGTGTTTGACTTTGTATTGCTGTGACTAATCTGATGGCAAAATAACTTACTATTTTATACTTTAGAATAAGAATGAGATACAATTTTCCAACACTTTTTCTAATTTGAAAAAGTGCACTTGCTAAATCATTGTGGAATAACAAATTAAAAACGCCGAACATAATAATAATTCAAATATGACTTGCTATGATGACGAAACAGAAACCATGCGAGCTAATTAGAAGATATCAAAACTGAATGATGCTCTGGTGTGTCTGGATTGAAGTCTCAAATATGTCAAGGGTGATTTGTCTGCTTTCGTGTATTTTATTTTAAGCTTGAAGAACTCATTTTGTGTTTTGAACTTCTTTCACAATTTTAGCTAAACTTATAGCATATTTGAAAAATTATCTTATTGAACATATAATGGTGTATCGTCACTTTATAATGTTTTCTATATTTGCAAGCTAAATATGTGTCCAAACGAACTTAAAAGTTACTTCCTGTACCAGACTAGACTGTTATATAAATTCAATATTATACTGTATTTAAAGAGCATACCAAAAAGGTTGACTTAACCTAAACCTAACATAAACGTCTCTTCCCTCCAATCAAGGTTGACGCTCTTGAGCTTACATTGATGAGAACCCAACTACTTATCACATACAAAGGATTATGTCAGCATGCTTAGGGCAGAGATAAACAAATGATGTCAACATCTGTATAAACACTAATAAAACATGGTTTTCATGGTGTCAACAAAAATTGCAGTAATCAGTGGGGATTTTTCCATGCCAAATTCTAAAAAAGTCCCTGAATCTAAATTAATAAACCTATACTTTTGAGCTTTACACAAAAAAGCATAACAACCTGACTCTAAAAACACGTAATTGATCGTTTAGTTTTGCTTCATGTCATAAATTCAATAAATACTATTTCAAATATATTTCAACTTGTTTTTTAAATTATAAGCTGTATCTGAATAAAAGTTATTACTTTAAGATTATTCACCTATAGAAAATTTCACATTTTAAAGTAATCTTTTGTAGGTCCTAGCGAACTAGTTGTGCTTCTAACAAGTGCTGGCATCTTTAAATATGCTTTAAATTTGTGTTCAAAGTTTGATTTACCATATGATTTGACATTTCAAATACTTACTAAACAATGTATTTTCTTACAAGAAACTGAAGATTCGAATGCCTGGTCTTGGTTAATTGAAAATGATTTACATGGTAAGTTATTTGTTTAATTACATTAATATTTTAGGTAAAATGTTTACAGATTTATCAATTATTAGTAATAGTCCATCGGCAGTAGCATGGAATTTACTGCAGTCATACCTTCAGCAGTACGAAGAAGAAGGAATGACAGTAATTCATAAAGTTATTTGTCAGAGGATTATTAGCATGGAAGGATATCTACCGTATTGGATACTAGCTTCATATAAGGTTTGTATGTTTATTGGTATTTGAAAGAAAGTTTTCTAAGTTTATGCCACTCATGCATCTATGTAAGCCTAATGCTAATATTAAAAAAATATAACCACTCATCATTAGGTCTTCAGTCCTGGAACTGGTTAGACGTGTACCCTCATTGTTTCCTATTCTGAGCTAACCTACACATTTCTCTGAAATTTACACAGCCTGTATATTTCACTATATGTGTGCAATAGTCTGATCTAGGTCTACCTCTACCTCTTTTTTCCTATCTCTGCTTGTAATATTCCCCAGAATGCCTTAGAATGTATCCTGCCTTTCTATATATCCTATTTTTTGTTTTCCACAGATATCTTTATTCCCCTACTATTTCTATAATCTCTTTGTTATTAACTTTGTCTGTCCATGCTCATCATCCTCATACATCTGAAGCACAACATTCCAAAAAGCTTCTACTTTTTTTCTGTCTGCTTTTCCTACTACCCCTATTTCATGGACGTATTGTGCTGTGCTCCACACATATGCTTTCAACAATTTTCTCCTTGTTTCTATGTTTGTTGTCTTCAAACATAGCTGCTGCTCTTTCTTGTTAGATGTCGTTCGGTTCCCCTTCTATTGTTTATCAATATATCCTATTTACCCGATATTCAGTAGTATGTTAAGGGGATTAAGCAGCCTGCGGCTATCAAGATCCCCCAACACATTAACATTTGCCGAATTAATAGTTTTCCAATATATTTTATCGCACAATCAATATTAGTTGAGAATATTGCAAAACTACACCTGTAGTTGTTTATAATAATCATTAGGTGTAAGCATAATTATTTTTTTCGTCATTAGGTATTCCGTCTTGAAACTGATTGGACGTGTACCTTGACTTATTTCTATTCTGAGCTAGCCTATACCGGTCCCCGAATTCCCACAACCTGAATGCATATCTGTTTCCCTTCTGTTGTTTCCTAATTATATACCCTATTTCACCAAGATTCAGTGGTATGCGAAAGAGGTTAAGCAGTCTATGGCTACCAATGATCTCCCAACACTTACACATTTGCTGAATTAATAGTTTTTCAGTAAATCCTTTCATGCAATTAACATTAGTTGAGAGTATTGCAAAACCAATACCTGTAGTTGCTTATAATAATCATCTGGGTTAAGTACAGTTATTTTTTTCATCATTAGGTTTTCCATCTTGGGATTCGTCGGACGCATACCTCCATTGATTTCTATTCTGAGCTAGTCTGCACATTTCCCTGAAATTCCAACAGCCTGCATCTTTCACTATCTGTGTGCAATAGTCTAACCTAGGTCTACCTTTACCTCTTTTTTTTCATATCTCTGCTTGCTTCTAATATATTCCGCACTATTCCCTCATGTCTTAGTATGTGAGCTATGATCCTATCTCTTCTATTTTTTACTGTTTTCCACATTCTTTTTTCTTTCCCTGCCATTTATAGTATCTCTTTGTTCTCAACTTTGTCTGTCCATGATATCTTCATCATACGTCTATAACACATTTCATAGGCTTTTCTATCTTTTTCCTGTCCACTTCTCCCACTGTCCAGGTTTCACAGCTGTACAGTGCCGTGCTCCACATATATGTTTTAAGCAATCTTTTCCTTGTTTCTATGTTTGTTGTCTTTAAACACAGTACTTGCCTTTTCTTGTTAAATGTAGACGACCTTGTGCCAATCTTTGTTTTATATATTTTTTTGCTCTTCCCATTTTGTGTTATTTGGATTCCTAGGTAGCAGAAATCCTTAACCTCTTGTAGGTTCTTGTTTCCATTTCATTAAGAGCAGCTTCTATCTCTTCCTTGCTAGATGCTAATACCGCTATATCATCTTGAAATCTAAACATATTATTCTTTTGTCCCTGCATAATAATTCCAAATGTCTTGTATTTGACAGTATTCATTGCCTCTTCGATGTACAAGTTAAAAATTAATTGGGATAGGTCACATTCCTGTCTCACCCCTTTCCTAATATTTACTTCTCTACATTCCTACTCTAATTCTATTACCACTGTTTGCTCTTTGTATAAGCTATGTACTATCCGTCTATCTCATTCCAAACTATTTCGAACATTTTTTTCCATTTTACATTGTTGAATGCTTTTTTGAGATCTACAAGGCCTATATACACGCTTTCACCTTTTTCTATTGTTTTCTCCATTATCACCCTTGGAGCTAAGATAGCCTACTATTTCCCCTGTTTTGTCTGAACCCAAATTGATCTTCCCCTAGTACTTCTTCAGCTTGTTTTTCTATTTGTCTTTGTACAATTCTAGTTAATATTTTTGACACATATTTTTCACATCTATCTGAGCCTCTCATTTTTGGTATAATGATTTATTATGTTACATTTAAAAAATCTTTGAGTATTTCGTCTGTTTCATACATATAGCTTACAAGTTGGAAGAGACGTTCTGTTACTGCTTGTCCAGCGGCTTTTAGAGTTTCTGCTTGCACCTTATCTGTACCCGGTGCCTTATCATTTTTCAGACCCTTTAATGTTAATTCAAACTCATATCTAAGTATAGGATATCCCAAGTCATCCTTTTCAATCTCTGATTCTTGTTGTAAGGCTGTTAGTTCCTCTCCTACATTCCCTATATATTCTTGCCATCTATCCACTTTCTCTACATTTTCTATAATGACGTTTTCTTCCGTGTCCCTTATATTTTTGCTATACGGTTTTATATTCTTTAAATTCGTTCTAATTAGTTTGTATCTCTCTGCATTTTTCATCTCAATCCATTGTTCTTTAGCTTTCTTGCATTTGCGAATAATTTCACATTTTATGGCTTTGTATCTCTGGTTTCCTGTTTCATGTTATCTATTTTTGTATTTTCGTCTTCAGGATATCCTTTGTTATCCACGGTTTCTTATGTTCTTTTTGTGTATACTGCATAATATCTCTGGCCGCCATGTCTAAGATAGATTTAATGTTATCCCATTCTGTTTCTACTTCCTTAGTATAAGAAATTTTCCCGATATCTTTCAGCAATTCATTTTACTTTTTTTTTCAAATCTTTCGTGGATATCTAAATCTTTTAATTTCTCAAAGTCATAGTGACTTTTTCCGTTTTTTTTTAATTTTTTAATTTAAGTGTGGCCTTCATAATTACGATGTTGTGGTCAGTGTCTATATCTGCTTCTGGGTAGCTTCTACAGTTTTTAACTTAATTCCTAAACCGTAGTTTAACAAGAATGCAATCTATGT
Source organism: Platerodrilus igneus (assembly GCA_036346225.1). NCBI lineage: Eukaryota > Metazoa > Arthropoda > Insecta > Coleoptera > Lycidae > Platerodrilus > Platerodrilus igneus. The sequence goes on from JARFIW010001303.1 coordinate 6,138,647, forward strand.
AATATCTTCCTATATCCCCTGGCATCTTCCACGTGTATCATCTTCTAGCATGATGTTGAAATAATGTGTTTGTGATGATTAAATTATTCTTGTCACAAAATTCTACCAGCCCATTTCCCGTGTCATTTCTCGTGCCTAAACCAATTACGCCTACTACTGTTCCTTCGCTTCCCTCACCTATCGCTGCATTAAAATCCCCCGTAATTATTAGATTTCCATGTTCTTTTACATATCTTAGTGTCTTTGATATCTGTGTAGATCGCTCTCTACCTCTTTTTCACTGTAACTAGAGGTGGGCATGTATACTTGTATTATTGCTGTATTTACCGATTTAGATTCTAATCTATCCATGAGTACTCTTTTGTTCTTTTGTAAGTAGCTTTCTACACTTGCTTTATTGTGTTTTTCATAACTATCCTCACACCCAAATTTCCTTCCTCTGATCCTGTATGGATTACCCTAAAGTTTCCACTCCAAAAATCCCCCACCTCTGGCCAGCAAACTTCGCTGATACCTACTGTCTAGTGCTAATCTACTTGCTTCATAGTTCTCACATTCCACTCTCTGACTCGCAGAATGTTCACGACTCTTTTTTTATACTTTCCGATCACATCCTCCGATGTAGTAGCCTCCCAGAGATCCAAATGGGGGACTATTTTAACTCCCAGTTTTTTACTCCACACGATGCCATCATCTTTAAGAACAATTTGAGTATGCTGTGTACTTGGGAGGTAATGTGGTGGTTTCCCGTTGTCTTCCACATCACAGTAGTGTGTCTTAGAATGCCATACCGACCCCTATGGTTGTTGCCACTGTGATTTGGTTCTTTAGATCACTGGAACACAGAAGCCATTCCATTCGTTTTAGTAATCTAGAACTTCTTCAAAGTACAGGTTCATTCGGAATGGATATAACCGCTAAGCATTAAAATTAGTTTTTGTATAAAATGCAACTGTTGATGTTGCAGGATACTGACATTGACTATTGAAACTAAAAATATGATAATTCTTATGCTATGAATTCAGGAAAACTTAAAAGTAAATAATTTAGCGTATGTTCTATAAGTTGCCATTATTTCAATTCAATTTAAATAGTTGAAACCAATGGTAATTTATTTTTGCAATTTTTAATCATAGATTACTGAAAAGGAAACTTGATTTCCGCCTATAGTAAGTTTGATATGAAAATTCGGTATACTAATTTTTTACTAATAGGAAGTCTGAAAACTGAAGATACCAGGAATATCGTAACAATTGATCTAAAGAATGCCTCTTGGAGATTAATTTCCCTTAATACTGTATGCCTTGATTGAAATCAATCCAGTGATTAGTTACTATGGTTCCAATGTTGTTCACAAATAATCAAGTATAAATTTTAGAAGGTTTTTTTGACTTCATTCTAAACATATTCAAATCTTAACGTCTAAATTACCATGTATGTTAAGTTGGTCCTTGAGTTATTTTGACACCTACAACTACACAAAGCCAACTAACGGAAGCAATCTCAAGAAGGTTATATACACTTACAATACACAAAATTGTATTCGATACCAGGTTGGGGTACTTGCACAGAAGACTGCTTGCAAAAGTGTTCGATGTAGCCATTCCAATGCCTAATTGAAATATCCAAGGCTGATGGTTCTGGACGCTTGCTAAAGAACGAATAGTATAAGAGAGATATCAGGTGACACCCATTTCATTCTTTAATAGTGATTTCAGGGAATATGTCAAGTTGATGCTTTGCTTATGCTAGCATTGACTATTTCTTGTGAATTTACATTTAATATTTATTTTTTTGTTTCTATTTTGATAAGGTGTATTCCATCACCAAAACTAAAGTTTACACTTATTTTTAGGCAGTTAAATGAGCATTCCTATAATTATTTACTAAATAGCCCATACTTGAGGTGCATAAAATTGTAGCACAAGTCCGAAAACTTCTGCAAATGAAAGTTATTCAAATAACGCATTTTCCAAAATTATTTATCTTGTAAAAATCAGACAAAAATATCTCAATTGCCTTAGATCACTGCTCACACTTTTTGTATAAAATCAGGACACAAATATGACAATTACAATGTTATTCTAATAGCTATTCTATACAATGACTGTTATGATCTGCTCCTACGTCTCTTATCAACCGTTAGAAATTGGACTTTATGAAATTAGAAATAAGAATTGACTTGTTTGTTACAAATTACAATTAGGAATTCTCATGAATATTCCGATAGATAATGTAACTTAAAAAATCATTCAAAATCTGGGTTAACAACCAATTAAACACGTTCACGAAATACTACCAGAAATCCATTTTTAATTTCTAATTGTAAACTTGTTTAATAAGTTGAATATCTTACAGGCAGAATAAATCTTAAATCCAATGAAGGGACAAAAATCAAGAATTTAGCAAATAGCACTAAAAATATGAAATTGCATATGACAAACCAAAGCTTCCATTTGGCTTTACCTTTGCAACATAACAAAAAGGGTTGTATTTTCTGTTTGCAACTGTTTTGACAAAACTTAGTGCCACTACTAGAATCCTTTTTATAAGTTATTGCGTATCCAATAGGAACATTTTAATTTACCCATACCTAAAAAATTTTAAGCATAATCTTTTGCTAGTTGTTATGCTTCTATATATTTTCGAACATGAATATTACTGGAACTTAAGAATTCTTAAAAACAAACTAATTCAGTAATGTTCATTCAACTATAGGCAAGCTGTGCAAGTTCATTGAGCAAAAACTTCTTGCAAAACTTTTATATGGTCATTTTACTGTAAAACAATGATTGATTTTTGACTCAAAAGAAAATATTTAGCACGTAGGGTTGTACGTGTTTGAATATTCACTGCGTAGCCCAGCTGATTTACTATGAGATTTTCTCATGCTTGACTTGTTGATAAAAGAACTTTAACCGTTCTTGAATTCTGACACAAAAGCGCTTATACCTGTGGTTTCCTTAAACAGCATGCACAAGTTTTATGACCAGACAGTCAATTGCTTGGTTACAAGGATAAATGATTCTAGACATGCAATAATTATTTTTAATTGTCTGATTAAATAAACCCTTCCTAAATAAAAAAATTAGCTGCAATTGAACAAGCCTTCGAGGGGTTTTTGTTTTTTTAATTAATTTTGTTTTTACTTACAAACATGTTTTGTAGTGTATATTCTTTAACAGAATGAACGTTTTCCAGTGTGCAGTTTACCCTAAATATCTGAAAATTTTTGATAAAAAACTTTTTAAGAATTAATTGAAACAGTCATGCGTGAGTGGTGTACCCTTGAAAACTTTTCAAGTGATTTGGTGTACTGGGAAAAATGTGTAATCTTATTTTTGCAGCAAAGAAACCCTGCTGAATTGTTGCGGCTTTATTTTTTCAATGGACGTTTAGAGGATGCTGTTAGTATAGCTGGTGAATATATTCTAGCTGCATTAGGTCATGGCAAAGAACATTTTGGTTTTACATGTATGTTATTGCCAACCGGACCTTCATTTTGTCTTCCAGTTAATACCATAGAATCGCTTTTATACGAGTTAGAACTACAAAATCAACATAATACAGAGAGGCCACTTGAGAAAGTAAGTATCTGTAGGATGAATGAGTTTCTCGAAACACTTTTAGTGACAATTTTGATTCTCGAGTTTTCTCATAGGCTTTATCGGGTTAATTTAGTAATTCTGTGCAAGAATGGTTTGATAACCAAATTGTTTTATAACATATTGTCGACAAACTTTGTCGAACTTGCCAAAATTAATTAATGATTTGATAAAATTATCATGTATATGTTATATAGTTGATTCCCAAATGATGGTAGCATTTCATTAATTTTAAGGGCTGTAATGTTGTAGTAATTCCATTTCTAATAACTTGATACATGGGTAAAATTTATTCTTAAATTCTAGGCATACAAACAAAAATAAATTAATTATTGGAAGGTGTAAAATTTATATTATTGTGTATTTAAATTACTTGCTGTATATTTCAGAACAAAGGTATCTGGCATAATTTAATTTTATACAAGATATTTCAAAATTGTTCAATTCATATATCTTGAGTTGATAGAATATCCAGAAACAAATAAACTTTGCTTATTGGGCATAGATGCAAAAACATGTATCTAGGGAACTGCAAACGTAGAAGTGGAAAAAGTACATTTTTCGAGAAAAACCTCCAAACATGTTGACATAATGAATATTATTTTTGATCATAACTGTAGGGCACCAAATGATAATTGTGGGAGTTTTGTTTAGTTCATTTTAGTTTATAACGTGCTCCTTTAATTTATGCATACTAGAGAAGTACTACAAGCAATATAAAATCTGAATAAAGGTTCAGATTTTTAATATATGTACATGATTAAATGGATTATGTCTCTTTATTTTGGAGATGTTTATAAATAGAGTATACAATAGGTAGAATGACATATTTTGAATTTACATGAAAGTGCTGTTGCAGAAAATGGGTTTTACTTTGCTGGTTAATGCTTTGTTTATTCGAGTAAATAAAACATAGCAGTTGTACGTAGTTAAAGCACATAAGAGTAAACCATTTACGAATGTGAAACCTAGTTTAAATGTAATTTATACAGATAAAAATTCCTGATCAGTATGGCATAAAAGATGTGCACATTAGAGTCATGATAATATTTATAGAGCAATTACAAATGGTATAGTTTTAGGGTAGACCAAATTAATAATAGTTATTTATGCAACAAGTGAGTGAAGTAATACTTTTTTTCACGAGTAGGAAAATTTGACCGCACGAGCCGAAGGTGAGTGCGGCAATTCCTATGGATAAAAAAAGTTACTTTGCTCAAGAGTTTCATACAAAATTTTTTCTACATCTGTAGATAAATAAATTCGATAAAATCGTCATTCATTTTCATTTATTTAGTAACACTAATATTAAAAAAAGAGTCGTAGTGTATCATTTTTTAACGCAATTAAAAATGTTTGTGCAAACGTAGAGTGCTTTGAATGCTTTGCTCTATGTCAGCAATTAATTATCTAAACTGTCAAAACTGTTCTTAAACGATTTGAGATAGTTACAACTAGAAGATATTATTTCTATAAACTCATTAAATGTTAACTATTTGAATACTAATATAGCACCTTTTACTTCATCTTCACTACAATTTATTAATGCTCAAAATTGTACATTTAATATTAGTGTTACTAAATAAATAACAATAAATGACGGTATTATCAAATTTATTTATCTATGGACGTAGAAAAAAATTTGTATGAAACTCTTGAGTAAAGTAACTTTTTTTCACTCGTAGGAATTGCCACACTCACCTTCGGTTAGTGCAGTCAAATTTTCCTATTCGTGAACAAAAAAAGTATTACTTTACTCAGTTGTTGCATAAATAACTATTATGCAACAAGTAAATAAAGTAATACTTTTTTTCACGAGTAGGAAAATTTGACCACACAAACAGAAAGTGAGTGTGGCAATTCCTACAAGTGAAAAAAGTTACTTTACTCAAGAGTTTCATACAAAAAATTTTCTACGTCCGTAGATAAATAAATTCGATAAAATTCTATTTTTTTAAATACTACCTGGATTTCTCAGTCAAAAGAGTCATTGTAGCTGCATTTTCCGCTTGAACTACATCTTCGGGTGTGCAGATAAATGAATCATCACTGTCATTATCCATCACTCTACTTTTATTAACAAGATAACAGGTCGTATCTCAAATCGTTTAAGAACAAGTTTTGACAGTTTAAATGATTAATTGATGACAAAGGAACGAAGCATTCAAAGCACACTATGTTTGCACAAACATTTTTAATTGCGTAAAAAAGTGACACGCTAAAACTCTTTTTTTTTAACGCTAAAGCGTGAAAAAATGAACTACTAGGCCACTTTATTAACGCTTTTTGATCAATTCAATAATTACATACTTTATGAACAGAAAATAATTTTTAAAAACACGAGTTTTATAACGGACTTAGAAAAAGAATATATTATCTGTCACTCATGTATTGAGGGAAAACTTAAAAGGGGTCCGTTTAAAAGGCTTATTAAAGTTCAGTCTAACAAACCTTTGGAATTATTACATATTGATCTATGGGGAGCAGCTTCAGTAACTAGTGCTGGATGGGTTAAGTATTTCCATAGCATTGTTGATGATTTCTCAAGATAGGTACCAATACATACACTCAAAAATAAAGGTGAGACCTTGAAAAAATTAAAGATTTTGTAGCTTCTGCTGAGCGGTTGTAAAACTTAAGAGTGGTATCAATTTATTCCGATAATGGAATTGAATTTTGTTCAAATGGAATGGAAAAGTATTTTTGTCACTGTATTAAGTATCAAGTAACACGTGTGCATTCTTAAGAACAGATTGGTGTTGAAGAGAAAATTAACTTTGTTGCAGTAAACGTCGTTAGAACTTTAATAATTTCTTCAAAGATTTTGAGGCGAAACATTGCAGTATTATGTACACGCTAAAAATAGAATTCCTCATTCAACTAACCCTTCCAAAACTCTATATGAGTTGTTTCTGGGGAGAAAACCTCTAATTTTGATTTTAGAAAATTTGATTCACTTGCATTTATTCATATATTTAAGCGATATAGAATGAAACGAACCAAAATCAGAGAAAATGTATTTTGGTGGGTGGCTATAGAGTATTTGATCCTACTGGAAATGCTGTTGTTGAATTAAAGCATATTAAGGTGATTGAATCTGTTTTAAATATAAACGGTATAAAAGATAACATTACTCCTCCAATAAATTGTGACATTAGTTAGGACATCATTAAAGCAGTTTCTATACACATATATAAATAATAATCATTTGCAGTGCCTATTTTTATTAATTAAACAAAAATAAACGTTCTGTTATAATAATTAAAATGACATTTACGACGATCGGTGAGAATAAACAATGTTGATAAAGAAGGAAGCCCAACTTAATTTTTAAATAATAAAATGTTACGAATACATATTTCATAATTATTTTCACAATCTCCCCCTATTCGGAACATTATTAAAAAAATACATGTTGTAAATAAACTTTGTTTAGAGCGTAACATAGACTTAGTTAATAGATCGGCTATATTGCAACTTGAATTAACATACTTAAGAACTAAAGCACCCTCATTCAAAAACTGTTTAATACTATGGTACTTAATATCTATATGTTTATTGCGATTATTTATTATAACATTTTCTGAAAAATAGATTAGATTAGATATATTTGTACCCATTAACAATGGTAGTAAAATATTACAAAATCACACATTAAAAATCTACATACAAGTAATATATACATATAATTAAATTGCAATTAATTTATTATGTCCAAAATTACTAAGATGAAAGGTTGTCATCTAGGAATTCATCAACTGTGTCATAGCAGCTTTCAATGAGCAAGGTAAATAATGCAGCTTTAAATTTTTTCAGTGGTGCTAATGATCTAATTGTATATGGTAGTTTATTATAAAGTGTCGGAACCATAAATATTATAGATTTTTTAGAACGAGTAGAATTTGGTTTTAGTATATACTTTTGGTAACAGTATCTTGTATCATGACTATGAACAGAGCTGGCTGAAACTTAATTATTAGAATTTTTATAAAACAGAATGAGGGTCTCATATATGAACATGGAATATAAAGTTAATACATTAAGTTTCTTAAATAGAGGTCTGCAATGAGCATCCATCTCTGCCCCAAACACAATACGAATGGCTCTCTTTTGCAATTTAAAAACTATGGATGTGTTAATGAGGCATGAGTTACCCCAGAAAGCAATTCCGTATCTCATTCTTGATTCGAATAATGCCAAGTAGCATTTCTTTGAGCAAACCACAGGCAACTCTCTGGACACTGATTTAAGTGCATAGCATGCCGAAGACAATTTAGATGATAAATGAGAAATATGCTTGGACCAGTTTAGGTCCCTATCAACTATAAGTCCAAGGAATTTAGTGAAAGTAACTAAATTTAGAGTCGATCCTAATGTAATGTTGTTAGGCAAAGATAAAGGTTTACAAATTATACAGCAGGTTTTCTGTTCATTTACCGATAATTTATTAATATAAAACCAATTTTTCATCAACAAGAGATCAGTATTTAATTTTTCTTTCAGTGAATCAACACTCGTTGAATCCCACTGAAGATTGATATCGTCTGCAAATAGAGTACTTTTGGCATGTTTAGTACAGTTAGTAAAATCATTTATGAAAAAGAGAAATAAAATAGGGCCCAAAACTGATCCCTGAGGTACTCCTAAATTTAACACAGCGTTTTCAGACCACACATATGTGTTAATGAGCTTGATCCTTACAGACTGTGGTCTATTTTGAAGATAGGATTTAAACCAATCATTAGCAATACCCCTAATACCATAAAATTCTAATTTCTGCAGTAGTATTGAGTGATTTACAGAATCGAAAGCTTTACTTAGATCAACAAATACAGCAACTGAGACGCTTTGTCTACTATTTAATGTTAAATATAAGTTATTTAAAAAAAAATGAAATGAAATGAATAGCGGATTGATTGTCGTATAACACAAGAGGTTTGTTACTACAATATTCTTTTTTTTTCTTAATCGTCTTTGGTAATTAAACCACTCAGAGTTTTTAAAATCGTCTTTATTTACGTTTTGATTCGTGACCTAGGATCGTTGTCAAAATAATAAAAATGTTTATTATAATATTATTATTATTTAATATTATTACTATTATATTTTTATTATTTTGACGAGCCTAGATTATGGATCGAAACGTAAAGACGATTTTAAAAACTCTGAGTGGTTTAATTCTCAAAGGAGATTAAGAAAAATACAAAACAAACCACAACAAACATACAGGGAGTATTTACAATATTTTT